>CM026399.1:4449493-4497875 GCA_014843695.1 Archivesica marissinica
AACTGGAGCTCTGGCTATTTATAGATACACGATAAGCGTGAAAATGGGTTATAAAACAGTTCACAACATTTTTATTTTGTCGACGTAAGTTAATAAACCGAACGTCTTTATGATTATCTACGTGATACTGAGCGTAAAGTACAATAAAACCCAAAAAGGACAAAAAAAAGAAATTATTTGTTGGGATCGGTCTCTAAAAACACTAGGGTCGGCGTGATTTTATAGGTAGTCGGGTTACCCGAACCAAACCATTTTTTAGGGCTAAATGGTATTAATTTAATTTGCGTAGTTGCTTTTAAACTTTTAAGACAACTTATTTTCATTACCTTCTTAAATTATACTTTTAACTACTCATACTTTTAACTTCTTTGCGGTTTTTGACGCGCAACATGTCTATGTCCCCGCGAGTGGTACGACATTAGCGGAAGATAGATATTGCATAAAATAAATATGATTAATTGATGGTGAACATTATCATTATTTACAGAGCCTCTTTTTGAAACACAAATACACATGTTATTGCTTATGTCACCAGTATCAATCTGTATATCATATGTAGCCACCATTGTCATAACGTTGCACTTACAGCAAAACTAAGCTGGAAATGTTCCTAATGACAAAGAATTAACTTGATGGTAGTAAACTTGTACTAGCTTTATGAAGAAATATCGGCCTGTCCAACATGCTGAATACAACTCATCCGTCATCGACTACATTCTACAAGGACTTCCAGATGGCTGCATCTTGAAAATATCCCACGTCCACGTATGATTAATACAGACATTCTGAAGCAACATATCTGTTCTGGAAAAGCTACGAAACAACTCTTATGCACTGGGATGTTTTAATGTACTGGAATAGGTCCGTCACTAGTAATGAAAACATGGTAAAATATGTCAGAAATAAGTGTCGATATAATTCGCACATTCTATTCAAATCGGCGCTTATGTGTGGCACTAACGCACTCTAGTATACGGAGAAACAATTGTTTATTTGATAAAATAAATAGTTTATTATCGATGATGCTTACCATCTTGGATTGAGTCTGTTTTTTCTCGGACAACTGTCAGTTAAGTTGTCCTTCTTTGGGACTCGTCGGAAAAGGACCGATATCACGTGATTGTGAAATAATCTTCGACTGGTTCACGCGATTTTACATTGAAAAACACAACTGTACTGAATATGTAGAGAACCAATATACAATGCCACGTAATTTTATTTTGAAGGTTTAATTTAGTAGAGCTCCATGTGTCTACGTATATATACAGATGATATCTATCATGGAAAATGAGCATATACATTCATTTCATAAAATATTTTTATAAAAAACCCGAATATGTCTAAAGTCTGCACATTTCTGCAGAAGTACGGTGAAGTATTGGGGTATTGACTAAGACGGCAGACAGATAGATGACAAGCTGAACAGCCAATTATCATCGGTGTTCACCAAGGAAAACATAGCGCACTATCCAACTCTACCACCCAGCCACACTCACCAAGGAAAACATAGCGCACTATCCAACTCTACCACCCAGCCACACTCACCAAGGAAAACATAGCGCACTATCCAACTCTACCACCCAGCCACACTCACCAAGGAAAACATAACGCACTATCCAACTCTACCACCCAGCCACACACCTAATATCAACTCTATATTCATCAAAATTCATGTTCAATCTCAAGGAGTAAAAGATGCATGGCCAGACATGATGCCAATACGATTACATAACCGTGGTGTTTAATTTAGTTTAAATTTTATTTATTTTACAACGATTGCGAAGCAAGTTTTAACAACTATATTAATCACTCTCGTTGGCGCGGATGAAAGCGTGAATGTAGTCATTACTGAACCTTGGCGCCGGGGGGGGGGCGGGGGTTATCGCTAGTCCTGATAAATATGTTTCAAATCTGCATAGACCTTCGAACAATCCTACATTATTGGAGATATGCATTCGTTTCATGAAAGTTAGCTGTACTTCTAATTATCGTCCAATCTCTCTGACAAACATGATACTGGAAAACACGATATAGGATGTGGAAGTCGTGTGATAGTGTAGTGGCACAGCATTAGCTTTCATGTGTTAGAGGCCCTGTGTTCGCGCCCATCTGTAGCCAGTACGATTGTATTCTTATGACAAGGTACATAATTCCACATTGCCTCTCTTTCTGGATGGGCTACATCGGGATTGAGTGTCCCCCCCCAAAAAGGAATGGGATCTGCCAGTCATGATCAGAAATGGGTTGCTCGGCAGTATATAGTAGAACATGATATACAAATACAGTACGCAGCTGCTTCCTTTGCAAGCCCAATTCGCAGCTGACTCCTTTATGAATCCTTTGCACAGCTATGCCTCCTTATAAAACACAGTTCGCAGCTGACTCCTTTATGAATCCTTTGCACAGCTATGCCTCCTTATAAAACACAGTCCGCAGCTGACTCCTTTATGAATCCTTTGCACAGCTATGCCTCCTTATAAAACACAGTCCGCAGCTGACTCCTTTATGAATCCTTTGCACAGCTATGCCTCCTTATAAAACACAGTCCGCAGCTGTCTCCTTTATGAATCCTTTGCATAGCTATGCCTTCTTATAGAACACAGTCTGCAGCTTACAAATGCAAACCACAGTTGTTTCCTTTACAATTATACTACAGCCTTTATGATTACTGTTCCACAGCTGCTGCCTATACAAACATAGTCCGCAACGGATTATTTTACAAATATAGACCGCATTTGTATCCTTTACAAACACAATCCGCAGCTGCTTCCTTTACAAATATAGATCGCATTAGTTTCCTTTACAAACACAGCCACAGCTGCTTCCTTTACACACATATTCCACAACTGCCCCCTTTACAGATACTGTCCACAACTGACTCATGTGTCTCTTACAAATTATATACACCGCAGTTGCGTCCTTTACAGATACTGTCCACAACTGATTCATGTGTCTCTTACAAATTATATACACCGCAGTTGCTTCCTTTACAGATACTGTCCGCAGCTTATTACTTTACAAATGCTGTTCACAGCTTATTACTTTACAAATGCTGTTCACAGCTTATTACTTTACAAATGCTGTTCACAGCTTATTACTTTACCAATGCTGTTCACAGCTTATTACTTTACAAATGCTGTTCACAGCTTATTACTTTACAAATGCTGTTCACAGCTTATTACTTTACAGATACTGTCCGCAGCTTATTACTTTACAAATGCTGTTCACAGCTTATTACTTTACACATGCTGTTCACAGCTTATTACTTTACAAATGCTGTTCACAGCTTATTACTTTACAGATACTGTCCGCAGCTTATTACTTTACAAATGCTGTTCACAGCTTATTACTTTACAAATGCTGTTCACAGCTTATTACTTTACAAATGCTGTTCACAGCTTATTACTTTACAGATACTGTCCGCAGCTTATTACTTTACAGATACTGTCCGCAGCTTATTACTTTACAAATGCTGTTCACAGCTTATTACTTTACAAATGCGGTTCACAGCTTAGTACTTTACAAATGCTGTTCACAGCTTATTACTTTACAAATGCTGTTCACAGCTTATTACTTTACCAATGCTGTTCACAGCTTATTACTTTACAAATGCTGTTCACAGCTTATTACTTTACAAATGCTGTTCACAGCTTATTACTTTACAGATACTGTCCGCAGCTTATTACTTTACAAATGCTGTTCACAGCTTATTACTTTACAAATGCTGTTCACAGCTTATTACTTTACAAATGCTGTTCACAGCTTATTACTTTACAGATACTGTCCGCAGCTTATTACTTTACAAATGCTGTTCACAGCTTATTACTTTACAAATGCTGTTCACAGCTTATTACTTTACAAATGCTGTTCACAGCTTATTACTTTACAGATACTGTCCGCAGCTTATTACTTTACAGATACTGTCCGCAGCTTATTACTTTACAAATGCTGTTCACAGCTTATTACTTTACAAATGCGGTTCACAACTTATTACTTTACAAATGCTGTTCACAGCTTAGTACTTTACAAATGCTGTTCACAGCTGCTTCCGTAAACTCCGTAGTTTATTCACTATTAAACAATTACGAGACAAGCATTATATTCATTGTAACTTTAAAGTTTATTTATTTTACGATTGCGAAGCAAGTTCTAACAACTTAGTATTAATCACTCTCGTTGGCGCGGATGGAACCGTATATGTGGTCATTCGTGTGGGGGAAACCGAAGTACCCGGAGAAAACCCACCTGTACGATCTGGCGACCACCGTACCATCTCACATACTTCCCTGTCTGAGGATCGAACCCGGGTTGCATTGGTGAGAAGCGATAGCAAATACACTGAAAACAAGAAACCTCGTTCCTGATGGAATTCCTCGTCATGTGGGAGAGAGAACAAGAAACATCATTCCTGATGGAATTCCTCGTCATGTGGGAGAGAGAACAAGAAACCTCGTTCCTGATGGAATTCCTCGTCATGTGGGAGAGAGAACAAGAAACCTCGTTCCTGATGGAATTCCTCGTCATGTGGGAGAGAGAACAAGAAACCTCGTTCCTGATGGAATTCCTCGTCATGTGGGAGAGAGAACAAGAAACCTCGTTCCTGATGGAATTCCTCGTCATGTGGGAGAGAGAACAAGAAACTTCGTTCCTGATGGAATTCCTCGTCATGTGGGAGAGAGAACAAGAAACCTCGTTCCTGATGGAATTCCTCGTCATGTGGGAGAGAGCACAAGCATTTGTTGGATTTAAATGTCTAGTCTGAGGACACCACCACCGTGGAGCTGGCCTAGCTCGAACTCACAATTGCTCGACCACAATACAGACACCGTATCGCTGCACTCAGAAGGCTCCACACATCCAATAACGATTTGTGCCAGCAATGGCTTATTACGAAATAAAGATATATCTATCTTTGTAATTTAGCATAATAAATCGTATACATTTTGTGAAAAGTATGTTCTACAATGAATGGACATATATTCTATCATTTTTTCTGTATGCGCACAGAAAGAACTTGCCGTGCTTAAATCTGCAATAACACAAGGGTTAGCGTTTTGTAGTTTTCGTCATTTATACTTTCTAAAACATAACACTTAACTATTGCTGCGGTGTTTAGATACGTTGGTCATGTTAGAATCTAAATAATATTTGTATTTGCGTTATTTCTGGTCGAATAAAACGTGGGTTGTTCTGAGCGTCGGTATTGACAGCATAGGCCTACGGACTGCGTGACTAATTCCCACGCACAACAACTCCAAACCATGTTTTATTTGCCAATACATAACTGAAAGACAAAACATTGTTTTAAATAAATCCTATACATTTTTATTATAATATGAAATGTATATTCTATCATGAATGACCTTACAGTCAAACCTGTATTAGTGGTCACCTTTATTTAGCAACCAACATTTATTAAGCAGCCAGTTTCCCGATACATGTGGCTTCATTATACATTTGACGCCACCTGTGCTAAGCAGCCACTTTGTTATACTCTTTGCTGACTACTTAAGACAGGTTTGACTGTATATTGAATGTTTGTTGTTGAGGTTTAACGTCGCATCGACAGTTCATGTCATATGGATGCTCTCCAGCAAGGAGCTGCCGAGGAAGACCTCGGGTGCCTCTCCAAGCAGTATTTCAGGCGCGTAGGGGCACCCGGTAGGACTCTCGACATCCCCAGTGGCCGGGGATATTCGAACCTATAGAGGCAAGTGTCCTACATGTATGTACATATTATGTATACTTGACTATGTATATTCAAAGAAATAAATATTGTTTAAACTAAGTGATTTGAAGTCAACGACAGTAGGCTTAACCACTCGGGCATGTAGCCACCCCCTTGTTGCCATGGAAACACACCCATCCCGCCAAATATCATGACTGCATCACTTTCTGTATCTATGTGTTTCAGGATATACATGTGTGCAGTGGTTTATAAATGGCTATGATCCATCGATTGGTATTTTCCTTTAATGAAACTACCTGGGTAAATGTCGTATCATCCACCGTACTGTCTATATATTTAAATGGTATTGATTGACCTGTTTATCCAGTAACCGTAACTTTCAGTTGCTATCAGACACTCGTAGATACAGTTTATTTCATAAAATTAACACAGGGAAACATAGTACGTCAGCTTATGGGTGAATTCCTTGACTTATTCCTTTTAACAGTATAGTTGGGAATGTTAAATATACTCTATAGTACCGGTAGTTGGTCGTGTACTGGTTTAATTGAGCATTTATAATTACTGTAGAAGTCACATTCTTATTTAAACCAGTCGGATCTGTAGTCCAGTGGTAACACGTTGGATTGGTAATCCAGGGCTCGCAGGTTCGATCCCCTGTCTGACCGTAATAAAATTAAGCCTTTCTTAAACCAAGATCTAGTCGGTACTGTACACCGTGCCCGTAAAAGAACCAGAGGAGACTCTGGAATGGGTCTCTGTCTGTCTGTATCATTGCACTATCCTCAAAAATCTTCAGGGGGCGTCGTTCATGTGGGCAAGCGGTAGCGACGATGAACAGTTCATTTATCAAAATTGGTAATTATGTCAAGATATAGTAATATTACTTGCGAAAAGTGCAGATCTACACTTCTTGTAATCCTATTTAGAGGTATGTAGTGTTGAAAGGGTTAATAGAGAACGTTGTGTCATAAAGCAATCGAAAACTTGACATCAATATTAGATATAGTTATTGATCTGGCGTTGTAGTGCAGCTATGATCTGGCGTTGTAGTGCAGTTATGAAATACATGTAGGCTGTCCGATTAGCGCGGTGGTTAGCGCACTCGCTTCTCACCAATGCAACAAACTGGGTTCGATCCTCGAACCGGGAAGTACATGAGATCGTACGGTGGTCGCCAGATCGGTTTTCTTTGGGTACTCCACACGAATGATCACATACACGCCAACGAGTGATTAATATAAGTTGTTAGAACTAGCTTCGCAATCGTTGTAAAATAATTAAACTTAGCTAGTATACATGTATAGGAAACCATGCAAGCGTAGCCGTATATAGCACTTCATGCTATGCCTACCAAGAGAGCCGACACAGTAAACATAAGATACGTATATATGTACAGGAAACCATGCAAGCGTAGCAGTGTATAGCACTTCATGCTATGCCTACCAAGAGAGCTGACACAGTAAACATAAGATACGTATACATGTATAGGAAACCATGCAAGCGTAGCAGTATATAGCACTTCATGCTATGCCTACCAAGAGAGCTGACACAGTAAACATAAGATACGTATACATGTATAGGAAACCATGCAAGCGTAGCAGTATATAGCACTTCATGCTATGCCTACCAAGAGAGCTGACACAGTAAACATAAGATATGTATACATGTATAGGAAACCATGCAAGCGTAGCAGTATATAGCACTTCATGCTATGCCTACCAAGAGAGCTGACACAGTAAACATAAGATACGTATACATGTATAGGAAACCATGCAAGCGTAGCAGTATATAGCACTTCATGCTATGCCTACCAAGAGAGCTGACACAGTAAACATAAGATACGTATACATGTACAGGAAACCATGCAAGCGTAGCAGTATATAGCACTTCATGCTATGCCTACCAAGAGAGCTGACACAGTAAACATAAGATACGTATACAGTCTAACTTGTATTAAGAGACCACTAAAAGGAAGGGTTAAAAGTGGTCTCTAAGCAGGAACAGTCTGTTAATACTGGTTAATTTGTTCATTGACAACACAAACTGGAACTGAAAAAGTGGTCTCTTAATACAAGTGGTCTCTTGATACAAGTGGTCTCTTGATACAAGTGGTCTATTAATACAAGTGGTCTCTTGATACAAGCAGGGATCATTCTAGAGGGCGATGTGGGCGAAATAGTCGCCCTAGGGACCCCGACTTCACCCTCTGGGGGCCCCACTTCTCCCTAAGAAAAAATAAATAAATTGTTTTTACGATTTTCAAACAATATTTTGTCTAGTAAGATTATATGGCCCATTATAAAGCACTCCTTCTATTCTAATGTTGTATTTAATGGTTGTACTGTGCATTTTAAGCCTATTTTGCAGAAGTATATTAAAGAACACCATTTAAGGAAGCGATCACGTGCTTTCTCACTTCTCCCAAAAATTCTGACCGAGAATGAACCCTGTACAAGTGGTCTCTTAATACAAGTGGTCTCTTAATACAAGTGGTCTCTTGATACAAGTGGTCTCTTAATACAAGTGGTCTCTTAATAGACTTTCGGACAAGTTTGACTGAAATGTCGTCTGATGATTTGTATTCTTTGTTAGAAATGTCGTCTGATGATTTGTATTCTTTTTTAGAAATGTCGTCTGATGACAATGCCGATAATGGGATTGTTATAGATAACGGTAGTGGGAAGATTAAGGCCGGATTTGCCAGCGAAGATGCCCCTAGGTGCTGCATACCAAACATCGTCGGCAATCCGATATCTGGCAGCGATAACTTTGTTGGTGATGAAGCACAGAGTAAACGTGACGTCTTAAAAATATCATATCCAATGTCACGTGGTATTATACAACACTGGGACGACATGGAACGAATCTGGGAACATGTATTCGATACAGAACTTCGCAGCTCTCCCAATGGAACACCAGTCTTTCTCTCAGAAACGCCCTTAAATCCAAAGACCAACAGAGAAGGAATAGCAAAAATAATGTTCGAGCATTTTAATGTTTCCTCGCTGTATATCGCACCGGATCCCGTGTTTTCGATGTATGCCAGTGGATCTATATCCGGGTTAGTGTACACGTCCGGCGATGCAGTAACGTCGCTATATCCAATTTTTGAAGGTTTCCCTATACCAAACCAAGTCAAACGTATAGAATTTGGCGGACTGGATATCACCGAATCTGTGTCAAAGTCATTGTTTGAGAAAGGGTACAACAGCTTGTCAACATGTGTTAATGACATATTTACCGTGCGAGATATCAAGGAAATGCTCTGCTACGTGCCGCTAGATTATGAGCAAGAGAGGAAGAAATTACAAGAAATCGCGAAGACATACACATTACCCGATGGTCAGTCAATTACCCTGGACGAGGCTAGGTTTCAATGTGTAGAGCCGATGTTCCGACCTTCTGCTTTCGGCCTCGGACACGAGGGTCAATCTGCCCTCATCCGAGAGATGGTAATGGACAGCGACATAGATCTTCGCAAAAGCCTCTGTGATAACATCATACTCTCGGGTGGTAACACAAAGTTTCCCGGGTTTGCAGAGAGAGTGAAACATGAATTAAGTGAAGTGTTACCAAAGTCATTGGGAACCAGAGTACGGGCGCCACAAGAGAGGTCAAGTTCAGTGTGGATAGGCATGTCTATTGTGGCCACAATGTCGAATTATAAAAACATGTGGATAAGCAAACAGAGTTACGATGAAATCGGTCCTAGTGTTATACATCGGAACAGCATATAAGTATACGAGATGTCCAGTGGTTAATGCATTAACAGCCTTTCAGATTGGACTTTAAACCGAGATCTCGTGTCCGCTGTACACCGTGCACGTAAAAGAACCAGAGGAGATTCTGGAATGGGTCTCTGTTTGTATCATTGCACTATCCTCCAAAAATCTAAAATGACTTAATCTCTTAAGTAGGCATCACTCATATGGGAAACCAGTAGCGACGATAAATAAACGTAAAACACAAATTGATATTGAGTAATGTTTTAAAGCAGGGACGGATGTACGAGTGATTGATGAACGAGTGATTGATGAACAGCGATGATACGTGCTTGCCTCAATATTTCTTTCATTTCTCTCAACTGAAAGAGTACTCAAGAAACCAAGAATAATTAACACATTTATTTTCCAGGGTTCCCTCTGTCTGAATGTTTGTCTGCGCCACTTCTGTCGCCAATTCAAAAAACCTGGAGCCATCTAAGAGCCATATAGTTCACAAATAACTATTTGAAGCCATGTATTTGACAAAACATGTGCCAAAAAAAGAGTTATATTTTCGCCAATTCACAAAATTTAGCGCCAATATTTGTTTTTTGTCGCAATTGGCGAGCGACAGCGGGAACCCTGATTTTCTCTGTACTGTAGATCGCAACAAGAGGACATTACACCAATATATGTATAGATCTAATACAACTAATAATAATATTATATAAAACAACATTAAATTTGACATTCAAAATGAATGTGAAAATGTTACTTTGTAGGCCATATTTAGGAATATTATGTGTTGCCATTGTTTATCGGCGAATCAAACACGGTATCGAGTTCTAATGCGTACGAATTAACCACTTAGGCCTACGGACTGCTTGGTTAATTTCTACACATCAGAATGGTGGCGTTTTATTCGCTGATAAACAACAGCAACACATATATAATATTTCCCTTCTAACATGACACAATATAATGCTATAAATGTGCGTGTTATTTTGCCTTCTTGTCTGTTATTTGGCTGATGGCTTTACAAAATAACTCCCTGTAAAATACCGTCTGTGTTCCAGTGGAACCTAAATTCACCCTCTTGCTATCAACACTATATTTCCTGTATGGGGAGTTCATATGGGGTAACACTACAAATCCTGCTCAATCGCTGTATTCAACTCCAATGTAAAATTGTTAAAAGTTGTGCAAATGCAGGCCCGTAGCCACACTGATGCACACCCCAAGGAAATTTCCAAAGCAAAAAACCCACAAAAACCCCTCGAAAAATTAAATAAATAAAATGCAAAACATGTCCCGTTGCTGTATAAAATGTTGACTTCTAGAGAGCTGAACGGTCAGTACATAATTATGCGTCTAAACTCTTTAAATCGGAAAATGCAGGAAATCGCTTCTATGCCCCAACAATTTTAAGGGGGAAACCTGACCCCGAACCCCCCTAGATTGCCTCGGTTGAAAGTTGCCTCTGGCTATGGTACTGACATGACCACTATTTGAATGATACAAATTTGTACCCATTTGGTAAGTATGTACTTGTGAATTCATAGTAAAGTACTTGTTGCGACGTTATAGTCTGGAGTGTTCCATTCATACGATTACTATCATGATATACTTATGGAATGCACACTGTTGTTTAGAACACATTAACTAGTGTTTGCTTTATACCGGTAATAATTTCATGTAATTAGAACAGGAATTAATCTGAGTAAAATTACAAACAAAATGTATACTTCATCACAATATTTTACTATGACTTATTTGCGTCACATGATAATCATTCATAAATAACTTATTAACGTGGGAAGCAAATTCAACAACCATAACATAGACCGACTCTAGCAGTGTTTTATTGCATATTTAAACAGGGTAAGTTTTGTAATTTGTCCATAGGAATAAAATACCAAGTCATGTGAGAATAAGAATTAGGACACAATTTCTGAATAAACAGTATTTCAGTATGAACTTCATTCTGGTATAAAATACAATATAATTATGTAGAGAGAGGTCGAATCCTATTTTATCATGTATGAGTTTTATTTGACGCATAATTAATTTCTGAAATCATACTAATTTTGTCCAAGTTGGGAACATACTGTTTGCGTCAATAATTAGTCCTAGAGTTTCAAATCGATAATATCCACGCTTTTTGTGAAATAATCATGTACACATTTTTTCCCCTGAAATTATTTTTACAAATTCAAGGTCAAACTGTATAGTTATTGAAAGGATTCGTTTAATTTTTCTTAGCTCGATTGCGAAACAAGTTCGTACAACTTATATTAATCATTCTCGAGGAATCCATTGCCATGATGGAGAGAGGAGGCAATGTGGAATTTAAATGCCTTGCCTATGGGCACAATCATAACAGCGTCAGCGGGGCTCAAATTCCGGGCCTTTCGCACCTGAAGCGAACGTGCTACGACTGCGCTATCACTGAAGGGATTGGGATTTGGTTGGACGCATGCCAGTATGGGATATACATATCTGTGACAAATTTAATAAAATACAATACATCCAGTTTCAAGACACTGATTCGAAGGTACAGACAGACAGACAGACAGACAGACAGACACCAAAATAATGAACAATTACCACACATACTCGCCTATAAGACGATTTTTTAACCTCAATTATGGCCTCAAAGTGGCTTCCCGTCTTATAAGTGAGTGGTAAGTATTTTTTTAATTTTTTTTAAAAATGTGTTAAATGGTATCCATAATTACGTTTTACTCCGACACTGACACCGACACCGACACCACTGACACTGAAAACTTCTTCAACTTGCACGGGCTAAACATGCAATTTATACAGGGTCTGGTGTCCATTTTATCAACCCGTCTTATATGTGAGTGCAATCCAAACGCCACAGCTTTCATGACCAAGTAGTGGGGGGTCGTCTTATAGGCGAATATGGATGGTAATGTGAACTACTAGTATCACATGCGACTATAACCTGGGCGACAATATTAATGCATTTGTATAAATTAATCCGAAAAGAATGTTGATTAACATATAGTCTGAACTAGTATTTTGGTTTGCGAACAACAGATTTTACAATGGGAGCAGTAGGATGACACACATAGACTGAAGGTCTGTTCTGTAATCTTTCATCAAGTCCAAACTGCCGTGGTCGTACTGGAACCCGTTTTGTCATAACAGTAACATTGCCGTCCCTATCCTTAATAGACTGGGTAACATATTTCACTTTCAAAAAGTTACCATGTGCATACCTAGAATTGACACCTACAGGGACAGTACCTGCTGGTGGGAAGTACACTTGGTGCTCTACACCATCGTCAACTTCTTCCATATCAAAATCTTGTCTCACTGCTATTGTTGAAGAATATGATTTTGAAGTCGGTAAAGTGACCAGTTTTGAATTGTCAATTTTCAGATTTGTGCCTTTATTTGCATGTACAAGCCTGGATTTTTTCGTTGGTTGATCCTCTTCAAGTGGATCGTAGTCACTACTATTGTCTAAATCATCTTTTTCAATGTGAACGCTGCTATAATCAACCTTTTTCCTTTTTCGTAACCTTCGCTTTCCAGAATTTGCTGCAGCCTGTTCGTCTTTTGGTTTATCAGATTTCTTTGTTAGACCTAAACTAAGCATCTGTTCATTCTTACGAGCTTCAAGTTCATCATCCATATTAGTCCCTGTAGAATTTGTAGCTACACTGTTATCTCTTTCACCTTTGTCTGTTTCTGTGATTGTCTTTGCAACACTTGCCATCCACTTTTCCAACACAGTCTGCTCATTATATTCTACAGTTTCACCATCTACAAGTGTTTTCCTTTGTATAGCTGCTTTTTGACCCTGGAAACCAGCACTGGTATTGACAGTGTTGGACTGATTTCTAGATAATGAATTTTCTTTACTGCTCCTACATCTTGACTTTGCACTTGCCTGATCTCCTGCGTCTGTGTCAACTGAGAATTCATCTCGAGATAAGCTGTTTGGATCAGCATATTTGTAATAAACTGTCCCACTTTTAGTTCGGCATTCAACTAGATTATCTTTGTTACCTGTCTCCTCACCACTATCGTTCAAATCGACTCCTTTTGTGGTTGTGGACGAGTTATGTTTTATTGTTTGATCTGTCTTCTTTTCAGATATATATAGTTTGCTTTTAGGGTCAGTTTTTGGAGCTTCTACATTTTTCTTCATACATGTAGAAATGCTGGCTTCTGCTTGTCCCCGTTTTGGATTGGATAGACTTTTGATTCTATCCACAATGTCTTTGTCAAGAACAGCCACTTTAGGTATCCGACCTTTTCTTTTTCCAGTTTCGTTATTTGCATGTTGGATACTTTTACCTTTAGCATCATGTATATTTATCTGTTTCTTCTTTGGTGACATTTTGTTGCACAGCTGGGCTGGTAAAGCTGGGTACGGTGATACTCGATAAATCTGTTTGACATTTTTATCAACATTGTGACGATCTAATTCATACCGATTATAGGTTGATCTTCCTGTACCTATATTTCCATCACTTACAGGAACGAGGTAGGTGCTTCTATAGTTACGGGTATACCTGCCACTATCGCGGGTTCCAGACGTAGTAGTGTTCTTTGCATGATCATTTGATTCTAAAACCTCGTCTACAGGTTCTGTTTTAACTTCACATGATACCGGTACATCAGTCTCAACCGATTCTACAGGTGGTGCTGAAAATGGATCTGAATGGATCGATGGTGGCGATGAAGAACCACTTGATTCCATTGTAGACATAACAACAGGTATTCCTGAAAATAAGCAAGACACATATCAAGATTGTGCAAATGTTTTCTGCCTCATGGAAACACCCCAAAACAGTGTAATTGGAACAAGAGGCCCTAATTAGATCACCTGAATTGTCAACCAGGCGACTCCATGTCAAGAATCTACTACAGGCAACAGTTGGCGAAATTCCTGAATTGGTTCATGGAAAAGTAATGTTTGATAGTTCACCTTCAGCTAACCTAGTGTCACAGATTTTGATGCTATTTGAATAAACCTGGTAGATATTGTAAGCAAGCTACTGACCCAAATTCAAAATAATTCCTAGCTTTTCTGAGAACAGATTGCTCTCCCTTTATATTGGTCTAGTTTTTAAACCCATTTGAACAAAGTTGATAGGTATTGTGGTACACATACTACTCACCATATTTGGTATAATTGACGCATGAGAAAAAAAGTGACCAAGGTTTTAACTGCAGTGACCAATTTGTGTTTGTCCACACAGATAAAACTCACCATGCTCTCTTAGATAAGTCTGCCAAACAGATAAAACTCACCATGCTCTCTTAGATAAGTCTGCCAAACTGATAAAACTCACCATGCTCTCTTAGATAAGTCTGCCAAACTGATAAAACTCACCATGCTCTTAGATAAGTCTGCCAAACTGATAAAACTCACCATGCTCTCTTAGATAAGTCTGCCAAACTGATAAAACTCACCATGTTCTCTTAGATAAGTCTGCCAAACTGATAAAACTCACCATGTTCTCTTAGATAAGTCTGCCAAACAGATAAAACTCACCATGCTCTCTTAGATAAGTCTGCCAAACAGATAAAACTCACCATGTTCTCTTAGATAAGTCTGCCAAACAGATAAAACTCACCATGCTCTCTTAGATAAGTCTGCCAAACAGATAAAACTCACCATGTTTTCTTAGATAAGTCTGCCAAACAGATAAAACTCACCATGCTCTCTTAGATAAGTCTGCCAAACAGATAAAACTCACCATGCTCTCTTAGATAAGTCTGCCAAACAGATAAAACTCACCATGCTCTCTTAGATAAGTCTGCCAAACAGATAAAACTCACCATGCTCTCTTAGATAAGTCTGCCAAACTGATAAAACTCACCATGCTCTCTTAGATAAGTCTGCCAAACAGATAAAACTCACCATGCTCTCTTAGATAAGTCTGCCAAACAGATAAAACTCACCATGTTCTCTTAGATAAGTGCCAAACAGATAAAACTCACCATGCTCTCTTAGATAAGTCTGCCAAACAGATAAAACTCACCATGCTCTCTTAGATAAGTCTGCCAAACAGATAAAACTCACCATGTTCTCTTAGATAAGTCTGCCAAACTGATAAAACTCACCATGCTCTCTTAGATAAGTCTGCCAAACAGATAAAACTCACCATGTTCTCTTAGATAAGTCTGCCAAACAGATAAAACTCACCATGTTCTCTTAGATAAGTCTGCCAAACAGATAAAACTCACCATGTTCTCTCCGATAAGTCTGCCAAACAGATAAAACTCATCATGCTCTCTTAGATAAGTCTGCCACACAGATAAAACTCACCATGCTCTCTTAGATAAGTCTGCCAAACAGATAAAACTCATCATGCTCTCTTAGATAAGTCTGCCAAACAGATAAAACTCACCATGCTCTCTTAGATAAGTCTGCCAAACAGATAAAACTCACCATGCTCTCTTAGATAAGTCTGCCAAACAGATAAAACTCACCATGTTCTCTTAGATAAGTCTGCCAAACAGATAAAACTCACCATGCTCTCTTAGATAAGTCTGCCAAACAGATAAAACTCACCATGTTCTCTTAGATAAGTCTGCCAAACTGATAAAACTCACCATGTTCTCTTAGATAAGTCTGCCAAACTGATAAAACTCACCATGCTCTCTTAGATAAGTCTGCCAAACAGATAAAACTCACCATGTTCTCTTAGATAAGTCTGCCAAACAGATAAAACTCACCATGTTCTCTCCGATAAGTCTGCCAAACAGATAAAACTCACCATGTTCTCTCCGATAAGTCTGCCAAACAGATAAAACTCATCATGTTCTCTTAGATAAGTCTGCCACACAGATAAAACTCACCATGTTCTCTTAGATAAGTCTGCCAAACTGATAAAACTCACCATGCTCTCTTAGATAAGTCTGCCAAACAGATAAAACTCACCATGTTCTCTTAGATAAGTCTGCCAAACTGATAAAACTCACCATGTTCTCTTAGATAAGTCTGCCAAACTGATAAAACTCACCATGCTCTCTTAGATAAGTCTGCCAAACAGATAAAACTCACCATGTTCTCTTAGATAAGTCTGCCAAACAGATAAAACTCACCATGTTCTCTCCGATAAGTCTGCCAAACAGATAAAACTCACCATGTTCTCTCCGATAAGTCTGCCAAACAGATAAAACTCATCATGTTCTCTTAGATAAGTCTGCCACACAGATAAAACTCACCATGTTCTCTTAGATAAGTCTGCCAAACTGATAAAACTCACCATGCTCTCTTAGATAAGTCTGCCAAACAGATAAAACTCACCATGTTCTCTTAGATAAGTCTGCCAAACTGATAAAACTCACCATGTTCTCTTAGATAAGTCTGCCAAACAGATAAAACTCACCATGCTCTCTTAGATAAGTCTGCCAAACAGATAAAACTCACCATGTTCTCTTAGATAAGTCTGCCAAACAGATAAAACTCACCATGTTCTCTTAGATAAGTCTGCCAAACAGATAAAACTCATCATGCTCTCTTAGATAAGTCTGCCAAACAGATAAAACTCACCATGCTCTCTTAGATAAGTCTGCCAAACAGATAAAACTCACCATGTTCTCTTAGATAAGTCTGCCAAACTGATAAAACTCACCATGCTCTCTTAGATAAGTCTGCCAAACAGATAAAACTCACCATGCTCTCTTAGATAAGTCTGCCAAACAGATAAAACTCACCATGTTCTCTTAGATAAGTCTGCCAAACAGATAAAACTCACCATGCTCTCTTAGATAAGTCTGCCAAACAGATAAAACTCACCATGCTCTCTTAGATAAGTCTGCCAAACAGATAAAACTCACCATGTTCTCTTAGATAAGTCTGCCAAACTGATAAAACTCACCATGTTCTCTTAGATAAGTCTGCCAAACTGATAAAACTCACCATGCTCTCTTAGATAAGTCTGCCAAACAGATAAAACTCACCATGTTCTCTTAGATAAGTCTGCCAAACAGATAAAACTCACCATGTTCTCTTAGATAAGTCTGCCAAACAGATAAAACTCACCATGTTCTCTCCGATAAGTCTGCCAAACAGATAAAACTCATCATGCTCTCTTAGATAAGTCTGCCAAACAGATAAAACTCACCATGCTCTCTTAGATAAGTCTGCCAAACAGATAAAACTCACCATGCTCTCTTAGATAAGTCTGCCAAACAGATAAAACTCACCATGCTCTCTTAGATAAGTCTGCCAAACAGATAAAACTCACCATGCTCTCTTAGATAAGTCTGCCAAACAGATAAAACTCACCATGTTCTCTTAGATAAGTCTGCCAAACAGATAAAACTCACCATGCTCTCTTAGATAAGTCTGCCAAACAGATAAAACTCACCATGTTCTCTTAGATAAGTCTGCCAAACAGATAAAACTCACCATGTTCTCTTAGATAAGTCTGCCAAACAGATAAAACTCACCATGCTCTCTTAGATAAGTCTGCCAAACAGATAAAACACCATGTTCTCTTAGATAAGTCTGCCAAACAGATAAAACTCACCATGTTCTCTCCGATAAGTCTGCCAAACAGATAAAACTCACCATGCTCTCCGATAAGTCTGCCAAACAGATAAAACTCATCATGTCTCTTAGATAAGTCTGCCAAACAGATAAAACTCACCATGTTCTCTTAGATAAGTCTGCCAAACAGATAAAACTCACCATGCTCTCTTAGATAAGTCTGCCAAACAGATAAAACTCACCATGTTCTCTTAGATAAGTCTGCCAAACTGATAAAACTCACCATGTTCTCTTAGATAAGTCTGCCAAACTGATAAAACTCACCATGCTCTCTTAGATAAGTCTGCCAAACAGATAAAACTCACCATGTTCTCTTAGATAAGTCTGCCAAACAGATAAAACTCACCATGTTCTCTTAGATAAGTCTGCCAAACAGATAAAACTCACCATGTTCTCTCCGATAAGTCTGCCAAACAGATAAAACTCATCATGCTCTCTTAGATAAGTCTGCCAAACAGATAAAACTCACCATGTTCTCTTAGATAAGTCTGCCAAACTGATAAAACTCACCATGCTCTCTTAGATAAGTCTGCCAAACAGATAAAACTCACCATGTTCTCTTAGATAAGTCTGCCAAACTGATAAAACTCACCATGTTCTCTTAGATAAGTCTGCCAAACTGATAAAACTCACCATGCTCTCTTAGATAAGTCTGCCAAACAGATAAAACTCACCATGTTCTCTTAGATAAGTCTGCCAAACAGATAAAACTCACCATGTTCTCTTAGATAAGTCTGCCAAACAGATAAAACTCACCATGCTCTCTTAGATAAGTCTGCCAAACAGATAAAACTCACCATGCTCTCTTAGATAAGTCTGCCAAACAGATAAAACTCACCATGTTCTCTTAGATAAGTCTGCCAAACAGATAAAACTCACCATGCTCTCTTAGATAAGTCTGCCAAACAGATAAAACTCACCATGCTCTCTTAGATAAGTCTGCCAAACAGATAAAACTCACCATGTTCTCTTAGATAAGTCTGCCAAACAGATAAAACTCACCATGCTCTCTTAGATAAGTCTGCCAAACAGATAAAACTCACCATGTTCTCTTAGATAAGTCTGCCAAACAGATAAAACTCACCATGTTCTCTTAGATAAGTCTGCCAAACAGATAAAACTCACCATGCTCTCTTAGATAAGTCTGCCAAACAGATAAAACTCACCATGTTCTCTTAGATAAGTCTGCCAAACAGATAAAACTCACCATGTTCTCTTAGATAAGTCTGCCAAACAGATAAAACTCACCATGTTCTCTTAGATAAGTCTGCCAAACAGATAAAACTCACCATGCTCTCTTAGATAAGTCTGCCAAACAGATAAAACTCACCATGTTCTCTTAGATAAGTCTGCCAAACAGATAAAACTCACCATGCTCTCTTAGATAAGTCTGCCAAACAGATAAAACTCACCATGTTCTCTTAGATAAGTCTGCCAAACAGATAAAACTCACCATGTTCTCTTAGATAAGTCTGCCAAACAGATAAAACTCACCATGCTCTCTTAGATAAGTCTGCCAAACAGATAAAACTCACCATGTTCTCTTAGATAAGTCTGCCAAACAGATAAAACTCACCATGTTCTCTTAGATAAGTCTGCCAAACAGATAAAACTCACCATGTTCTCTCCGATAAGTCTGCCAAACAGATAAAACTCACCATGCTCTCTTAGATAAGTCTGCCAAACAGATAAAACTCACCATGCTCTCTTAGATAAGTCTGCCAAACAGATAAAACTCACCATGTTCTCTTAGATAAGTCTGCCAAACAGATAAAACTCACCATGTTCTCTTAGATAAGTCTGCCAAACAGATAAAACTCACCATGTTCTCTTAGATAAGTCTGCCAAACAGATAAAACTCACCATGCTCTCTTAGATAAATCTGCCAAACAGATAAAACTCATCATGCTCTCTTAGATAAGTCTGCCAAACAGATAAAACTCACCATGCTCTCTTAGATAAGTCTGCCAAACAGATAAAACTCACCATGTTTTCTTAGATAAGTCTACCAAACAGATAAAACTCACCATGCTCTCTTAGATAAGTCTGCCAAACAGATAAAACTCACCATGCTCTCTTAGATAAGTCTGCCAAACAGATAAAACTCACCATGCTCTCTTAGATAAGTCTGCCAAACAGATAAAACTCACCATGCTCTCTTAGATAAGTCTGCCAAACAGATAAAACTCACCATGCTCTCTTAGATAAGTCTGCCAAACAGATAAAACTCACCATGCTCTCTTAGATAAGTCTGCCAAACAGATAAAACTCACCATGCTCTCTTAGATAAGTCTGCCAAACAGATAAAACTCACCATGCTCTCTTAGATAAGTCTGCCAAACAGATAAAACTCACCATGCTCTCTTAGATAAGTCTGCCAAACAGATAAAACTCACCATGCTCTCTTAGATAAGTCTGCCAAACAGATAAAACTCACCATGCTCTCTTAGATAAGTCTGCCAAACAGATAAAACTCACCATGCTCTCTTAGATAAGTCTGCCAAACAGATAAAACTCACCATGTTCTCTTAGATAAGTCTGCCAAACAGATAAAACTCACCATGTTCTCTTAGATAAGTCTGCCAAACAGATAAAACTCACCATGTTCTCTTAGATAAGTCTGCCAAACAGATAAAACTCACCATGCTCTCTTAGATAAGTCTGCCAAACAGATAAAACTCACCATGCTCTCTTAGATAAGTCTGCCAAACAGATAAAACTCACCATGTTCTCTTAGATAAGTCTGCCAAACAGATAAAACTCACCATGCTCTCTTAGATAAGTCTGCCAAACAGATAAAACTCACCATGCTCTCTTAGATAAGTCTGCCAAACAGATAAAACTCACCATGTTCTCTTAGATAAGTCTGCCAAACAGATAAAACTCACCATGCTCTCTTAGATAAGTCTGCCAAACAGATAAAACTCACCATGTTCTCTTAGATAAGTCTGCCAAACTGATAAAACTCACCATGTTCTCTTAGATAAGTCTGCCAAACAGATAAAACTCACCATGCTCTCTTAGATAAGTCTGCCAAACAGATAAAACTCACCATGTCTCTTAGATAAGTCTGCCAAACAGATAAAACTCACCATGTTCTCTTAGATAAGTCTGCCAAACAGATAAAACTCACCATGTTCTGTAGTCTGCCAAACGATAAAACTCACTCTCTTAGATAAGTCTGCCAACAGATAAAACTCACCATGCTCTCTTAGATAAGTCTGCCAAACAGATAAAACTCACCATGCTCTCTTAGATAAGTCTGCCAAACAGATAAAACTCACCATGTTCTCTTAGATAAGTCTGCCAAACAGATAAAACTCACCATGTTCTCTTAGATAAGTCTGCCAAACAGATAAAACTCACCATGTTCTCTTAGATAAGTCTGCCAAACAGATAAAACTCACCATGCTCTCTTAGATAAGTCTGCCAAACAGATAAAACTCACCATGCTCTCTTAGATAAGTCTGCCAAACAGATAAAACTCACCATGTTTTCTTAGATAAGTCTGCCAAACAGATAAAACTCACCATGCTCTCTTAGATAAGTCTGCCAAACAGATAAAACTCACCATGCTCTCTAAGATAAGTCTGCCAAACAGATACAACTCACCATGTTCTCTTAGATAAGTCTGGCAACCAGTCTGTACTTCCATACAGATAAAACTCACCACTTTATCTTAGATAAGTCTGGCAACCAGTCTGTGCTTCCACACAGATACAACTCACCATGTTCTCTTAGATAAGTCTGGCAACCAGTCTGTGCTTCCACACAGATACAACTCACCACTTTATCTTAGATAAGTCTGGCAACCAGTCTGTGCTTCCACACAGATACAACTCACCATGTTCTCTTAGATAAGTCTGACAACCAGTCTGTGCTTCCACACAGATACAACTCACCATGTTCTCTTAGATAAGTCTGGCAACCAGTCTGTGCTTCCACACAGATAAAACTCACCATGTTCTCTTAGATAAGTCTGACAACCAGTCTGTGCTTCCACACACCCTAGTTCTGCTGCAGCTTTGTAAACATTTTCTACCTGCAATAAATTAAATAACATATATGTACAATGCAGAGGATGAAAACTATTTTATGTGTGTGTACATTTGGTTTAAACAGTATTTATTGCAAGACATAAACGACATATAACATACAACGACGTGTGTGTGTGTGTGTGTGTGTGTGCGTGCGTGCGTGCGTGTGTGTGTCACCTATATGGTGCTCAACATTTAGATGTAGCTAGAAGACATTCCATATTGTAGTCACAGACATTCCAATAACAACAAGGTGGTAAGATTTACCCACATAAGCATGGTGGTAAGATTTACCCACATAAACAAGGTGGTAAGATTTACCCACTTAAACAAGGTGGTAAGATTTACCCACATAAACAAGGTGGTAAGATTTACCCACATAAGCATGGTGGTAAGATTTACCCACATAAGCATGGTGGTAAGATTTACCCACATAAACAAGGTGGTAAGATTTACCCACATAAGCAAGGTGGTAAGATTTACCCACATAAGCATGGTGGTAAGATTTACCCACATAAGCAAGGTGGTAAGATTTACCCACATAAACAAGGTGGTAAGATTTACCCACATAAGCAAGGTGGTAAGATTTACCCGCATAAGCAAGGTGGTAAGATTCACCCACATAAGCAAGGTGGTAATATTCACCCACATAAGCAAGGTGGTAAGATTCACCCACTTAAGCAAGGTGGTAAGATTCACCCACTTAAGCAAGGTGGTAAGATTCACCCACTTAAGCAAGGTGGTAAGTTTCATAACTGTACATACTTTTTCCATGCAAGTCATATACATTGTCAAGCACAACAAGTCTGGTTGAATGTCAGGTTACATCAAGCACAACAAGGCTGGTTGAATGTCAGGTTATATCAAGGCTGGTTGAATGTCAGGTTACATCAAACCCAACAAGTCTGGTTGAATGTCAGGTTACATCAAACCCAACAAGTCTGGTTGAATGTTGGGTTACATCAAGCACAACAAGGCTGGTTGAATGTCAGGTTATATCAAGGCTGGTTGAATGTCAGGTTACATCAAACCCAACAAGTCTGGTTGAATGTTGGGTTACATCAAAGCAGCCGTGTATTATTTTCAATGAATAACAATACCTCATCTAGCGTACAGCGCAGATTGCCCGTATACACAAGCCCGATCAACGCCTCAATGACGTGCTGTGAATATCGTGTCAGATCTAGATAAAAGCGGTCATCCTCAAGTTCAGCACCAGCCTACAAACAAACAAATGGGAATGTCTAATATTGTTTTAGACATTTGTAAAACCAGGATTATTACCCCCTCACACATGCCATATACCGTTTATTTGGGTATTAAATAGTTTGTGAGGAACCTAAAAATTGACAATACAGGGCCCATATGCGGGAGTGGTGTACCTTGACGGGTTTGATTTTTTTGGGCTATTTTTATTTGTACTATTGAATAGTGTTGGTTTGCCATAGACAAGTGTAGGGAGAACATGATACATGTATGTGAGCTTTCGGTTAATAAACGGTATAAGCATGAATAGTCAAGTTACGCTTATGGGTGATTTAAAAAAAAAATGAAGCCATTTGTTTAATACTGAATAAATTAAATAGTTTTAGACATATAAATAATCTGTTGGTCTGTTGCTTAATCGGACATTTCGTTACAAAGTTATGATAAAAATTGTGGTAAAAAATGTCCCAAGTGTAAGATTTTAGTGTGACAGTTTCACTTAAACACAAAGCCTGCGTATAACTATAAAATTATGCGTATGATGGTCTCAAGTGGAAAGTTTGAGGAGAATCTAGACTGGTAATTTGGACATGAGTGTAATCAAGCTAAAGTGATACACGTGTTGGTCGTATCTAGCACAATAGCAATGGTAGTTAAGAACACAAATATTAATAGGAATATACATGTAGCTGAATGAACTGCTAGTTGAGAGGAATATACAGGTAGCTGAATGAACTGCTAGTTGAGAACAGAAACATTGAGAGGAATATACAGGTAGCTGAATGAACTGCTAGTTGAGAACAGAAACATTGAGAGGAATATACAGGTAGCTGAATGAACTGCTAGTTGAGAGGAATATACAGGTAGCTGAATGAACTGCTAGTTGAGAACACCATTGAGAGGAATATACAGGTAGCTGAATGAACTGCTAGTTGAGAACACACACAATGAGAGGAATATACAGGTAGCTGAATGAACTGCTAGTTGAGAACACAAACAATGAGAGGAATATACAGGTAGCTGAATGAACTGCTAGTTGAGAACACAAACAATGAGAGGAATATACAGGTAGTTGAATGAACTGCTAGTTGAGAACACAAACAATGAGAGGAATATACAGGTAGCTGAATGAACTGCTAGTTGAGAACACAAACATTGAGAGGAATATACATGTAGTTGAATGAACTGCTAGTTGAGAACACAAACATTGAGAGGAATATACATGTAGTTGAATGAACTGCTAGTTGAGAACACAAACATTGAGAGGAATATACAGGTAGTTGAATGAACTGCTAGTTGAGAACACAAACAATGAGAGGAATATACAGGTAGTTGAATGAAGATGATAAAGATATAATTGAGTATTTACTAGATGTTCGGAATAAACTACAAGACTTCTTACAAGAACCAGGCATTGCAGTCGTTGTATAAAGCTAGAAGACAACATGGAGACCCAGGTGCTCGGTCAAATACCATTGACATCCGTTTCTTTGTTTTTGAGGTTTAGTCATACAAACAGCTTAGGTTAATTGGTGATAGAACTTAGAAGAGCGTGTGCAGCACTGCCCCATTGAGAAGTATTACAGGTACGGAGGGGCTCTACGGTACATGTGCAGCACCCATTGAGAAGTATTACAGGTACGGAGGGGCTCTACGGTACATGTGCAGCACTGCCCCCATTGAGAAGTATTTCAGGTACGGAGGGGCTCTACGGTACATGTGCAGCACTGCCCCATTGAGAAGTATTTCAGGTACGGAGGGGCTCTACGGTACATGTGCAGCAATGCCCCATTGAGAAGTATTTCAGGTACGGAGGGGCTCTACGGTACATGTGCAGCACTGCCCCATTGAGAAGTATTTCAGGTACGGAGGGGCTCTACGGTACATGTGCAGCAATGCCCCATTGAGAAGTATTTCAGGTACGGAGGGGCTCTACGGTACATGTGCAGCACTGCCCCATTGAGAAGTATTTCAGGTACGGAGGGGCTCTACGGTACATGTGCAGCACTGCCCCATTGAGAAGTATTTCAGGTACGGAGGGGCTCTACGGTACATGTGCAGCACTGCCCCCATTGAGAAGTATTTCAGGTACGGAGGGGCTCTACGGTACATGTGCAGCACCCATTGAGAAGTATTTCAGACACGGAGGGGCTCTACGGTACATGTGCAGCACTGCCCCATTGAGAAGTATTTCAGGTACCGAGGGGCTCTACGGTACATGTGCAGCACTGCCCCATTGAGAAGTATTTCTGGCACGGAGGGGCTCTACGGTACAACCACCTACCTTCCACAAGCAGGCTGGATTGTCTCCTCACTCGAACAACCAAACAATTCCACACGAAGAACCAATAAGTTATGGATATTTAATTTTTTTAATTTATTTTAGAACGATTGCAAAGCAAGTTTTAACAACTTATATTGATCACGCTCTTTGGCGCGGATGAAAATGTTGTCATTTGTGTGGGAGGAAACCGGAGTACATGGAGAAAACCCACCTGTCCGATCTGGCGACCTCCGTACCATCTCACATACTTCCCGGTCCGAGGATCGAACCTGTGTTGCATTGGTGAGAAGCGAGCGCTTCTATGGATTACATATGCGGTAAAATACCATGTACTTGTTGGCTGTGCCCTCATTGCTTGCTGCCTTCATTGAAGTGACCGCTATGTATCACTTTCACTAAAGTGGGTCGGACAAAATAATCAACCAAGCAGAAGCGAATGATGATATAAACAACTAGACTTCAGTCTCACACTTCCTGTTAATTATCATGATAATTCGACTAGGGAGTTTTGATAATTCGACTAGGGAGTTTGGTTATGAAGAAAGGACATGATTCAGTAGGGATGCTTGGATGAACATACAGTGAATGATACACACATGATTCAGTAGGGATGCTTGGATGAACATACACACATGATTCAGTAGGGATGCTTGGATGAACATACACACATATGGAAGCTAATGGACGGGCATATGGCTCTTGGGTACTTATTTCTTTAAAACAGACGGAAAATACATAACAGGGGTGCTAATCCTACAGCAATTGACACAAACAAATGCCCATTACCGGTAGTTACGTGCTTTCTGTGTGTATTTTACATTTATTTATCGTCGCTACCGGTTGCCCATATGAGCGACGCCGCCTGAAGATATTAGTCATTTTAGATTTTGGAGGATAGTGCAATGATACAGACAGAGACCCATTCCAGAGTCTCCTCTGGTTCTTTTACGTGCACGGTGTAAAGCACCAACACGAGACCTTGGTTTAAAGTCCCATCTGAAAGACTGTTCATTTTATTAGGGTCAGACGGGGGATCGAACCTGCGATCCCTGGATTACCAGTCCAGCGTGCTACCACTGGACTACAGATCCGTCCCAATAGGTGCCCTCTTGTAAGCTTGTGTATAATGGACAGCGGGAGTCCCAACACGTGCCCACTTGTAAGCTTGTGTATAATGGACAGCGGGAGTCCCAACACGTGCCCACTTGTAAGCTTGTGTATAATGGACAGAGGGAGTACCAACAGGTGCCCTCTTGTAAGCTTGTGTATAATGGACAGCGGGAGTCGTAACACGTGCCCACTTGTAAGCTTGTGTATAATGGACAGCGGGAGTCCCAACACGTGCCCACTTGTAAGCTTGTGTATAATGGACAGAGGGAGTACCAACAGGTGCCCTCTTGTAAGCTTGTGTATAATGGACAGCGGGAGTCCCAACACGTGCCCACTTGTAAGCTTGTGTATAATGGACAGCGGGAGTCCCAACACGTGCCCACTTGTAAGCTTGTGTATAATGGACAGCGGGAGTACCAACAGGTGCCCTCTTGTAAGCTTGTGTATAATGGACAGAGGGAGTCCCAACACGTGCCCTCTTGTAAGCTTGTGTATAATGGACAGAGGGAGTCCCAACACATGCCCTCTTGTAAGCTTGTGTATAATGGACAGAGCGAGTCCCAACACGTGCCCTCTTGTAAGCTTGTGTATAATGGACAGCGGGAGTCCCAACAGGTGCCCTCTTGTAAGCTTGTGTATAATGGACAGCGGGAGTCCCAACACGTGCCCTCTTGTAAGCTTGTGTATAATGGACAGCGGGAGTCCCAACACGTGCCCTCTTGTAAGCTTGTGTATAATGGACAGCGGGAGTCCCAACAGGTGCCCTCTTGTAAGCTTGTGTATAATGGACAGCGGGAGTCCCAACACGTGCCCTCTTGTAAGCTTGTGTATAATGGACAGCGGGAGTACCAACAGGTGCCCTCTTGTAAGCTTGTGTATAATGGACAGCGGGAGTCCCAACACGTGCCCTCTTGTAAGCTTGTGTATAATGGACAGCGGGAGTCCCAACAGGTGCCCTCTTGTAAGCTTGTGTATAATGGACAGCAGGAGTCCCAACACGTGCCCTCTTGTAAGCTTGTGTATAATGGACAGCGGGAGTCCCAACAGGTGCCCTCTTGTAAGCTTGTGTATAATGGACAGCGGGAGTCCCAACACGTGCCCTCTTGTAAGCTTGTGTATAATGGACAGCGGGAGTCCCAACACGTGCCCTCTTGTAAGCTTGTGTATAATGGACAGCGGGAGTCCCAACACGTGCCCTCTTGTAAGCTTGTGTATAATGGACAGCGGGAGTCCCAACAGGAGGTTAGAGCTTATATTTACCGTACCGTAATAATAATGACAATTTTGACACGATAACAATTACATTCCTGCCAAGTTTAGAGCTAAGAGCTTGTAGTGGCAGGCGTTCATGAGTTGTTGGAAGACAAACACGTTTATTGCATGTCGTGATAGCGCAGTGGATGCGCGTTCGCTTCAGGTGCGAAAGGTCCAGAGTTTGAGCCCCGCTGGAGCCGTTACGTTTGTGCCATTAGGCAAGGCATTTAAATTCCACGTTGCCTCTTCTCTCTCCCTCATGGCGATGGATCAGGAATGAGGTCTCGAGAGTGATTAATATAAGTTGTAAGAACTTTGTTTCGCAATCAAGCTCAAATAAATTTGTATAAAAACAGCTTGTATACAAAGATTAGTACGTAGCGTACATTTCAGTAAATAGCCTACCTTCATGAAGAAAATGTCAATGAGGCATTTATGGACATACAAGCGCTTCTTGTTGAGCCGTATCTCGAGGTCGCAGTTTCTGCCCTCCTTAAACTGTGTGTGTAGGTCCCGGACGATAGTTTCTCCATGCTTGAGGGCTATGTAGATCTTGGATGATCTAAGTCGTTGAGACATCGAAGAATTATACTTTTTGTTAAATCTGCAAATGAAATATATATTGGACATGTTATTGGTTGGAATTTACAACAAAATGAACGAGTTGCATGACAACATTTCTAAGGAAAAAAGAAATTTGATGACGGAGAATCAGTAATATTCAATTAATGTAAGGTTCCTGGTTTCTTCAATCAATGTAAGGTTCCTGGTTTCTTCAATTAGAGTACCGGTGTTAAAGAATGCACTTGTCAACTCATCATGGTGAGTAAGCATTGCTGTTGGCAAAGTTAAACTTGTCAAAGTGTGGTGATAACACACCTAAATGCGGCAATCAACACTGTGTTGTTTTATCAAACATTTAAGGTATTTTGTGTTGTTTTATCAAACATTTACCGGTATTTTGAGAGAAGAAGTAGATTTGTATGTTGTGATTCTGTTGGTATTTAGTGACCTTTAAAGAGCAGTGTTTATTTTTGTTTAAGTGTTTGTCTTGGGGTATTAAACAACACAGAGAGCTTAGGATGTATGGCGATTTACCAGCTCATATTGGTGGAGGAATACCCTGGGTGCCTCTCCGAGTCATATTTTAGGCACGCACGGACGGTGCACCCACACAGAACCACTGACCTTCCACAAGCTAGCTGGGTAGTTTCCTCACCTGAAATAATTTGACACCAATATTGAGATTTGAACCTTCACTGGTGAGGGGCTACAACCGTAACAACCGGGCCACTACAACCGGGCCACTACAACCGTAACAACCCGACCACTACAACCCGGCCACTACAACCATAACAACCCGGCCACTACAACCGTAACAACCCGGCCACTACAACCGTAACAACCGTAACAACCCGGCCAATACAACCGTAACATCCCGGCCACTACAACCGTAACAACCCGACCACTACAACCGTAACATCCCGGCCACTACAACTGTAACATCCCGGCCACTACAACCGTAACATCCCGGCCACTACAACTGTAACATCCCGGCCACTACAACCGTAACACCCGTGTTGGTGTTGTGGTGTTGGTCAACCGTAACACCCGCCACTACAACCGTAACAACCGGCCACTACAACCGTAATCCCGCCACTACAACCGTAACATCCCGGCCACTACAACCGTACATCCGCCACTACAACTGTGCCACTACAACCGTAACATCCGGCCACTACAACTGTAACATCCCGCCACTACAACTGTAACATCCCGCCACTACAACCGTAACAACCCGACACTACAACCGTAACATCCCGCCACTACAACCGTAACATCCGGCCACTACACGTAACAACCCGGCCACTACAACCGGGCCACTACACCGTACAACCCAGCCACTACAACCGTAACAACCGGGCCACTACCGTACATCCGGCACTACAACCGTAACATCCCCACTAAACCGACCACTACAACCGTAACATCCCGGCCACTACAACCGTAACATCCCGGCCACTACAACCGTATCAACCCGACCACTACAACCGGGCCACTACAACCGTAACAACCGGGCCACTACAACCGTAACATCCCGGCCACTACAACCGTAACAACCCGGCCACTACAACCGTAACAACCCGGCCACTACAACCGTAACAACCCGGCTACTACAACCCAGCCACTACAACTACGTCAAAAAGAGATTTCGTAGAATTTTTAATTTGTTTTGAAAATTTCTAAAGCGGCGCAATTCGCGTTGAAACGAGCGTTCTGATTGGATTATGATTATTCTTCATATAAAAAAAACATCTTGTTACTTCTATAATCCAATCAGACACTCGTTTCACGCTCATTTTTGCCGAATAAACCTACACGTTAGTGATAATGTTATTCACAGTTAAAACTCTCCCGTCGAAGATTTTTTTTGTTGCTGACAGAACCCGTGTCCTAGTATGGAAATGTGACCTGCTATGGCCAATGTCTGTGGCAATTGTTTGCAAAGTATACATGCATGCAGCTTAAAGTTGTGTTTTATTTGAAGAACAATATATAGACTCGGGATAGGCGTTATATTTGGACAGATTTGTACAAAATTGTTTCAGATAGGGCCATTTTACTGATCGATGAGAAATCTGACATCCCACAGAGTAGAATCCCTGTACTTAAATATATATACTAGTACCCCCAAACGTGCCGAATCCCTGTGGTGTGACCTTGACACGACATGGTCACATGGCTGAAACCTGCAGTATGCACATTGTGTTCATGTGGTTAACATTTGTGTGCAGTCATTTTAAATTTGCACACAAATTGGTGTCAGATGGAGTCCATCACTGTATCCTATACCCGCTACATATACACTAGAATGATAAAATAGAAACAACAGTATACAGCCTCGCTGGAGCCGTTACGATTGTGCCCTTAGGCAAGGCATTTAAATTCCACATTGCCTCTTCTCTCTCTTGTGGTGATGGATTCCATCAGGAATGAGGTCTCGAGAGTATTTGTAAGTTGTAAGAACTTGTTTTACAACCAAGATAAAAAAAAATGGTATTAACTGGCAGCATACATTTATATATACAATATAATTATTCATGACATGGTTTATAAAAGAGATTTATGATTACATGTATGTAGTGTATTTTGGTGTGCATAGAATATCAGCCCAGTTAGCTTAGTTGGTAGAGCTGTCTGACTAATGTTCGGAAGGTTGTGGGTTCGGGCAGCAAGGCGTGTCACTTTCTTTTGCGTAGCGTTGAAACAAATCATGAATTTTATTTTTTTTAAATAATTTTTTATTTATTATTTTAATAGTGACATTGATGTTTTTGTATGTAATTTAATAGTGACATTGATGTTTTTGTAAGTAATTTAATACTGACATTGATGTTTTTGTAAGTAATTTAATAGTGACATTGATGTTTTTGTAAGTAATTTAATACTGACATTGATGTTTTTGTAAGTAATTTAATAGTGACATTGATGTTTTTGTAAGTAATTTAATAGTGACATTGATGTTTTTGTAAGTAATTTAATAGTGACATTGATGTTTTTGTATGTAATTTAATAGTGACATTGATGTTTTTGTAAGTAATTTAATAGTGACATTGATGTTTTTGTAAGTAATTTAATAGTGACATTGATGTTTTTGTATGTAATTTAATAGTGACATTGATGTTTTTGTATGTAATTTAATAGTGACATTGATGTTTTTGTATGTAATTTAATAGTGACATTGATGTTTTTGTAAGTAATTTAATAGTGACATTGATGTTTTTGTATGTAATTTAATAGTGACATTGATGTTTTTGTAAGTAATTTAATAGTGACATTGATGTTTTTGTATGTAACGACATTAGTAACAAATAACAACTCTGCTGTCGCGCTCTGTCTTTGCTTCATCACTTCAATGGCGATGAGGATATCTTGGTGGTTCAATTCAATTCAAACTTTATTTATTGTCGGAGGCTTAATTTAATTTCATTTTTGCAGGCAAAGGAGTAGAAGTGCTACTCCAAAAGAATAAACGAGGGAAGAATGTAGCGACTATTGTATCTCGGATTGGGTAAAATATCGGCCTGGTTGCAATACATGTATGTATGTTCCATTTATGTCAAACCCCATGCAGGGATCTAGATACAAATGTAATTTGTCCTGAGCGACCTAAGCGGTTAACCAGTACTAAGCAAAGTGTGTTAGGTGCCTTGCTCCAGGGACTTGTGTGGCGTCCGTGGTCCAGTGGTATAGAGTGTCGGATTTGGAATCGAAGTGTCGCAGATTTGATATTCGGTCAGGGCACGTACGTGGTGTCATGAGCTAGGCACCTCACACACATTGCTTAGTATTAGTTAACCACTTAGGTCAGTTAAACATGCTCAAGTCCCCGCATGGTTGCCTAGGAAACACGTTCAAGTCCCCACATGGTTGCCTAGGAAACACGTTCATGTCCCCGCATGGTTGCCTAGGAAACACGTTCAAGTACCTGCATGGTTGCCTAGGAAACATGTTCAAGTCCCCGCATGGTTGCCTAGGAAACATGTTCAAGTCCCTGCATAGTTGCCATGGAAACATGTTCAAGTCCCTGCATAGTTGCCTAGGAAACATGTTAAAGTCCCCGCAAGTGGTTTGACATTAATGGAACATACATATCGTCAACATCCCTGATATCGGCCGTCACCTGTTTTCGGCCTTTGTTTATTCACATGATTTTTGTTTACATTCGTAATGCGAATGATGTCATTGTTAGCAAAACAGCTGCGTTGGTACTTATGGTGTTCACATATTACTTATCAAGGAGCAAACTGCGCGTAAAACAGATAAATTTTCACATTTTATTTGAAAGTATGCAAATTTTGATGTTTTCATTAATCCCATTTATGTGTCGCCTAAAAATCCCATAAACAGAGGTAAATTTAAAGAATTATGTGTTTGTTTTGTAAAATGAGAAATATCATCGTCTGCTCAGGAAGGTCACGTAATAGTTATGCGACAATGTCATAATGCGCTTTCAAATCCAACCTGGTGTCTATATTCACTATGTTCACTGACAAATGCATATCATGTTGTTAAAGACATGGGTTTGCCAATAAAATCGGCAGTAATATTATTCCACTTGCCGTAAAAGACAATGACTAGAAGACATCCACCGAAAAGCTGTAGACGGCCGATTACCGGTATGCCAATGGTACATAGTAACATGCATGCCCTTACCGAATATCGAACAATTGTTCATACGCATGAAATGTACTAGCAAAATATTCATTCGGATTTCTTTTGTGAAGACTGCGCAGAAAAAGTGGGCGAATCTCACCTGTCGACTTCAAACAACTAAATGATATGCACAACGGTAAGACAATATATTAGATATTATAATATAAGAGCTCTAGGCTCTACATAAATTGTTTTTTCGAGGTCTTATCATTAAAGCTCATTTTCGCATAGCACTTTCCGCCCTGATCCGATGGCGGGATTTATGACCAATATTTTGAAGCTTTTCGGACATGAACGGTTATAGATGTGTGCATTGGTGTTTAGAATAATCATAAATATAGATAAGACCTTTTAAAATATATATAGGACTACCATTCCTACTCAAAATAATATACATCTATTTATGTGTTTATAGTATTATATACATCTGTAAAACACAGGCACACGTGCCCTATGGTCATATAGTAAGTAACGTTTACTGTAAGCATTACTTACTATATGACCATAGGGCAAACAAAACTAATTTGTGTCTTGTGCTGTGCTTCAAAAAAGGACAATGATTGACATGTTTATCTCCCTTGGTTCAACTATAACTTACCGCCATTTTGGTTCGATTATATTTTAGTTTCCACAAAATTTCGTTGAGTTTCGGCCCGAATACGTTAGTTTAATGGACATAAATGTATTCCTTAATATATACATACGTCGGAGAAACACATTTGGTTGATAACTAAACATAAATAAATAGAATGTGAAGATAATACTTGCCAAGAGACAACTCTTTGTTTACCTATTCCGTTACAAGAACTGTAACTCTGCACGGGAGATAATTCTTTCTTAATTGTACAAGATTAGTATCCCTTCATTCCAAAAGCTTGTTCGATTCATTACTTCAGAAAAGCGAAGACAACAGAAAATACATATAGTTCATACATGCAGTTCATAATTCGTGATATGAGTATGCGACGTAGCCCAGTCGGCATACATTTATTGAGGGTCCGCTGTGGGTATGCTGGGTAGATAACTGAAACAACACAGTTATTCATATATATCATAGATATTTATTGTGATCGTAACTCGACCCAACAACGTCGAGATAACAAGTGCATCAAAGCATTGCACAAGGTATCCGGACATGGTAGATCGAGTTACATGTGCCGGGTTAGTAACAGTTAGAGTATAGGCTATCGGAGTTGAGGATAAGTGGGAAGAACAAAAATAACGGGACATATGGTAATGATCTAAAGAGAATCACAGGGACAAGTGGTAGTTGATGGTATTTATTTATATTACAAGTTATGGTCCGCGTGAATATAAAACATTAACATTTCATCCTGTGACATATTTCCTCTGGTTGGAGAAAAAGGCTCCTGACTTTTCTGTACATCAGCCTGAAATAAACAAAAAAACAAACTAAAGAAATGAACTAAAATAAAAGAATGGAAATTCTAAGAAATTTCATAAAACAACAAGGATAAACACGTTGGCTGGGCTACAACTCATGTGTACACTACCATTGGTAGTATTAAAGTCTCACGCAAGGAATTTCTTCAACTAGGTACAAGATGTATCTAGTATTGCTTAACACAGCAGATTTAAGAACACAGCGCTGCAATATGCAACAATAAGGTTCGGTCGGATACATGTTCATACACAATACATATATACATACATACATCCAGCATTAGTAATATATATTACACTACTGCAGTGCATTCAATTGTCTCGTTCAACAATATAATCAACTACTTCACCAAAAACTAAGGGCGACGTAAGTTCAATATTAAATAGCCAACATTCATGTTATATATAATTCTCTAGACTTGGCTATGGTAAAATGAACAAGTATACACACACATACACTAGTTCACAAAATACTACACATCATTAAATATAATACACATCATCACTTCTATCATGTAGGCTGAACTGTGCTGTTGCTTGTCACAATTTCCAATCTCCCGTCGTCATCCACTTCGGTTGCTTGTGCTGTCTTACTAGTCTGCATGGTGGAGACAATCCCATATCTCCAGGCTTCCGTCTCCTGGGGATAATATATGGACGAACAGGCTGGACACTTGCTTTGTCACTTTCATCCTCAGATGCATTGATAAATGCATTGCCCGTATCATCCATGTCCAAATCATGCTCTCCATCTGTTTCAAGTGGATCATCGACTGCATCCGTGTTTATCTCATCATCTGTCAGCGCTGATTCTTCTATTCTGTCTGTGATAGTCATAAACGGAAGGAGAAGGTTACGATGAAGTGTCCGAGACTTTTTGAATCGTGAGCCCTCACGCTTAACTTCGTAGACAGGCATGTCCTCAATAGGCTGACGAAGTACAATGTATGGGTGATTCTCCCATTTGTCTGTGAGTTTCTGTTTTCCACGGATAGTGACGTTGCGTACAAGAACACGATCTCCTGGATAAAGCACTGTGCTGCGAGCCTTCTCATCATAGCGAGACTTATTCGATGACGACGTTCTGGCGGCTATCTCCCGGGCCTTCGCATAAGCAGAACGTAGACGATGGTGTAGTTTAACTACGTACTCAGAACGTAGACCTGAAGTTAAACTGTCTTTAGGTAATCCTAGAAAAGCATCAATAGCGAGCCTAGGGTGCCTGCCAAACATTAGAAAATACGGTGAAAAACCCGTACTATCATGCTGAGTAGCATTGTAGGCATGCACCAGACCCGGAACATGAGCCTTCCAGTCCGACTTTTGATGCTCTTCCAGAGTACCAAGCATTTTTAGTAGTGTTTGGTTAAATCTTTCAACCATTCCATTTCCCATAGCATGATAGGGTGTAGTCCTAGTTTTCTCCACACCAGCCAGACTACAAAGCTCCTTGATAAGTGTTGATTCAAAATTCCGGCCCTGATCACTGTGGATTCTAGCAGGGAATCCGTAATGGACTACGAAATTTTCAAACAGAACACGAGAGGTCGTCTTTGCAGTCTGGTTGCGTGTGGGGAATGCCTGGGCGTATCGGCTGAAATGGTCCGTCAAGACAAGGATGTTTTCAAATCCACCCTTGGATCGTTCCAAAGACAGGTAATCTATGCAAACAGTTTCCATTGGAGCCATAGATTGTATTGGTGTCAGAGCTTTCCGTCGGATACAGCGGTCGCAATTCCTGACGCTATCGGCTATAAAGCTGCCCATTCCAGGCCAATAAAATCGTTCTTTGAATAGCGATGTTGTCCTGTCACGTCCTTGGTGTCCAAGGTCATCATGCAAAGCCTTAAAGACATCTGAACGAAGTGCTTCAGGCAGGAGTAATTGCAGTCGTTCTGCATCAGACCCACATGTTTTACGATAAAGTACCCCCTGAAGTTCAATAAAATGGGGCCAATCACGAAGATATACAGATCCGTCCATCGGCTGAGCCGGTTTGGTTCCGTTTCTAATATGTTCCGCAATCTTTGATAATATGGGATCCTGGGCCTGTGCTGCACTCCAGTCCTTTGACGACAAGCTGTAAGCATGCAATAGATCATTAGAAATGTTGACATCCGTTTGTGGCATAGGGTTGTCAGGGTCTTGAATTGTGTCTGCAAGAGGTGTCGTGTCAGCTGTTGCTGCGTTGTTGACTGCCTGTATGACTTCACGTGGAATTATCCGACTGAGTCCGTCTGCATCAATATGATATTTACCCTTCCGGTATTTGGCAGTGTAGTTGTAATTGGAAAGAGCGGCTAGCCAGCGATGACCTGTAGCGTCCAACTTAGCTGTACTGTTTACGTATGTAAGTGGATTATTATCAGTCACAACCTCGAATTTCGCGCCATACAAGTAGTCATGAAACTTTTCAGTAACAGACCACTTGAGGGCGAGAAACTCGAGTTGAATTTATGAACCGGATGCCATTTGGCTTATGCAATGCTCCGGCCACATTCCAACGCCTCATGGAACGCTGCATGGGAGACCTCAATCTGAGAGACTGTCTAATCTATCTCGACGACATTGTTATCTTCAGTCAGGATATCGATTCACACATCGACCGCCTCGATTTAGTATTTCAACGCCTTGCTGAATATCAACTAAAGATCAAGCCATCAAAGTGCGAATTTTTTCAGAAAGAGACGACCTATCTTGGACACGTAGTTTCTGAAGAAGGCATTAAAGCTGATCCGAAGAAATCGGAAGTTGTGAAACATTGGCCAACTCCGCAAACAGTTAAGCAGGTTCGGCAATTTCTCGGATTCGCTGGATACTACAGGCGATTTATAAAAGGATTTTCTGCAATAGCCAGGCCGTTGAACAACTTACTAATTGGAATCCCCACTACGAAGCAAAGACACAATGTCACGTTGGGCGCCAATGTCGACGTTACAAGTTATGGTCCGCGTGCATATAAAACATTAAAATTTCATCCTGTGACAAGTACAACTAAAAACACCCACTGTTTCTTTGGCAATTCCTGTCACGTTCATGAATATCTCATATTTGATAAACACAGTTCATAGTGTTGTGTTCAGATGAAGTCGTGGTAGGGCGTTCGCTCCAGGTGTTAAAGGCCCAAGGTTCGCGCCTTTACGAGTGTGCCCGTATGCAAGGCATTTTAATGCCACTTGACTCTTCTCTCTCCCTAGTACAGACGGATCTGTAGTCCAGTGGTAACACGCTGGACTGGTAATCCAGGGATCGCAGGTTCGATCCCCCGTCTGACCCTAATAAAATGAACAGTCTTTCAGATGGGACGTTAAACCGAGGTCTCGTGTCGGTGCTGTACACCGTGCACGTAAAAGAACCAGAGGAGATTCTGGAATTGTTCTCTGTCTGTATCATGCACTATTCTCCAAAATCTAAAACAACTAATCTCTTCAGGAGGCGTCGCTCATATGGGCAAGCGGTAGTGACGATAACTAAACGTAAAACACACTCTCTCCCTAGTGGCGATGGATTCCACCAGGAATGAGGTCTCGCGAGTGATCAATATGAGTTGCAATAACTTGTTTCGCAGTCAAGCTAAAATAAATATGCTAGTGGAGGTAAAGGTTTTATAGTTTCATTGAAAAGGCCACCACGTTGACCAGCTTTAAAATGCTACACTAGAACTAGAAGAGAGAGAGAGGATAGAAAGTAATGGATTATCATGTACAGTAGTCTGTACTACCCCTAGGTAGAACACAATCATAGATCACTGTGTACAGTAGTCTGTACTACCCCTAGGTAGAACACAATCATATGTCACTGTGTACAGTAGTCTGTACTACCCCTAGGTAGAACACAATCATAGATCACTGTGTACAGTTGTCTGTACTTTCCCTAGGTATAATACAATCATAGATCACTGTCTACAGTAGTCTGTACTACCCCTAGGTAGAACACAATCATATATCACTGTGTACAGTAGTCTGTACTATCCCTAGGTAGAACACAATCATATATCACTGTGTACAGTAGTCTGTACTACCCCTAGGTATCAGGTGAACACAAGCATAGATCACTGTGTACAGTAGTCTGTACTATCCCTAGGTATCAGGTGAACACAAGCATAGATCACTGTGTACAGTAGTCTGTACTACCCCTAGGTAGAACACAAGCATAGATCACTGTGTACAGTAGTCTGTACTATCCCTAGGTAGAACACAATCATAGATCACTGTGTACAGTAGTCTGTACTACCCCTAGGTAGAACACAAGCATAGATCACTGTGTACAGTAAGGGGTCTGTACTAACCTTATGTAGAACACAATCATAGATCACTGCGTACAGTAAGGGGTCTGTACTAACCTTATGTAGAACACAATCATATGTCACTGCGCACAGTAAGGGGTCTGTACTAACCTTATGTAGAACACAATCATATGTCACTGCGTACAGTAGGGGGTCTGTACTAACCTTATGTAGAACACAATCATATGTCACTGCGTACAGTAGGGGGTCTGTACTAACCCTAGGTAGAACACAATCATAGATCACTGCGTACAGTAGGGTCTGTACTAACCTTATGTAGAACACAATCATAGATCACTGCGTACAGTAAGGGGTCTGTACTAACCTTAAGTAGAACACAATCATAGATCACTGCGTACAGTAGGGGGTATGTACTAACCTTATGTAGAACACAATCATAGATCACTGTGTACAGTAGGGGGTCTGTACTAACCTTATGTAGAACACAATCATATGTCACTGCTTACAGTAGGGGGTCTGTACTAACCTTATGTAGAACACAATCATATGTCACTGTGTACAGTAGGGGGTCTGTACTAACCTTATGTAGAACACAATCATATGTCACTGCGTACAGTAGGGGGTCTGTACTAACCTTATGTAGAACACAATCATATGTCACTGCGTACAGTAAGGGGTCTGTACTACCCCTAGGTAGAACACAATCATATGTCACTGCGTACAGTAAGGGGTCTGTACTAACCTTATGTAGAACACAATCATAGGTCACTGCGTACAGTAGGGGATCTGTACTAACCTTATGTAGAACACAATCATAGATCACTGCGTACAGTAGGGGGTCTGTACTACCCCTAGGTAGAACACACTCATATATCACTGTGTACAGTAGGGGATCTGTACTACCCCTAGGTAGAACATAATCATAGATCACTGCGTACAGTAGGGGGTCTGTACTACCCCTAGGTAGAACACACTCATATATCACTGTGTACAGTAGGGGGTCTGTACTAACCTTATGTAGAACACACTCATAAATCACTGCGTACAGTAAGGGGTCTGTACTAACCTTATGTAGAACACAATCATACATCACTGCGTACAGTAGGGGGTCTGTACTACCCTTATGTAGAACACAATCATAGGTCAGTGTAAGGTCAAAGGATTTGACAGACACACCAGCTGATCTATACATCTAGCGGTGATTTAGAAAAGGAGTGTCCAGACCTAAGGTCATCTATCAAAATAGTTGCCAGCCATCTGAGGTCATCTAGAAAATGAGCTACCAGACAAAAGGTCATCTAATAAAGTGATTACCAGACCTAAGTCAAAGTATTTGCCAGAACTAAGGTCATCTACCAAAGTGTTTGCCAGAATTAAGGTCATCTACCAAAGTATTTGCCAGACATAAGGTCATCTACCAAAGTATTTGCCAGACATAAGGTCATCTACTAACGGGATTACCAGACATAAGGTCATCTACTAAAATATTTGCCAGACATAAGGTCATCTACCAAAGTATTTGCCAGACATAAGGTCATCTACCAAAGTATTTGCCAGACATAAGGTCATCTACCAAATGATATACCAAGCCTAAGACCATCTGCCAAAGGATTTGCCAGACATAAGGTGGACCAAAACCTCATACTAAAGGAGTTAACCGGAGTGAAGCTGGAATAGATTATCCCAGATCAATGTCCTGTAACCACAACTAAGATGGTATAAACTATCCCGGAAATGTATTGCCTGTCAATATGAGATAAAATCAAGAACATTTGTTATGTTTTCAATCATTTACGTAACAACAATTTTCTGACCATAGCCATGCATACACACTATGTAAATTGGTTGGTCTGAAATGGAAATTATATACATGTATACAGCTGGTGGCATATTTTATCGCACATACCATATATTAAACACAAGTCATTATTTTGTTTTATATGTTTTATAGTCATACATGAAGTCGGCGTTAACCGTTGGGGATATTGAGTACTACTGTAGAGGCTGAAACTGGGAAAGGTTTCAGGGGAAAGTGGGACACATACTTTAAATAGTGATGTGCATCGGTTTCAAAATCCATAATCGATTAATCGGAATAATCGGACGGGTAAACCGATTAGATAATCGATTATTAATCGGGCAATTGATATAGTTATAAATCAAAATCATTCCATCTAATTTGTGAGTTTAACAATCTATTTAGTACTAATAAATTACTTACAAGTTACTAGTTTCGACAAATTAGTTACTCAGTTACATCTGAGTACTAGACTTTAAGTTACTGGACTGCCACCTGATATAAAATAGTTTTTAAGTTAATAGAGGACAGAACACTTAGTGACATACTAGTGAAAAGTCTAGTACTAGATACAGTTAGAATTGTTGTTGCAAACGTGCAATGCTAATAAAATACAGCCAATAGTAAATCGTAGTTTTATTTGAGGTATAAACAAACATAAAAGTAAGAGACAAAAAGAAAGACATAAAACCATCCGTTCAACAACTGATGTGTCGATTAAAACTATTATATGATACTGAACTTGAAACAGTTTCAATACAGAACAAATTATTTGAATTTGACGAAATATGGAAGCAATATGCTAAAAAAATTTAATTTGTAGATTTGACTCGTTTTATGTAGAACTAGTACACGCGACAGTGGTGAATTGTAGGGAAATAACTAGGAGTAAATTCAGAATAGACATAACTCAAAGAAGATGATGATGGTGGTGGTGTTAATGAAGTATGTGAATGTTACACGAACAGTGAACAGCATGAACAGCCTAACACGTAATAATAGGTAGAGCAGTAGGAACAGAGATTCATGTTTTATGAACAAATTAATTCAGAAGTCTCACACCCGTTCCATCCAATGATCATGACAAGCCACTCCACCACTCATCAACTAATGGACCGAGGTCAGTTCAGCGGCTATCCGGGCCCCGCGTTTCTACGTAGAAACCCTACTGTGTCGTTAGCCTTTTTGTTGACCTATGTGTGTGAGCGTCCCACGACAGGTTATTTAAGTTATCCAGGCCAAGGTCTTTGGCTGAGGTGACCGACTCAAGTAGGACTCCAATGCGTTTCTTGTTACCACTGTAACAACTCATCACTGATGGTCACGGGTTCCAGCCTCATGTTATTCGAACAAGTTGGCTGTTTCATACTGAGGTTAGTGCACCAATTGAACATACATGTATTTAGTACAGTAGGGGGTTGGACCAGCATGTATTTAGTACAGTATGGGTTGGACCAGCATGTATTTAGTACAGTAGGGGTTGGACCAGCATGTATTTAGTACAGTATGGGTTGGACCAGCATGTATTTAGTACAATGTAGGGGTGGACAGCATGTATTTAGTAAGTAGGGGTGGACCAGCATGTATTTAGTACAGTAGGGTTGGACCAGCATGTATTTAGTACAGTAATGGGTGGACCAGCATGTATTTAGTACAGTATGGGTTGGACCAGCATGTATGGCGTACAGTAGGGTTGGACCAGCTGTATTTAGTACAGTATGGGTGGACAAGCATGTATTAGTACAGTAGGGGTTGGACCAGCATGTATTTAGACAGTATGGGTTGGACCAGCAGTATTTAGTACAGTATGGGTTGGACCAGCATGTATTAGTACAGTATGGGTTGGCACCAAGCATGTATTAGTACAGTATGGGTGGACCGCATGGATTTGTACAGTAGGGGTTGGAACCAGCAGTATTAGTACAGTATGGTTGGACCAGCATGTATTTAGTACAGTATGGGTGGACCAGCATGTATTTTAGTACAGTAGGGGTTGGACCAGCATGATTTAGTACAGTAGGGGTGGACCAGCATGTATTTAGTACAGTATGGTGGACCAGCATGTATTTAGTACAGTATGGGTTGGACCAGCATGTATTTAGTACAGTAGGGGTTGGACCAGCATGTATTTTAGTACAGTATGGGTTGGACCAGCATGTATTTAGTACAGTTTAGGGTTTGGACCAGCAGTGTATTTAGTACAGTAGAGGTTGGACAGCAATGTATTAGTACAGTATGGGTTGGACCAGCATGTATTTAGTACAGTAGGGGTTGGACCAGCATGATATAGTACAGTAGGGGTGGACCAGCATGTATTTAGTAGCAGTATGGGTGGACCAGGCATGTATTTAGTACAGTATGGGTTGGACCAGCATGTTTTAGTACAGTAGAGGTTGGACCAGCATGTATATAGTACAGTAGTGGGTTGGACCAGCATGTATTTAGACAGTATGGGTTGGACCAGCCTGTTATTTAGTACAGTAGGGGTTGGACCAGCATGTATTTAGTACGTATGGGTTGGACCAGCAGTATTTAGTACAGTATGGGTGGACCAGCATGTATTAGTACAGTATGGTTTGGACCAAATGTATTTAGTACAGTATGGGTTGGACGCCGCATGTATGTAGGTACAGTATGGGGGGGACCAGAATGTATTTAGTCCAGTATGGTGGGACCAGCATGTATTTAGTACAGTATGGGTTGGACCAGCATGTATTTAGTACAGTAGGGTTGGACAGCAGCAGTATTTATACAGTATGGTTGGACCAGCATGTATTTAGTACAGTAGGTTGGGACCAGCATGTATTTAGTACAGTATGGGTGGACCAGCATGTATTTAGTACAGTAGGGTTGGACCAGCATGTATTAGTACAGAGGGTTGGACCAGCATGTATTTAGTACAAGTAGGGGTTGGACCAGCATGTATTTAGTACAGTATGGGTGGACCAGCTATGATTAGTACAGTATGGGTTGGACCAGCAGTATTTAGTACAGTAGGGTTGGACCAGCATTGCTATTTAGTACAGTAGGGGTTGGCACCAGCATGTATTAGTAAAGTATGGGTTGGGACCAGCATGTTATTAGTACCGTATGGGTGGACCAGCATGTATTTAGTACAGTAGGGGTTGGACCAGCATGTATGTAGGACGTAGGGTTTGGACCGAGCATGGATTTAGTACAGTAGGGTTGGAACCAGCATGTATTTAGTACAGTGAGGTTGGACCAGCATGTATTTGTACAGTATGGGTTGGACCAGCATGTATTTAGTACAGTAGGGGTTGGACCAGCATTCATGTAGTACAGTAGGGGTTGGACCAGCAGGTATTTAGTACAGTGGGTTGGATGGCCAGCATGCATTTAGTACAGAGGGGTTGGACCAGCATGTATTTAGTACAGTAGGGGTTGGACCAGCATGTATTTAGTACAGTATGGGTTGGACCAGCATGTATTTAGTACAGTATGGGTTGGACCAGCATGTATTTAGTACAGTATGGGTTGGACCAGCATGTATTTAGTACAGTAGGGGTTGGACCAGCATGTATTTAGTACAGTATGGGTTGGACCAGCATGTATTTAGTACAGTATGGGTTGGACCAGCATGTATTTAGTACAGTAGGGGTAGGACCAGCATGTATTTAGTACAGTATGGGTTGGACCAGCATGTATTTAGTACAGTAGGGGTTGGACCAGCATGTATTTAGTACAGTAGAGTTGGACCGCATGTATTTAGTACAGTATGGGTTGGACCAGCATGTATTAGTACAGTAGGGGTTGGACCAGCATGTATTTAGTACAGTAGGGTTGGACCAGCATGTATTAGTACAGTATGGGTTGGACCAGCATGTATTTAGTACAGTATGGGTTGGACCAGCATGTATTTAGTACAGTATGGGTTGGACCAGCATGTATTTAGTACAGTATGGGTTGGACCAGCATGTATTTAGTACAGTAGGGGTTGGACCAGCATGTATTTAGTACAGTAGGGGTTGGACCAGCATGTATTTAGTACAGTAAGGGTTGGACCAGCATGTATTTAGTACAGTATGGGGTTGGACCAGCATGTATTTAGTACAGTATGGGTTGGACCAGCATGTATTTAGTACAGTAGAGGTTGGACCAGCATGTATTTAGTACAGTAGGGGTTGGACCAGCATGTATTTAGTACAGTAGAGGTTGGACCAGCATGTATTTAGTACAGTAGGGGTTGGACCAGCATGTATTTAGTACAGTAGAGGTTGGACCAGCATGTATTTAGTACAGTATGGGTTGGACCAGCATGTATTTAGTACAGTAGGGGTTGGACCAGCATGTATTTAGTACAGTAGGGGTTGGACCAGCATGTATTTAGTACAGTATGGGTTGGACCAGCATGTATTTAGTACAGTATGGGTTGGACCAGCATGTATTTAGTACAGTATGGGTTGGACCAGCATGTATTTAGTACAGTATGGTTGGACCAGCATGTATAGTAACAGTATGGGTTGGACCAGCATGTATTTAGTACAGTATGGGTTGGACCAGCATGTATTTAGTACAGTATGGGTTGGACCAGCATGTATTTAGTACAGTATGGGTTGGACCAGCATGTTTAGTACAGTATGGGTTGGACCAGCATGTATTTAGTACAGTATGGGTTGGACCAGCATGTATTTAGTACAGTATGGGTTGGACCAGCATGTATTTAGTACAGTATGGGTTGGACCAGCATGTATTTAGTACAGTATGGGTTGGACCAGCATGTATTTAGTACAGTAGGGTTGGACCAGCATGTATTTAGTACAGTATGGGTTGGACCAGCAGTGTTAGTACAGTAGGGTTGGACCAGCATGTATTTAGTACAGTATGGGTTGGACCAGCATGTATTTAGTACAGTAGGGTGGACCAGCATGTATTTAGTACAGTATGGTTGGACCAGCATGTATTAGTACAGTATGGGTTGGACCAGCATGTATTTAGTACAGTATGGGTTGGACCAGCATGTATTTAGTACAGTAGGGGTTGGACCAGCATGTATTTAGTACAGTATGGGTTGGACCAGCATGTATTTAGTACAGTATGGGTTGGACCAGCATGTATTTAGTACAGTAGGGGTTGGACCAGCATGTATTTAGTACAGTATGGGTTGGACCAGCATGTATTTAGTACAGTATGGGTTGGACCAGCATGTATTTAGTACAGTATGGGTGGGACCAGCATGTATTTAGTACAGTAGGGGTTGGACCAGCATGTATTAGTACAGTAGGGTTGGACCAGCATGTATTTAGTACAGTATGGGTTGGACCAGCATGTATTTAGTACAGTATGGGTTGGACCAGCATGTATTTAGTACAGTATGGGTTGGACCAGCATGTATTTAGTACAGTATGGGTTGGACCAGCATGTATTTAGTACAGTAGGGGTTGGACCAGCATGTATTTAGTACAGTAGGGGTTGGACCAGCATGTATTTAGTACAGTATGGGTTGGACCAGCATGTATTTAGTACAGTATGGGTTGGACCAGCATGTATTTAGTACAGTAGGGGTTGGACCAGCATGTATTTAGTACAGTATGGGTTGGACCAGCATGTATTTAGTACAGTATGGGTTGGACCAGCATGTATTTAGTACAGTATGGGTTGGACCAGCATGTATTTAGTACAGTATGGGTTGGACCAGCATGTATTTAGTACAGTATGGGTTGAACCAGCATGTATTTAGTACAGTATGGGTTGGACCAGCATGTATTTAGTACAGTAGGGGTGGACCAGCATGTATTTAGTACAGTATGGGTTGGACCAGCATGTATTTAGTACAGTATGGGTTGGACCAGCATGTATTTAGTACAGTATGGGTTGGACCAGCATGTATTTAGTACAGTAGAGGTTGGACCAGCATGTATTTAGTACAGTATGGGTTGGACCAGCATGTATTTAGTACAGTAGAGGTTGGACCAGCATGTATTTAGTACAGTATGGGTTGGACCAGCATGTATTTAGTACAGTAAGGTTGGGACCAGCATGTATTTAGTACAGTATGGGTGGACCAGCATGTATTTAGTACAGTAGGGTTGGACCAGCATGTATTAGTACAGAGGGTTGGACCAGCATGTATTTAGTACAAGTAGGGGTTGGACCAGCATGTATTTAGTACAGTATGGGTGGACCAGCTATGATTAGTACAGTATGGGTTGGACCAGCAGTATTTAGTACAGTAGGGTTGGACCAGCATTGCTATTTAGTACAGTAGGGGTTGGCACCAGCATGTATTAGTAAAGTATGGGTTGGGACCAGCATGTTATTAGTACCGTATGGGTGGACCAGCATGTATTTAGTACAGTAGGGGTTGGACCAGCATGTATGTAGGACGTAGGGTTTGGACCGAGCATGGATTTAGTACAGTAGGGTTGGAACCAGCATGTATTTAGTACAGTGAGGTTGGACCAGCATGTATTTAGTACAGTATGGGTTGGACCAGCATGTATTTAGTACAGTAGGGGTTGGACCAGCATGTATTTAGTACAGTATGGGTTGGACCAGCATGTATTTAGTACAGTATGGGTTGGACCAGCATGTATTTAGTACAGTATGGGTTGGACCAGCATGTATTTAGTACAGTATGGATTGGACCAACATGTATTTAGTACAGTATGGTTTGGACCAGCATGTATTTAGTACAGTATGGGTTGGACCAGCATGTATTTAGTACAGTAGAGGTTGGACCAGCATGTATTTAGTACAGTATGGATTGGACCAACATGTATTTAGTACAGTAGAGGTTGGACCAGCATGTATTTAGTACAGTATGGGTTGGACCAGCATGTATTTAGTACAGTATGGGTTGGACCAACATGTATTTAGTACAGTATGGGTTGGACCAGCATGTATTTAGTACAGTATGGGTTGGACCAGCATGTATTTAGTACAGTATGGGTTGGACCAGCATGTATTTAGTACAGTATGGGTTGGACCAGCATGTATTTAGTACAGTATGGGTTGGACCAGCATGTATTTAGTACAGTAGGGGTTGGACCAGCATGTATTTAGTACAGTATGGGTTGGACCAGCATGTATTTAGTACAGTATGGGTTGGACCAGCATGTATTTAGTACAGTAGAGGTTGGACCAGCATGTATTTAGTACAGTAGAGGTTGGACCAGCATGTATTTAGTACAGTAGAGGTTGGACCAGCATGTATTTAGTACAGTAGAGGTTGGACCAGCATGTATTTAGTACAGTAGGGGTTGGACCAGCATGTATTTAGTACAGTATGGGTGGACCAGCATGTATTTAGTACAGTATGGGTTGGACCAGCATGTATTTAGTACAGTATGGGTTGGACCAGCATGTATTTAGTACAGTAGAGGTTGGACCAGCATGTATTTAGTACAGTATGGGTTGGACCAGCATGTATTTAGTACAGTAGGGGTTGGACCAGCATGTATTTAGTACAGTAGGGGTTGGACCAGCATGTATTTAGTACAGTATGGGTTGGACCAGCATGTATTTAGTACAGTATGGGTTGGACCAGCATGTATTTAGTACAGTAGAGGTTGGACCAGCATGTTTAGTACAGTATGGGTGGACCAGCATGTATTTAGTACAGTATGGGTTGGACCAGCATGTATTTAGTACAGAGGGTGGACCAGCATGTATTTAGTACAGTAGAGGTTGGACCAACATGTATTTAGTACAGTATGGGTTGGACCAGCATGTATTTAGTACAGTAGGGGTTGGACCAGCATGTATTTAGTACAGTAGGGGTTGGACCAGCATGTATTTAGTACAGTAGGGGTTGGACCAGCATGTATTTAGTACAGTAGGGGTTGGACCAGCATGTATTTAGTACAGTATGGGTTGGACCAGCATGTATTTAGTACAGTATGGGTTGGACCAGCATGTATTTAGT
>CM026399.1:4498875-4533795 GCA_014843695.1 Archivesica marissinica
GTGTGATGTGTGTATGTGTGTGTGGTGCAGTGTGTGTGTGGTATGTGTATGTGATGTGTGTGTGGTTTGTGTGTGAGCCTGTGGTGTGTGCGTGTGGTGTGTGTGTGTGGTATGTGCGTGTGGTATGTGCGTGTGGTATGTGCGTGTGTGGTGTGTGTGTGATGTGTGTTGTGTGGTGTGTGTGTGATGTGTGTGTGGTGTTTGTGTATGTGTGGTGTGTGTATGTGTGTGTGTGTGGTATTGTGTGTTGTGTGTGTGTGTGTGGTGTGTGTGTGGTATGTGCGTGTGGTATGTGCATGTGGTATGTGAGTGTGTGTATGGTGTGTGTTGTATGGTGTGTATGTGGTGTGTGCGTGTGGTTTGTGCGTGTGGTATGTGCGTGTGATATGTGCGTGTGGTATGTGCGTGTGTGGTGTGTGTGTGGTATGTGTGCGTGTGGTATGTGCGTGTGTGGTGTGTGTGTGTGGTGTGTGTGGTGTGTTTGTGGTATATGTGTATTCTGTGTGCGTGTGGTGTGTTTGTGTGGTGTAGTGTGTGTGTGTGTGTGTGGTTTGTGTGATGTATGTGTGTGTATGTGTGATGTGTGTATGTGTGTGTGGTGCAGTGTGTGTGTGGTATGTGTATGTGATGTGTGTGTGGTTTGTGTGTGAGCCTGTGGTGTGTGCGTGTGATGTGTGCGCATGGTGTGTACGCGTGGTGTGTGTGTGTGGTGTGTCCGTGTGGTGTATGCTGTGTATGTGCGTTTGGTGTGTGCGTGTGTGGTGTGTGTGTGTTGTGTGGTGTGTGTGGTGTGTGTGTGTGGTGTGTGTGTGCGTGGTGTGTGTGTGTGGTGTGTGCGTGTGGTGTGTGTGTGTGGTGTGTGTGTGTGTGTGTGTGTGTGTGGTGTGTGTGTGTTGTGTGTGTGTGGTGTGTGTGTGTGTGTGTGTGTGTGTGTGTGTGTGGTGTGTGTGTGTGTGTGTGTGTGTGTGTGTGTGTGTAGTCATTTTAGATATTTGGAGGATAGTGCATGATACAGACAGAGACCCATTCCAGAGTCTCCTCTGGTTCTTTTACGTGCACGGTGTAAGCATCGACACAAGACCTCGGTTTAACATCCCATCTGAAAGACTTAATTTTATTAGGGTCTGCGATCCCTGGATTACCAATCCATCGATACCACTCTATGTATTGCCACTATATATATACACTGTTTTAGGCCACATCCAAGCAACTTTTCAAATGACACCCCGTCACTATTAAAGCCAAACACATTCTAAAACTTGCTTATTGTATACAAATTTATCTTAGCTCGATTGCGCAACACGTTCTTACAACTTATATTAATCACTTTCGAGTCATTCCTGATGAAATCATCGCCACGAGGAGAGAGAAGAGGCATTGTGGAATTTAAATTTAATACTGATTAAGCTGAATGTTTCCCCCTTTCTAAAATAGCCATGCTACAATTAATATACCGATTAAGCTGAATGGTTCCCCCTTTCTAAAATATCCATGCTACAATTAATATACCGATTAAGCTGAATGGTTCCCCCTTTCTAAAATATCCATGCTACAATTAAAATACCGATTAAGCTGAATGTGCAAAGCGCACAATTGTAACGGCTCTAGTGGGGCTCGAACTTGGGGTCTTTCGCACCTGAAGCGAACGCGCTACCACCGCTACCATGCTACCACGACTTCCACTTGCTTAGATATGGCCTACACAAATGTGTGTACAATGTCGAGCCTATAGTGCATCATAATGTTCTTAAAAAAACATGTTTTTTTTGTTTTGAATCGGAAACCATTTGTGCTGACCCCAATCGACTATGTCTATAGAGAATAATGTAGGAAATATATACAGAATATACAGGTATAATAAACAATGTTTAAACGTTTAAGAAGGAGAAAACAACACGTTATACGTATAGCCATTGTATCAGAGCTATCGAACATAGACTGATCAATGGTCCAGTGGTTGCTATGTTGGAATGCGAACCCATATATCGCAGGTTCGATCCACCGCCCGACCAAAACAATATTAAGAGTCTTTCAGATGGCACTATGGACAGAGGACGCATCAATACAGGACATTTTAAAGAACCAGGAATGCTTCTGGAAATGAAGCGTTATCTATATATTGTACTATCCTCCAGCAAAAATAAAATGACTACTATACACTGAAAGGTTGGCTGAAGAGATTGGTAACAATTTATGTTGAAATTCTTGTCTAGAAAATCTGTTTCTTGCCAGCCAGTTTTATCTTAGCCAGCGGCAGACTAACCATTTCTTGTTGTTAACCTGATCACTCTTGCCTAAGGATATCGAAAAGATATGCTAATAGTTCCTGTATTATCGCACCATCTTGATTCATTCCCCGTATTTACATTGTGAGCTTGATGATAATGGAATACTATTACATAAAACGCCAATGCGGGCGATACTAGAGTGATGGTCGGAAACTGCCGATTCATTTTCCAGACCTTCTGTCCAAGAATTATCCACAAATCTCATGCAGAGGAGAAGATTTATATACGGCTCTGTCTCTAATTCCAATCATTTTCATGTAAATATTAATATGACTTGTGATATACGAGGACGTTCAATGTAAGTGTACTGTTGCTCGTGATACATAACGTTTAAGCATAATGTGCATCTTATGAAATAGGGCACTTAAACCCACATTATCATCTTCTCTCCCATTCACCCAAGTCCATGGATTCAATCAGAAACAGTGCTGTTAAAACTAATTTTCTTTGCATTTGTTTCTAAATGCACGTACAGGTATTTCTAAATGCACGTACGCGCGTTTCTAAATGCACATACGCGCGTTTCTAAATGCACGTACGCGCGTTTCTAAATGCACATACGCGCGTTTCTAAATGGACGTACGCGTGTTTCTAAATGCACGTACGCGTGTTTCTAAGTGCACGTACGCGTGTTTCTAAATGCACTCAAACGTATTTCTAAATGCACGTACGCGTGTTTCTAAATGCACTCACACGTATTTCTAAATGCACGTACGCGTGTTTCTAAATGCACATACGCGTGTTTCTAAATGCACGTACGCGTGTTTCTAAATGCACGTACGCGTGTTTCTAAATGCACGTACGCGCGTTTCTAAATGCACGTACGAGCGTTTCTAAATGCACGTACACGCGTTTCTAAATGCACGTACGCGCGGTTCTAAATGCACGTACGCGCGTTTCTAAATGCACGTACGCGCGTTTCTAAATGCACGTACGCGCGTTTCTAAATGCACATATGCGCGGTTCTAAATGCACGTACGCGCGGTTCTAAATGCACGTACGCGCGGTTCTAAATACCACTGATACCAACTTTAACCATTACATATTAAACAGAGAGAACGTATGGAAGTTCTGTATTGCATAACAACCGATACAACGCATAACATCCGAGACAGTGTATGGAACTATTAGAGTTCTGTATTGCATAACAACCGATACAGTGTATGGAACTATTAGAGTTATGTATTGCATAACATCCGAGACAGCGTATGGAACTATTAGAGTTCTGTATTGCATAACAACCGATACAGCGTATGGAACTATTAGAGTTCTGTATTGCATAACATCCGAGACAGCGTATGGAACTATTAGAGTTCTGTATTGCATAACATCCGAGACAGTGTATGGAACTATTAGAGTTCTGTATTGCATAACAACCGATACAGCGTATGGAACTATTAGAGTTCTGTATTGCATAACATCCGAGACAGCGTATGGAACTATTAGAATTCTGTATTGCATAACATCCGAGACAGCGTATGGAACTATTAGAGTTCTGTATTGCATAACAACCGATACAGCGTATGGAACTATTAGAGTTATGTATTGCATAACAACCGATACAGCGTATGGAACTATTAGAGTTCTGTATTGCATAACATCCGAGACAGCGTATGGAACTATTAGAGTTCTGTATTGCATAACAACCGATACAGTATATGGAACTATTAGAGTTCTGTATTGCATAACAACCGATACAGTATATGGAACTATTAGAGTTCTGTATTGCATAACAACTGATACAGTATATGGAACTATTAGAGTTCTGTATTGCATAACAACCGTTACAGTGTATGGAACTATTAGAGTTCTGTATTGCATAACAACCGATACAGTATATGGAACTATTAGAGTTCTGTATTGCATAACAACCGATACAGTATATGGAACTATTAGAGTTCTGTATTGCATAACAACCGATACAGTATATGGAACTATTAGAGTTCTGTATTGCATAACAACCGTTACAGCGTATGGAACTATTATAGTTCTGTATTGCATAACAACCGTTACAGCGTATGGAACTATTCGAATTCTGTATTGCATAACAACCGATACAGCGTATGGAACTATTCGAATTCTGTATTGCATAACAACCGATACAGCATATGGAACTATTCGAATTCTGTATTGCATAAGAATAGATCTTTCTGTATTGCATTACCAATGCATTATGCAGAAACTTGGTATTTTATGATGACAGTAACGTCCATTGCAGACGATCACAGCCAGACGGTAGCATTGCTGGATCATATAAATAATTATATTATATGCCACAGGACATATTCATCATACGTGTGACAAATAAACCCATATACTGTCTTGGAACTCTGGAATTGATAATGTTATCAAGAAATGTAATTCCCTGTTATACTTATCCCATATCAAACAATCCCAAGTCGTGATAGCTCAGTGGTAGCGCGTTCGCTTCATGTGCGAACGGCCCGGAGTTCGAGCCCCGCCGGAGCATTTACGATTGTGCCCTTAGGCAAGACATCCCTCGTTGCGATGGATTCCACCAGGAATGAGGTCTCGAGAGTGATTAATATAAGTTATAAGAACTTGTTTCGCAATCGAGCTAAAATAAATTTGTATAAACTAAGCCATTCCTTTCTATACATACTTATGCGCAAGGTGGTTTTTAATACCTACATTTTACCCGGTCTACTTTAAACTTTATTTATTTTACAACTTATATTAATCACTTTCGTTGGCGCGGATGAAAGCGTAAATGTGGTCATCCGTGTGGGAGGAAACCGGAGTACCCGGAGAAAACTCACCTGTCCGATCTGGCGACCACCGTACCATCTCACATACTTCCCGGTCCGAGGATCGAACACGGGTTGTATTTGTGAGAAGCGAGCACGCTAACCACTGCGCTAATCGGACAGCCCAAGTACACCCCATCTAGACTACTGTTGTGTCATTTGGGGGAACTGTAATGCATATTTAGAAGATACAATTGTTAGATACAAAAAACGAGCTGCAAGACTTATTCTTGACAATGACTTTTACACTCCTCCTTTCGAACATTTCTCAACTCTCAATTGGGAAACTTGTCTAGAAACGGTTAGCTGTCAGAAACAGTCTTAATGTTTAAATTGCTCTTACTAATCCACATAAAGTAATATACAAAATATAATTTGCAATACATAAGAGCACCAAAACATGATCTTCAACATGTATTATAATATATTCTTAGATAACGCATGTTGAGACATCACATTCTGTGCTACGCTTTCTTGGAAAAACATTGTTCTCGATACATAATCGAGGCTGATAACTGATTCTTTAAAACATTTCTTAATTGCGCATTAATGCTTTTTTCCATTTCAGTATTTCAAAATTTCTGGTTTTAATAAATATTTAATTTTCAATTAGCGAGTGTTCCTCGGTTTTAATATGTAAATATAATTATATGTCAGTAGACTGTGATAGTTTGATTATCTATGATTAGATTAGTGTCGTATAATTCTTTTATAATGAATGGTGTTGTACTTTGCCACGATAATGTGTTGTGTATATTTTATGTATTGTACAACGATGGGACTGAAATAAAGAATACATTTATATCATAAGAAAGGGGGAACAAACAAAACAAAGCAACGAACAAACAAGCAACACAACGACAACGACGACGACGACGACGACGACGACGACGACGACGACGACGACGACGACGACGACGACGACGACGACGACGACGACGACGACGACGACGACGACGACGACGACGACAACAACAACAACAACAACAACAACAACAACAACAACAACACCACCACCAACAACAACAACACCACCACCACCAACAACAACCATTTTATTTCAAGTTATGTAATCTCAGTTATTTGCATTTCGCTCTCGGCAAGTGAACAGGTTCCATGTTTTTGCTATAGGCTCATTATCCTCTTGTATTCCTTTCTTAAAAAGTCTTAACAAAATGCTTTAAATGCATGCTTTCAAGAGGATACATATGTGGATAGTCCAAACTCTGTTCTTGTAGTGTAGTACTTTAATAATGGAATAACTATTAATCACCCACCGTAAGCTGGAAGTAAGGAGTACATATATAAACGTAATATATATAATATAGAAAGGGGGAACCATTCAGCTTTATCTGCATATTAATTGTAGCACGGGTATTTTAGAAAGGGGGAAACATTCAGCTTTATCTGCATATTAATTGTAGCACGGATATTTTAGAAAGGGGAAACATTCAGCTTTATCTCTATATTAATTGTAGCACGGGTATTTTAGAAAGGGGGAAACATTCAGCTTTATCTGCATATTAATTGTAGCGTGGATATTTTAGAAAGGGGGAAACATTCAGCTTTATCTGCATATTAATTGTAGCATGGATATTTTAGAAAGGGGGAAACATTCAGCTTTATCTGCATATTAATTGTAGCGTGGATATTTTAGAAAGGGGGAAACATTCGGCTTTATCTGTATATTAATTGTAGCACGGATATTTTAGAAAGGGGGAAACATTCAGCTTTATCTGCATATTAATTATAGCATGGATATTTTAGAAAGGGGAAACATTCGGCTTTATCTGTATATTAATTGTAGCACGGATATTTTAGAAAGGGGGAAACATTCAGCTTTATCTGTATATTAATTGTAGCATGGGTATTTTAGAAAAGGGGAAACATTCAGCTTTATCTGCATATTAATTGTAGTATGGCTATTTTAGAAAGGGGGAAACATTCAGCTTTATCTGCATATTAATTGTAGTATGGCTATTTTAGAAAGGGGGAAACATTCAGCTTTATCTGCATATTAATTGTAGCATGGCTAATTTAGAAAGGGGGAAACATTCAGCTTTATCTGTATATTAATTGTAGCATGGATATTTTAGAAAGGGGAAACATTCAGCTTTATCTGTATATTAATTGTAGCACGGATATTTTAGAAAGGGGGAAACATTCAGCTTTATCTGTATATTAATTGTAGCACGGATATTTTAGAAAGGGGGAACATTCAGCTTTTTCTGTATATTGATTGTAGCAGGCTATTTAGAAAGGGGAAACATTCAGCTTTATCTGCATATTAATTGTACAGGTATTTAAAAGGGGAAACATTCAGCTTTATCTGTTTATTAATTGTAGCGTGGATATTTTAGAAAGGGGAAACATTCAGTTTTATCTGTATATTAATTGTAGTATGGATATTTTAGAAAGGGGGAAACATTCAGCTTTATCTGCATATTAATTGTAGCATGGATATTTTAGAAAGGGGTTGTTTTGTTTTTGTGGGTTTTTGAGGGGGAAACATTCAGCTTTATCTGTTTATTAATTGTAGCACGGATATTTTAGAAAGGGGAAACATTCAGCTTTATCTGTATATTAATTGTAGCGTGGGTATTTTAGAAAGGGGGAAACATTCAGCTTTATCTGCATATTAATTGTAGTATGGCTATTTTAGAAAGGGGGAAACATTCAGCTTTATCTGCATATTAATTGTAGCATGGATATTTTAGAAAGGGGAAACATTCAGCTTTATCTGTATATTAATTGTAGCACGGATATTTTAGAAAGGGGGAAACATTCAGCTTTATCTGCATATTAATTGTAGTATGGCTATTTTAGAAAGGGGGAAACATTCAGCTTTATCTGCATATTAATTGTAGTATGGCTATTTTAGAAAGGGGGAAACATTCAGCTTTATCTGTATATTAATTGTAGCATGGATATTTTAGAAAGGGGAAACATTCAGCTTTATCTGCATATTAATTGTAGCGTGGATATTTTAGAAAGGGGGAAACATTCAGCTTTATTTGCATATTAATTGTAGTATGGCTATTTTAGAAAGGGGGAAACATTCAGCTTTATCTGCATATTAATTGTAGCATGGATATTTTAGAAAAGGGGAAACATTCAGCTTTATCTGTTTATTAATTGTAGCATGGCTAATTTAGAAAGGGGGAAACATTCAGCTTTATCTGCGTATTAATTGTAGCATGGATATTTTAGAAAGGGGGAACATTCAGCTTTATCTCTATATTAATTGTAGCACGGCTATTTTAGAAAGGGGGAAACATTCAGCTTTATCTGTATATTAATTGTAGCATTGCTAATTTAGAAAGGGGAAACATTCAGCTTTATCTGTATATTAATTGTAGCATGGATATTTTAGAAAAGGGGAAACATTCAGCTTTATCTGTATATTAATTGTAGCACGGATATTTTAGAAAGGGGAAACATTCAGTTTTATCGGTATATTAATTGTAGCATGGCTAATTTATAAAGGGGAAACATTCAGCTTTATCTGTATATTAATTGTAGCATGGATATTTTAAAAAGGGGGAACATTCAGATTTATCTGCATATTAATTGTAGCACGGATATTTTAGAAAGGGGAAACATTCAGATTTATCTTATATTAATTGTAGCATGGCTAATTTATAAAGGGGAAACATTCAGATTTATCTGTATATTAATTGTAGCATGGCTAATTTATAAAGGGGAAACATTCGGCTTTATCTGTATATTAATTGTAGCATGGCTAATTTATAAAGGGGAAACATTCAGCTTTATCTGTATATTAATTGTAGCATGGATATTTTAGAAAGGGGAAACATTCAGATTTATCTGTATATTAATTGTAGCATGGATATTTTAGAAAGGGGGAACATTCAGCTGTATATGTATATTAATTGTAGCCTGGGTATTTTAGAAAGGGGGAACATTCAGCTGTATCTGTATATTAATTGTAGCACGGCTATTTTAGAAAGGGGTAACATTCAGATTTATCTGTATATTAATTGTAGCATGGGTATTTTAGAAAGGGGAACCATTCAGCTTTATATGTATATTAATTGTAGCATGGCTAATTTATAAAGGGGAAACATTCAGCTTTATCTGTATATTAATTGTAGCATGGATATTTTAGAAAAGGGGAAACATTCAGCTTTATCTGTATATTAATTGTAGCACGGATATTTTAGAAAGGGGAAACATTCAGTTTTATCGGTATATTAATTGTAGCATGGCTAATTTATAAAGGGGAAACATTCAGCTTTATCTGTATATTAATTGTAGCATGGATATTTTAGAAAAGGGGAAACATTCAGCTTTATCTGTATATTAATTGTAGCACGGATATTTTAGAAAGGGGAAACATTCAGTTTTATCGGTATATTAATTGTAGCATGGCTAATTTATAAAGGGGAAACATTCAGCTTTATCTGTATATTAATTGTAGCATGGATATTTTAGAAAAGGGGAAACATTCAGCTTTATCTGTATATTAATTGTAGCACGGATATTTTAGAAAGGGGAAACATTCAGTTTTATCGGTATATTAATTGTAGCATGGCTAATTTATAAAGGGGAAACATTCAGCTTTATCTGTATATTAATTGTAGCATGGATATTTTATAAAGGGGAAACATTCGGCTTTATCTGTATATTAATTGTAGCATGGCTAATTTATAAAGGGGAAACATTCAGCTTTATCTGTATATTAATTGTAGCATGGATATTTTAGAAAGGGGAAACATTCAGATTTATCTGTATATTAATTGTAGCATGGATATTTTAGAAAGGGGGAACATTCAGCTGTATATGTATATTAATTGTAGCCTGGGTATTTTAGAAAGGGGGAACATTCAGCTGTATCTGTATATTAATTGTAGCACGGCTATTTTAGAAAGGGGTAACATTCAGATTTATCTGTATATTAATTGTAGCATGGGTATTTTAGAAAGGGGAACCATTCAGCTTTATATGTATATTAATTGTAGCATGGCTAATTTATAAAGGGGAAACATTCAGCTTTATCTGTATATTAATTGTAGCATGGGTATTTTAGAAAGGGGAACCATTCAGCTGTATCTGTATATTAATTGTAGCATGGGTATTTTAGAAAGGGGGAACATTCAGCTGTATCTGTATATTAATTGTAGGATGGCTATTTTAGAACAATAGTATCATATGTCGAGTGTTGGTACTGTCTTGGTATTGTCTAAACAACAGAGAACCGTAAACCATACTAGAGTCATTGGCTCAACATTAGCGAATCATCTGAGAACTTTCAGAACTATGTATTCTTAATACTGCTGTTGTAAAATATTATCTTCAATCAGTAGGATTAAATATTTAATGTTGCTATTTTCTATGCTCAATCTTGTAGAACATATTTTTCTAATTCAAACATGATTACTGTCCACACGAAATGATCAAAGAGATGTCTCGGTAAATATTTGTCTATCCACCACACTGTGTATATAGTATTAGTATCTTGTTCAAAAGAAACTATTAAAGAGAGTTCTCGCTAATGTTTGTATGTATCCTTTACACTGTGTTTGTTATCACTAGTATTGTATCTGTAATTGTTGGTATAGTATTTGTAATTGCTATTATGGTATTGTATTTGTAATTGCTGCCGTGGTATTTTATTTGTAATTGCTGATATTGTTATTTGTAATTGCTGCCGTGGTATTGTATTTGTAATTGCTGGTGTTGTATCTGTAATTGCTGATATTGTATTTGTAGTTGCTGGTATTGTATTAGTAATTTCTGGTATTGTATTTGTAGTTGCTGGTATTGTATTTGTAGTTGCTGGTATTGTATTTGTAATTACTGGTATTGTATTTGTAGTTGCTGGTATTGTATTTGTAGTTGCTGGTATTGTATTTGTAATTACTGGTATTGTATTTGTAGTTGCTGGTATTGTATTTGTAATTGCCATCATGGTATTGTATTTGTAATTGCTTGTATTGTATTTGTAATTGCCATCATGGTATTGTATTTGTAGTAGCTGGTATTGTATTTGTAATTACTGGTATTGTATTTGTAGTTGCTGGTATTGTATTTGTAATTGCCATCATGGTATTGTATTTGTAATTGCTTGTATTGTATTTGTAATTGCCATCATGGTATTGTATTTGTAGTTGCTGGTATTGTATTTGTAATTACTGGTATTCTATTTGTAGTTGCTGGTATTGTATTTGTAATTGCCATCATGGTATTGTATTTGTAATTGCTTGTATTGTATTTGTAATTGCCATCATGGTATTGTATTTGTAGTTGCTGGTATTGTATTTGTAATTGCTTGTATTGTATTTGTAATTGCCATCATGGTATTGTATTTGTAATTGCCATAATGGTATTGTATTTGTAGTTGCTGGTATTGTATTTGCTTGTATTGTATTTGTAATTGCCATCATGGTATTGTATTTGTAATTGCTGCCATGGTATTGTATTTGTACTTGCTTGTATTGTAATTACTGATATTTGTAGTTGCTGGTATTGTATTTGTAATTACTGATATTGTATTTGTAATTGCTAGTACTGTATTTGTAATTGCTGGTATTGTGTTTGTAATTGCGGCAATGGTATTGTATTTGTAATTGCTGGTAATGCGCTTGTAATTACTAGTATTGTATTTGTAATTGCCGATATTGTATTTGTAATTGCTGGCAGTGTATTTGTAATTGCTGCAATGTTATTGGATTTGTAATTGCTGGTTTTGTACTTGTAATTGCTGATATTGTATTTGTAATTGCGGGTATTGTATTTGTAATTGCTGGTATTGTATTTGTAATTGCCGATATTGTATTTGTAATTGCTGGTAGTGTATTTGTAATTGCTGCAATGTTATTGGATTTGTAATTGCTGGTTTTGTACTTGTAATTGCTGATATTGTATTTGTAATTGCTGGTATTGTATCTGTAATTGCTGGTATTGTATTTGTAATTGCTGGTATTGTATTGGTAATTGTTGGTATTATATTTGTAATTGCTGGTATTGCGTTTGTAATTACTAGTATTTTATTTGTAATTGCTGATATTGCGTTTGTAATTACTAGTAATTTATTTGTAATTGCTGGTATTCTATTTGTAATTGTTGGTGTTGTATTTGTAATTGCTGGTATTGCATTTGTAATTGCTGGTATTGCGGTTTGTAATTACTAGTATTGTATTTGCGCTAAGATGTTTTATGCAATGACATGTGGTTGCTGCTGCTGTTGTTGTGTTTGCTCTAAGCGTCTTGTAGATATTGTGTACAATACAATAATGTTGTTACTAGATTACATACCTTTACCTCTGCTATATATCCAGAACATATGGATACATATGGAGATGTACAACCTGTGTACCTCCATTCTATGATATCTCAACAATCCTGGCGTTAGCTGATAGTTGTCACATATAGATCACGTAGTAATTCCAAACAGCAATCAAGACTAGAGATATAACACCATTTCGCAATACAGCAGTATAATTCCGTGAATCATACACTGGAGGAAATCTCCCGGTAACTTGTCTGCAGATTTACAATTCCATAAAGCGTACACTGGAGGAAAACTCCCGGCAACTTGTGTGCATATTTACAATTCCATAAAGCGTACACTGGAGGAAAATTCCCGGTAACTTGTCTGCAGATTTACAATTCCGTAAAGCGTACACTGGAGGAAAATTCCCGGTAAATTGTCTGCAGATTTACAATTCCGTAAAGCGTACACTGTAGGAAATGTCCCGGTAACTTGTCTGCAGATTTACAATTCTGTATAGCGTACACTGGAGTAAAATTCCCGGTAACTTGTCTGCATATTTACAATTCCGTAAAAGCGTTCACTGGAGTAAAATTCCCGGTAACTTGTCTGCAGATTTACAATTCCGTAAAGAATTCACTGGAGGAAAACTCCCGGCAACTTGTGTGCAGATTTACAATTCCGTAAAGCGTACACTGGACGGAAACTCTCATACCCAATGTATATATCCGGGAATTGCCTGCAGAACTACCACGTCGTTATGAACTGCGATCAAACTGCAGACTGAATGTACATTGGATGAGTCGTTCTCTTGCTGAACATTCAGTGGCATAATATTGTAATTCCAATGCACATCGATCCAACCATTATTTTAATGTTTTATGTTCATATTCATTTTAAAATGAATGTATCATTCACATCAGTATGTCACTAGGCGTGAGATCTGGGCACCGGTATGTTACTAGGCGTGAGATCTGGACATCGGTATGTCACTAGGCGTGAGATCTGGACACCAGTATGTCACTAGGCGTGAGATCTGGACATCGGTATGTCACTAGGCATGAGATCTGGACACCTGTATGTCACTAGGCGTGAGATATGGACACCTGTATGTCACTAGGCGTGAGATCTGGACATCGGTATGTCACTAGGCATGAGATCTGGACATCGGTATGTCACTAGGCGTGAGATCTGGACATCGGTATGTCACTAGGCGTGAGATCTGGACACCAGTATGTCACTAGGCGTGATATCTGGACACCGGTATGTCACTAGGCGTGAGATCTGGACACCGGTATGTCACTAGGCGTGAGATCTGGACACCAGTATGTCACTAGGCGTGAGATCTGGACATCGGTATGTCACTAGGCGTGAGATCTGGACCGTATGTCACTAGGCGTGAGATCTGGACACCGTATGTCACTAGGCGTGAGATCTGGACACCAGTATGTCACTAGCGTGAGATCTGGACATCGTATGTCACTAGGCGTGAGATCTGGACACCAGTATGTCACTAGGCGTGAGATCTGGACATCGGTATGTCACTAGGCGTGAGATCTGGACACCGTATGTCACTAGGCGTGAGATCTGGACACCGGTATGTCACTAGGCGTGAGATCTGGACACCAGTATGTCACTAGGCGTGAGATCTGGACATGAGATCTGGACACCGGTATGTCACTAGGCGTGAGATCTGGACACCTGTATGTCACTAGGCGTGAGATCTGGACACCGGTATGTCACTAGGCGTGAGATCTGGACACCTGTATGTCACTAGGCGTGAGATCTGGACACCTGTATGTCACTAGGCGTGAGATCTGGACATCGGTATGTCACTAGGCGTGAGATCTGGACATCGGTATGTCACTAGGCGTGAGATCTGGACACTGTATGTCACTAGGCGTGAGATCTGGACACTGTATGTCACTAGGCGTGAGATCTGGACAACTGTATGTCACTAGGCGTGAGATCTGGACACCTGTATGTCACTAGGCGTGAGATCTGGACATCGGTATGTCACTAGGCATGAAATCTGGACATCGGTATGTCACTAGGCATGAGATCTGGACATCGGTATGTCACTAGGCATGAGATCTGGACATCGGTATGTCACTAGGCGTGAGATCTGGACACCGGTATGTCACTAGGCGTGAGATCTGGACACCGGTATGTCACTAGGCGTGAGATTTGGACACCTGTATGTCACTAGGCGTGAGATCTGGACATCGGTATGTCACTAGGCATGAGATCTGGACACCTGTATGTCACTAGGCATGAGATCTGGACATCGGTATGTCACTAGGCATGAGATCTGGACATCGGTATGTCACTAGGCGTGAGATCTGGACACCGGTATGTCACTAGGCGTGAAATCTGGACACCGGTATGCCACTAGTACACCGGTATGTCACTAGGCGTGAGATCTGGACACCTGTATGTCACTAGGCATGAGATCTGGACATCTGTATGTCACTAGGCGTGAGATCTGGACATCGGTATGTCACTAGGCGTGAGATCTGGACATCGGTATGTCACTAGGCGTGAGATCTGGACATCGGTATGTCACTAGGCGTGAGATCTGGACATCGGTATGTCACTAGGCGTGAGATCTGGACATCGGTATGTCACTAGGCGTGAGATCTGGACATCGGTATGTCACTAGGCGTGAGATCTGGACATCTGTATGTCACTAGGCATGAGATCTGGACACCTGTATGTCACTAGGCGTGAGATCTGGACATCGGTATGTCACTAGGCGTGAGATCTGGACACCAGTATGTCACTAGGCGTGAGATCTGGACATCGGTATGTCACTAGGCATGAGATCTGGACACCGGTATGTCACTAGGCGTGAGATCTGGACATCGGTATGTCACTAGGCGTGAGATCTGGACACCTGTATGTCACTAGGCATGAGATCTGGACACCTGTATGTCACTAGGCATGAGATCTGGACATCGGTATGTCACTAGGCGTGAGATCTGGACACCGGTATGTCACTAGGCGTGAGATCTGCTCAAATGGTTATGGCTTCAAAACACCAAATTATTTGATTTAGTATTTTTTTTAAGAACATTATAATACACCACATGCGTGACACTATACACACACACGTTGCTTAAACCGTATCCAGGCAATTTTAAGAACGACACCGTCACTATCAAATCAATACAGTACTGTGAACAAACACTCTTATATGTGAATCTGAAACTTGACTGCACAAAGTGTGTGTTTACGCTTATTTATCGTCGCTACCGGTTGCCCATATGAGCGACGCCCCCTGAAGAGATTAGTTATTTTAGATTTTGGAGGATAGTGCATGATATAGACAGAGACCCATTCCAGAGTCTCCTCTGGTTGTTTTACGTGCACGGTGTACAGCACCGACACGAGACCTCGGTTTAACGTCTCATCTGAAAGATTGTTAATTTTATTAGGGTCAGACGGGGGATCGAACCTGCGATCCCTGGATTACCAGTCCAGCGTGTTACCACTGGATTATATATCCGTCTGTGACTGCACATAGTGCTCTACAGTGTCCTATATACCTTGTGATTAACGAACTATTCCGATACAAATCGTTCCCAAATAATTCATGTCAGTGATGAATCTGCCCCATTTATTCCCATTTCTATTAAGCGTCAATATAATAGTAATTCGATTCACTAGAAAGTGCGCGAATAGATGCCCTCTAGTGGATGGCTTTGTTAGTGTGTTGGAATTATCGGCAGTGCATTTGAACTGCTGAAGGAAACCAACAACGCTGTTGTATACTATCTACGGATGACGTGAAGGTACACGACTAAATTGTGCAAGTCGTGATAGTGCAATGTGTACGCGTTCGCTTCAGGTGCGAACTGTCCGGAGTTCGAGCCCCGCTGGAGCCGTTACGAGTGTGCCCTTAGGCAAGGCATTTAAATTCCACGTTGCCTCTTCTCTCTCCCTCGTGGCGATGGATTCCATCAGGAATGAGGTCTAGATAGTGATTAATATAAGTTATAAGAACTTGTTTCGCGATCGAGCTAAAATAAATGTGTATAAACTAACCACATACCAGTATATACAAGTTCGACTGGAGCCACGTAAGTTTTATAATAAAAATAATAATAATAATAATAATAAAGACTTTATTTAACGAGATAACTTATTTGAACAATTAAGTCAATCTACCACGAGGCCCTCAACAAACTAAAACATCCAATAGCACAATGAAACATGTAAACAATGACCAGTAAACTTTCATAGGACATAAGATATTTATAATATATAATAAGCTGCAAGAACTAATACTTATATACATGCATACATATAATTTATCAGTGTTTTGGCATGGTACCTACTGTACTAAAGGATAACGTGTCGATTGGTTTCTTTATTTCAACAGTTGTTCTTGATTAGGCTGTTTAATCCTTTCAACATCACATACCTCTAAATAGGCTTACAAAAAGTGTAAATTCAGATGACCCGACTCGTGACGAGCCGTCTCATCAGGATCTGCACTTTTTGCCAGTAATAATTACTATTTTTAGATAATAATTACCCATTTTGATAAATGAACTGGTCCAAAGGTAATTTTCTTATTAATTTATTGGTCTAAAAATATCATGCACCAGTCCATGTCAGCTACTTGGGGTTGAATGGGTTAATATCATGCATCAGTCCATGTCAGTTACTTGGGGTTGAATGGGTTAATATCATGCATCAGTCCATGTCAGTTACTTGGGGTTGAATAGGTTAAATATCATGCACCAGTCCATGTCAGTTACTGGGTGTTGAATGGGTTAATATCATGCACCAGTTAATGAACGATTCATACAGTTTGTTAATGAACGATCCATACAGTTTGTTAATGAACGATCCATACAGTTTGTTAATGAACGATCCATACAGTTTGTTAATGAACGATCCATACAGTTTGTTAATGAACGATCCATACAGTTTGTCAATGATTCATACAGTTTGTTAATGAAAGATCCATACAGTTTGTTAATGAACGATCCATAAAGTTTGTTAATGAACGATCCATACAGTTTGTTAATGAACGATCCATACAGTTTGTTGATGAACGATCCATACAGTTTGTCAATGATTCATACAGTTTGTTAATGAACGATCCATACAGTTTGTTAATGAACGATCCATACAGTTTGTTAATGAACGATCCATACAGTTTGTCAATGATTCATACAGTTTGTTAATGAACGATCCATACAGTTTGTTAATGAACGATCCATACAGTTTGTTAATGAACGATCCATACAGTTTGTTGATGCAGGGCAATACACACATGTCTGCCCCGATAATGTACGTGTGTCTGCTGTCTGGTATCCAGAATAGGGCAAATGACAGCATTTCTCCATATAAATGGTATTAAACTTGTATCAAAGATAAGCGTGACACAGTTTTTGAAGAATGCAAATGATTGCTGGGTATTTTATAGTACATCGTAAGGAATTGTGTCATATCAAAAAACAACAGAAACTGAACCTTATTTTGCCTGTTTGTGTGTGTTTTACGTCGCTACCGGTTGCCTCCTGAAGAAATTAGTCATTTTAGATTTTTGGAGGATAGTGAAATGATACAGACAGAGACCCATTCCAGAGTCTCCTCTGGTTCTTTTACGTGCACGGTGTACAGCACCGACACGAGACTTCGGTTTAAAGTCCCATCTGAAAGACGTACTTTTATTAGGGTCAGACATTTTTGCCTGTTAATACAAATTATTTAGTTTATACAAATTTAGCTTAGTTCGATTGCGAAACAAGTCCTTACAACTTATATTAATCACCCTCGAGACTTCATTCCTGATGAAATCCATCGCCACGAGGGAGAGAGAACAGACAGCGTGGAATTTAAATGCATTGCCTAATGGCACAATCGTAATGGCTCCAGCTGGACTCGAACTCGAAGTTATTTCCTCAACAGTGGCACTACTGTTCATTTGTTTGGTGTATGCTGCCAGTGGATCCTGAATGTCAAGTTCTATCAGTGCATCTTAACCCTGCTATTTGCATTAACCCTCATTTTAATGCTTTTGTTTTTCAAGCTCTCGATTATTTGAACATGATGATGTCTTGAAAATTTGAAATCTATAAAGTTCAGTCAAATTGGACAACCTATTCATTCATCTAAAGAGAACGATAATTGAAATGAATTGGGCGTTAACTATTTCGAAAGAGGTTAGCAATTTGTGAGTTTCTGTAAATTTGGCGTTTCGTACTATCGAGTAAATGTCATTTTCTTCCAGCTAATGTATCGTACATTGAACGATATCACAGCGGAATATGTACATGTATACATGTACCACGATTAATGTGTGTCTCATGCATAAGTATAAGACCACTGCACTCATTGGAGTATTACAGACGGACATGTAGTCCAGTGGTAACACGCTGGACTTGTAATCCAGGGATCGCAGGTTCGATCCCCCGTCTGACCCTAATAAAATTAACAGTCTTTCAGATGGGACGTTAAACCGAGGTCTCGTGTCGGTGCTTTACACCGTGCACGTAAAAGAACCAGAGGAAATTCTGGAATGGGTCTGTGTCTGTATCATGCACTATCCTCCAAAATATAAAATAACTAATCTCTTCAGGAGGCGTCGCTCATATGGGCAACCGGTAGCGACGATAAATAAACGTAAAACACACACACGAGTATTATACTTGATTTTAAGTGAAGCCCTATCTAGTGGTGATAAACACAATACATTCTTAGTCTCAGATATCTAGTGGTGATAAACACAATACATTCTTAGTCTCAGATATCTAGTGGTGATAAACACAATACATTCTTAGTCTCAGATATCTAGTGGTGATAAACACAATACATTCCTAGTCTCAGATATCTAGTGGTGATAAACACAATATATTCTTAGTCTCAGATATCTAGTGGTGATAAACACAATACATTCTTAGTCTCAGATATCTAGTGGTGATAAACACAATACATTCTTAGTCTCAGATATCTAGTGGTGATAAACACAACAACTATTTAGCAAATCGATATAATCCATACCTTTGGTTATTATTTTATTTTGCTGCTGGTATGCATTTTACTGAGGATTTCCCCAGATTTTGGTATTTTTATTGTGTATTTTGTACAATCTTCTTGGCATAGAATAGCACGGGGAGCCAGGTGGTTGTGACGTATTGTATACTACCGGGGAGCCAGGTGGTTGTGACGTATTGTATACTACCGGGGAGCCAGGTGGTTGTGACGTCTTGTATACTACCGGGGAGCAAGGTGGTTGTGACGTCTTGTACACTACCGGGGAGCAAGGTGGTTGTGACGTCTTGTATACTACCGCGGAGCAAGGTGGTTGTGACGTCTTGTATACTACCGGGGAGCAAGGTGGTTGTGACGTCTTGTACACTACCGGGGAGCAAGGTGGTTGTGACGTCTTGTATACTTACCGCGGAGCAAGGTGGTTGTGACGTCTTGTATACTACCGGGGAGCAAGGTGATTGTGACGTCTTGTACACTACCGGGGATCAAGGTGGTTGTGACGTATTGTATACTACCGGGGAGCCAGGTGGTTGTGACGTATTGTATACTACCGGTGAGCAAGGTGGTTGTGACGTATTGTATACTACCGGGGAGCCAGGTGGTTGTGACGTCTTGTATGCTACCGGGGAGCAAGGTGGTTGTGACGTATGTATACTACCGGGGAGCAAGGTGTTTGTGACGTATTTGTCTACCGGGAGCAAGGTGGTGTGACGTCTTGTACACTACCGCGGAGCAAGGTGGTTGTGGTTTGTTTGGGGGGGTGGTTGTGACGTCTTGTATACTACCGGGGAGCAAGGTGGTTGTGACGTCTTGTATACTACCGGGGAGCAAGGTGGTTGTGACGTCTTGTATACTACCGGGGAGCAAGGTGGTTGTGACGTATTGTATACTACCGGGGAGCCAGGTGGTTGTGACGGTATTGTATACTACCGGGGAGCAAGGTGGTTGTGACGTCTTGTATACTACCGCGGAGCAAGGTGGTTGTGACGTCTTGTATACTACCGGGGAGCAAGGTGGTTGTGACGTCTTGTATACTACCGCGGAGCAAGGTGGTTGTGACGTCTTGTATACTACCGGGGAGCAAGGTGGTTGTGACGTATTGTATACTACCGGGGAGCAAGGTGGTTGTGACGTATTGTATGCTACCGGGGAGCAAGGTGGTTGTGACGTCTGTATACTACCGGGGAGCCAGGTGGTTGTGACGTATTGTATACTACCGGGGAGCCAGGTGGTTGTGACGTCTTGTATACTACTGGGGAGCAAGGTGGTTGTGACGTCTTGTATACTACCGCGGAGCAAGGTGGTTGTGACGTCAGGTATACTACCGGGGAGCCAGGTGGTTGTGACGTCTTGTATACTACCGGGAGCAAGGTGGTTGTGACGTCTTGTACACTACCGCGGAGCAAGGTGGGTTGTGACGTCTGGTATACTACCGGGGAGCAAGGTGGTTGTGACGTATTGTATATTACCGTGGAGCAAGGTGGTTGTGACGTATTGTACACTACCGCGGAGCAAGGTGGTTGTGACGTCTTGTATACTACCGCGGAGCAAGGTGGTTGTGACGTCTTGTATACTACCGCGGAGCAAGGTGGTTGTGACGTCTTGTATACTACCGGGGAGCAAGGTGGTTGTGACGTCTTGTACACTACCGCGGAGCAAGGTGGTTGTGACGTCTTGTATACTACCGGGGAGCAAGGTGGTTGTGACGTCTTGTATACTACCGGGGAGCAAGGTGGTTGTGACGTCTTGTATACTACCGGGGAGCCAGGTGGTTGTGACGTTTTGTATACTACCGGGGAGCAAGGTGGTTGTGACGTCTTGTATACTACCGGGGAGCAAGGTGGTTGTGACGTCTTGTATACTACCGCGGAGCAAGGTGGTTGTGACGTCTTGTATACTACCGGGGAGCCAGGTGGTTGTGACGTCTGGTACACTATCGGGGAGCAAGGTGGTTGTGACGTCTGGTATACTACCGGGGAGCAAGGTGGTTGTGACGTCTTGTATACTACCGGGAGCCAGGTGGTTGTGACGTATTGTATACTACCGGGGAGCAAGGTGGTTGTGACGTCTTGTATACTACCGCGGAGCAAGGTGGTTGTGACGTCTTGTACACTACCGGGGCAAGGTGGTTGTGACGTCTTGTATACTACCGGGGAGCAAGGTGGTTGTGACGTCTTGTATACTACCGGGAGCAAGGTGGTTGTGACGTCTTGTATACTACCGGGAGCAAGGTGGTTGTGACGTCTTGTATACTACGGGGAGCAAGGTGGTTGTGACGTCTTGTACACTACCGGGGAGCAAGGTGGTTGTGACGTCTTGTACACTACCGGGGAGCCAGGTGGTTGTGACGTATTGTACACTACCGGGGAGCCAGGTGGTTGTGACGTCTTGTACACAACCGGGGAGCAAGGTGGTTGTGACGTCTTGTATACTACCGGGGAGCAAGGTAGTTGTGACCTCTTGTATTCTACCGGGGAGCAAGGTGGTTGTGACGTCTTGTACACTACCGGGGAGCAAGGTGGTTGTGACGTCTTGTATACTACCGGGGAGCCAGGTGATTGTGACGTCTCGTACACTACCGGGGAGCAAAGTGGTTGTGACGTCTTGTACACTACCGGGGAGCAAGGTGGTTGTGACGTCTTGTACACTACCGGGAGCAAGGTGATTGTGACTTCTTGTACACTACCGGGGAGCCAGGTGGTTGTGACGTCTTGTACACTACCGGGGAGCCAGGTGGTTGTGACGTCTTGTACACTACCGGGGAGCCAGGTGGTTGTGACGTCTTGTACACTACCGGGGAGCAAGGTGATTGTGACGTCTTGTACACTACCGGGGAGCCAGGTGGTTGTGACGTCTTGTACACTACCGGGGAGCCAGGTGGTTGTGACGTCTTGTACACTATCGGGGAGCAAGGTGGTTGTGACGTCTTGTATACTACCGGGGAGCAAGGTAGTTGTGACCTCTTGTATTCTACCGGGGAGCAAGGTGGTTGTGACGTCTTGTACACTACCGGGGAGCAAGGTGGTTGTGACGTCTTGTATACTACCGGGGAGCCAGGTGATTGTGACGTCTTGTACACTACCGGGGAGCAAGGTGGTTGTGACGTCTTGTACACTACCGGGGAGCAAGGTGGTTGTGACGTCTTGTACACTACCGGGGAGCAAGGTGATTGTGACGTCTTGTACACTACCGGGGAGCAAGGTGGTTGTGACGTCTTGTACACTACCGGGGAGCAAGGTGATTGTGACGTCTTGTACACTACCGGGGAGCAAGGTGATTGTGACGTCTTGTACACTACCGGGGAGCAAGGTGGTTGTGACGTCTTGTACACTACCGGGGAGCAAGGTGGTTGTGACGTCTTGTACACTACCGGGGAGCAAGGTGATTGTGACGTATTGTATACTACCGGGGAGCAAGGTGGTTGTGACGTCTTGTATACTACCGCGGAGCAAGGTGGTTGTGACGTCTTGTATACTACCGGGGAGCAAGGTGGTTGTGACGTCTTGTATACTACCGGGGAGCAAGGTGGTTGTGACGTATTGTATACTACCGGGGAGCCAGGTGGTTGTGACGTCTTGTATACTACCGGGGAGCAAGGTGGTTGTGACGTCTGGTATACTACCGGGGAGCCAGGTGGTTGTGACGTAATGTATACTACCGGGGAGCCAGGTGGTTGTGACGTATGGTACACTACCGGGGAGCCAGGTGGTTGTGACGTCTTGTATACTACCGGGGAGCAAGGTGGTTGTGACGTATTGTATACTACCGGGGAGCAAGGTGGTTGTGACGTATTGTATGCTACCGTGGAGCAAGGTGGTTGTGAGGTCTTGTACACTACTGGGGAGCAAGGTGGTTGTGACGTCTTGTACACTACCGTGGAGCAAGGTGATTGTGACGTCTTGTATACTACCGGGGAGCAAGGTGGTTGTGACGTCTTGTATACTACCGCGGAGCAAGGTGGTTGTGACGTCTTGTATACTACCGCGGAGCAAGGTGGTTGTGACGTCTTATACACTACTGGGGAGCAAGGTGGTTGTGACGTCTTGTATACTACCGGGGAGCAAGGTGGTTGTGACGTCTTGTATACTACCGGGGAGCAAGGTGGTTGTGACGTCTTGTATACTACCGCGGAGCAAGGTGGTTGTGACGTATTGTATACTACCGGGGAGCAAGGTGGTTGTGACGTATTGTATACTACCGGGGAGCAAGGTGGTTGTGACGTCTTGTATACTACCGCGGAGCAAGGTGGTTGTGACGTCTTGTATACTACCGGGAGCAAGGTGGTTGTGACGTCTTGTATACTACCGCGGAGCAAGGTGGTTGTGACGTCTTGTATACTACCGGGGAGCAAGGTGGTTGTGACGTATTGTATACTACCGGGGAGCAAGGTGGTTGTGACGTATTGTATGCTACCGGGGAGCAAGGTGGTTGTGACGTCTGTATACTACCGGGGAGCCAGGTGGTTGTGACGTATTGTATACTACCGGGGAGCCAGGTGGTTGTGACGTCTTGTATACTACTGGGGAGCAAGGTGGTTGTGACGTCTTGTATACTACCGCGGAGCAAGGTGGTTGTGACGTCAGGTATACTACCGGGGAGCCAGGTGGTTGTGACGTCTTGTATACTACCGGGGAGCAAGGTGGTTGTGACGTCTTGTACACTACCGCGGAGCAAGGTGGGTTGTGACGTCTGGTATACTACCGGGGAGCAAGGTGGTTGTGACGTATTGTATATTACCGTGGAGCAAGGTGGTTGTGACGTATTGTACACTACCGCGGAGCAAGGTGGTTGTGACGTCTTGTATACTACCGCGGAGCAAGGTGGTTGTGACGTCTTGTATACTACCGCGGAGCAAGGTGGTTGTGACGTCTTGTATACTACCGGGGAGCAAGGTGGTTGTGACGTCTTGTACACTACCGCGGAGCAAGGTGGTTGTGACGTCTTGTATACTACCGGGGAGCAAGGTGGTTGTGACGTCTTGTATACTACCCGGGAGCAAGGTGGTTGTGACGTCTTGTATACTACCGGGGAGCAAGGTGGTTGTGACGTCTTGTATGCTACCGGGGAGCAAGGTGATTGTGACGTATTGTATACTACCGGGGAGCCAGGTGGTTGTGACGTCTTGTATACTACCGGGGAGCAAGGTGGTTGTGACGTCTGGTATACTACCGGGGAGCAAGGTGGTTGTGACGTATTGTATACTACCGGGGAGCCAGGTGGTTGTGACGTCTTGTATACTACCGGGGAGCAAGGTGGTTGTGACGTCTGGTATACTACCGGGGAGCAAGGTGGTTGTGACGTATTGTATGCTACCGGGGAGCCAGGTGGTTGTGACGTCTTGTATACTACCGGGGAGCCAGGTGGTTGTGACGTCTTGTATACTACCGGGAGCAAGGTGGTTGTGACGTCTGGTATACTACCGAGGAGCAAGGTGGTTGTGACGTATTGTACCTACCGGGGAGCAATGTGGTTGTGACGTCTTGTACACTACCGGGGAGCAAGGTGGTTGTGACGTCTTGTATGCTACCGGGGAGCAAGGTGGTTGTGACGTCTTGTATACTATCGGGGAGCAAGGTGATTGTGACGTATTGTATGCTACCGGGGAGCAAGGTGGTTGTGACGTCTTGTATACTACCGGGAGCAAGGTGATTGTGACGTATTGTATGCTACCGGGGAGCAAGGTGGTTGTGACGTCTTGTATACTACCGGGGAGCCAGGTGGTTGTGACGTCTGGTATACTACCGGGGAGCCAGGTGGTTGTGACGTCTGGTATACTACCGGAGCAAGGAGATTGTGACGTATTGTATGCTACCGGGGAGCAAGGTGGTTGTGACGTCTTGTATACTACCTGGGAGCAAGGTGATTGTGACGTCTTGTATACTACCGGGGAGCAAGGTGGTTGTGACGTCTTGTATACTACCGGGGAGCAAGGTGGTGTGACGTCTTGTATACTACCTGGGAGCAAGGTGATTGTGACGTCTTGTATACTACCGGGGAGCAAGGTGATTGTGACGTCTTGTATACTACCGGGGAGCAAGGTGGTTGTGACGTCTTGTTTACTACCGGGGAGCCAGGTGGTTGTGACGTATTGTATACTACCGGGGAGCAAGGTGGTTGTGACGTCTTGTACACTACCGGTGGTTGTGACGTCTTGTATACTACCGGGGAGCAAGGTGGTTGTGACGTATTGTACACTACCGGGGAGCAAGGTGGTTGTGACGTCTTGTACACTACCGGGGAGCAAGGTGGTTGTGACGTATTGTATGCTACCGGGGAGCAAGGTGGTTGTGACGTATTGTATGCTACCGGGGAGCAAGGTGGTTGTGACGTATTGTATGCTACCGGGGAGCAAGGTGGTTGTGACGTCTTGTATACTACCGGGGAGCAAGGTGGTTGTGACGTATTGTATGCTACCGGGGAGCAAGGTGGTTGTGACGTCTTGTATACTACCGGGGAGCCAGGTGGTTATGACGTCTTGTATACTACCGGGGAGCCAGGTGGTTGTGACGTATTGTATACTACCCGGGAGCAAGGTGGTTGTGACGTCTGGTATACTACCGGGGAGCAAGGTGGTTGTGACGTCTTGTATACTACCTGGGAGCAAGGTGGTTGTGACGTCTGGTATACTACCGGGGAGCAAGGTGGTTGTGACGTCTTGTATACTACCTGGGAGCAAGGTGGTTGTGACGTCTTGTACACTACCGGGGAGCAAGGTGGTTGTGACGTCTTGTACACTACCGGGGAGCAAGGTGATTGTGACGTCTTGTATACTACCTGGGAGCAAGGTGGTTGTGACGTCTTGTATACTACCTGGGAGCAAGGTGGTTATGACGTCTTGTATACTACCGGGGAGCAAGGTGATTGTGACGTCTGGTATACTACCGGGGAGCAAGGTGATTGTGACGTCTGGTATACTACCGGGGAGCCAGGTGGTTATGACGTATTGTATACTACCCGGGAGCAAGGTGGTTGTGACGTCTGGTATACTACCGGGGAGCAAGGTGATTGTGACGTCTGGTATACTACCGGGGAGCAAGGTGGTTATGACGTATTGTATACTACCCGGGAGCAAGGTGGTTGTGACGTCTGGTATACTACCGGGGAGCAAGGTGATTATGACGTATTGTATACTACCGGGGAGCAAGGTGATTGTGACGTCTGGTATACTACCCGGGAGCCAGGTGGTTGTGACGTATTGTATACTACCGGGGAGCAAGGTGATTGTGACGTCTTGTATACTACCGGGGAGCAAGGTGGTTGTGACGTATTGTATACTACCGGGAGCCAGGTGGTTGTGACGTCTGGTATACTACCGGGGAGCAAGGTGGTTGTGACGTATTGTATACTACCGGGGAGCCAGGTGGTTGTGACGTATTGTATACTACCGGGGAGCAAGGTGGTTGTGACGTATTGTATACTACCGGGGAGCAAGGTGGTTGTGACGTCTTGTATACTACCGGGGAGCAAGGTGGTTGTGACGTCTTGTATACTACCGGGGAGCAAGGTGGTTGTGACGTATTGTATACTACCGGGGAGCAAGGTGGTTGTGACGTTTGTTTGGGGGGGTGGTTGTGGTTTGTTTGGGGGGGTGGTTGTGGTTGGTTTCGGGGAGCAAGGTGGTTGTGACGTCTTGTATACTACCGGGGAGCCAGGTGATTGTGACGTCTTGTACACTACCGGGGAGCCAGGTGATTGTGACGTCTGGTATACTACCGGGGAGCAAGGTGATTGTGACGTCACATGCCTTTGGCTAATGCACAGTTATAATCATATATAATTATATACATACTTATAATCACTAACACATAAGAGTGAAATAATAGTTTGTGAATATAGTAGTTTTACATATCATACTATGCATACATACTTAAATTACAATATTTAATTTCTTAACACATAGGCTTCCTTTAAACATTTACAAATGCTTACAAGAACTCTTCTTTTATTGGTTGACAAATGACAATTAAATTTCCATAATGCAGAAAAGCAATTATCAATATGTTGAGAACATGAGCACATTTTCTGTTTCTCCGCCGCCATTACATCGTACGAATGACGAGAAATGTCCTGTAACGAAGTGAATTGTACCCATTCATGTCTCCCAGGAAACAGGTTTTATTATTTAGTTTCGTGTTTACGTTTATTTTAGCGATGTATACATTACAAACAGTAATACAATACATACAACGTAAACAGTTCACCAACTACGACATTAATAGCCCTTGTACATTATATATACACAGTAACACAATACATACAACGTAAACTGTTCACCAACTACGACATTAACAGCCCTTGTACATTATATATACATACAGTAACACAATACATACAACGTAAACTGTTCACCAACTACGACATTAACAGCCCTTGTTCATTATACACACACAGTAACACAATACATACAACGTAAACTGTTCACCAACTACGACATTAACAGCCCTTGTTCATTATACACACACAGTAACACAATACATACAACGTAAACTGTTCACCAACTACGACATTAACAGCTCTTGTACATTATATATACACACACAGTAACACAATACATACAACGTAAACTGTTCACCAACTACGACATTAGCAGCTCTTGTACATTATATATACACACACAGTAACACAATACATACAACGTAAACTGTTCACCAACTACGACATTAGCAGCTCTTGTACATTATATATACACACAGTAACACAATACATACAACGTAAACTGTTCACCAACTACGACATTAGCAGCTCTTGTACATTATATATACACACACAGTAACACAATACATACAACGTAAACTGTTCACCAACTACGACATTAACATTCCTTGTACATTATATATACACACAGTAACACAATACATACAACGTAAACTGTTCACCAACTACGACATTAACATTCCTTGTACATTATATATACATACAGTAACACAATACATACAACGTAAACAGTTCACCAACTACGACATTAACATTCCTTGTACATTATATATACACACAGTAACACAATACATACAACGTAAACTGTTCACCAACTACGACATTAACATTCCTTGTACATTATATATACACACAGTAACACAATACATACAACGTAAACTGTTCACCAACTACGACATTAACATTCCTTGTACATTATATATACACACAGTAACACAATACATACAACGTAAACAGTTCACCAACTACGACATTAACAGCGCTTGTTCATTATATATACACACAGTAACACAATACATACAACGTAAACTGTTCACCATCTACCGGTTTAACAACCCTGGTCACCGTATGTGTTAACCCGTAACCTGTCAATCACGACTAAAGTCGCTTTTGCACAGTGCCTTCTGATCAGACTCTATGCTGTTTGCTATTCGGATAGTGGAGCTAAAACACTTGTCTGAATAGTACAAAACATAGATCCTGATCGGACTCGGCGTTACGCCGCGGCTGATCTGGATCTATGTTGTTTGCACATTCCGTCCAATATATTCGGCATGTTAATAGTTAAATAAACATAACTAATTCGACATAAATGCATATACATAGTTAGACATAAATGCATGTGCATAGTTTGACATAAATGCATGTGCATAGTTGGACATAAATGCATGTGCATAGTTGGTCATACATGTACAATACGAGACGAGGACAAACTGACTACACAACAGCTGTATGCATAATATTGTTGAAACTGTAGGCATGTATAACTAACATATACCGTCAAACCTGTCCTAAGCAGCCAGCCAGCCAGCCAGCCAGCCAGCCAGCCAGCCAGCCAGCCAAGACAATCACATTAAGTGGCTGCTTCGCAAATGTGGCTGCTTAATAGAGGTCAACTGTATAATAAATTAGCATAATGCGCATCTGGAAATTGGCTACTTAATACATGTTGGCTGCTTAATGGAGGTGACCACTAACACAGGTTTGACTGTATACACAATCGGATGCATTATTCTTAGCAGACACTCTTGATTACATGTCTAAATTCATTTAACCTTCAATTACTGTGACGATCTAATAATGACAGAACGAAAGACAATGAAAGTAGGCCCTTATAAGTTACAAGGACTCCTGCGATGCAGACAAATTGGTTATATTACCCATATTAAGATCTAGGAGTTACATTTCCGCCGCAGACACATTATCAGTGCTTCATTTGGGTTTTCCACAGTGATAAACATATAATATGACTTGATCGCAGATTTACACTTGATGGCGATTACTGTGAGCGTCATTGATGAAGTAGGGTGTCTGTCTCTGTCACGTGTCGCTGTTTACCATAATAACATCAGCAGGAATCGGAAGTACCATAGCTTATCAAAATGGCACTTAATTGAGCTTTAGCTAAAAGCATGAGGCATTTATCGACTTGGGTTGTTAAAAAAACCCTACTTCTAGCATATGGGGTCTCCGTGGGCGAGTGGGTAAGGTCGTTGACTTTAGAATCACTACTCATTCGCCGCTGTCGATTCGAATCACTGGAATGTCGATGCCATGTGATGACACTATTTAGTCGGTGGTTCTACCAGGGTCCATGGCTGAACTAGTGCTCAGAGGGTTACGAGGGATCTTCCTCCACCAATAATTTGTGTTTTACGTTTATTTATCGTCGCTACCGGTTCCCATATGAGCGACGCTTCCTGAAGGGATTAGTCATTTTTAGATTTTGGAGGATAGTGCAATGCTATAGACAGAGACACCCATTCCAGAGTCTCCTCTTGTTCTTTTACGTGCACGGTGTAAAGCACCGACACGAGAGCTCCGTTTAACGTCCCATCTGAAAGACTGTTAATTTTATTAGGGTCAGACGGGGGATCGAACCTGCGATCCCTGGACTACCAGTCCAGCGTGTTACCACTGGACTACAGATCCGTCTGTAGCTGAATGACTTTCCAGTGCACACGTTATATTACAAATAGCAAGTGCAAACTTCGCGCTTACTGCATCACTTACTACGTCACCAATCGGTGACTACATTACACATTAGGGAAAATGATAAACCTGTCATAACGACATTGGCACTTAACTTAAGGTTCGCTCCACCGTCAGACCGTAATAAAATTAATAGTATTTCAGTTGGGACTTTAAACCGAGGTCTCGTGTCGGTGCTGTACACCGTACACGTAAGAGAACCAGAGGAGACTCTGGAATGGGTCTCTGTCTGTATCATTGCACTCCCTTCCAAAATCTAAAATGACTAATCTCTTCACGAGGCGTCGCTCATATGGGCAACCGGTAGCGGCGATCCCTGGATTAATAGTCCAGCGTGTTACCACTGGACTACAGATCCGTTTGTTGCCACACGACAGACTGTTAAATACCTCCTTGCACAGACTCTGCTGTCCAGCGTGTTACCACTGGACTACAGATCCGGCTGTTGTCACAAGACCTTCATGCACAGACTATACTGTCCAGCGTGTTACCACTGGACTACAGATCCGGCTGTTGCCACACGACAGACCGTTAAATACCTCCTTGCACAGACTATGCTGTCCAGCGTGTTACCACTGGACTACAGATCCGGCTGTTGCCACACGACAGACCGTTAAATACCTCCTTGCACAGACTATGCTGTCCAGCGTGTTACCACTGGACTACAGATCCGGCTGTTGCCACACGACAGACCGTTAAATACCTCCTTGCACAGACTATGCTGTCCAGCGTGTTACCACTGGACTACAGATCCGGCTGTTGCCACACGACAGACCGTTAAATACCTCCTTGCACAGACTATGCTGTCCAGCGTGTTACCACTGGACTACAGATCCGGCTGTTGCCACACGACAGACCGTTAAATACCTCCTTGCACAGACTATGCTGTCCAGCGTGTTACCACTGGACTACAGATCCGGCTGTTGCCACACGACAGACCGTTAAATACCTCCTTGCACAGACTATGCTGTCCAGCGTGTTACCACTGGACTACAGATCCGGCTGTTGCCACACGACAGACCGTTAAATACCTCCTTGCACAGACTATGCTGTCCAGCGTGTTACCACTGGACTACAGATCCGGCTGTTGCCACACGACAGACCGTTAAATACCTCCTTGCACAGACTATGCTGTCCAGCGTGTTACCACTGGACTACAGATCCGGCTGTTGCCACACGACAGACCGTTAAATACCTCCTTGCACAGACTATGCTGTCCAGCGTGTTACCACTGGACTACAGATCCGGCTGTTGCCACACGACAGACCGTTAAATACCTCCTTGCACAGACTATGCTGTCCAGCGTGTTACCACTGGACTACAGATCCGGCTGTTGCCACACGACAGACCGTTAAATACCTCCTTGCACAGACTATGCTGTCCAGCGTGTTACCACTGGACTACAGATCCGGCTGTTGCCACACGACAGACCGTTAAATACCTCCTTGCACAGACTATGCTGTCCAGCGTGTTACCACTGGACTACAGATCCGGCTGTTGCCACACGACATACCGTTAAATACTTTGGTTGTGTGGTGTTTGGTGTGTGTTGGGGTTCTCCTTGCACAGACTATGCTGTCCAGCGTGTTACCACTGGACTACAGATCCGGCTGTTGCCACACGACAGACCGTTAAATACCTCCTTGCACAGACTATGCTGTCCAGCGTGTTACCACTGGACTACAGATCCGGCTGTTGCCACACGACAGACCGTTAAATACCTCCTTGCACAGACTATGCTGTCCAGCGTGTTACCACTGGACTACAGATCCGGCTGTTGCCACACGACAGACCGTTAAATACCTTCATGCACAGACTATGCTGGGGAATGAAATTACTCCGCCAGTATGAGATGTTAAAGAACAATAACAATTCAAACTATTTAGTTAACAATAGCTTCTATTTCCTGTCGGTTATTCGATGCTTTCAATGCCGACATGAATAGCTGTTATTGTTTCTATAAATATTACAGAAGCGCTAATGGATGTTTAGGACTAAAACAGAAATTTCAATAAACCATTAAAGTGAATTGAAACCGGATGCAATTCACCAGCCGGCTTAACGAAGACAAATGCTATCAACTGTAATAGATTAATAAAGTATATGAACATGATGAGGAGTGAATCATTCAATATCTGTGTATGTGTGCGTTTTTCCTGATATGCGCAGTGGCTGATTAATTAACGCTCTAGACTACCGATTCAAACACCATGGATTCCCCGACATTCGATCTCCGACATTCGACCCCCGACGTTCGATCTCCGACATTCGATCCCCGACATTAGATCCCCGACATTCGATCTCCGACATTCTATCCCCGACATTCGATCCACGACATTAGATTCCCGACATTCGATTCCAGACATTAGATCCCCGACATTCGACTCCCGACATTCGATCCCCGACATTCGATCTCCGACATTCGATCTCCGACATTCGATCTCCGACATTCGATCTCCGACATTCGATCCCCGACATTCGATCTCCGACATTCGACTCCCGACATTAGATCCCGACATTCGACTCCCGACATTCGATCCACGACATTCGATCCCCGACATTCGATCTCCGACATTCGATCCCGGGTGCCCGTCCGTACGTGAAATACTGCTTGGATCTTCATGCGAATACAAAATATGCCAATACAATGAAAACTAACAGTTACGGCCCTTGCTTCATGTTGTACGTTGGTATATGTGTTTACTGAGAACATATGGCAAAGCATGTATATTGTTTACTTACTGTGTATATTGTGTTTATGCTAACATATTTCAATAAATAGTGTTTATCAGTGTTTATTCTACAAGTTGTTGTGGTGACGGACGTACATGCGTATCGATGTTTATACTAAGAGCTGGTGTGATGACGCACGCGCATGCGTATCGATGTTTATACTAAGAGTCGGTGTGATGACGCACGCGCATGCGTATCGATGTTTATACTAAGAGTCGGTGTGATGGCGGCTGCACCTCGTGGAGTTGAACATGAAGCTGACGCCAGGTGTCTCATAAATCAGAAATGGCTGGCCCTTTAAATAGGGGTGACACTATAATAAAAAACAATTTACTTTTATACGTTGATGTTTATCTCATGGCTTAAAGGTATATTCATGCTCAAAATGACGAGTCATCAATTCTAAGAATGTGGCAGATAATTGTACTCCTTACACAACCAGTATTACACGAGTAATTCAGTAAGGAAATCTAACATTTAATTGTACTCCTTACATAACCAGTATTACACGAGTAATTCAGTAAGGAAATCTAACATGTAATTGTACTACCGTACACAACCAGTACTACATGAGTAATTCAGTAAGGAAATCTAACATGTAATTGTACTACCGTACACAACCAGTACTACATGAGTAATTCAGTAAGGAAATCTAACATGTAATTGTACTACCGTACACAACCAGAATAATACGAGTAATTCAGTAAGGAAATCTAACATATAATTGTACTACCGTACACAACCAGTATTACACGAGTAATTCAGTAAGGAAATCTAACATGTAATTGTACTACCGTACATAACCAGTACTACACGAGTAATTCAGTAAGGAAATCTAACATTTAATTCTACTACCGTACATAACCAGTACTACACGAGTAATTCAGTAAGGAAATCTAACATGTAATTGTACTACCTTACACAACCAGTACTACATGAGTAATTCAGTAAGGAAATATAACATGTAATTGTACTACCTTACACAACCAGTACTACATGAGTAATTCAGTAAGGAAATCTAACATGTAATTGTACTACCTTACACAACCAGTACTACACGAGTAATTCAGTAAGGAAATCTAACATGTAATTGTACTACCTTACACAACCAGTACTACATGAGTAATTCAGTAAGGAAATCTAACATGTAATTGTACTACCTTACACAACCAGTACTACACGAGTAATTCAGTAAGGAAATCTAACATTTAATTCTACTACCGTACATAACCAGTACTACACGAGTAATTCAGTAAGGAAATCTAATATTTAATTGTACTACCTTACACAACCAGTACTACACACGAGTAATTCAGTAAGGAAATCTAACATTTAATTGTACTACCTTACACAACCAGTACTACACGAGTAATTCAGTAAGGAATTCTAACATTTAATTGTACTACCGTACACAACCAGAATAATACGAGTAATTCAGTAAGGAAATCTAACATTTAATTGTACTACCTTACACAACCAGTACTACACGAGTAATTCAGTAAGGAATTCTAACATTTAATTGTACTACCGTACACAACCAGAATAATACGAGTAATTCAGTAAGGAAATCTAACATTTAATTGTACTACCGTACACAACCAGAATTATACGAGTAATTCAGTAAGGAAATCTAACATTTAATTGTACTACCTTACACAACCAGTACTACACGAGTAATTCAGTAAGGAATTCTAACATTTAATTGTACTACCGTACACAACCAGTACTACACGAGTAATTCAGTAAGGAATTCTAACATTTAATTGTACTACCTTACACAACCAGTATTATACGAGTAATTCAGTAAGGAAATCTAACATTTAATTGTACTACCGTACACAACCAGTACTACACGAGTAATTCAGTAAGGAAATCTAACATTTAATTGTACTACCTTACACAACCAGTACTACATGAGTAATTCAGTAAGGAAATCTAACATTTAATTGTACTACCGTACATA
>CM026399.1:4534795-4586129 GCA_014843695.1 Archivesica marissinica
TAAGATGGAATTAGCCAATAGAAACATAGACATCTGGTGTGTATATATATACTCAATTCCAAAATAAAGTGTGCACTTTGTTTTCTGTGATTTCTCTTCGCCTATTTAGCCGAAACCTATCAATTTGGTACTAAACTTTAGATCAGACCCTGTAGAATATGGCAAACATATCAGATTTTAAGTCACGGTCAGTTTAAGTAACTGTTTTTATGCGAGAAAGGAGACGGTGCTAAAATCAAAGTTGCAAATGTACTCAAAGCATCAGGTCACATTCAATAATGCATTTAAAGTTGTTTTAATCGCAGTTCTGGTGTTTATTTTTCGATCAGTATCTTGTGTGCGCATCTCTGCTGTTGATGCATACTGTCTCGCGGTACTAGACGCTGTTTGGAAACGACGTCGCAGGTGCGTCAACGTAATAAACCGGTCCGTTTGCCGATTCGTTACTCTTGGTCTACCAGTTCTTCGGCTATCTGCTACACCACCTGTTTGTTGGAACCGTTGGCGCAAGCGAATAATAGTGTTTCTGTGGCACCATAACGCCCTACTCACGTCAGTGACGTTGTCACCACGGACAAGCATTGTTAATGCTTGGATATGTTGATTTTCGCTCAATCTAGGCATGTTCGTTGTGTACCAATGTGAACTCAAATGTGATTTAACCGTTATGTAAGACATAAGGATTACACAAACACAAGTTTCCGGTGACATGTATATTTTCCTCGGGCTGCACGTGCAAATCATGCGAAATCAAGTCTCACAGATTGGACGGACATTTTTTGCATACCATGTGGTAGATTATGCAATTGATCGATGACAAATATACTTGAGGTATACTATGCGAAATTTCTAACCGATACGTCTTCTAAATAGTGAAATATTCTAAATTCAAAAGTGCACACTTTATTTTGGAATTAAGTATATATACATAGTATATGAGCTTCCACGTATATATAGATTTCTTTATTTATAGAGGGTGACCTAATTAGTTTTGAACTAATCCTCCTTAGGGCCCTCAAATGTTGCTGAATACTGTACTTAACATGTAGTGTTTCTTTAATTAATATGTGTTGCATTAGCCAGTTGTTATGTAAGCTCCCTCGTAAAATAAAATATTTATTATTATTATTATTATTATTATTATTATTATTGTTGTTATTATTATTATTATTATTATTGTTGTTATTGTTGTTGTTGTTGTTGTTGTTGTTGTTGTTGTTGTTGTTGTTGTTGTTGTTGTTGTTGTTGTTGTGTTGTTGTTGTGTTGTTGTTGTGTTGTTGTTGTGTTGTTGTTGTGTTGTTGTTGTGTTGTTGTTGTTGTTGTTGTTGTTGTTGTTGTTGTTGTTGTCTTGTTGTTGTGTGGTGTGGTGTATGTTGTTGTGGTTGTTGTTGTTTTTGTGTTGTTGTGCTATTATTATTATTATTATTATTATTATTACATTGAGTGATTAAAGTTATTTTATCGTGGCTGATGCTTAATTGAATAATATTGTATCGCATTTTTTTCCATACATGACATTACAATTATACATACAATGAAATACGTGGAAAACAATTAGAAATTAAATTAGGATTAATTATTATTGCTGTATACGATTTAATCTGAAAAAAGCAAATGGGTTGAGCTACAAGTTATGACACCATTATTGAGAGCCCTTCCCATGACTGGTGCTTAATACTGTGTTATATTTATACCCTCTATTATGAAGGTGTTATCGTCGTTTATATGTAAATACATAGTGTGGCATCCGTGGTCCAATGGTAGAGCGTCGGATTTGGAATCAATCGGTCCCGGGTTCGATACTCGCTCAGGCCACGTTGCTTAGTACTGGTTAACCACTTAGGTCGGCTAAGCTTGCCCAGGAAAACATGACTACGTCCCCGCAAGGCGTTTAACATTAATGGAACATACAATTTTAGTTCTGCTGTAAAAAGGGTCATCATTGTTTGGTCCATCATTTTGAATTTTTTTTTTTATTTCTAGTGCAATTAATAAACTATTTCTAGAAACTTTATATCGATATGCTATTCAAACATTCTTAGAATTATCGTCACTCCTTCGCTATTAGATTACGTGTCACTAACGTAGGCATCATTTTCCCAGTCTGATTTCCTGTCTTCATTAATATTATGCGTCGAATGTGTTTCTTGCAAAATACCTATTATATTGAAAGCGTTTTTCTTCGTCGTTGACTTGCTCCTCACGGATGTATGTTCGAATCCCACGAGTTTATGTGAGGAAGCTATTTAGCTGGCTGCGATCAGTTGATGGTTATTAGCCGGTTGCCGGTTCGTGCCCACATTACTGCTTGGAGGGACACCCGGTAGCTTCCAGAGTAGACCGGAGAGTCGTCACGTGACCTAAGCTGCATTAAACCCCAAAATAAAAGAAACAAACCAAAAGTATGTGTATTGGTTACCCAACTAATTCTATATACGAGTCAGTACATTGACTAACTAAGAAGGAAAACAAGCGTAATTTAAGTTTAAGCAAACAAACATTTGAAACTTTATTGGCTGCAATAACAGGCATACTATTCTGATAGAGATAGCATAAATACGGAAAACAATAAAAAGCGAATACAAAAACAAATATGTGTTATACAAGCAACATACTCCCAATACGTACAACGTCTGATTAAACATCAGCCACTGTCTACACTGTCTACACTGTCTACACTTCACAAAGCCAAAACTACAGAACACGAAATACGATACAACTCACTCAAAACAGGAAAATACGAGTTAGCAGTGGATATACATTTTATACTTCAAACTTTATATTTACATTGCTATTGCATTTCTGTATGTACCCTGATTGTAGCCATTTTCGTATGAATTTCCTCACTAATGATATGCAGCTGACATGCGCACTCGAAGTTACTTGAATGCGCATTCACAGTGTTAGGCAACGTTCTTCACGAGAAAAGACGTGTCTTAATGGATTACGCTGTTCCATGGATGATCTATTTACCAGGTCCGGCGCACGGTAAGTCGCAACTAAATACACTGTAACTGCACAGTGTGCTATATATTTCTTTGTGTCATTGAAAATATTGATTAATGTAAATATAAGTAATGAATCGCGGGTTAATAATGTCCATCGGGGTATGAACTACATTGGGCGTGTTTCAAGTTAGCGTGGATGCCTTCGGTTTCCACACACTAAGCACGCCCAATGTAGTTCATGCCCCGATGGAAACGATTAATCAGGGATTCATTCCTTAAATAGTCACTGCTACCCTTTAATCGGATCTTTATAACTACGTATTTGATTATATCGTGGTTATCTCACGTACATGCTGTCCTCCCGTGTGATGTGACGAGGAGATGTCGCGGGGAAAAACACGTTAAGTACAAATGAATTGGGCAGACTTATGGAACATCCAAAAACGCTTTCATATTGAAACAAAAGAAATGAGTGTGACTGACGGACCGATAACATATATGTGTCAAGTTAAGCACAACATAATTATCCAGGTCACGTTTCTATTCATAAAACTTGTAAATGTATTAAATTTACATAATGCTGTCAAGGGATTGCATTCGAAAGTTTGTTGACCGCTGATACACCATAACAGTTTGACATTAACATATTTATAAACTATTCAACTACTCCCAGTTCCGTGCATCACCATCAGTCACCATTACAAGACGGGATCGTACAGGAGTGTACCACGTTCAGTAATATAAGCCACCATTTTAAAATAATCGGCCATTTTTAATCTATCTGTTTGTCTACAACCATTCTCGTCAGTTTGGCACATATCATGAACATTTCTTATTGAGAACAAAATGTCTCTTTATCACAAGAACAGGCTCTATACAATTGCATATACAGTCTACATCCGCAATATCAAATTCGGTTATGTCGCATTCTCCGGTTATCTCGAAGTCGGATCAAAGTCCCGTTTCAGACACTATAATTTTACATATAACTGGCTCTGTTTATATCGAATTTCGTTACGTCAAACTTCGTTTATGTCGAAGTATTTTGTTCGGTCCGACGGAATTCGACAACCCTTACAAATCGGACAACTCTAACATCGAGCCACCGCAATTACACCAAACAACATTACGCTGATATAGTGATCCTCAACGCAATATCATCAATGTCTGGTTTGCTGTTATAACATCTCTGATTATAAACCAACGGTTGTTCTTATCAATCATCCGTATCAAGGAATCTACTAGCGCATGTAGTCCGTTGAATATCTATGTTTAGCGATCACGTCACTAGTTATGATTAATCTATATTTAGTGATGAGGTCATTTCTTATTGGATGAAGAATCTAGTCTGTGAGATAATACAATGGCACCATGTAGATTTGCCTGATCAGACATAATGTCGTTGACAGATAATACTAGCATCGCTTCCATCGCGTCATTTACAGCTGCCTCGTGGTTAATGTGTGCTTGTCGAGTGGTTGTCATCGGAGTGACGTGATCTGGGGGTTGGGCGTTAGTCTGAAACATTGGAATGTCTGAGTAACGTCGTTTTGATGTTTGTGTCTGAAACACAGGTGCGTCCACTAAGACAGGTGTTCGTACAACCGGTTTTTCCCTAGTCTCGCTAAGATGCATTGCATCAAAATTATTGTCATTGTACATATTAAATCGTTGCCTATTATGTAACTGAATACGTCTGATGTCATTTAGAATGTCAGAGAGCGAGAGAAATTGCTCAGATTTCCCTCTCTGCAACCCTTGACGAAGCCGATTTGGAGAGGTTCTCGGCACCAGCGGCTGTATATTCGATCCTAGCATTGAGTTGCGAATTACACCTCCATGCTGTTTACGACGATGTGTAGCCTGTCTATTTGTATGTGCACTTTGCGACACAGTGTTTATATTTGATCCTAATATTGCGTTGCGCATTAAACCACCTTGTTGTTTTCGAGTGTTGCTTCGACGAGGTGTATAAAGTTTATTTGTAAATCCACGTTGCGGCACAGGGGTTATCTTTGATGAACCTGTATCGCGCATTAAACCGCCATGCTGTTTCTGGTGAGATGTACTATGTTTATTTGTAAATCGATGTTGCGGCACAGGGGTCATCTTCGATCCTACTATTGTGTTGCGCATTAAACCACCTTGTTGTTTCTGGTGAGGTGTACTATGTTTATTTGTAAATCGATGTTGCGGCACAGGGGTTATCTTTGAACCTGTATCGCGCATTAAACCACCGTGTCGCGTACGGTAAGATGTACTAAGATTATTTGTAAAACCACGTTGCAGAACAGGCGTTATATTCGATCCTAATATTGTGTTGCGCATTAAACCACCTTGTTGTTTTCGATTGTTGCTTCGACGAGGTGTATACAGTTTATTTGTAAATCCACGTTGCGGCACAGGGGTTGTCTTTGATGAACCTGTATCGCGCATTAAATCGCCATGCTGTTTCTGATGAGATGTACTATGTTTATTTGTAAATCCATGTTGCGGCACAGGGGTTATCTTTGATCCTACTATTGTGTTGTGCATTACTCCGCCATATTGTGTACGATGTGGTGTACTAAGTGTATTTGTAAATGCACGTTGCGGCACAGGGGTAATATTCGATCCTAATATTGTGTTGTGCATTAAACCACCGTGTTTCTGGTGAGATGCACTATGTTTATTTGTAAATCCACGTTGCGGCACAGGGGTTATCTTTGATCCTAATATTGTGTTGTGCATTAAACCACCTTGTTTCTGATGATATGCACTATGTTTATTTGTAAATCCACGTTGCGGCACAGGGGTTATCTTTGAACCTGTATCGCGCATAAAACCACCTTGCTGTTTACGATGAGATGTACTAGATATATTTGTAAGAACAGGGGGTGGCACATTGGTTGTACTTTGACTAGTATTCCGATAGCTAAAAACATACGTTGGCTTGTATGTATATGTTGTATTTGAACGATTAAGATATGTTGACACACGCGGCGAACTAGTTGATGACAAAGCAATATTTCCAGAAACATGCAGCATACGATTCAAGTTTGAATTCCTTCCAGCCATACTTTTAATGTGTGTTGGCACTACCTTGTCAGATGTGTACACGACTGAACTATCATGTATCGACATCTGATTGGTTACCTTAGGTTTCTCAGTGATCATGTCATGTTCCTGATTTACTGTTTCACCAATCGGTTCAGTATATCCACCGCTAAGCATACCAGGCAGTGCCGATACTGGCTGAGATAGATGCTCCACACTAGATCCCACAACTTGTTTAAACACGTTCACATGTTCAGCAGATTTTGTAACTGACATTGTGTTATTTCCATTTGTGTCAAATGTTTTCTCTTCCGAATTAACTGGATTTGCTGTAGATCGAAATACATTAATATCATTCATCGTGTTTGCACTAGAAGATGGTTTTACTTCCACTTCAAAATTAAACTTAGCTTCTGTATGTGCTTGATTCGCTTTACTTCTGTTATCTGATACGCTAGGCGAGTTAAATAATTTGGTTGTGGCTAGAGATTCAAGAATGCCTTTTATTCTGTGAAATGGATCCGTTGCCTTGGCAACAAATGTGACAACATCTACTTCGCTATCTTCCTCAGTTGCTTTCGTTGATGACGACTTAGTCTTGTTGACGCCCGTTGAATAAGGAAACACTTTCGAAAAGTTTAAAGATTGCCATGGCGACATAAATCTGCCGATGGGAGCAAGAAGCTGTTGTAGCATAGTGTCATTGAACTCAGAAAGTCTAAGACCGGTCAATGATGGAGTAGCACTCGCGTGACCATGATTATGCATATGTCCATTTCCCATACCTTCGTGTCTCATTGTATCTACGTGCCCAGACAGTTCCGGTTTAGACACGTGATGTGCGTTTGCTTCCGACGTGTGTCCACTTGACGTTACTGACGAGCCGCTATCGGATCGGTCGGTGGAAGACATCAACGTCGTTTGGATAGCTGGTTGAAGTTTGCTTGATTCGAGAAATTGGACGGGTTTATTACGCGGAAGAGCTATACGCTTAGTTGTCTGATTATAGTGAATTTCTAATGATTTATTTTCTCCGAAAGGATAAACCACAAGGTAAAGGTGACCATCTCGTATTACAGCGGTTCCGGTAATTTTATTAGTTACCTCGTTGCCATTATGAGAAGATGGTGTTGTATGATGGCTAGATCCAGGTGCTGAACCATGAGTTGCCATGTTTACGAAATGATTGATGTTATCAGATACGGACGCTGTTAAATGTATTGTTGGTAGTGCATCATTAGCCTCTTGTTTTCCGTTAGCAAACATCAGATGGATACCCCGTAGATGAACCATCTCATTTGAAGTTGGAACAACTGTTTTTGTCTTGGATATTGTCCGCTTATGGTGATTTGAATGGTTCATATTAACACGTGGATTATTTATAGAAATCCCATGATTAGTTGTTTTTGATTGATGAGATTGATGAAGATTAATGCCAGATAGTCGTTCGTGCTGCATCGCAATGGATGTCGGTGTGGTTAATTGTCCATGATACAGTGTGTCTGGAGTAGTTCGTCTGGCTGCTGGGGGCGGTGTTGTACTCCTTATTCTAATGTTTAGAATATGATCAATAAATGTCTTGTGATGACTTGAATCTACCTCGTTGTCAGAAACACCGCGCTTTGTTATTGGTCGTGGGTGCAGGGTTGATTTTTGATAAGACGTTAATGTTGGAAGTGTATTTACACTTGTAACCGTTACCACGTCTTGGTGTTCGTGGTGCTCGTGTCCTTGGCGTGTTGTATGTTGTTTAAGCGTACCTAAGAAACGATTACCCAGCTCACGTGATGGTACTTTTTCTTGGATTATGTTTGTATTAACCGTGTTAGCGTTGTTAGTATTTACTCTGTGTTGTTGGATATGACCACCTTGACCACCATGTCCTTGCACTTGATGATCGCGTCCATGACCTTGAACATGATGGTCTAGACCACGATCAGGAGGTTGAATGTGGTGGGCGTGACCATGACCTTGATTGTGTTGGTCCTGATGGTTTTGACTTTCAATGTGTTGGTCGTGAACATGACCGTGATGCTCATCGCCAAAACTTTGATCCAAACTCCTAGTAGGACTTAGACCAGCTAACAGAAATCCAAGGTCCAACGAAGTGGCAGTTGTCATATATGATGGAAGTATACTAGACAAAGTCGAAGTTTCTAAAGTGTCTCCTAATAGAGTATTCAAATCCAAGGTAATCGCATTCGTTGGCTCTGCTACGAAACCGCCATGACTCGAAGTTCGCTTTTCTTGTGTTTGCGTGTTTAAAAACTGCAGTCCAGGATGAAATGATTGTTCAGGGAAATGTGCTTGAGCATGCCCATCACTATTCGGCGGAGTTGGCGCGTCTCTGTACTGAATACTGTGAACAGTATGTTCCTGATTGTTGTCGTTCTTCCCGTTGCCGTTGTCTCCACTGTCTCCGTTATCGCTTTTCACGTCGGAATTATTATTTTCACCGAATGACCTCTCAACTAGGGTCTGTAATTCCAATGCCAACCTCGCTGCATGTGCACCATTATAATGCCTGTTACTAGGGACTTCATAAATTGCGGATGGATTAATTGGCTTTCCGCGATTTTGGAAATACGTTTCTCTGTGTGCTGTATGCGATCGTTTACTGGGTGGGCGGACATGTATGTGCCGACGATGTCCGGCAGACAGTGCATCTTTGTGGTAGTGGACGAGATGTCCATTTTGGCCTAAATCGGATGTTCGCAATGGAATACCTGAAATGATACCAGAAAACACTTGTAATATTAATATGAAACAGGAAAATCGGTTGAACGTATGTATCCTACCGCAAATGTCACCATAGCAATGAAAGACAATACACTAATTTATCACAAAAGATATAGCATACATTGCGGTAAGGCGCAAACAATGTTTAGATTAATAAACCGTTCTGTAACAAAGTGACATGACACATACCTGCATGTATTTGTGCAGTTGCTAATTACGTTAATATTGAATCAGCCATTTGCACTAACTCATAGTTGTTTAGGCCAGAATAACAACTGATTGTATGGCAGTTGTTTTAGTTAATTCAGTTTTACATTGCATACCAATTGTCAGGTGACTTGTAAATAAAACCTATGATTTATTTGGGAGAATTTATAGTATTAGTCAACTTGAATATGGTGTATGTTGGCCAACTGGAATATTGATGTCGGTAGGCCAACTGGAATATTGATGTCGGTAGGCCAACTGGAATATTGATGTCGGTAGGCCATCTTGAATATTGATGTCGGTAGGCCAACTGGAATGTTGATGTCGGTAGGTCAACTGGAATATTGATGTCGGTAGGCCAACTGGAATATTGATGTCGGTAGGCCATCTTGAATATTGATGTCGGTAGGCCAACTGGAATATTGATGTCGGTAGGCCAACTTGAATATTGATGTCGGTAGGCCAACTGGAATATTGATGTCGGTAGGCCAACTGGAATATTGATGTCGGTAGGTCAACTGGAATATTGATGTCGGTAGGCCATCTTGAATATTGATGTCGGTAGGCCAACTGGAATATTGATGTCGGTAGGCCAACTGGAATATTGATGTCGGTAGGCCAACTGGAATATTGATGTCGGTAGGCCAACTGGAATATTGATGTCGGTAGGTCAACTGGAATATTGATGTCGGTAGGCCATCTTGAATATTGATGTCGGTAGGCCAACTGGAATATTGATGTCGATAGGCCATCTTGAATATTGATGTCGGTAGGCCATCTTGAATATTGATGTCGGTAGGCCATCTTGAATATTGATGTCGGTAGGCCAACTGGAATGTTGATGTCGGTAGGCCATCTTGAATATTGATGTCGGTAGGCCAACTGGAATATTGATGTCGGTAGGCCATCTTGAATATTGATGTAGGTAGGCCATCTAGAATATTGATGTCGGTAGGCCATCTTGAATATTGATGTCGGTAGGCCATCTTGAATATTGATGTCGGTAGGCCATCTTGAATATTGATGCATTGTGGTCAGTTTGAATATTGGTGTATTGTGGTCAGTTTGAATATTGGTGTATTGTGGTCAGTTTAAATATCAGTACATTGTGGTCAGTTTAAATATCGGTGTATTGTGGTCTGTTTGAATATTGGTACATTGTGGTCAGTTTGAATATTGGTGTATTGTGGTCAGTTTAAATATCGGTGCATTGTGGTCAGTTTAAATATCGGTGCATTGTGGTCAGTTTGAATATTGGTGCATTGTGGTCAGTTTGAATATTGGTGTATTGTGGTCAGTTTAAATATCGGTGCATTGTGGTCAGTTTAAATATCGGTATATTGTGGTCAGTTTGAATATTGGCGCATGTTGGCTATCTTGAGTACTGGTGCATGGTGGACATATTAATCATTGGTATATTTTGGCCCGATTTAATATCGGTGTACGTGGGTCAATTTTAATATTGGTATATATTGGTCATCTTAAATATTGGTATATGTTGGTCATATTGGATACTGGTATATGTTGGTTGACATGGTATTCTCAATTCGACAGCTACAAGAGAGGTGTCGTGAGCAACATCAGCCCCTCTACATCACCTTCATAGACCTCACCAAAGCATTCGACCTGGTGAGCCGCGATGGGCTATTCAAGATGCTACCAGTTTCTCAGCATCGTAATGTCTTTTCATGACGGCATGAAGAGTACCGTGCAGTACGGCGCTGAAACCTCTCCAGAATTCGAGGTCAAGAGCGGCGTCAAGCAAGGCTGCGTATTCGCCCCCACACTCTTCGTCATCTATTTTACCATGCTGTTCAGACAAGCTTTCAAGAGAGCTACAGAAGGAGTATGTCTACCTTCACTCCAGATCTGACGGCAAACTCTTCAACATCACCCGACTAATGGCAAATCCAAGACAAGAGAAGTCCTCATCAGAGACATGCTCGTTGCCGACGACGCTGCACTTGCTGCCCATTCTAAAGAACAGCTCCAGTCACTAATGGACCGCTTCTCTGCAGCTTGCGACCTCTTCAGCCTAACCATCAGCTTGAAGAAGACTCAAGTCATGTGCCAAGGAACTACCATTCCAACCGTCATTGGAGACTATCAGCTTGAGGTCGTCAGCCAATTTACCTACCTGGGTTCCACAGCCACGGACAACCTCTCGCTCGATTATGGAGCTGGATAATCGTATTGGCAAAGCAGCCTCCACCCTCTCCAGGCTCAACAAGAAGGTGTGGGAAAACAGACAGCTGACAACCAACACCAAGATAGCGGTGTACAAGGCTTGCGTCGTCAGCTCACTCCTCTATGGAAGCGAGTCATGGACAACATACGCCACTCAAGAGCGAAAACTGCAATCAAGTGTTCCACCTCCGCTGTCTGCGACGCGTCCTATGCATATCCTGGCAGGACAAGGTCACCAACAACGAATTCCTCAGCAGAGCCGGCATTCCATCTATGTACACATTACTCTGCCAACGCAGTCTACGCTGGCTTGGACACGTACGCCGGATGGACGCCGGTCGCATTCCAATAGATATGTTGTGTGGTGAAATGGCCGCAGGGCACAGAGACAAAGGTCGACCCCAACTTCGCGTCAAGGATGTCTACAAACGAGATATGAAAGTGCTGGGGATGGACACCATCACCTGGGAGAACCCCTCGCAGCAAACAGAATAGCGTGGAGACAACAGTTGTCAACGGACTTAAAGAGGGGAGAACTCGCTCTGCAAGCACTCTTTGACAACAAACGCATGAAGATGAAAGCCAAACAGTGTGAGCCGCCAGCAACTGCATCGCCTTCCAGTGACCCTGTCTTCACGTGCGAAGGCTACAACCGCCACTGCAGGTCACGCATCGGACTGTACAGCCACAGCAGACGATGCTCATCTGAAGACTCAACGGGCGCTAACTCCATAGTCTGACAAGACTGACGGATGGGTCATCTTGAACATTGGTATATGTTGGCCATCGTGAATATTGGTATATGTTGGCCATCTTCAATATTGATGTATGGTGGCCATCTTGAACATTGGTATATGTTTGCCATCTTGAACATTGGTATATGTTGGCCATCTTGAACATTGGTATATGTTGGCCATCTTGAATATTGGTATATGTTGGCCATCTTGACTATTGGTATATGTTGGCCATCTTGAACCTTGCCATCTTAAACATTGGTATATGTTGGCCATCTTGAATATTGGTATATGTTGGCCATCTTGAATATTGGTATATGTTGGCCATCTTGAACATTGCCATCTTGAATATTGGTATATGTTGGCCATCTTTACTGTTGGTATATGTTGGCCATCTTTACTGTTGGTATATGTTGGCCATCTTTACTGTTGGTATATGTTGGCCATCTTTACTGTTGGTATATGTTGGCCATCTTTACTGTTGGTAAATGTTGGCCATCTTTACTGTTGGTATATATTGGCCATCTTTACTGTTGGTAAATGTTGGCCATCTTTACTGTTGGTATATGTTGGCCATCTTTACTGTTGGTAAATGTTGGCCATCTTTACTGTTGGTATATGTTGGCCATCTTTACTGTTGGTAAATGTTGGCCATCTTTACTGTTGGTATATGTTGGCCATATTTACTGTTGGTAAATGGTGCCGATGTTGAAAACTGGTATATGTTGGCCAAACTATGCCACATATATATAATTGTTTGTGATACAAAGTAACAGTAACGCATAGCCAACTTGCTCTAGGGTGCAATGACCTATCTATAATGACGGTGATTTGCTTTCGGAGAATTTTCATTACTCATAATCAATGTCAAACTTGTAAATTAAATTTAAATTAGTATGGATGAATTAATGGTTGTTATAAATGCAATATTCTGCTCATTGATTGGCCAGTTGTGTATGTCGTAAGGTAGTAGGGTTATGAATAGAACAGTGAGTAGTACAACTGGTGATATTCTCATTATGGAATGTTGTAGTTGTGTGGTCTACGTTTAATTACCGTCGCTAACGGTTGCCCATAGCGACACATCCTGAAGGGGATTAGTCATTTTAGATTTTTGGAGGATAGTGCAATGATACAGACAGAGACCCATTCCAGAGTCTCCTCTGGTTCTTTTACGTGCACGGTGTAAAGCACCGACACGAGACCTCGGTTTGAAGTAACATCTGAAAGACTGTTAATAGTTGTAGTTGTTTGTATATGCATATACTACTATAATAAACAACTTACTTAACTCTGAATAGAAGACAACATTGTACAGGTGAGTGACTGTGGTGACTATGCATTAACCGCGTTAATATTTAATTGATTCAGTGATTAAGTAGTGGCAGGTTTATGATATACTTCTAGATTCCAATAACAAAACGGTAATTGTTAACAACAATGTCTTATAAAATACCAGTATATTACACAAGTGTATTAGTTACCATTATCAAACCTATTACACAATTGTATTAGTTACCATTATCAAACATATTACACAAGTGTATTAGTTACCATTATCAAACCTAGTACACAAGTGTATTAGTTACCATTATCAAACCTATTACACAAGTGTATTAGTTACCATTATCAAACCTATTACACAAGTGTATTAGTTACCATTATCAAACCTAGTACACAAGTGTATTAGTTACCATTATCAAACCTATTACACAAGTGTATTAGTTACCATTATCAAACCTAGTACACAAGTGTATTAGTTACCATTATCAAACCTATTACACAAGTGTATTAGTTACCATTATCAAACATATTACACAAGTGTATTAGTTACCATTATCAAACCTAGTACACAAGTGTATTAGTTACCATTATCAAACCTAGTACACAAGTGTATTAGTTACCATTATCAAACCTATTACACACGTGTATTAGTTACCATTATCAAACCTAGTACACAAGTGTATTAGTTACCATTATCAAACCTAGTACACAAGTGTATTAGTTACCATTATCAAACCTAGTACACAAGTGTATTAGTTACCATTATCAAACCTATTACACACGTGTATTAGTTACCATTATCAAACCTAGTACACAAGTGTATTAGTTACCATTATCAAACCTAGTACACAAGTGTATTAGTTACCATTATCAAACCTAGTACACAAGTGTATTAGTTACCATTATCAAACCTATTACACACGTGTATTAGTTACCATTATCAAACCTATTACACACGTGTATTAGTTACCATTATCAAACCTAGTACACAAGTGTATTAGTTACCATTATCAAACCTAGTACACAAGTGTATTAGTTACCATTATCAAACCTAGTACACAAGTGTATTAGTTACCATTATCAAACCTAGTACACAAGTGTATTAGTTACCATTATCAAACCTAGTACACAAGTGTATTAGTTACCATTATCAAACCTATTACACAATTGTATTAGTTACCATTATCAAACATATTACACATAATTATTTTCTTGGAATGATCGCAATTAAATGTTTCCTAAAGGACAATACGTATTCTACATGAATAACGACGTAAGTGTGGAAGTCGTGATAGCACAGTGGTAGCGCGTTCGCTTCAGGTGGGAAAGGCCCGGAGTTAGCGCCCCTTGGAGCCGCTACGATTGTGCCCTTAGGCAAGGCATTTAAATTCAACGTTGCCTCTTCTCACTCCCTCGTGGCGATGGATTCCATCAGGAATGAGGTCTCGAGAGTGATTAATATAAGTTGTAAGAACTTGTTTCGCAATCGAGCTAAAATAAATTTGTATAACTAGGATCCGTTGACCGACTTAATAAAAATGACAATGAACAGTTGGACTATGAAAAATAGACATACTCACTGGACTACATCGCGAGAGACGATGACCGGTCGGACATGCATTATGTTTAACCGACAATGTGATGCAGATGTAATATTTATAATCATTCAATCTGACCAACGTACATATCTTCACTACGCTACGATCTGACGTACACTCCTGGATGTGTAAGACTACAGTGGGCTGCTGTAAAAGCTGGCCAATGAGACCCATGCTCGAACAGCTGCCCCATTATATCCAGGAACTCCGAGAGAGTGAGAGACCTCCGAGTGGCTCTGGAAAATGCCGTTTTAAGGTCTTGTCTGGGTCCGTAGGTGGTCTTGTACTTCGTCTACATCCCTGTTAATCAAGGTCAACGTTCGGGGGTTCCGCAAATAACTCGAGCTGGCATAACATATTGCAACAACGCTATTCTCCGCAACCAATCCTGCGCTTTGCACAGCTACTCTAGCAACATTGTATACAAAGCAAGTGTAATGCGGTACAAAGAAGACCCGACTGCGTGTATTTGTGAAGTATGGCCTCAGTTTGAACCGTGTGGCTGGACACAACGGTTGGTGTGTTCGAGCCTATGAAGGTCTCTCCACACGAAGGCAATGTAGGTGAGCGACCTGCGATGAGTTTTCATCCCGCCGCCGTATATCCCGCATGACGTAAAGACGTTCATACTTCAGGCAAATGGGGTAAGTGTACCTCTCAGAGTTCAGAGATTTCGCAAATGAACATAATTTTGAAATCAAAAGTGGACTATTGCACGTCTGACCCATGATACCATGAACGTGCAGCAGCCCTATCATGTTAGACAAACCAGAGAAGGTATCCCTAAAAAGGTCTTTTTGGGGCATGAACATTACCGTTTTTCCTATTCTCCCCTAATCCCCTAATAAGATTATTCCATAATTCGGCACTAGTCCCGAAATCGGGCTGGTAGCATCTGATTTAGGCAGTATCGAATCGCCGAAATCCACTCCCCCATAACGCGTCTGTCGTGGTATTATGTCGCTATGTACAAACTGACCATTGCAGCTTGTCGTCGGAAGAAATTTCATAATGGAATGTATTCCACCGCCAAGGGTAGTAGAGAAAGCAACAGGGAGGAGGGCAATGGGTCTGACGAAGCATCTAGTTGGCTCGTAGAAAAGGTCACTGAACAAAAGGTGACCTCATATTTGTTATCGTCTGACCTCAATTTGAGTAGATGATGTTAATCATCTACAGTATAATCAGTCATCAGTCAGTCTCCATTGAGTGTGTACGTCGTGTGTACGTCGTGTGTACGTCGTGTGTACGTGTACGTCGTGTGTACGTCGTGTGTACGTCGTTCGTGTGTACGTCGTGTGTACGTCGTGTGTACGCCGTGTGTACGTCGTGTGTACGCCGTGTGTACGTCGTGTGTACGTCGTGTGTACGTCGTGTGTACGCCGTGTGTACGTCGTGTGTACGTCGTGTGTACGCCGTGTGTACGTCGTGTGTACGTCGTGTGTACGTCATGTGTACGCCGTGTGTACGTCGTGTGTACGTGTACGGCGTGTGTACGTCGTGTGTACGTCGTGTGTACGTCGTCGTGTGTACGTCGTGTATACGTATGACAGGTTAGATTGTACAAAAGCCGTGATTATGAAGAGGATTACATGTATATATCATACATGACAGCACGGAATGTACATGACGTTTTTTGTTTATTGCATTAGCAACAGGATTGTATGTCAGAAAAAAACATAAATGATTCATGTGTTACCCAAATTCATACCTATACATGTACCGTCGAAAACGCAAATGTTTACCATGTCGTTAGATATTATTTTTTAAATATTTATTTTATTCCTTATAATTTCATAGTATTATTGACATAAAATATATACAGATAAGTACATAGCATGACAGTATCAACATTATGCATTACATATATTATGTGCATAGTCATTATTATAAACAAATGAGGTTTTAATATATGGTGTGGGGGAGAGTATATTTATGTTTAGGGGATCAGTGTAGAAATGAGCATTAATGTCAGCTAAATGTGATTATATAAGGTGTTTATGTAAACCGTTATGATTGATATTTGTAGCTATATGGGTTGGTATCGTTGGGGATTGGTGTAGGGGACACTAATAGAGAATGATAAATATGGTATTTTTGTGTCAATGCTTTTAAAGAATCTAGTTGCAATGGAAACGATTAACAGGTCGAGTTCTGCTAAAATGGGCGCTATTATGAACACAATGTGGGAGTATGCGTGTCACATCCCTTCTTTAATCGTCATTGAGAGGGAATTCGTCCTAATTGTCTTGTTCCAATTTTACAGTTCTTATACTAGAGGACATTAAAAACGCACACTTCGAATAAGTGTGTTTTTACATGAAACGACGCCTCCTGAAGTCATATTAGATGTTTGGAGGATAGTGCAATGATACAGACAGATACCCATTCCAGAGTCTCCTCTGGTTCTTTTACGTGCACGGTGTAAAGCACCGACACGAGACCTCGGTTTAACGTCCCATCTGAAAGAATGTTAATTTGATTACGTCAGACGGGGGATCGAACCTGCGATCCCTGACTAATATATTGTTATAGTATGTACTATTATATTTATAGGATACGTAATTGCGTTGACCTCATATATCGCATACAAATGACATACTTTAAGTTATGTGATTATATCAGTTTATTTTATTTAGACGTATACATATAGTTCATAGTCATAATTATATACATATTATACATACTATTTACACGATTATATTAAAACTACAATAAATGATAGATCAAATTAATTACTAATTAGACTATTAGTATTGTCCGTGACCGTAGATGCATGCTAATTAACTGCTTGTATCACAATATTCACCGACATGTTAAAGCTGGACGTCAGCTGTAATATTTACTAGCTTCATTCATCAACTAGAATACTGTGCATCCGTGAGCATTGTACCAACTCAATCTATTTTCAATGAGCGTGGTGCCAACTTGGTACCTAGATGTCAATCAAAACGATCCTGGAACAACTTGATTTATTTATATCAATTTTGAGTGTGCCTTTCTTAATAGACAGGTGAGCGATTAATGGGCCCTAAGCCCTCATGCTAGTAAGCACGCTCGCTCACATGGTGGCGAGGGATATTAAGCTCAATCGCCATCATGTTAGTAAGCTCTGTCGTGTTTACTGCTTGTATGAATATAACACTGTTGTTTCTTGTTCTGGTTTTACGCCTTCACAAGCACCATTTCGGGCTATATCACCAGCGGGCAGTTTACCTAAAATCAACTTTCCTGGACAGGCTCCAGCGCATAACCAGTACTTGGTATACCATGCTCCGTAAGAAACTGCCAAATATTTCATATCAAGAGACACGTTCTGAGTGGGACTCGAACCCGTGACAATCAGTGATTATAGGTTACAGTGGTATTCAAGTCAGCGACATAAACCACTCGACCACAGCCGGATCTGTAGTCCAATGATAACACGCTGTAGTGGTTATCCAGGGATCGCAGGTTCGATCCCCCGTCTGACCCGTCTAAACCGAGGTCTCGTGTCGGTGCTGTACACATCACGTACAGCACGTAAAAGAACCAGAGGAGACTCTGGAATGGGTCTCTTTCTGTATCATTGCACTATCCTCCAAAAATCTAAAATTGAGTCAATGTTATGACTGTCATTAAGGCTCCTACGGTGCCATTACTCTAGGCTTGAACATGTATTGCCAATTAACGAATCACTAGAACAATAATAGATTATATTATGAAACCCATATCGACTATAAGAAAACAGTCTATGTCAATATTTTGCACAGATATGCTTTGGGTGACTATGTAGTGTTTCTTAGAGTACTATTAATATTATATATATTTCGCCTCGGTCGACATTATTTTCCTCGGGTTGACAATATCCACTGAACAATCGGCTGTTCTTGCTGATGTTACCTTTGTTTCTGTTTTACCGAACAATTTTACAAGATGGCGGCATAACAAATAAAATCACATTGAAATTAAACGGTAATGTCCGAGTAGCACGATCTTGTTCCGAATGAGGCTATTCAGAGGTGAGACATTGCCATGAGACATTGAAAAATGTCGCCTGCTCGGGTATGGCACATTTTGCATGGGGTAGTCACGTGAGTTATAACAATTACATATGCTATGGACAAGGAGCACAATCAATTATTCCCCGTCTGACCCTAATAAAATTAACAGACTTTCGGATTGGACATTAAATCGAGGTCTCGTGTCGGTGCTTTACACCGTGCACGTAAACGAACCAGAGGATAATCTGGAATGGATCTCTGTCAGTATCATTGCACTATCCTCCAAAAATCTAAAATGACTAATCTCTTCAGGGGGCGTCGCTCATATGGGCAACCGGTAGCGACGATAAATAAACGTAAAACACAATCAATTAGTGTTTATTGAGAATGACTCCATTTGAAATGAATTAATATTACGTTTATGGCAAAAGATTAATGTCTCCAGACATATTCTGCTCACGTGGAAAACCTATATATTACAGTCTACCTAGAAGTGGAGAATTTAGTTAATGGATGCATGTGAGGGTTGAATGTTTAAGCAATGCATTACTTATTGTATTGTATTGTATACAGTGCATACGATTGTCGTGGTTAATAATATATGCAAAGAATAATTTGCATGATGTTAATATTCTTCAATATAGTAGTTATCTCGTATATTCATTCATTATGTTTATGTTGCTTACGGTACACACATATCTATATTTGAATATATTTTTATTGGTAATTACCGTAACGTACATAATTATCTAGGTCGATATATGAATTAATATAATATTTACAAACGTTAAAGTAGGAAAGTACCCGGATAAAACCCACCTGTCCGATCTGGCAACCACCGTACCATCTTACATACTTCCCGGTCCGAGGATCGAACCCGGGTTGCATTGGTGAGAAGCGAGGGCGCTAATCGGACAAACGTTATGAACCTTTCTTCAAATCAAACCGCTTAACGAAATATGTAACAATAAGTCCCTTGAGTAACGTGTGTTACATGTACAGTGTGTCCTTAAATTTAGTCATATCTTTTCATAGGATATTGCGCAATGTAGCAATTCCCAAAATACATTAGGATAGCGATATGAAAATACCATACATATACTATTGAATTGGCAACGATTGTCCCGGCAGAGGAATACCTCAAGGTGCTGTGAGTGGAATACCTCAAGGTGCTGTAAGAGGAATACCACAAGATGCTGTGAGAGGAATACATCAAGGTGATGCGAGAAGAATACATCAAGGTGCTGTGAGAGGAATACCTCAAGGTGCTGTAAGAGGAATATCTCAAGGTGCTGCGAGAGAAATACCACAATATGCTGTAAGAGGAATACCTCAAGGTGCTGTAAGAGGAATACCTCAAGGTGCTGTAAGAGGAATACCTCAAGGTGCTGTAAGAGGAATACCTCAAGGTGCTGTAAGAGGAATACCTCAAGGTGCTGTAAGAGGATTACCTCAAGGTGCTGTAAGAGAAATACCTCAAGGTTCTGTGAGAGGAATACCTCAAGATGCTGTAAGAGGAATACCTCAAGGTGCTGTAAGAGGAATACCTCAAGGTGCTGTAAGAGGAATACCTCAAGGTGCTGTGAGAGGAATACCTCAAGGTGATGCGAGAGGAATACCTCAAGGTGCTGTGAGAGGAATACCTCAAGGTGCTGTAAGAGGAATATCTCAAGGTGCTGCGAGAGAAATACCACAATATGCTGTAAGAGGAATACCTCAAGGTGCTGTAAGAGGAATACCTCAAGGTGCTGTAAGAGGAATACCTCAAGGTGCTGTAAGAGGAATACCTCAAGGTGCTGTAAGAGGAATACCTCAAGGTGCTGTAAGAGGATTACCTCAAGGTGCTGTAAGAGAAATACCTCAAGGTTCTGTGAGAGGAATACCTCAAGATGCTGTAAGAGGAATACCTCAAGGTGCTGTAAGAGGAATACCTCAAGGTGCTGTAAGAGGAATACCTCAAGGTGCTGTGAGAGGAATACCTCAAGGTGATGCGAGAGGAATACCTCAAGGTGCTGTAAGAGGAATACATCAAGGTGATGCGAGAGGAATACCTCAAGGTGATGCGAGAGGAATACCTCAAGGTGCTGCGAGAGGAATACATCAAGGTGCTGCGAGAGGAATACCTCAAGGTGATGCGAGAGGAATACCTCAAGGTGATGCGAGAGGAATACCTCAAGGTGCTGTAAGAGGAATACATCAAGGTGATGCGAGAGGAATACCTCAAGGTGATGCGAGAGGAATACCTCAAGGTGCTGCGAGAGGAATACATCAAGGTGCTGCGAGAGGAATACCTCAAGGTGATGCGAGAGGAATACATCAAGGTGCTGCGAGAGGAATACCTCAAGATGCTGTGAGAGGAATACATCAAGGTCCTGCTAGAGGAATACCTCAAGGTGTTGTGAGAGGAATACATCAACGTGCTGTAAGAGGAATACCTCAAGGTGCTGTGAGAGGAATACCTCAAGGTGCTGTGAGAGGAATACCTCAAGGTGCTGTGAGAGGAATACCACAAGGTGCTGTGAGAGAAATACCTCAAGGTGCTGTAAGAGGAATACCTAAAGGTGCTGTGAGAGGAATACCTCAAGGTGCTGTCAGACAGAATAATCTCGGAACATTTCTCTTACATGTATACATATAGTGATGCAGTACTCTTACATGTATACATATAGATGCAGTACTCTTACATGTATACATATAGATACAGTACTCTTACATATATACATATAGTGATGCAGTACTCTTACATGTATATATATAGATGCAGTACTCTTACATGTATACATATAGTGATGCAGTACTCATACATGTATACATATAGTGATGCAGTACTCTTACATGTATACATATAGTGATGCAGTACTCGTACATGTATACATATAGTGATGCAGTACTCTTACATTATATATAGATGCAGTACTCTTACATGTATACATATAGTGATGCAGTACCTACATGTATACATATAGTGATGCAGTACTCTTACATATATACATATAGATGCAGTACTCTTACATGTATACATATAGATGCAGTAATCTTACATGTATACATATAGTGATGCAGTACTCTTACATGTATATATATAGATGCAGTACTCGTACATGTATACATATAGTGATGCAGTACTCTTACATGTATACATATAGTGATGCAGTACTCTTACATGTATACATATAGATGCAGTAATCTTACATGTATACATATAGTGATGATGTACTCTTACATATATACATATAGTGATGCAGTACTCTTACATATATACATATAGATGCAGTACTCTTACAAGTATACATATAGATGCAGTACTCTTACATATATACATATAGTGATGCAGTACTCTTACATGTATACATATAGTGATGCAGTACTCGTACATGTATACATATAGTGATGCAGTACTCTTACATATATATACATATAGATGCAGTACTCTTACATGTATACATATATAGATGCAGTACTCGTACATGTATACATATAGTGATGCAGTACTCTTACATATATACATATAGATGCAGTACTCTTACATATATACATATAGATGCAGTACTCTTACATATATACATATAGATGCAGTACTCTTACATATATACATATAGATGCAGTACTCTTACATATATACATATAGATGCAGTACTCTTACATATATACATATAGATGCAGTACTCTTACATGTATACATATAGTGATGCAGTACTCTTACATATATACATATAGATGCAGTACTCTTACATATATACATATAGATGCAGTACTCTTACATATATACATATGGATGCAGTACTCGTACATATATACATATAGATGCAGTACTCGTACATATATACATATAGATGCAGTACTCTTACATGTATACATATAGTGATGCAGTACTCTTACATATATACATATAGATGCAGTACTCTTACATATATACATATAGATGCAGTACTCGTACATGTATACATATAGTGATGCAGTACTCTTACATGTATACATATAGTGATGCAGTACTCTTACATGTATACATATAGTGATGCAGTACTCTTACATGTATACATATAGTGATACAGTACTCTTACATGTATACATATAGTGATGCAGTACTCTTACATGTATACATATAGATGCAGTACTCTTACATGTATACATATAGATGCAGTACTCTTACATGTATACATATAGTGATGCAGTACTCTTACATGTATACATATTGTGATGCAGTACTCTTACATATATACATATAGATGCAGTACTCTTACATATATACATATAGATGCAGTACTCTTACATGTATACATATATAGATGCAGTACTCGTACATGTATACATATATAGATGCAGTACTCGTACATATATACATATAGATGCAGTACTCTTACATATATACATATAGTGATGCAGTACTCTTACATATATACATATAGTGATGCAGTACTCTTACATGTATACATATAGATGCAGTACTCGTACATGTATACATATAGCAACCACATATACATATAGATGCAGTACTCGTACATATATACATATAGATGCAGTACTCTTACATATATACATATAGATGCAGTACTCTTACATATATACATATAGTGATGCAGTACTCGTACATGTATACATATAGTGATGCAGTACTCTTACATATATACATATAGATGCAGTACTCTTACATGTATACATATAGTGATGCAGTACTCTTACATGTATACATATAGTGATGCAGTACTCTTACATGTATACATATAGATGCAGTACTCTTACATATATACATATAGTGATACAGTACTCTTACATGTATACATATTGTGATGCAGTACTCTTACATATATACATATAGATGCAGTACTCTTACATATATACATATAGTGATGCAGTACTCTTACATGTATACATATAGATGCAGTACTCTTACATGTATACATATAGTGATGCAGTACTCTTACATGTATACATATAGTGATGCAGTACTCTTACATATATACATATAGTGATGCAGTACTCGTACATGTATACATATAGATGCAGTACTCTTACATGTATACATATAGTGATGCAGTACTCTTACATGTATACATATAGTGATGCAGTACTCTTACATGTATACATATAGATGCAGTACTCTTACATGTATACATATAGTGATGCAGTACTCTTACATATATACATATAGTGATGCAGTACTCGTACATGTATACATATAGATGCAGTACTCTTACATGTATACATATAGTGATGCAGTACTCTTACATGTATACATATAGTGATGCAGTACTCTTACATGTATACATATAGTGATGCAGTACTCGTACATGTATACATATAGTGATGCAGTACTCGTACATGTATACATATAGTGATGCAGTACTCATACATATATACATATAGTGATGCAGTACTCGTACATGTATACATATAGTAATGTCCTTGGAAAGAAGCAGTACTCTTAAAGTCATAATCATGTTAAAAGAACGACATTGCCGTGTAGGCGAGTATCCCGTTTATGTATGCCAGTAATTTTAAGAAAATACGCTAAAAGTGATGATCTCACATTAATGCATTCGTCAACGGTTTTGCAACCAACACCATTGACGTAGCTTCCTATAGGCCGTGTAGGCCGTGGCCTACACTTTTCCCCGAAAAATCGAAAAAATAAAAATGCCAACTCTGCAACAAATATCGGGAGGCCAGGATTAAATTATATAAGCTATAAATAGTTTTCCTGGGGACGACCACCGGACCCCCTCCCGTCTTAAGTTTTAAGTTGGCCTACACATCGATTCCAGCCAAGCTACGCCCCTGGACACAATTACATGATAACAACCGTTGGAGCAATTGTGACGTCATTTTGAACAGGAACATGACTTAAATTCCACATTACCTCTCAGTACCGTATAGCCAGAGGCACATTTCAACCACCGAGGCAATCTAAGGGGTCCGGTGGCATGTTCCCCTTTAAAATTGTTGGGATATAGAAACGATTCCCTTCGTTTTCTGATTTAATGAGTTTAGACGTATAATTATGTACTGACCTTTCAGCTCTCTAGCAGTCAACATTTTATACAGCAAAGGGGTATTTTTTGCATTTTGTTTATTTAATTTTTAATTTTTTTAATTTTATTTTTTTGTGGAAATTTTAACCTATGCAGTTGTCTTGGTGTGTCTCAGTGTGGCTACGGGTCTGTCTCTTCTCTCTCCCTTATGGCGATGGATTTCGTCAGGAATGAGGTCACGAGAGCGATTAAACTAATGTTGTAAGAACTACAACAGAGAGCAGCTAGACTAATTCTAGATCAGGACTTTGACACTCCATCGCAATTATTATTCTCCCAACTAAAATGGATGACCTTTCCAGAACGAGTCATATATCAGAAGGCTATACAAATGTATAAAACATTACATGGAGCTGCTCCAGACTATTTAAAATCGTCCTTCACTTTTACTTCTGATATACATCCCAGAATTCTTAGATCAACCTCAGAATATCAATTATACACACCAAGACCAAATTGTGAATTATTTCGTAATACATTTGAATTTTCAGGATCATCTATTTGGAATTCATTGCCTCACTCAGTTCAAAATGCTCCAACTATCCAACAGTTCAAAATTCTCTACTTAAGGTGGCACTATAACAATTCAAACTAATCGCGTACTTCTACTGTTATTATAAACGTGTATTGCCATTGCTATATTTATTAGAATCGGAAAATTGCTGTCCTTAAGTTGATTTCATACATATTTTGAAGATACCACTACAAGTCAAATCTGCACATTGTTAGATAGATCTACTATCATTAATTGTCTCATTCCCATTTTCTACTCTGCTAGCCAATTCCATATATCATCATATTCCATTACATATTAAATATAGTTTCCCTATTTTTCAGCTTTTACATTACTATATTATTCCAATGTGCAGTTCTCACTTATAGTGCTATCTTTTGATTGCATTTGATTGTATATATGTTGAGGGCCTCATGGTAGATTAACTTTTGTTAAATGAGTACTCTCGTTAAATAAAGTCTTTATTATTATTATTATTATTATTATTATCTATCCTCCTTTAATGTCGAACCCCTCGCGGGGATGTAGACATGTTGCGCGTCAAAATCCGCAAAGAAGTTAAAAGTATGAGTAGTTAAAAGCAGAATTTAAGAAAGTAATGAAAATAAGTTGTGGAACTTAATAAGAGCTAAATTAAATTTGTATAACATTTTTAGTTTATCATACCTGATATCGCAGATGCAGCCGCTGTTAGTAAATAAACCGTCCAATAGTTCATGTCGATCGCACAATCAATCACATTGCCTCAAAACACTTTAATTTAGCATCATTCCGGCAATACTTTCCCGCAAATCAATCTATTTTCACTCTTATCCTGATCTCCCGTCTATTTAATTGTCTTCCTTAATTTTAATACGAAATATACGTACGTATATATCTATAATTATATTCCTAAATATGTACAGAGTAAGTCCATTATAGTTTCCGTCAATACATACTAGCTCTAGTAGCTTTCATTCTATTCATCTGTTATGGTGTCCCGAATCCGATGAGTTATATAATGCATAATTCTGAACACGATAATATCGGCCACGTGCCTATTTTCGATCTATCATAAAAATGACAATTTTTTTAATAACTGTCCCTTTTTATTAAAATCAAATAAAATGCTCCGCTACCGAATCGCGTTCACTTTGTTCTACGTCCCCGTGATGTTCGTATTTGTCGGCGCGCTGGTATTTCTCCGGTCCTTGGTTTGATGTCTCGTGTGTTTTATCCAACCACACTATCACACTCTCAGCGGTGACGTTTTCAATTCGCAGCCGAGCGGAATTTCAATATCTAAACATGTTGTGCTAAGCTAAGTCTTTAATGTAATTCACAGGTAAGTCGTTCTGAGTAATCTAATCACTTAATCTTCGTTTGTCTAAATATGTACACTTGTATGTATAGAAATAGTTACGTGTACGTTAACTCACCTTATAAAGTGTGCCGTTATGGATACCGCGAGTCCATAAATCATCTTTATTACCATATTTCAGATAGACTTGCGTATTTTATGCTATGTTAATTATTAGGTAATTATTCGTATTTTAAATTGGTGATTTGACACGGTATATATATATACTCGTGAAATACATGCAAATAAGGTCATACTAAATACACCACGTCATTCTTTAATATCGCGTCCTTGAATATTTCTGAATGTAGATTATTTTGCATAATATTGTTACATGAACCGCGATATGACATGACTATATACGTGTCAGTGGTTCAGTGGACTGTGACTCCAGGTATCGCAGGTTCGATACCCAGCATGACCCTAATAATATTAACACTCTTTCAGATGGGATATATAAAACGAGGTATCATGTATCTGGGTTATGCGCGTGGCATGTAAAAGTACCAGTAATGATTCTGTGTGGTGAACTTCCAAAAATATAATGTAAAAATGTGTTTGCTTATTATAGTGTCACCCCTATTTAAAGGGCCAGCCAATACTGACTTAAGAGACACGTCTTTTTTATGAACATCAGTACTTCCCGAATCCTACGCTTGTATGCCAAACGCAAGGCTGGTTGGCAATCGGTAACCATTATTTAACTAGATGGCGGCTCACCCCCCCCCCTAGCAGGCCATATCAGACCAAACCACTGACGAGGTTCAAACCTTCGACCTCCCGCTCTTTAACCACTTGGCCACTGAGACGGATACTTATGGAGGGATCGCAACACAAAATAACAATAAAATGAAATACATACACACGTATAGGTACAATACATACACACGTATATGTACAATACATACACACGTATATGTACAATACATACACACGTATATGTACAATACATACACACGTATATGTACAATACATACACACGTATAGGTACAATACATACACACGTATATGTACAATACATACACACGTATATGTACAATACATACACACGTATAGGTACAATACATACACACGTATATGTACAATACATACACACGTATATGTACAATATATACACACGTATATGTACAATACATACACACGTATAGGTACAATACATACACACGTATAGGTACAATACATACACACGTATAGGTACAATACATACACACGTATAGGTACAATACATACACACGTATAGGTACAATACATACACACGTATAGGTACAATACTATACACACGTATAGGTACAATACATACACACGTATAGGTACAATACATACACACGTATATGTACAATACATACACACGTATAGGTACAATACATACACACGTATAGGTACAATACATACACACGTATAGGTACAATACATACACACGTATATGTACAATACATACACACGTATAGGTACAATACATACACACGTATATGTACAATACATACAAACGTATAGGTACAATACATACACACGTATATGTACAATATATATATATACACGTATAGGTACAATACATACACACGTATAGGTACAATACATACACACGTATGTGTACAATATATACACACGTATAGCTACAATACATACACACGTTTAGGTACAATACATACACACGTATAGGTACAATACATACACACGTATAGGTACAATACATACACACGTATAGCTACAATACATACACACGTATAGGTACAATACATACCCACGTATATGTACAATACATACACACGTATAGGTACAATACATACACACGTATAGGTACAATACTATACACACGTATAGGTACACTGTGTGTGTGTGTGTGTGTGCGTGCGTGCGTGCGTGCGTGCGTGCGTGCGTGCGTGCGTGCGTGCGTACGTGCGTGCGTGCGTATGAGGCTACACAGTGGTGTGTGTGTCGGGCCACGGCCATACAGATGTATGGTTATCGGGACATGTTCATAGAGTAGTATGTGTGTCGGAGCATGTTCATACAGTTTTGTATAGTTCAGGACTGCAAGATGAGCAATTGGTCGTGTGATATTCAGATGGTGGATCACTGTTTCAGTTGTCCTTATATTTACAACAAGCCTTCTAAATTACGTATTCATCCGCGCATGTCAATTTGACATGTATTTGAAGCATACCAAATCATTTCCGACAAACATTGCTCGATAAAGTATCAACGAAGTAAACGCTTTTTTCTGTTTAATATAAAGTACCTGCCACATTGTGTTTCACAATCGTGTATAATATGCTTGGCAGAGAAACGACACCAACATGACCGTACTATTATATTAATAGGTTTGTAATAAACATATTCAGTGAGGAAAATTATTTATTTATCTTGTTACGTTTGACCTTGACTCTTCTAATGAGAGTAGTTATCAAGTATGCCTAGCTTCACGCAAACATTAAATTTTATTCTATAAACATATTCAGAGAATACATATCCCCCGTCGAAAAATGATCGTTGAATGATCGTCGATTCCCCGTCTGACCCTAATAAAATTAACAGTCTTTCAGATGGGACATTAAACCGAGGTCTCCTGTCGGTGCTTTACACCTTGCACGTAAAAGAACCAGAGGAGACTCTGGAATGGGTCTCTGTCTGTATCATTGCACTATCCTCCAAAAATCTAAAATGACTAATCTCTTCAGGAGGCGTCGCTCATATGGGCAACCGGTAGCGACGATAAATAAACATAAAACACACACAAGATGTCCGAGCTAAAGAAGAGCCGTGAACGATTGTATTTATTTGTATACACATTTAGTTTAGCTCGCGAAACACGTTTTTACAAAGTTAGATTAATCGCTCTCGATATGTCATTCCTGATGGAATCCATCGTCATGAGGGAGAGAGAAGAGGAAAATTTGAATTTAAATACCTTGCCTACGGGCACAATCGTTTACGCCTACAGCTTGGCGAGAACTCGGGGCCTTTTGCACATGAAGCGATCGTTTTACCACTGCGCTATCACGACATCCATGATTTTATATGATGTATATACCAATTAGGAATGCCTGATACTCAATTAGACGTAAAACATAGTGCTGGTGGATATGCATAATGACATGTGTAATAAATACTGCTAGGTAGGGACATATGCGGTACTGAATGCATTGATTCTTGGTCCCTGGTCGTTAGTGGGAAACGTTCCAAAACTATTAATAATTAAAACTTTTAATTCATTATTAGTCTTAGAATGCATCAGGCCTGCATAATTGTAACCAGTCCACTAGACATGGTGCCAGGCCTGCAGAATTGTAACCAGTCCACTAGACATGGTGTCAGGCCTGCATAATTGTAACCAGTCCACTAGACATGGTGCCATGCCTGCATAATTGTAACCAGTCCACTAGACATGGTGTCAGGCCTGCATAATTGTAACCAGTCCACTAGACATGGTGTCAGGCCTGCATAATTGTAACCAGTCCACTAGACATTGTGTCAGGCCTGCAGAATTGTAACCAGTCCACTAGACATGGTGTCAGGCCTGCATAATTGTAACCAGTCCACTAGACATGGCGTCAGGCCTGCATAATTGTAACCAGTCCACTAGACATGGCGTCAGGCCTGCATAATTGTAACCAGTCCACTAGACATGGCGTCAGGCCTGCATAATTGTAACCAGTCCACTAGACATGGCGTCAGGCCTGCATAATTGTAACCAGTCCACTAGACATGGCGTCAGGCCTGCATAATTGTAACCAGTCCACTAGACATGGCGTCAGGCCTGCATAATTGTAACCAGTCCACTAGACATGGCGTCAGGCCTGCATAATTGTAACCAGTCCACTAGACATGGCGTCAGGCCTGCATAATTGTAACCAGTCCACTAGACATGGCGTCAGGCCTGCATAATTGTAACCAGTCCACTAGACATGGCGTCAGGCCTGCATAATTGTAACCAGTCCACTAGACATGGCGTCAGGCCTGCATAATTGTAACCAGTCCCCTAGACATGGCATCAGACCTGCATAATTATAACCAGTCCACTAGACATGGCGTCACGCCTGCATAATTGTAACCAGTCCACTAGACATGGCATCAGGCATGCATAATTATAACCAGTCCACTAGACATGGTGCCAGGCCTGCATAATTGTAACCAGTCCACTAGACATGGTGTCAGACCTGCAGAATTGTAACCAGTCCACTAGACATGGCGTCAGGCCTGCATAATTGTAACCAGTCCACTAGACATGGCGTCAGGCCTGCATAATTGTAACCAGTCCACTAGACATGGTGCCAGGCCTGCATAATTGTAACCAGTCCACTAGACATGGTGTCAGGCCTGCATAATTGTAACCAGTCCACTAGACATGGTGCCAGGCCTGCATAATTGTAACCAGTCCACTAGATATGGCGTCAGGACCGCAGCATTGTAACCAGTCCACTAGACATGGCGTCAGGCCTGCAGAATTGTAACCAGTCCACTAGACATGGTGTCAGGCCCGCATAATTATAACCAGTCCATTAGACATTGTGTCAGACCTGCAGAACTGTAACCAGTCCACTAGACATGGTGCCAGACCTGCAGAATTGTAACCAGTCCACTAGACATGATGCCAGGCCTGCATAATTGTAACCAGTCCACTAGACATGGCATCAGGCCTGCAGCATTATAACCAGTCCACTAGACATGGTGTCAGGCCTGCAGAATTGTAACCAGTCCACTAGACATGGTGTCAAGCCTGCATAATTGTAATCAGTCCACTAGACATGGTGTCAGACCTGCAGAATTGTAACCAGTCCACTAGACATGGTGCCAGACCTGCATAATTGTAACCAGTCCACTAGACATGGTGCCAGACCTGCATAATTGTAACCAGTCCACTAGACATGGTGTCAGACCTGCAGAATTGTAACCAGTCCACTAGACATGGTGCCAGGCCCGCATAATTGTAATCAGTCCACTAGACATGATGTCAGACCTGCAGAATTGTAACCAGTCCACTAGACATTGTGCCAGGCCTGCAGCATTATAACTAGTCCACTAGACATTGTGTCAAGCCTGCAGAATTGTAACCAGTCCACTAGACATGGCGTCTCCAACATAGCCAACAAGGCCCCCGTCCTCCCCCAATACATCCAGATTGCGCTAGTTGTATACCACTTTTAAGAACAAAACGGTCGTGACATTCAGATTGGTGCAGCATTATCATTCTGGTAATGAAACAGCATTCACTTTCTTATTTGCGCATTAGTGCCCCATATTTCCTTCAGTTTCTTAGCAATATGTATTGTAATTCATTTTTAGCTTTCAATTAGCGACTATTCTATATTATTAGTTTTACCCTGTATATATGCTTTGATTGCACGTAATGATATCGGTAACTGTGATACAAGTCTCTTGTAATTATATTATATATTATAATAACCGTCTCCGTGGCCTAGTGGTTAAGGCGTCCGCCTACGGAGCGTGAGGTCGAAGGTTCGAATCTCGTCAGAACGAACTTCTGATATGGCCGCCAGCTAGTTAAATAATGGTTACCGATTGCTTACCAGCCTGACGTCTGGCACACAAGCATAGGATTCGGGAAGTACTGATGTTCATAAAAAAGAGGTTTCTCATAAGTCAGAAATGGCTGGCCCTTTAAATAGGGGTGACACTATAATAAACAAACACACACTTTACTTTTATATGTTGTTAATTTGATATGTGTGCTTAAAACATTGTCGTGACGTCTTACTTGCAGTCCATTATTATTAATATTGGACTGGTGTGAAAAACACAGAGTGTTATATTAATTTCTATGCGTACATGTACGAAATTAATAATTTTAATTAGTAGGATCTTGTTGTATAAGTGTGTGTTTTAAGTTATTATTTTAGTAATTAAGATATAAGCTTCAAACGGATCCAATATGTAAACTATTGGTACTGTCTTCGGCGCTACTATATACGTTCCCCACACAGTCCAATATTTTACATATTGGATCGTTTTAGGTGAAACTGACATAAAGGTGAAAACAATGTGTTCACTGTACTTATCTCTCATACTATACTTATATTGCAATTAATCGTTCAGAATAAATTAACCACGCCCTATACGCTACTTGTCTCGTGAGTTTTTATTACCTCACAATTTCAAAGCAATATAAGTATAACTGTATCACATAGTATAGTTTTGTTTGACGAGTTCACACTACGATCTTAACATTTATTGTTCATGACATATTTAAAATAAACAATACACGTGTGAAATGATGTTATATAGTAGCTATATATTACCGCTGTAGTCTACATCTTCTGTAATTTCTCACTCAAATATTCATACTTCCATTTTATTGTGCCATTTTAACACATTACAGTTATCGTCATAAAACAAGGCGGACCCCATGTATCTGGTATATCCCACGCAAATACAGTTAACGCCATAAAACAAGGCGGACCCCATATATCTGGTATATCCCACGCAAATACAGTTAACGCCATAAAACAAGGCGGACCCCATGTATCTGGTATATCCCACGCAAATACAGTTAACGCCATAAAACAAGGCGGACCCCATGTATCTGGTATATCCCACGCAAATACAGTTAACGCCATAAAACAAGGCGGACCCCATGTATCTGGTATATCCCACGCAAATACAGTTAACGCCATAAAACAAGGCGGACCCCATGTATCTGGTATATCCCACGCAAATACAGTTAACGCCATAAAACAAGGCGGACCCCATGTATCTGGTATATCCCACGCAAATACAGTTAACGCCATAAAACAAGGCGGACCCCATGTATCTGGTATATCCCACGCAAATACAGTTAACGCCATAAAACAAGGCGGACCCCATGTATCTGGTATATCCCACGCAAATACAGTTAACGCCATAAAACAAGGCGGACCCCATGTATCTGGTATATCCCACGCAAATACAGTTAACGCCATAAAACAAGGCGGACCCCATGTATCTGGTATATCCCACGCAAATACAGTTATCGTCATAAAACAAGGCGGACCCCATGTATCTGGTATATCCTACGCAAATACAGTTAACGCCATAAAACAAGGCGGACCCCATGTATCTGGTATATCCCACGCAAATACAGTTAACGCCATAAAACAAGGCGGACCCCATGTATCTGGTATATCCTACGCAAATACAGTTAACAACATAAAACAAGGCGGACCCCATGTATCTGGTATATCCCACGCAAATACAGTTAACGCCATAAAACAAGGCGGACCCCATGTATCTGGTATATCCTACGCCGATACATGTTATAATACACACGTACAGTACTAGTATATATGGATTTACAGGGCAAGTGCATTTCCAGCAACTGAAATAGGTTTCACTGTGTATGGTGATCATGACCCTATTGGAATACCATGTTCGACTCCCTCCCCATCAAGTACCATGTTCGACTCCCTCCCCATCAAGTACCATGTTCGATCCCCCTCCTCTACCGAGTACCATGTTCGACTCCCTCCCCATCAAGTACCATGTTCGACCCCCTCCCCCCACCAAGTACCATGTTCGACCCCCCTTCTCCCCCACCGAGTACCATGTTCGACCCCCTCCCCCCACCAAGTACCATGTTCGACCCCCCTTCTCCCCCACCGAGTACCATGTTCGACCCCCTCCCCCCACCAAGTACCATGTTTGACCGCCTCCCCACCCACCAAGTACCATGTTCGCCCCCAACTCCCACCGAGTACCATGTACGACCCCCTCCCCCCACCAAGTACCATGTTCGACCCCCCCCACCAAGTACCATGTTCGACCTCCTCCCCCACCGAGTACCATGTTCGAATATCATAGTATTTCGGATGAGACTTTAAACTGGGTACTCGTAGTATATGGAATGGGGCTTTGTCTGTCCAATCACACTATCCTTTACAACTTAAAATGACCAACCTCTCCACGGTGAGTCGTTCATGTGAATTCTGTTTTTACGTTTATTTATCGTCGCTACCGGTTGCCCATATGAGCGACGCCTCCTGAAGAGATTAGTTATTTTAGATTTTTGGAGGATAGTGCAATGATACAGACAGAGACCCATTCCAGAGCCCCTCTGGTTCTTTTACGTGCACGGTGTAAAGCACCGACACGAGACTTCGATCCATGGATTACCAGTCCAGGTTCATGTGAATAACCAATAGAGACAATAAATACTAGTAAAACACACAGTAACATGAAAAGCCAACTGCTTTCAACAATGACAAGAATCAGCACTAGACGAAATTGACGAAATTAACATGAATAAAACATTGAAGCTGGAGTTATGTGTGTTACTAGTATTAGACTCCGAATAAATACAAAACCAAAACAATGGATATCCGATTAGCGTAGTGGTTAACGCGCTCGCTTCTCACCAATGCAACCCTGGTTCGATATTCGGACCGGGAAGTATGTGAGATGGTACGATGGTCGCCAGATCGGACAGGTGGGTTTTCTCAGGGTACTCCGGTTTCCTCCCACACGGATGACCACATGTACGCTGTCATCCGCGCAAACGAGAGTGATTAATATAAGTTGTTAGAACTTGCTTCGTAATCGTTGTAAAATAAATAAAGTTTAAACTTATAACAATGGCTGATATAATGAAGATATTGGAATTGAAACTACTCCCATAAACGATTACTTTGTGGAAGTCCTGATAGTGCAGTGGATGCGCGTTCGCTTCAGGTTCGAAATGTCCGGAGTTCGAGCCCCGCTGGAGCCTTTACGATTGTGCCCTTAGGCAAGGTATTTAAATTTCACGTTGCCTCTTCTCTCTTCCTCATGGCGATGGATTACACCAGGAATGAGGTCTCGAGAGTGAATATAAGTTGAAAGAACTTGTTTCGCAATCGAGCTAAAATAAATGTGTATAAACTAAAAAATAAAACGATTACTCTATCTATGTGAAATATAAAAATCCCACTAGGATTGTCGAATCTTTTTAATGTTCGAAAGCTATCCAGCTCTCTGGCTGAAGGTCGGTGGTTTTATCTGGGTGCCCAGGCATGACGCTTGACGTACTGCTCAGAGGGGCACCTGGGGTCTTCCTTCCTCCACCAATAACAGCTGTTGAGCCATATATACATAATTCTATCGGCGCGACATTAAACACCCAAATCAAACAAACACCATCTATTTAACATAACAATAGAAGCAATTAAGAAAACGCAGAAGTTGGAAAATAGAATAATAAAATTATTATAACTGTCGGAAGTTAGAAACAAATAAATGACACAGAGGTTCATAACTTGTAACTTGTCAAGAACACACATGTAGGTGCATGATTGAAGCTTCCCCTGCATCTAACTGACAGAGTAGTTTATGCGGTCACATCTTGCATGTGATTATCATAATAATAAAAATTCGCTAATTACATCCATTTGCTGCTTCGGTGTCCTAAGGCCAAGTATATAATATATTTATTATTTATTCATCTTGTTTCTTCATCAGCACACTTTTGGGATATATCGCCACCGGGCAGTTTACCTAAGTTACACATTCACTGGACAAGCTCCAGCGGTTACCCAACTTCCGTAAGAAACTGCCAACTTTTTCATATAAATAGAAACGGCCCTGAGCGGGACTCGAACCCATGATCATCAGTGATGATAGGTTACAGTGGTGTAACGGTCAGCGATCATTCGACCACGGACGGATCTGTAGTGTATAAGCGATGCCTTCTGAAGAGATTAGTCATTTTAGATTTTTGGAGGATAGTGCAATGATATCCATTCCAGAGTCTCCTCTGGTTCTTTTACGTACACGATGTAAAGCACCGACACGAGACATCGGTTTAAAGTCCCATCTGAAAGACTGTTAATTTTATTATGGTCAGATGGGGGATCGAACCTGCGATCCCTGGATTACCAGTCCAGCGTGTTAACCACTGGAATACAGATCCGTCTGTAAGGATGTACATGCGCTTTACCGAGTCCCTTCTATAGATTAGTCAAGAGGTCTCAATATTAGCTAAATAGGTAGGCATAGGATGTGGAAAACAACTAGTTCTTATTATTTTATTTTACGTGGTTAGTTTCAGGTCAAAGGCTGCAATAAAGTTATCGTGGGTCAATACCTACGTTGATATGAAACTAGCCACGACATAACGACTTTATTACTTTGATATGAATTTTTAATAATCGAAATCATGCTCTCCGTTATCCATTCATCAGGAATATATCACAATTACTGAATTAGATACACGAACGCGATTGTAATATTACCGTGAAACTACAAACATCTGTAACAATTTGACACACTCAGACGCTACAGGAAATAAACAAACCAGCACTGAGTGCGCATGCGTTATTTTTCTCAGGAACTAGTTATGATACAGGTTTTTTTCTGGTGTAATACTTGGCATGCAGGTCTATTACTAAAGCAGCATGAATGTAATATCCATGCCAATGTGTTTCTTTAGTATGTAAGCATGTATAACACATGAAAAGTCGTGTAAGGTTGACTAACACATATTCAGAATAGTTTGATGTGTTACATGGGCATCAGACAGGGTGGTTGTGATGATGATGATGATGATGATGATGATGATGATGATGATGATGATGATGATGATGATGATGATGATGATGATGATGATGATGTTGATGATGATGTGATGATGATGATGATGTGATGATGATGATGATAGATGAGATGATGATGATGATGATGGATCGACGAGAGACGACGAGCGACGACGAGAGACGACGACGACGACGACGAACGACGACGACGACGACGACGACGACGACGACGACGACGACGACGACGACGACGACGACGACGACGACGACGACGACGACGACGACGACGACGAGACGACGACGACGACGACGACGACCGAGACGACGACGACGACGACGACGACGACGCGACGACGACGACGACCAGACGACGACGACGACGACGACGACGACGACGACGACGACGACGACGACGACGACGACGACGACGACGACGACGACGACGACGACGACGACGACGACGACGACGACGACGACGACGACGACGACGACGATGACGATGATGATGATGATGATGATGATGATGATGATGTGATGATGATGATGATGACGACGATGATGACGACGATGATGGCGACGATGATGATGACGATGATGACGATGATGACGACGATGATGACGATGATGATGATGATGATGACGATGATGATGACGGTCGACGACGATGACGACGATGACGACGATGATGACGACGATGATGATGACAATGACGACGATGATGACGACGATGACGACGACGACGATGACGACGATGATGACGACGATGATGATGACGATGACGACGATGATGACGATGACGACGACGATGATGACGACGACGATGACGACGATGATGCGGTCGAAATACACCTCGACACATAAAAGAGGACACAACATTACGAAATTCTACTGTATTGTGGTACTTTGGACAAGCTTTATTCGGTGAATTGTTTTCATGAATCGTAGTGACATGCGAAGAGTTGATTGTTTTTGACGTGAATTAGTAAATGAACAGGCGAAACAGACCAAGGACATACATTTATGGTGTGGTTAATTAATGGGACATCAGATGCATGTTATGTGTGGAGATATACAGCACGGGGATGTTTATCATATCATACATTGTAAACCAGGTCATGTTAGCTTATATAATGACACTTAATTAATGGCATTTTCAAAGGAGAATACGGAATACCTCAGATCTCTGCAATAGTTATTTTCTTGTTTTGCGATATGTTTATTAACCTGGTTAAACGGGGCTTCGCCTCCAGACATATGTTACATACAGTCTACAATCGTTATGTCAAAGTCGGTTATGTCGAATTCACCGGTTATCTAAAGTATATAAGTCGGATCAAAGTCCCGTTTCAGACACTATCATTGTACATATAACTGGCTCCGTTTATATCGAATTTCGTTACGTCAAACTTCGATTATGTCGAAGTATTTTGTTCGGTCCGACAGAATTCGACATAACGGATGTAGACTGTATAAAAAAATGTTTGGAGGATAGTGCAAGATACAGAAGACGCTCCAATTCCATAAGTATCCCTGGTTCTTTTACATGCCCGGTGTATAGCACCGATACTTGATACCTCGGTTTATAGTCTGAAAAACTGTTAATAGTATTAGGGTCAGACAGGCCTGGGGATCGAACCTGCGATCCATGGATTCGCAGTCCAACGTATTAACCACTGGACTACTTATCCATATATATATATATATGCAACCGCTTAACTATTCATTCACTAGCATGATATCTATGTCACCGTAATGAGACATAGTAGTCAGGGTGCAGAAGAAAATTTGCGGGAAAAAAGTAAAGGAAAAATAATTCTTAGTTTTTCTGAATCAGTACACCCCATAGTGCCTCAGAAAAAAAATCCCCATGAATTGGGCTTGGGCAATTTATTTCCAAGCACTTTGAAATTTCGGCCCCAAGACCCAATCGAAGATCCATCAAGATAGGGGGTAGGACTAACAAATTTAAGTCTCTAGTCACTTCTGGTCTATGTATGATAATGGAAATTGGCAGGAGGTTACAAAGGTGATTACTCTTCCCTGGGGTCAATGGAGCAAATTGATGTGATGATGTAATCATGACGAAATCCAAGATGGCGTCCATTTTGGCGGGAAAAACGAAAATATTGGTTACCAGTCAACTCACGTCATTCTGACTTGAGAAATATATTCTATACCAGCCTGTAATGTAATTTGATGTATCTCTCTTGTAGATCCTCACAGTTTGATTTGCATTTCTGATGCCTTGCGTAGTGTCCTGGGTTCGAATCCCAGGTGTGACAATATATTTTCCGTCTTTTTCGCCAGGGTAGGTGGCAGTAGAAAAGATGTGCTTTGCTTCCAAAATATGGCATCATACATAGTCAGTGATGAGTGGTACAAGGAGAGGAACAATGATAGCAAGAAAGAGTCAGAAAGGGTGATGATAGCTGCTGCAAAGCTTGTCCGGGAAGAAATACGAGCGAGAAATTATAATAAAGATGTGTATCCAGGAATAAATGAGATTAACAGTTCCGTAGAATGCGGAGACTTTTTGACTCCTAGTTTACGTGTGTTCCTGGAAACACTGATTAAAGATGAGCTAAAGTGTGACGTAATTGGGCATGCCATCACACAAGCCGCGCACGTCCGAACTCTGTAATTTCACCACTGCTGTTCGGTCTTGGTATAGAGTTAGATCACGTCTTTGGATCAAAGTGGCTCACAGAAGAACTTTCCTCATTTGGCTTGTCCATCACCTACAATGAAGTTCAGCTTTTCAAGCAGTCCATTCTTCAGCAGCAAACATTGCACTCGTTGTCCCCACCGCCATTCCCGACGTTAGGACAGTACATTGCAGATAATGCAGATTCAAACATACGCACCTTGGACGGGACCGGAACCTTTCACGGTATGGGTATTATTGCTTGGTACCCAACGCCGAAGTAGCCAGCAAATTACCGACCAGCGTGTAAAACGTATGGCAAGGGTCAAAATTTCCGATCTTACTTACGATAAAGGCATACCAATTATTCTTTATGTCACACCAGCCATCCCCGCCTTGTCAACATTCAAGTTCAATGCGATATGTGAAACGATATTACCATTCACTATCCCACCTGTGTCATATTATTCAAAGGTGCTCTGGAGTTCTGCCAAAGTACTTGCAACCAAATTGACTCCTAGCCCGGATTGGACAAATTGGTCTGGATTCATGCACTGTGTCTATCAAAACGACACAGATGGAATTAGTGCCGATGAAGTGTTGATGCTTCCAATCATAGACCTGAACCCTAGTGATGAAACCTGCATCTACTCCACGTTGTCTTACATACAAGACCAAGTGACGAAACTGAAACTGCCAAGTACATCAGTAACATTTGACCAACCGCTCTTCATTAAAGCTGTTGAAATTGCTGCCACCAAACAGCTTAACAAACTTGTGATTAGACTGGGTGGGTTCCATACATTAATGAACGCAATCAGTAGCATCTTTCATACGATGCGAGGATCTGGAATATATGAAGCTCTGGGTCAGATATTTGTCCCCAATGCTATTTTGCACATATTGTCTGGAAAAGCCATTGCACGGGCACTACGGGTTCTCTATCTTCTCGACGCCTGACCACCAAATTACTGGAACAGATTATACCGGACGGCGAGGCACATCGTGACGAGAATGATGATTATGACGGTGGTATCAATGAGAAATTTCAGTCCAGTCTTACTACAAAGGATGTGGAGGCCTTGCAAAAGCTTCTCGGTAACGTATTGAATTCCGATGCTGAAACTCGTTGTGATGACATTGTAAACTCGGAGCCACTTGTCTTGTTAGATAAATGCATTGAAGAATTGAAAATATCATTGTCATCACAGTCTAGAACAGCAAAATTATGGATCCAATTACTGAATTATATTCGGAAAATAGAAGACTGTGTAACATGTGAGAGACTAAAGGACTGGAACGGACATTTGAGAGTATGTCGTGAGTTTCTGAACTTATTTGCAGCAACAGGACATATTCACTACGCAAAAAGTGCAAGACTGTACGTGCAAAATATGGCCAAGCTACCAGAACAGCATCCCTGGCTATATCAGAAGTACATAGAAGGCGCTCATGCTGTGGAAAGAACAGAACACTGTTTTAACGGACTGGTCAGACTTGGTGATAGAGCAAACGCTCATGTGTTCGCTAAAAAGTCGTGGTGGTTTGACACATGGACGAGGTCTGACTGAATCTGTCGGTCACCAATGGGTGTTCATCTTACCAATCTGTGTGGCAATCCATGATGCAATGACAACTCGCTCGCAGAAGAAGATACGGACGTCCGAACAACACGTAGATCTCAGCATTGCTCGAAAAGACCGCGACCTCACTGATCTTGATAAACTGTTAGACTGGTTTGGTGATCACAATCCATTCGTCAGCAACGGTTGTGACTTGCTTTCATTGTCAACCGGTTTGACAGCGGAACAAGGGGATGGTATCAACTGTGATATCACCGAGGAAGTTGGCTCTAAATTAAAGTCAAAGATAGACTCCGTGTCATATAACGGCGCAAAGATTAAGCGATCTGAGCAAATTAAGACTTTGCAAGATCTCCAACCCGGAGTAAGGGTAGGACGAAAGAAAACACTGCACATTGATCCGGCTATTCTACTCAGTCGATGTTCGGCCATCTCACAAAGAATCAGCGAAAACATGGAGCCATATTTCCAATGGGAAATGTGTGTGAGTCCTCCATCCTTGTTCAAGGACAATTTCATGAGGAAGCCGGTGAAGTCTGAATTAGCTAGCGCACTGTATAAGGATGTAGCAGATACTAGGCCATCTCATGAGCTAATGCGTGTTGTCGACGGCGGTTGGCTTCTTCACTACATAAGGTGGAAACACAACACATACCAGGAAGTCTTCGAGCAGTACTCGTCATATCTCACACATCAATTCGGTCAGTGTATTGTTGTATTCGATGGATATCCTGAGTTTTCAACTAAGGATCACGAACACCACCGACGCAAATCAGATCGACTTCCCGCCGCTACAATAGAAGTGAACCCGTCACGTCGTAGGTACAAGGATCAGGAAGCGTTCTTTGCTAACATTGCAAATAAAGTTGGCTTCATTGCTATGCTCACTGATCACTTGGAAGCAAATAGTCATATAATAAAGCAAGCACAAGCAGATGCCGATACACTAATAGTCTCTACCGCACTAGATTATGCCAAGAACCAGCAAACTGTTGAAGTAATCGCAAATGACACGGACATCTTGGTTTTGTTTCTGCATCACTGGAAAGAGGATATGGCGAACATATACGTTCATAAGGTCATCGGAGGAACAAGGCGAAAACTAGTGGGGCCTTCCACAATTCATTATGTAAAGGATGTGTCATCAAAGTCATTAAAAAAAACATTCTGTTCATACATGCATGGAGTGGATGTGACACAACATCTTCAACATTCCGACATAGCAAGACTAAACTGATGAAAACTATAGCAAAAGACCGCTCAATTCAAGCGATTGCCGACAATTTCTATTCAGCTGAAACCCAGGACACAGTCGGGAAGCTTGGCATAGATTTATTCACACAATATTTCAAGGAAAGGACTCTGACGACCATTCGCTTTCACAAGTACCAGACGATGATTGTGCAGTCAAACATCTTGGAACCGCAACGAATGCCTCCGACAGTACGTGCCTCCCATTTCCACAGCCTCAGGGTATTTCTACAAACTATTCAGTGGATGAACTTGGATACTGAAGTGCTTGATCCATGCTCATGGGGTTGGCAACATGATCGTTCCGGACTTGTACCATTAATGACGGACATGGACGTAGCACCGGAGAGTGTGTTGAAATTCATTAGGTGCAAGTGTAAAAGCCAAAATCCCAACCAATGTGGTACGAACTTGTGTACCTGTTTCAAGCAGGGAATCCAGTGTGTTGAGGCTTGTGGAGGATGTCATGGAGTAAGCTGTAAAAACACTGTCAGAGTCGATATCCAAGAATAATTGGTAGCCTACATGAAACAAAAACAGTAAGTAAACAATGAGTCAGAATGACGGAAGTTGACTGGTAGCCAATATTTTCGTTTTTTCCCGCCAAAATGGACGCCATCTTGGATTTCGTCATGATTACGTCATCACATCAATTTGGTCCATTGACCCCAGTGAAGAGTAATCATTTTTGTAACCTCATGCCAATTTGCATTATCATACCTAGACCAGAAGTGACTAGAGACTTAAATGTGTTAGCTCTACCCCTCATCTTGATGGATCTTCGATTGGGTCTTGGGGCCGAAATTTCAAAGTGCTGGGAAAAACATTCCCCAAGCCCAATTCATGGGGATTTTTTTTCTGATGCGCTATGGGGTGTACTGATTCAGAAAAACTAAGAATTATTTTTCCTTTACTTTTTTCCTGCAAAATGTTCATATAGGAGTTATACAACCAGACTATAGGCCCTATCTGTCCTGTGTAAAGGAAAACCATCAACCAGTTTCATTTTAATCTTGAAAATACAGCTCACTACACCATACAAAATATGGTGAAAGTATTTTGAAAATGGCGCAGCAAATAAAGAGGTTATGACAGGTTGATTATCGTAATTAGGATAATAACGGAGATGGCCATCTTGGATTAACCAAGTCACGTGACTTTTAAACATTATCAAATTATACTCATTTCATCAACACAAATATTCAATTTAATATTTCAATTAAAGGTTGTTTCTGTATCTACATACGTGTACATATCTTTGTGTCCGTTGAGTATATTTTCATTATTTTGGCTGAATAGGTAGTCAATTTTCATAATTTTGAGCATTAATTCAAATTCTCACAACTTTATTTCAAGTGCGATCCCACAATTCGTTTTATTATTATGCTCATGTTTCCTACTAGCTGGTTCTTCAATGGACAAACAGTCTTCCAAGGAGTTACCTTTATTGGAAATATCTCCTACCTTATAGAGAGAAAAATATTATCCTATATTAGAGAAATATCTCTCCCACATTATCGAGAGAAATAGCTCCTACATTATCGAGAGAAATATCTCCTACATTATAGAGAGAAATATCTCCTACATTATCGAGAGAAATATCTCCTACATTATAGAGAGAAATATCTCCTACATTATCGAGAGAAATATCTCCTACATTATAGAGAGAAATATCTCCTACATTATCGAGAGAAATATCTCCTACATTATCGAGAGAAATATCTCCTACCTTATAGAGAGAAAAATATATCCTATATTAGAGAAATATCTCTCCTACATTATCGAGAGAAATATCTCCTACATTATCGAGAGAAATATCTCCTACATTATCGAGAGAAATATCTCCTACATTATCGAGAGAAATATCTCCTACATTATAGAGAGAAATAGCTCCTACATTATCGAGAGAAATATCTCCTACATTATAGAGAGAAATATCTCCTACATTATCGAGAGAAATATCTCCTACATTATCGAGAGAAATATCTCCTACATTATCGAGAGAAATATCTCCTACATTATCGAGAGATATATCCCCTACATTATCGAGAGAGAGAAATATCTCCTACATTATCTAGAGAAATATCTCCTACCTTATCGAGAGAGAAATATCTCCTACATTATCTAGAGAAATATCTCCTACCTTATAGAGAGAAATATCTCCTACCTTATCGAGAGGAATATCTCCTACCTTATAGAGAGAAATATCTCCTACATTATAGAGAAAAATAATTCCTACATTATAGAGAGAAATATCTCCTACATTATCGAGAGGAATATCTCCTACATTATCGAGAGCAATATCTCCTACATTATCGAGAGAAATATCTCCTACATTATCGAGAGTAATATCTCCTACATTATAGAGAGAAATGTCTCCTACATTATCGAGAGAAATATCTCCTACATTATCGAGAGAAATATCTCCTACATTATCGAGAGAAATATCTCCTACATTATCGAGAGTAATATCTCCTACATTATCGAGAGAAATATCTCCTACATTATCGAGAGTAATATCTCCTACATTATAGAGAGAAATGTCTCCTACATTATCGAGAGAAATATCTCCTACATTATCGAGAGAAATATCTCCTACATTATCGAGAGAAATATCTCCTACATTATCGAGAGAAATATCTCCTACATTATAGAGAGAAATATCTCCTACATTATAGAGAGAAATATCTCCTACATTATCGAGAGAAATATCTCCTACATTATCTAGAGAAATATCTCCTACCTTATCGAGAGAGAAATAGCTCCTACATTATCTAGAGAAATATCTCCTACCTTATCGAGAGGATTACCTCCTACCTTATAGAGAGAAATATCTCCTACCTTATCGAGAGAAATATCTCCTACATTATCGAGAGTAATATCTCATACATTATAGAGAGAAATATCTCCTACATTATGAGAGAGAAATATCTCCTACATTATAGAGAGAAATATCTCCTACATTATAGAGAAATATAACTCCTACATTATAGAGAGAAATATCTCCTACATTATAGAGAGGAATATCTCCTACATTATCGAGAGAAATATCTCCTACATTATAGAGAGAAATATCTCCTACATTATCGAGAGGAATATCTCCTACCTTATCGAGAGGAATATCTCCTACCTTATCGAGATAAATATCTCCTACATTATAGAGAGGAATATCTCCTACATTATCGAGAGAAATATCTCCTACATAATAGAGAGGAATATCTCCTACCTTATAGAGAGAAATATCTCCTACATTATAGAGAGAAATATCTCCTACATTATAGAGACAAATAGTTCCTACATTATCGAGAGAGATATCTCCTACATTATAGAGAGAAATATCTCCTACATTATAGAGAGAAATATCTCCTATATTAGAGAAATAACTCTCACATTATAGAGAGAAATATCTCCTACATTATCGAGAGAAATATCTCCTACATTATCGAGAGAAATAGCTCCTACATTATCGAGAGAAATATCTCCTACATTATAGAGAGAAATATCTCCTACATTATCGAGAGGAATATCTCCTACATTATCGAGAGAAATATCTCCTACATTATCTAGAGAAATATCTCCTACCTTATCAGAGAGAAATATCTCCTACATTATCTAGAGAAATATCTCCTACCTTATAGAGAGAAATATCTCCTACCTTATCGAGAGAAATATCTCCTACATTATCGAGAGAAATATCTCCTACATTATCGAGAGGAATATCTCCTACATTATCGAGAGCAATATCTCCTACATTATCGAGAGGAATATCTCCTACATTATCGAGAGAAATATCTCCTACATTATCGAGAGAAATATCTCCTACATTATCGAGAGGAATATCTCCTACATTATAGAGAGAAATATCTCCTACATTATCGAGAGAAATATCTCCTACATTATAGAGAGGAATATCTCCTACATTATCGAGAGAAATATCTCCTACATTATAGAGAGAAATATCTCCTACATTATCGAGAGAAATATCTCCTACATTATCGAGAGGAATATCTCCTACATTATCGAGAGAAATATCTCCTACATTATAGAGAGAAATATCTCCTACCTTATAGAGAGAAATATCTCCTACATTATCGAGAGAAATATCTCCTACCTTATAGAGAGAAATATCTCCTACCTTATCGAGAGGAATATCTCCTACCTTATAGAGAGAAATATCTCCTACATTATAGAGAGAAATATCTCCTACATTATAGAGAGAAATATCTCCTACATTATCGAGAGGAATATCTCCTACATTATCGAGAGCAATATCTCCTACATTATCGAGAGAAATATCTCCTACATTATCGAGAGAAATATCTCCTACATTATCGAGAGAAATATCTCCTACATTATCGAGAGAAATATCTCCTACATTATAGAGAGGAATATCTCCTACATTATCGAGAGGAATATCTCCTACATTATCGAGAGGAATATCTCCTACATTATCGAGAGAAATATCTCCTACATTATCGAGAGAAATATCTCCTACATTATCGAGAGGAATATCTCCTACATTATCTAGAGAAATATCTCCTACCTTATAGAGAGAAATATCTCCTACATTATCTAGAGAAATATCTCCTACCTTATCGAGAGAGAAATAGCTCCTACATTATCTAGAGAAATATCTCCTACCTTATCGAGAGGATTACCTCCTACCTTATAGAGAGAAATATCTCCTACCTTATCGAGAGAAATATCTCCTACATTATCGAGAGTAATATCTCCTACATTATAGAGAGAAATATCTCCTACATTATAGAGAGAAATATCTCCTACATTATAGAGAAATATACTCCTACATTATCGAGAGAAATATCTCCTACATTATCGAGAGTAATATCTCCTACATTATCGAGAGAAATATCTCCTACATTATCGAGAGAAATATCTCCTACATTATAGAGAGGAATATCTCCTACATTATCGAGAGAAATATCTCCTACATTATAGAGAGGAATATCTCCTACCTTATAGAGAGAAATATCTCCTACATTATAGAGAGAAATATCTCCTACATTATAGAGACAAATAGTTCCTACATTATCGAGAGAGATATCTCCTACATTATAGAGAGAAATATCTCCTACATTATAGAGAGAAATATCTCCTAATAGAGAAAATCACATTATAGAGAGAAATATCTCCTACATTATCGAGAGAAATATCTCCTACATTATAGAGACAAATAGTTCCTACATTATCGAGAGAGATATCTCCTACATTATAGAGAGAAATATCTCCTACATTATAGAGAGAAATATCTCCTACATTATAGAGAGAAATATCTCCTACATTATAGAGAGAAATATCTCCTACATTATAGAGACAAATAGTTCCTACATTATCGAGAGAAATATCTCCTACATTATAGAGAGAAATATCTCCTACATTATCGAGAGGAATATCTCCTACATTATCGAGAGAAATATCTCCTACATTATCGAGAGAAATATCTCCTACATTATCGAGAGGAATATCTCCTACATTATCGAGAGAAATATCTCCTACATTATCGAGAGGAATATCTCCTACATTATCGAGAGGAATATCTCCTACATTATCGAGAGGAATATCTCTTACATTATCGAGAGGAATATCTCTTACATTATCGAGAGAAATATCTCCTACATTATCGAGAGATATCTCCTACATTATCGAGAGAAATATTTCCTACTTTATAGAGAGAAATATCTCCTACATTATAGAGAGAGATATCTCCTACATTATGGAGACAAATAGTTCATACATTATCGAGAGAGATATCTCCTACATTATAGAGAGAAATATCTCCTACATTATAGAGAGAAATATCTCCTACATTATAGAGAGAAATATCTCCTACCTTATAGAGAGAAATATTTCCTATATTATAGAGAGAAATATCTCCTACATAATAGAGACAAATAGTTCCTACATTATCGAGAGAGATATCTCCTACATTATAGAGAGAAATATCTCCTACAGAATAGAGATAAATATCTCCTACCTTATCGAGAGAAATATCTCCTACATAATAGAGAGAAATATCTCCTACATTATAGAGAGAAATATCTCCTACGTTATCAAGAGAAATATCTCCTACATAATAGAGACAAATAGTTCCTACATTATCGAGAGAAATATCTCCTACATTATCGAGAGAAATATCTCCTACATTATCGAGAGCAATATCTCCTACATTATCGAGAGAAATATCTCCTACATTATCGAGAGGAATATCTCCTACATTATCGAGAGCAATATCTCCTACATTATCGAGAGGAATATCTCCTACATTATCGAGAGAATATATCCTACATTATAGAGAGAAATATCTCCTACATTATCGAGAGAAATATCTCCTACATTATAGAGAGAAATATCTCCTACATTATCGAGAGAAATATCTCCTACATTATCGAGAGAAATATCTCCTACATTATAGAGAGAAATATCTCCTACATTATCTAGAGAAATATCTCCTACCTTATCGAGAGAGAAATATCTCCTACATTATCTAGAGAAATATCTCCTACCTTATCGAGAGGAATATCTCCTACCTTATAGAGAGAAATATCTCCTACCTTATCGAGAGAAATATCTCCTACATTATCGAGAGTAATATCTCCTACATTATAGAGAAAAATATCTCCTACATTATAGAGAAATATCTCCTACATTATAGAGAAATATAATTCCTACATTATAGAGAGAAATATCTCCTACATTATCGAGAGTAATATCTCCTACATTATCGAGAGTAATATCTCCTACCTTATCGAGAGGAATATCTCCTACCTTATCGAGATAAATATCTCCTACATTATAGAGAGGAATATCTCCTACATTATCGAGAGAAATATCTCCTACATAATAGAGAGGAATATCTCCTACCTTATAGAGAGAAATATCTCCTACATTATAGAGAGAAATATCTCCTACATTATAGAGACAAATAGTTCCTACATTATCGAGAGAGATATCTCCTACATTATAGAGAGAAATATCTCCTACATTATAGAGAGAAATATCTCCTATATTAGAGAAATACTCACATTATAGAGAGAAATATCTCCTACATTATCGAGAGAAATATCTCCTACATTATCGAGAGAAATATCTCCTACATTATCGAGAGAAATATCTCCTACATTATAGAGAGAAATATCTCCTACATTATCGAGAGGAATATCTCCTACATTATCTAGAGAAATATCTCCTACATTATAGAGAGAAATATCTCCTACATTATCGAGAGAAATATCTCCTACATTATCTAGAGAAATATCTCCTACCTTATCAGAGAGAAATAGCTCCTACATTATCTAGAGAAATATCTCCTACCTTATAGAGAGAAATATCTCCTACCTTATCGAGAGAAATATCTCCTACATTATCGAGAGAAATATCTCCTACATTATCGAGAGAAATATCTCCTACATTATCGAGAGGAATATCTCCTACATTATCGAGAGAAATATCTCCTACATTATCGAGAAATATCTCCTACATTATCGAGAGAAATATCTCCTACATTATCGAGAGGAATATCTCCTACATTATCGAGAGAAATATCTCCTACATTATCGAGAGAAATATCTCCTACATTATCGAGAGGATATCTCCTACATTATCGAGAGAATATCTCCTACATTATCGAGAGAAATATCTCCTACATTATCGAGAGAAATATCTCCTACATTATCGAGAGGAATATCTCCTACATTATCGAGAGAAATATCTCCTACATTATCGAGAGAAATATCTCCTACATTATCGAGAGAAATATCTCCTACATTATCGAGAGAAATATCTCCTACATTATCGAGAGAAATATCTCCTACATTATAGAGAGAAATATCTCCTACATTATCGAGAGAAATATCTCCTACATTATCGAGAGAAATATCTCCTACATTATCGAGAGAAATATCTCCTACATTATAGAGAGAAATATCTCCTACATTATCGAGAGGAATATCTCCTACATTATCGAGAGAAATATCTCCTACATTATAGAGAGAAATATCTCCTACATTATCGAGAGAAATATCTCCTACATTATCTAGAGAAATATCTCCTACCTTATCGAGAGAGAAATATCTCCTACATTATCTAGAGAAATATCTCCTACCTTATAGAGAGAAATATCTCCTACATTATCGAGAGAAATATCTCCTACATTATCGAGAGAAATATCTCCTACATTATCGAGAGAAATATCTCCTACATTATCGAGAGGAATATCTCCTACATTATCGAGAGGAATATCTCCTACATTATCGAGAGAAATATCTCCTACATTATCGAGAGAAATATCTCCTACATTATCGAGAGGAATATCTCCTACATTATCGAGAGAAATATCTCCTACATTATCGAGAGAAATATCTCCTACATTATCGAGAGGAATATCTCCTACATTATCGAGAGGAATATCTCCTACATTATCGAGAGAAATATCTCCTACATTATCGAGAGAAATATCTCCTACATTATCGAGAGGAATATCTCCTACATTATCGAGAGAAATATCTCCTACATTATCGAGAGAAATATCTCCTACATTATCGAGAGGAATATCTCCTACATTATCGAGAGGAATATCTCCTACATTATCGAGAGAAATATCTCCTACATTATCGAGAGAAATATCTCCTACATTATCGAGAGGAATATCTCCTACATTATCGAGAGAAATATCTCCTACATTATAGAGAGAAATATCTCCTACATTATCGAGAGAAATATCTCCTACATTATCGAGAGA
>CM026399.1:4587129-4607129 GCA_014843695.1 Archivesica marissinica
CGTCCATCATATTTATCGTTAACAACTTACATCTTTTGAAGTGTTGCCCTAGAACCCACATATATGTTTTAATTAGTATATGTCCTAGATGGCGAGGGCTAAGTGTTAAACGGAGGGGTACATCAGCGATCTAACCCGACCCGTGTCGGTTGATAGCCGATGTGGAGATGGAAGGAGCCGTCTGAGTATATTACTTGAGTACCCCTAGCGCATGTGAGCCGGATATTCACTCCATGTACGTGTTACTTTGTTGGACTCCATCGATGGTGGGGTATGATCACAGCAAATCACCGAGTAACCTCGTTAATATCGATGCTGTTAATATCATTAGGATCAGACGAGGGATCGAACCTGCCACTGGACTACTGACAAGGGCCAGTTCATCTGAAGTTCAGGGGAGATGTATATACTAACTGTATATAGTCACTGTATATACTAACTGTATATAGTCACTGTATATACTAACTGTATATAGTCACTGTATATACTAACTGTATATACTAACTGTATATAGTCACGGCTTAACATATGCCAAATGATATCCTTAACAACTAAATGACGTAATAAAATTGAAAGTTGTGCTCATAAATAACACTGTATACAGCTGATGCTTCGTTTTTGATTAATCATGAACAATACGTAATATCAATCAAAGTTGTAACATGAATGCATCATTTTAACAATAATGTTACAACAAAACCCCAATAAAATAGAAACAAATGGCATCGATATGGTGCTGAGATAGTTCCCGCATCAACAATCACCGTTGTACATACATCAAGAACAACCGGTGTACATGCATCAACAACCACTGGTGTACATACATCAAGAACCACCGGTGTACATACATCAAGAACCTCCGGTGTACATACACCAAGAACCACCGGTGTACATACACCAAGAACCACCGGTGTACATACATCAAGACCCACCGGTGTACATACATGATAAACTACCGGTGTTCATGAATACACCAAGAACAACCGGTATTCATTAATACACCAAGAACCACCGGTGTACATACATCAAGAACCTCCGATATTCATGAATACACCAAGAACCACCGGTGTACATACATCAAGACCCTCCGATATTCATGAATACACCAAGAACCACCGGTGTACATACATCAAGAACCTCCGATATTCATGAATACACCAAGAACAACCGGTGTACATACACCAAGAACCACAGGTGTACATAAATCAAGAACAACCGGTGTACATACACCAAGAACCACCGGTGTACATACACCAAGAACCACCGGTGTACATACATCAAGAACCACCGATGTACATACAGCAAGAACCACCGATGTACATACACCAAGAACCACCGATGTACATACACCAAGAACCACCGATGTACATACATAGAGAACCACCGATGTACATACACCAAGAACCACCGGTGTACATACATCAAGACCAACTGATGTACATACACCAAGAACCACGGATGTACAAACATAGAGAACCACCGTTTTACATACACCAAGAACCACCGATGTACATACATTAAGTACCACAGATGTACATACCTCAAGAACCACCGATGTACATACATCAAGAACCACCGATGTACATACATCAAGAGCAACCGATGTACATACATCAAGAACCACCGATGTACATACATCAAGAACCACCGACGAACATACAACAAGAACGACCGATGTACATACATCAATAACCACCGGTGTACATACATCAAGAACATCCGATGTACATACACCAAGAACCACCGGTGTACATACATCAAGAACAACTGATGTACATACACCAAGACCCACGGATGTACAAACATAGAGAACCACCGATGTACATAAACCAAGAACCACCGATGTACATACATCAAGTACCACCGATGTACATACCTCAAAAACCACCGATGTATATTCATCAAGAACCACCGACGTACATACACCAAGAACAACCGATGTACATACACCAAGAACCACCGATGTACATACATAGAGACCAACCGATGTACATACACCAAGAACCACCGATGTACATACATAGAGAACCACCGATGTACATACACCAAGAACCACCGATGTACATACACCAAGAACCACCGATGTACATACATCAAGAACAACCGATGAACATACACCAAGAACCACCGATGTACATACATAGAGAACCACCGATGTACATACACCAAGAACCACCGATGTACATACACCAAGAACCACCGGTGTACATACATAGAGAACCACCGATGTACATACACCAAGAACCACCGATGTACATACATCAAGATCCACCGATGTACTTACACCAAGAACCACCGATGTACATACATCAAATACCACCGATGTACATACCTCAAGAACCACCGATGTACATACATCAAGAACCACCGATGTACATACATCAAGAACCACCGATGTACATACATCAAGACCCACCGATGTACATACATAGAGAACCACCGATGTACATACACCAAGAATCACCGATGTACATACATCAAGAACCACCGATGTACATACACCAAGACCCACCGATGTACATACACCAAGAACCACCGATGTACATCCATCAAGAACCACCGATGTACATTCATCAAGAACCACCGATGTACATACACCAAGAACAACCGATGTACATACACCAATAACCACCGATGTACATACATAGTGAATCACCGATGTACATACACCAAGAACCACCGATGTACATACATAGAGAAGCACCGATGCACATACATAGAGAACCTCCGATGTACATACACCAAGAACCACCGATGTACATACACCAAGAACCACCGATGTACATACATAGAGAACCACCGATGCACATACATAGAGAACCTCCGATGTACATACACCAAGAACCACCGATGTACATACATAGAGAACCACCGATGTACATACATCAAGAACCACCGATGTACATACACCAAGAACCACCGATGTACATACACCAAGAACCACCGATGTACATACATCATGAACCACCGATGTACATACATAGAGAACCACCGATATACATACATAGAGAACCACCGATGCACATACATAGAGAACCACCGATGTACATACACCAAGAACCACCGATGTACATACATCAAGAACCACCTATGTACATACACCAAGAACCACCGATGTACATACATCAAGAACCATCGATGTACATTCATCAAGAACCACCGATGTACATACACCAAGAACAACCGATGAACATACACCAAGAACCACCGATGTACATACATAGAGAACCACCGATGTACATACACCAAGAACCACCGATGTACATACATAGAGAACCACCGATGCACATACATAGAGAACCACCGATGCACATACATAGAGAATCACCGATGTACATACACCAAGAACAACCGATGTACATACACCAAGAACCACCAATGTACATACACCAAGTACCACCGATGTACATACATAGAGAACCACCGATGTACATACATAGAGAACCACCGATGTACATACATCAAGAACCACCGATGTACATACATCAAGACCCACCGATGTACATACATAGAGAACCACCGATGTACATACATAGAGAACCACCGATGTACATACATAGAGAACAACCGATGTACATACACCAAGAACCACCGATGTACATACATAGAGAACCACCGATGTACATACACCAAGAACCACCGATGTACATACACCAAGAACCACCGATGTACATACATCAAGAACAACCGATGTACATACACCAAGAACCACCGATGTACATACATAGAGAACCACCGATGTACATACACCAAGAACCACCGATGTACATACACAAAGAACCACCGGTGTACATACATAGAGAACCACCGATGTACATACACCAAGAACCACCGATGTACATACATCAAGAACCACCGACCTACATACATCAAGAACCACCGATGTACATACATCAAGAACCACCGATGTACATACATAGAGAACCACCGATGTACATACATAGAGAACCACCGATGTACATACATAGAGAACCACCGATGTACATACATCATGAACCACCGACAACCTTACATAGAGAACCACCGATGTACATACACCAAGAACCACCGATGTACATACATAGAGAACCACCGATGTACATACAACTAGAACCACCGATGTACATACATCAAGAACCACCGATGTACATACGCCAAGAACCACCGGTGTACATACACCAAGAACCACCGATGTACATACATCAAGAACCACCGATGTACATACACCAAGATCCACCGATGTACATACACCAAGAACCACCGATGTACATACATAGAGAAACACCGATGTACATACACCAAGAACCACCGGTGTACATACATCAAGACCAACTGATGTACATACACCAAGAACCACGGATGTACAAACATAGAGAACCACCGAGGTACATACACCAAGAACCACCGATGTACATACATCAAGTACCACCGATGTACATACCTCAAGAACCACCGATGTACATACATCAAGAACCACCGATGTACATACATCAAGAACAACCGATGTACATACATCAAGAACCACCGATGTACATACATCAAGAACCACCGACGAACATACACCAAGAACGACCGATGTACATACATAGAGAATCACCGATGTACATACATAGAGAACCACCGATGCACATACATAGAGAACCACCGATGTACATACACCAAGAACAACCGATGTACATACACCAAGAACCACCGATGTACATACATCAAGAACCACCGATGTACATACACCAAGAACCACCGATGTACATACATCAAGAACCACCGATGTACATTCATCAAGAACCACCGATGTACATACACCAAGAACAACCGATGTACATACACCAAGAACCACCGATGTACATACATAGAGAACCACCGATGTACATACACCAAGAACCACCGATGTACATACATAGAGAACCACCGATGCACATACATAGAGAATCACCGATGTACATACACCAAGAACAACCGATGTACATACACCAAGAACCACCAATGTACATACACCAAGTACCACCGATGTACATACATAGAGAACCACCGATGTACATACATAGAGAACCACCGATGTACATACACCAAGAACCACCGATGTACATACATCAAGAACCACCGATGTACATACATAGAGAACCACCGATGTACATACATAGAGAACCACCGATGTACATACACCAAGAACCACCGATGTACATACATAGAGAACCACCGATGTACATACATAGAGAACCACCGATGTACATACACCAAGAACCACCGATGTACATACACCAAGAACCACCGATGTACATACATCAAGAACCACCGATGTACATACATCAAGAACCACCGATGTACATACATAGAGAACCACCGATGTACATACACCTAGAACCACCGATGTACATACATCAAGAACCACCGATGTACATACCCAAGAACCACGTGTACATACACAAGAACCACCGATGTACATACATCAAGAACCACCGATGTACATACACCAAGACCACCGATGTACATACACCAAGAACCACCGATGTACATACATAGAGAAACACCGATGTACATACACCAAGAACCACCGGTGTACATACATCAAGACCAACTGATGTACATACACCAAGAACCACGGATGTACAAACATAGAGAACCACCGATGTACATACACCAAGAACCACCGACGTACATACATCAAGAACCACCGACCTACATACATAAAGAACCACCGATGTACATACATAGAGAACCACTGATGTACATACATAGAGAACCACCGATGTACATACATCAAGAAGCACCGATGTACATACACCAAGAACCACCGATGTACATACATCAAGAACCACCGATGTACATACATAGAGAACCACCGATGTACATACATAAAGAACCACCGATTTACATACACCAAGAACCACCGATGTACATACACCAAGAACCACCGATGTACATTCACCAAGAACCACCGATGTACATGCATAGTGAACCACCGATGTACATACATAGAGAACCACCGATGTACATACATCATGAACCACCGATGTCCTTACATAGAGAACCACCGATGTACATACACCAAGAACCACCGATGTACATACGTAGAGAACCACCGGTGTACATACACCAAGAACCACCAATGTACATACACCAAGAACCACCGATGTACATACATCAAGAACCACCGATGTACATACACCGAGAACCACCGATGTACATACACCAAGAATCACCGATGTACATACACTTAGAACCACCGATGTACATACATCAACAACCACCGATGTACATACGCCAAGAACCACCGGTGTACATACACCAAGAACCACCGATGTACATACATCAAGAACATACCGATGTACATACACCAAGAACCACCGATGTACATACACCAAAAACCACCGATGTACATACATAGAGAACCACCGATGTACATACACCAAGAACCACCGGTGTACATACATCAAGAACAACTGATGTACATACACCAAGAACCACGGATGTACAAACATAGAGAACCACCGATGTACATACACCAAGAACCACCGATGTACATACATCAAGTACCACCGATGTACATACCTCAAGAACCACCGATGTACATACATCAAGAACCACCGATGTACATACATCAAGAACAACCGATGTACATACATCAAGAACCACCGATGTACATACATCAAGATCCACCGACGAACATACACCAAGAACAACCGATGTACATACATAGAGAACCACCGATGCACATACATAGAGAACCTCCGATGTACATACATCAAGAACCACCGATGTACATACACCAAGAACCACCGATGTACATAAATAGAGAACCACCGATGCACATACATAGAGAACCTCCGATGTACATACACCAAGAACCCCCATGTACATACACCAAGAACCACCGATGTACATACATAGAGAACCACCGATGTACATACATCAAGAACCACCGATGTACATACACCAAGACCCACCGATGTACATACCTCATGAACCACTGATGTACATACATAGATAACCACTGATGTTCATACATATAGAACAACCGATGTACATACAACAAGAACCACCGATGTACATACATAGAGAACCACCGATGCACATACATAGAGAACCGCCGATGTACATACACTACGAACAACCGATGTACATACACCAAGAACCACCGATGTACATACACCAAGAACCACCGATGTACATACATAGAGTACCGCCGATGTACATACACCACGAACAACCGATGTACATACACCAAGAACCACCGATGTACATACACCAAGAACCATCGATGTACATACATAGAGAACCACCGATGTACATACATCAAGAACCACCGATGTACATACACCAAGAACCACCGATGTACATACACCAAGAACCACCGATGTACATACACTAAGACCCACCGATGTACATATATCATGAACCACCGATGTACCTACATAGATAACCACCGTTGTTCATACATATAGAACCACCGATGTACATACAACAAGAACCACCGATGTACATACATAGAGAACCACCGATGCACATACATAGAAAACCACCGATGTACATACACCACGAACTACCGATGTACATACACCAAGAACCACCGATGTACATACATCAAGAACCACCGATGTACATACACCAAGAACCACCGATGTACATACATCAAGAACCACCGATGTACATACATCAAGAACCACCGATGTACATACACCAAGAACCACCGATGTACATACATCAAGACTCACCGATGTACATACATAGAGAACCACCGATGTACATACATAGAGAACCACCGATGTACATACATAGAGAACATCCGATGTACATACACCAAGAACCATCGGTGTACATACACCAAAATCCACCGACGTACATACATCAAGAACAACCGACCTACATACACCAAGAACCACCAATGTACATACATCAAGAGCAACCGATGTACATACATAGAGAACCACCGATGTACATACACAAAGAACCACCGATGTACATACACCAAGAACCACCGATGTACATACACCAAGAACCATCGATGTACATTCACCAAGAACCACCGATGTACATACATAGAGAACCACCGATGTACATACATAGAGAACCACCGATGTACATACATCATGAACCACCGATGTCCTAACATAGAGAACCACCGATGTACATACACCAAGAACCACCGATGTACATACATAGAGAACCACCGGTGTACATACACCAAGAACCACCAATGTACATACACCAAGAACCACCGATGTACATACATAGAGAATCACCGATGTACATACACCAAGAACCACCGATGTACATACATAGAGACCCACCGATGCACATACATAGAGAACCTCCGATGTACATACACCAAGAACCACCGATGTACATACACCAAGAACCACCGATGTACATACATAGAGAACCACCGATGCACATACATAGAGAACCTCCGATGCACATACACCAAGAACCACCGATGTACATACACCAAGAACCACTGATGTACATACATAGAGAACCACCGATGTACATACATCAAGAACCACCGATGTACATACACCAAGAACCACCGATGTACATACACCAAGAACCACCGATGTACATACACCAAGACCCACCGATGTACATACATCATGAACCACCGATGTACATACATAGAGAAACACCGATGTACATACATATAGAACCACCGATGTACATACATATAGAACCACCGATGTACATACATATAGAACCATCGATGTACATACATATAGAACCACCGATGTACATACAACAAGAACCACCGATGTACATACATAGAGAACCACCGATGCACATACATAGAGAACCACCGATGTACATACACCACGAACAACTGATGTACATACACCAAGAACCACCGATGTACATACATCAAGAACCACCGATGTACATACATCAAGAACCACCGATGTACCTACATCAAGAACCACCGATGTACATTCATCAAGAACCACCGATGTACATTCACAAAGAATAACCGATGTACATACACCAAGAACCACCGATGTACATAAATAGAGAACCACCGATGTACATACACCAAGAACAACCGATGTACATACACCAAGAACCACCAATGTACATACACCAAGTACCACCGATGTACATACATAGAGAACCACCGATGTACATACATAGAGAGCCACCGATGTACATACACAAGGATCCACCGATGTACATACATAGAGATCCACCGATGTACATACATCAAGAACCACCGATGTACATACACCAAGAACCACCGATGTACATACATCAAGACCCACCGATGTACATACATAGAGAACCACCGATGTACATACATAGAGAACCACCGATGTACATACACCAAGAACCATCGGTGTACATACACCAAGAACCACCGACGTACATACATCAAGAACCACCGACCTACATACATCATGAACCACCGATGTACATACATAGAGAACCACTGATGTACATACATAGAGAACCACCGATGTACATACATCAAGAACCACCGATGTACATACACCAAGAACCACCGATGTACATACATCAAGAACCACCGATGTACATACATAGAGAACCACCAATGTACATACACAAAGAATCACCGATGTACATACACCAAGAACCACCGATGTACATACACCAAGAACCACCGATGTACATTCACCAAGAACCACCGATGTACATACATAGAGAACCACCGATGTACATACATAGAGAACCACCGATGTACATACATCATGAACCACCGATGTCCTTACATAGAGAACCACCGATGTACATACACCAAGAACCACCGATGTACATACATAGAGAACCACCGGTGTACATACACCAAGAACCACCAATGTACATACACCAAGAACCACCGATGTACATACATCAAGAACCACCGATGTACATACACCAAGAACCACCGATGTACATACACCAAGAACCACCGATGTACATACACCTAGAACCACCGATGTACATACATCAAGAACCACCGATGTACATACACCAAGAACCACCGGTGTACATACATCAAGAACCACCGATGTACATACATCAAGAACATACCGATGTACATACACCAAGAACCACCGATGTACATACACCAAGAACCACCGATGTACATACATAGAGAACCACCGATGTACATACACCAAGAACCACCGGTGTACATACATCAAGAACAACTGATGTACATACACCAAGAACCACGGATGTACAAACATAGAGAACCACCGATGTACATACACCAAGAACCACCGATGTACATACATCAAGTACCACCAATGTACATACCTCAAGAACCACCGATGTACATACATCAAGAACCACCGATGTACATACATCAAGAACAACCGATGTACATACATCAAGAACCACCGATGTACATACATCAAGAACAATCGACGAACATACACCAAGAACGACCGATGTACATACATCAAGAACCACCGGTATACATACATCAAGAACCACCGATGTACATTCATCAAGAACCACCGATGTACATACATCAAGAAACACCGATGTACATACACCAAGAACAACCGATGTACATACACCAAGAACCACCGATGTACATACATAGAGAATCACCAATGTACATACACCAAGAACCACCGATGTACATACATAGAGAACCACCGATGCACATACATAGAGAACCTCCGATGTACATACACCAAGAACCACCAATGTACATACACCAAGAACCACCGAAGTACATACATAAAGAACCATCGATGCACATACATAGAGAACCTCCGATGTACATACACCAAGAACCACCGATGTACATACACCAAGAACCACCGATGTACATACATAGAGAACCACAGATGTACATACCTAAAGAACCACCGATGTACATACACCAAGAACCACCGATGTACATACACCAAGAACCACCGATGTACATACACCAAGACCCACCGATGTACATACATCATGACCCACCAATGTACATACATAGATAACCACCGATGTACATACATAGTGAACCACCGATGTACATACATAGAGAACCACCGATGTACATACATCATGAACCACCGATGTCCTTACATAGAGAACCACCGATGTACATACATCAAGAACAACCGATGTACATACACCAAGAACCACCGAGGTACATACATCAAGAACCACCGATGTACATACATAGAGAACCACCGATGTACATACACAAAGAACCACCGATGTACATACACAAAGAACCACCGATGTACATACACCAAGAACCACCGATGTACATACACCAAGAACCACCGATGTACATACATAGAGAACCACCGATGTACATACATAGAGAACCACCGATGTACATACACCAAGAACCACCGATGTACATACACCAAGAACCACCGATGTACATACATAGAGAACCACCGATGTACATACATCAAGAACCACCGATGTACATACACCAAGAACCACCGATGTACATACACCAAGAACCACCGATGTACATACACCAAGAACCACCGATGTACATACATCATGAACCACCGATGTACATACATAGAGAACCACCGATGTACATACATAAAGAACCACCGATGTACATACATCAAGAACCACCGATGTACATACATATAGAACCACCGATGTACATACATAGAGAACCACCGATGTACATACACCAAGAACCACCGATGTACATACATAGAGAACCACCGATGCACATACATAGAGAACCACCGATGTACATACACCACGAACAACCGATGTACATACACCAAGAACCACCGATGTACATACATCAAGAACCACCGATGTACATACATCAAGAACCACCGATGTACATACATCAAGAACCACCGATGTACATTCATCAAGAACCACCGATGTACATACACCAAGAACAACCGATGTACATACACCAAGAACCACCGATGTACATACATAGAGAACCACCGATGTACATACACCAAGAACAACCGATGTACATACACCAAGAACCACCAATGTACATACACCAAGTACCACCGATGTACATACATAGAGAACCACCGATGTACATACATAGAGTACCACCGATGTACATACACAAGGAACCACCGATGTACATACATAGAGATCCACCGATGTACATACATCAAGAACCACCGATGTACATACACCAAGAACCACCGATGTACATACATCAAGACCCACCGATGTACATACATAGAGAACCACCGATGTACATACATAGAGAACCACCGATGTACATACACCAAGAACCATCGGTGTACATACACCAAGAACCACCGACGTACATACATCAAGAACCACCGACCTACATACATCAAGAACCACCGATGTACATACATAGAGAACCACTGATGTACATACATAGAGAACCACCGATGTACATACATCAAGAAGCACCGATGTACATACACCAAGAACCACCGATGTACATACATCAAGAACCACCGATGTACATACATAGAGAACCACCGATGTACATACATAAAGAACCACCGATTTACATACACCAAGAACCACCGATGTACATACACCAAGAACCACCGATGTACATTCACCAAGAACCACCGATGTACATGCATAGTGAACCACCGATGTACATACATAGAGAACCACCGATGTACATACATCATGAACCACCGATGTCCTTACATAGAGAACCACCGATGTACATACACCAAGAACCACCGATGTACATACATAGAGAACCACCGGTGTACATACACCAAGAACCACCAATGTACATACACCAAGAACCACCGATGTACATACATCAAGAACCACCGATGTACATACACCAAGAACCACCGATGTACATACACCAAGAACCACCGATGTACATACACCAAGAACCACCGATGTACATACACCAAGAACCACCGATGTACATACACCAAGAACCACCGATGTACATACATCAAGAACCACCGATGTACATACACCAAGAACCACCGATGTACATACATCAAGAACCACCGATGTACATACACCAAGAACCACCGATGTACATACATAGAGAACCACCGATGTACATACACCAAGAACCACCGTGTACATACATCAAGAACACGATGTACATACACCAAGAACCACGGATGTACAAACATAGAGAACCACCGATGTACATACACCAAGAACCACCGATGTACATACATCAAGTACCACCGATGTACATACCTCAAGAACCACCGATGTACATACATCAAGAACCACCGATGTACATACATCAAGAACAACCGATGTACATATATCAAGAACCACCGATGTACATACATCAAGAACAATCGACGAACATACACCAAGAACGACCGATGTTCATACATCAAGAACCACCGGTGTACATACATCAAGAACCACCGATGTACATTCATCAAGAACCACCGATGTACATACATCAAGAACCACCGATGTACATACACCAAGAACAAACGATGTACATACACCAAGAACCACCGATGTACATACATAGAGAATCACCGATGTACATACACCAAGAACCACCGATGTACATACATAGAGAACCACCGATGCACATACATAGAGAACCTCCGATGTACATACACCAAGAACCACCAATGTACATACACCAAGAACCACCGAAGTACATACATAGAGAACCACCGATGCACATACATAGAGAACCTCCGATGTACATACACCAAGAACCACCGATGTACATACACCAAGAACCACCGATGTACATACATAGAGAACCACGATGTACATACTAAAGAACCACCGATGTACATACACCAAGAACCACCGATGTACATACACCAAGAACCACCGATGTACATACACCAAGACCCACCGATGTACATACATCATGACCCACCGATGTACATACATAGATAACCACCGATGTACATACATAGAGAACCACCGATGTACATACATAGAGAACCACCGATGTACATACAACATGAACCACCGATGTACTTACATAGAGAACCACCGATGTACATACATCAAGAACCACCGATGTACATACACCAAGAACCACCGATGTACATACATCAAGAACCACCGATGTACATACATAGAGAACCACCGATGTACATACACAAAGAACCACCGATGTACATACACCAAGAACCACCGATGTACATACACCAAGAACCACCGATGTACATACACCAAGAACCACCGATGTACATACATAGAGAACCACCGATGTACATACATAGAGAACCACCGATGTACATACATCAAGAACCACCGATGTACATACATAGAGAACCACCGATGTACATACACCAAGAACCACCGATGTACATACACCAAGAACCACCGATGTACATACACCAAGAACCACCGATGTACATTCACCAAGAACCACCGATGTACATACATAGAGAACCACCGATGTACATACATAGAGAACCACCGATGTACATACATCATGAACCACTGATGTACTTACATAGAGAACCACCGATGCACATACACCAAGAACCACCGATGTACATACATAGAGAACCACCGGTATACATACACCAAGAACCACCAATGTACATACACCAAGAACCACCGATGTACATACATCAAGAACCACCGATGTACATACACCAAGAACCACCGAGAACCACCGATGTACATACACCAAGAACCACCGATGTACATACATCAAGAACCACCGATGTACATACGCCAAGAACCACCGGTGTACATACATCAAGAACCACCGATGTACATACATCAAGAACCACCTATGTACATACACCAAGAACCACCGATGTACATACACCAAGAACCACCGATGTACATACATAGAGAACCACCGATGTACATACACCAAGAACCACCGGTGTACATACATCAAGTACCACCGATGTACATACCTCAAGAACCACCGATGTACATACATCAAGAACCACCGATGTACATACATCAAGAACAACCGATGTACATACATCAAGAACCACCGATGTACATACATCAAGAACCACCGACGAACATACACCAAGAACCACCGATGTACATACATCAAGAACCACCGATGTACATACATCAAGAACCACCGATGTACATTCATCAAGAACCACCGATGTACATACATCAAGAACCACCGATGTACATACACCAAGAACAACCGATGTACATACACCAAGAACCACCGATGTACATACATCGAGAACCACCGATGAACATACACCAAGAACCACCGATGTACATACATAGAGAACCACCGATGCACATACATAGAGAACCACCGATGTACATACACCAAGAACAACCGATGTACATACACCAAGAACTACCGATGTACGTACAGCAAGAACCACCGATGTACATACACCAATACCACCGATGTACATACATCAAGAACCACCGATGTACATTCATCAAGAACCACCGATGTACATACACCAAGAACAACCGATGTACATACACCAAGAACCACCGATGTACATAAATAGAGAACAACCGATGTACATACACCAGGAACCATCGATGTACATACATAGAGAACCACCGATGTACATACACCAAGAACCACCGATGTACATACACCAAGAACCACCGATGTACATACACCAAGAACCACCGATGTACATACATAGAGAACCACCGATGTAATACACCAAGAACCACCGGTGTACATACATAGAGAACCACCGATGTACATACATCAAGAACTACCGATGTACATATATAGAGAACCACCGATGTACATACACCAAGAACCACCGATGTACATTCATAGAGAACCACCGATGTACATACATATAGAACCACCGATGTACATACATAGAGAACCACCGATGTACATACACCAAGAACCACAGATGTACATACATAGAGAACCACCGATGTACATACATCAAGAACCACCGATGTACATACATAGAGAACCACCGATGTACATACATAGAGAACCACCGATGTACATATATAGAGAACCACCGGTGTACAGTCACCAAGAACCACCGATGTACATACACCAAGAACCACCGATGTACATACATAGAGAACCACCGATGTACATACATAGAGAACCACCGATGTACCTACACCAAGAACCACCGATGTACATACACTATGAACCACTGCTGTACATACACCAAGAACCACCGATGTACATACATAGAGAACCACCGATGTACATACATAGAGAACCACCGATGTACATACATAGAGAACAACCGATGTACATACACCAGGAACCACCGATGTACATACATAGAGAACCACCGATGTACATACATTGAGAACCACCGGTGTACATACACCAAGAACCACCGATGTACATACACCAAGAACCACCGATGTACATACACCAGGAACCACCGATGTACATACATAGAGAACCACGGATGTACATACATAGAGAACCACCGATGTACATTCATAGAGAACCACCGATGTACATACACCAAGAGCCACCGATGTACACACATAGAGAACCACCGATTTACATACACCAAGAACCACCGATTTACATACATAGAGAACCACCGATGTACATACATAGAGAACCACCGATGTACATACACCAAGAACCACCGATGTACATACACCAAGAACCGCCGATGTACATACACCAAGAACCACCGATGTACATACATAGAGAACCACCGATGTACATACATAGAGAACCACCGATGTTCATACATAGAGAACCACCGATGTACATGCACCAAGAACCACCGATGTACATACATAGAGAACCACCGATGTACATACATAGAGAACCACCGATGTACCATGGAGAACCACCGATGTACATACATAGAGAACCACCGGTGTACATACACCAAGAACCACCGATGTACATACATAGAGAACCACCGATGTACATACATAGAGAACCACCGATGTACATACATAGAGAACCACCGATGTACATACATAGAGGACCACCGATGTACATACATAGAGAACCACCGATGTACATACATAGAGAACCACCGATGTACATACATAGAGAACCACCGATGTACATACACCAAGAACCACCGATGTACATACATAGAGAACCACCGATGTACATACATAGAGAACCACCGATGTACATACACCAAGAACCACCGATGTACATACACCAAGAACCACCAAGCTGATACGCTGTTCCAAAGATGATCTACCTGTTACGGCACACGGTATGTTGCAAATCTGGACTAAAAACATTTTACATGCAGTGTGCTATATGTTCTTTGTGTCATTGAAATGAATAATTAATGTAAATATAAGTATTCGCGGGTTAATAGTTTCCATCGGTGTATGAACTACATTCTATAATCAATGTCATTAAAAAGTGCAATTCATATCTGTATCCTTTGTCGTGGACTAAGGGTTATTTATCCACACAGAATCGTAAACTATTTTATAACGCCTATGTACTCCATCTCTTGGACTATTGCTGTGTGATATGACGCAACCGTACATCATCTCTTGGACTATTGCTGTGTGATATAACGCAACCGTACATCATCTCTTGGACTATTGCTGTGTGCTATGGGGCAACCGTACATCATCTCTTCTATTGCTGTGTGATATGACGCAACCGTACATCATCTCTTGGACTATTGCTGTGTGATATAACGCAACCGTACATCATCTCTTGGACTATTGCTGTGTGCTATGGGGCAACCGTACATCATCTCTTCTATTGCTGTGTGATATGACGCAACCGTACATCATCTCTTGGACTATTGCTGTGTGATATAACGCAACCGTACATCATCTCTTGGACTATTGCTGTGTGCTATGGGGCAACCGTACATCATCTCTTCTATTGCTGTGTGATATGACGCAACCGTACATCATCTCTTGGACTATTGCTGTGTGATATAACGCAACCGTACATCATCTCTTGGACTATTGCTGTGTGATATGACGCAACCGTACATCATCTCTTGGACTATTGCTGTGTGATATAACGCAACCGTACATCATCTCTTGGACTATTGCTGTGTGCTATGGGGCAACCGTACATCATCTCTTCTATTGCTGTGTGCTATGGGGCAACCGTACATCATCTCTTGGACTATTGCTGTGTGATATGACGCAACCGTACATCATCTCTTGGACTATTGCTGTGTGCTATGGGGCAACCGTACATCATCTCTTGGACTATTGCTGTGTGATATGACGCAACCGTACATCATCTCTTGGACTATTGCCGTGTGATATGACGCAACCGTACATCATCTCTTGGACTATTGCCATGTGATATGACGCAACCGTACATCATCGCTTGGACTATTGCCGTGTGATATGACGCAACCGTACATCATCTCTTGGATTATTGCCATGTGATATGACGCAATCGTACATCATCGCTTGGACTATTGTCGTGTGATATGACGCAACCGTACATCATCTCTTGGATTATTGCCGTGTGATATGGGGCAACCGTACATCATCTCTTGGACTATTGCTGTGTGCTATGGGGCAACCGTACATCATCTCTTGGACTATTGCTGTGTGCTATGGGGCAACCGTACATCATCTCTTGGACTATTGCTGTGTGCTATGGGGCAACCGTACATCATCTCTTGGACTATTGCTGTGTGATATGACGCAACCGTACATCATCTCTTGGACTATTGCTGTGTGATATGGGGCAACCGTACATCATCTCTTGGACTATTGCTGTGTGATATGACTCAACCGTACATCATCTCTTGGACTATTGCTGTGTGCTATGGGGCAACCGTACATCATCTCTTGGACTATTGCTGTGTGATATGGGGCAACCGTACATCATCTCTTGGACTATTGCTGTGTGATATGACGCAACCGTACATCATCTCTTGGACTATTGCTGTGTGATATGAGGCAACCGTACATCATCTCTTGGACTATTGCTGTGTGATATGGGGCAACCGTACACCATCTCTTGGACTATTGCTGTGTGATATGGGGCAACCGTACATCATCTCTTGGACTATTGCTGTGTGATATGACGCAACCGTACATCATCTCGTGGACTATTGCTGTGTGATATGGGGCAACCGTACATCATCTCTTGGACTATTGCTGTGTGCTATGGGGCAACCGTACATCATCTCTTGGACTATTGCTGTGTGATATGACGCAACCGTACATCATCTCTTGGACTATTGCTGTGTGATATGACGCAACCGTACATCATCTCTTGGACTATTGCTGTGTGATATGGGGCAACCGTACATCATCTCTTGGACTATTGCTGTGTGCTATGGGGCAATCGTACATCATATCTTGGACTATTGCCGTGTGATATGGGCCAACCGTACATCATCTCTTGGACTATTGCCGTGTGATATGGGCCAACCGTACATCATCTCTTGGAGATAAACTGGTACGATTTCAAAAGAAAGCTGCACGAATTATTTTATATGTAGAATTCTTAACACCCTCTTCCACAATGATTGCAGAGCTTACGTGGATGTCATTTCCTGAACGAGTTTATTTATCAAAAGGCTATTCAAATGTATAAAGCGATATGTGGCAATTTGTCTTTATTTCACAAACGTTTGATTCTGTATTGATTTAAATGCCATGTATCACATCGATGTGTGTACTGTATATATATATGTTTAGGTTATGAATACCTGCAAATCTGCATCCTGAGAATATTAAAATAAACTGAACCAGAAATTCTCCTGAATACCTTAAAACATCATTTACATTTACATCGGAAGTTTATCCCCGTTGCGTAGATCCTCTTCTTCATTAGAAACTATATTCGCCTAAAGTTGGAAATATTCCATAATACTTTTGTTTATTCAGGTTCTTCCATTTAGAATTCATTACCTCATTATATTCAAAATTCCAACTCACTCAATATCTTTAAAACTCGATATTTAAGATGGAATTAGCCAATAGAAACATAGACATCTGGTGTGTATATATATACTCAATTCCAAAATAAAGTGTGCACTTTGTTTTCTGTGATTTCTCTTCGCCTATTTAGCCGAAACCTATCAATTTGGTACTAAACTTTAGATCAGACCCTGTAGAATATGGCAAACATATCAGATTTTAAGTCACGGTCAGTTTAAGTAACTGTTTTTATGCGAGAAAGGAGACGGTGCTAAAATCAAAGTTGCAAATGTACTCAAAGCATCAGGTCACATTCAATAATGCATTTAAAGTTGTTTTAATCGCAG
>CM026399.1:4612129-4637195 GCA_014843695.1 Archivesica marissinica
TTTGCCTGATCAGACATAATGTCGTTGACAGATAATACTAGCATCGCTTCCATCGCGTCATTTACAGCTGCCTCGTGGTTAATGTGTGCTTGTCGAGTGGTTGTCATCGGAGTGACGTGATCTGGGGGTTGGGCGTTAGTCTGAAACATTGGAATGTCTGAGTAACGTCGTTTTGATGTTTGTGTCTGAAACACAGGTGCGTCCACTAAGACAGGTGTTCGTACAACCGGTTTTTCCCTAGTCTCGCTAAGATGCATTGCATCAAAATTATTGTCATTGTACATATTAAATCGTTGCCTATTATGTAACTGAATACGTCTGATGTCATTTAGAATGTCAGAGAGCGAGAGAAATTGCTCAGATTTCCCTCTCTGCAACCCTTGACGAAGCCGATTTGGAGAGGTTCTCGGCACCAGCGGCTGTATATTCGATCCTAGCATTGAGTTGCGAATTACACCTCCATGCTGTTTACGACGATGTGTAGCCTGTCTATTTGTATGTGCACTTTGCGACACAGTGTTTATATTTGATCCTAATATTGCGTTGCGCATTAAACCACCTTGTTGTTTTCGAGTGTTGCTTCGACGAGGTGTATAAAGTTTATTTGTAAATCCACGTTGCGGCACAGGGGTTATCTTTGATGAACCTGTATCGCGCATTAAACCGCCATGCTGTTTCTGGTGAGATGTACTATGTTTATTTGTAAATCGATGTTGCGGCACAGGGGTCATCTTCGATCCTACTATTGTGTTGCGCATTAAACCACCTTGTTGTTTCTGGTGAGGTGTACTATGTTTATTTGTAAATCGATGTTGCGGCACAGGGGTTATCTTTGAACCTGTATCGCGCATTAAACCACCGTGTCGCGTACGGTAAGATGTACTAAGATTATTTGTAAAACCACGTTGCAGAACAGGCGTTATATTCGATCCTAATATTGTGTTGCGCATTAAACCACCTTGTTGTTTTCGATTGTTGCTTCGACGAGGTGTATACAGTTTATTTGTAAATCCACGTTGCGGCACAGGGGTTGTCTTTGATGAACCTGTATCGCGCATTAAATCGCCATGCTGTTTCTGATGAGATGTACTATGTTTATTTGTAAATCCATGTTGCGGCACAGGGGTTATCTTTGATCCTACTATTGTGTTGTGCATTACTCCGCCATATTGTGTACGATGTGGTGTACTAAGTGTATTTGTAAATGCACGTTGCGGCACAGGGGTAATATTCGATCCTAATATTGTGTTGTGCATTAAACCACCGTGTTTCTGGTGAGATGCACTATGTTTATTTGTAAATCCACGTTGCGGCACAGGGGTTATCTTTGATCCTAATATTGTGTTGTGCATTAAACCACCTTGTTTCTGATGATATGCACTATGTTTATTTGTAAATCCACGTTGCGGCACAGGGGTTATCTTTGAACCTGTATCGCGCATAAAACCACCTTGCTGTTTACGATGAGATGTACTAGATATATTTGTAAGAACAGGGGGTGGCACATTGGTTGTACTTTGACTAGTATTCCGATAGCTAAAAACATACGTTGGCTTGTATGTATATGTTGTATTTGAACGATTAAGATATGTTGACACACGCGGCGAACTAGTTGATGACAAAGCAATATTTCCAGAAACATGCAGCATACGATTCAAGTTTGAATTCCTTCCAGCCATACTTTTAATGTGTGTTGGCACTACCTTGTCAGATGTGTACACGACTGAACTATCATGTATCGACATCTGATTGGTTACCTTAGGTTTCTCAGTGATCATGTCATGTTCCTGATTTACTGTTTCACCAATCGGTTCAGTATATCCACCGCTAAGCATACCAGGCAGTGCCGATACTGGCTGAGATAGATGCTCCACACTAGATCCCACAACTTGTTTAAACACGTTCACATGTTCAGCAGATTTTGTAACTGACATTGTGTTATTTCCATTTGTGTCAAATGTTTTCTCTTCCGAATTAACTGGATTTGCTGTAGATCGAAATACATTAATATCATTCATCGTGTTTGCACTAGAAGATGGTTTTACTTCCACTTCAAAATTAAACTTAGCTTCTGTATGTGCTTGATTCGCTTTACTTCTGTTATCTGATACGCTAGGCGAGTTAAATAATTTGGTTGTGGCTAGAGATTCAAGAATGCCTTTTATTCTGTGAAATGGATCCGTTGCCTTGGCAACAAATGTGACAACATCTACTTCGCTATCTTCCTCAGTTGCTTTCGTTGATGACGACTTAGTCTTGTTGACGCCCGTTGAATAAGGAAACACTTTCGAAAAGTTTAAAGATTGCCATGGCGACATAAATCTGCCGATGGGAGCAAGAAGCTGTTGTAGCATAGTGTCATTGAACTCAGAAAGTCTAAGACCGGTCAATGATGGAGTAGCACTCGCGTGACCATGATTATGCATATGTCCATTTCCCATACCTTCGTGTCTCATTGTATCTACGTGCCCAGACAGTTCCGGTTTAGACACGTGATGTGCGTTTGCTTCCGACGTGTGTCCACTTGACGTTACTGACGAGCCGCTATCGGATCGGTCGGTGGAAGACATCAACGTCGTTTGGATAGCTGGTTGAAGTTTGCTTGATTCGAGAAATTGGACGGGTTTATTACGCGGAAGAGCTATACGCTTAGTTGTCTGATTATAGTGAATTTCTAATGATTTATTTTCTCCGAAAGGATAAACCACAAGGTAAAGGTGACCATCTCGTATTACAGCGGTTCCGGTAATTTTATTAGTTACCTCGTTGCCATTATGAGAAGATGGTGTTGTATGATGGCTAGATCCAGGTGCTGAACCATGAGTTGCCATGTTTACGAAATGATTGATGTTATCAGATACGGACGCTGTTAAATGTATTGTTGGTAGTGCATCATTAGCCTCTTGTTTTCCGTTAGCAAACATCAGATGGATACCCCGTAGATGAACCATCTCATTTGAAGTTGGAACAACTGTTTTTGTCTTGGATATTGTCCGCTTATGGTGATTTGAATGGTTCATATTAACACGTGGATTATTTATAGAAATCCCATGATTAGTTGTTTTTGATTGATGAGATTGATGAAGATTAATGCCAGATAGTCGTTCGTGCTGCATCGCAATGGATGTCGGTGTGGTTAATTGTCCATGATACAGTGTGTCTGGAGTAGTTCGTCTGGCTGCTGGGGGCGGTGTTGTACTCCTTATTCTAATGTTTAGAATATGATCAATAAATGTCTTGTGATGACTTGAATCTACCTCGTTGTCAGAAACACCGCGCTTTGTTATTGGTCGTGGGTGCAGGGTTGATTTTTGATAAGACGTTAATGTTGGAAGTGTATTTACACTTGTAACCGTTACCACGTCTTGGTGTTCGTGGTGCTCGTGTCCTTGGCGTGTTGTATGTTGTTTAAGCGTACCTAAGAAACGATTACCCAGCTCACGTGATGGTACTTTTTCTTGGATTATGTTTGTATTAACCGTGTTAGCGTTGTTAGTATTTACTCTGTGTTGTTGGATATGACCACCTTGACCACCATGTCCTTGCACTTGATGATCGCGTCCATGACCTTGAACATGATGGTCTAGACCACGATCAGGAGGTTGAATGTGGTGGGCGTGACCATGACCTTGATTGTGTTGGTCCTGATGGTTTTGACTTTCAATGTGTTGGTCGTGAACATGACCGTGATGCTCATCGCCAAAACTTTGATCCAAACTCCTAGTAGGACTTAGACCAGCTAACAGAAATCCAAGGTCCAACGAAGTGGCAGTTGTCATATATGATGGAAGTATACTAGACAAAGTCGAAGTTTCTAAAGTGTCTCCTAATAGAGTATTCAAATCCAAGGTAATCGCATTCGTTGGCTCTGCTACGAAACCGCCATGACTCGAAGTTCGCTTTTCTTGTGTTTGCGTGTTTAAAAACTGCAGTCCAGGATGAAATGATTGTTCAGGGAAATGTGCTTGAGCATGCCCATCACTATTCGGCGGAGTTGGCGCGTCTCTGTACTGAATACTGTGAACAGTATGTTCCTGATTGTTGTCGTTCTTCCCGTTGCCGTTGACTCCACTGTCTCCGTTATCGCTTTTCACGTCGGAAGTATTATTTTCACCGAATGACCTCTCAACTAGGGTCTGTAATTCCAATGCCAACCTCGCTGCATGTGCACCATTATAATGCCTGTTACTAGGGACTTCATAAATTGCGGATGGATTAATTGGCTTTCCGCGATTTTGGAAATACGTTTCTCTGTGTGCTGTATGCGATCGTTTACTGGGTGGGCGGACATGTATGTGCCGACGATGTCCGGCAGACAGTGCATCTTTGTGGTAGTGGACGAGATGTCCATTTTGGCCTAAATCGGATGTTCGCAATGGAATACCTGAAATGATACCAGAAAACACTTGTAATATTAATATGAAACAGGAAAATCGGTTGAACGTATGTATCCTACCGCAAATGTCACCATAGCAATGAAAGACAATACACTAATTTATCACAAAAGATATAGCATACATTGCGGTAAGGCGCAAACAATGTTTAGATTAATAAACCGTTCTGTAACAAAGTGACATGACACATACCTGCATGTATTTGTGCAGTTGCTAATTACGTTAATATTGAATCAGCCATTTGCACTAACTCATAGTTGTTTAGGCCAGAATAACAACTGATTGTATGGCAGTTGTTTTAGTTAATTCAGTTTTACATTGCATACCAATTGTCAGGTGACTTGTAAATAAAACCTATGATTTATTTGGGAGAATTTATAGTATTAGTCAACTTGAATATGGTGTATGTTGGCCAACTGGAATATTGATGTCGGTAGGCCAACTGGAATATTGATGTCGGTAGGCCAACTGGAATATTGATGTCGGTAGGCCATCTTGAATATTGATGTCGGTAGGCCAACTGGAATGTTGATGTCGGTAGGTCAACTGGAATATTGATGTCGGTAGGCCAACTGGAATATTGATGTCGGTAGGCCATCTTGAATATTGATGTCGGTAGGCCAACTGGAATATTGATGTCGGTAGGCCAACTTGAATATTGATGTCGGTAGGCCAACTGGAATATTGATGTCGGTAGGCCAACTGGAATATTGATGTCGGTAGGTCAACTGGAATATTGATGTCGGTAGGCCATCTTGAATATTGATGTCGGTAGGCCAACTGGAATATTGATGTCGGTAGGCCAACTGGAATATTGATGTCGGTAGGCCAACTGGAATATTGATGTCGGTAGGTCAACTGGAATATTGATGTCGGTAGGCCATCTTGAATATTGATGTCGGTAGGCCAACTGGAATATTGATGTCGATAGGCCATCTTGAATATTGATGTCGGTAGGCCATCTTGAATATTGATGTCGGTAGGCCATCTTGAATATTGATGTCGGTAGGCCAACTGGAATGTTGATGTCGGTAGGCCATCTTGAATATTGATGTCGGTAGGCCAACTGGAATATTGATGTCGGTAGGCCATCTTGAATATTGATGTAGGTAGGCCATCTAGAATATTGATGTCGGTAGGCCATCTTGAATATTGATGTCGGTAGGCCATCTTGAATATTGATGTCGGTAGGCCATCTTGAATATTGATGCATTGTGGTCAGTTTGAATATTGGTGTATTGTGGTCAGTTTGAATATTGGTGTATTGTGGTCAGTTTAAATATCAGTACATTGTGGTCAGTTTAAATATCGGTGTATTGTGGTCTGTTTGAATATTGGTACATTGTGGTCAGTTTGAATATTGGTGTATTGTGGTCAGTTTAAATATCGGTGCATTGTGGTCAGTTTAAATATCGGTGCATTGTGGTCAGTTTGAATATTGGTGCATTGTGGTCAGTTTGAATATTGGTGTATTGTGGTCAGTTTAAATATCGGTGCATTGTGGTCAGTTTAAATATCGGTATATTGTGGTCAGTTTGAATATTGGCGCATGTTGGCTATCTTGAGTACTGGTGCATGGTGGACATATTAATCATTGGTATATTTTGGCCCGATTTAATATCGGTGTACGTGGGTCAATTTTAATATTGGTATATATTGGTCATCTTAAATATTGGTATATGTTGGTCATATTGGATACTGGTATATGTTGGTTGACATGGTATTCTCAATTCGACAGCTACAAGAGAGGTGTCGTGAGCAACATCAGCCCCTCTACATCACCTTCATAGACCTCACCAAAGCATTCGACCTGGTGAGCCGCGATGGGCTATTCAAGATGCTACCAGTTTCTCAGCATCGTAATGTCTTTTCATGACGGCATGAAGAGTACCGTGCAGTACGGCGCTGAAACCTCTCCAGAATTCGAGGTCAAGAGCGGCGTCAAGCAAGGCTGCGTATTCGCCCCCACACTCTTCGTCATCTATTTTACCATGCTGTTCAGACAAGCTTTCAAGAGAGCTACAGAAGGAGTATGTCTACCTTCACTCCAGATCTGACGGCAAACTCTTCAACATCACCCGACTAATGGCAAATCCAAGACAAGAGAAGTCCTCATCAGAGACATGCTCGTTGCCGACGACGCTGCACTTGCTGCCCATTCTAAAGAACAGCTCCAGTCACTAATGGACCGCTTCTCTGCAGCTTGCGACCTCTTCAGCCTAACCATCAGCTTGAAGAAGACTCAAGTCATGTGCCAAGGAACTACCATTCCAACCGTCATTGGAGACTATCAGCTTGAGGTCGTCAGCCAATTTACCTACCTGGGTTCCACAGCCACGGACAACCTCTCGCTCGATTATGGAGCTGGATAATCGTATTGGCAAAGCAGCCTCCACCCTCTCCAGGCTCAACAAGAAGGTGTGGGAAAACAGACAGCTGACAACCAACACCAAGATAGCGGTGTACAAGGCTTGCGTCGTCAGCTCACTCCTCTATGGAAGCGAGTCATGGACAACATACGCCACTCAAGAGCGAAAACTGCAATCAAGTGTTCCACCTCCGCTGTCTGCGACGCGTCCTATGCATATCCTGGCAGGACAAGGTCACCAACAACGAATTCCTCAGCAGAGCCGGCATTCCATCTATGTACACATTACTCTGCCAACGCAGTCTACGCTGGCTTGGACACGTACGCCGGATGGACGCCGGTCGCATTCCAATAGATATGTTGTGTGGTGAAATGGCCGCAGGGCACAGAGACAAAGGTCGACCCCAACTTCGCGTCAAGGATGTCTACAAACGAGATATGAAAGTGCTGGGGATGGACACCATCACCTGGGAGAACCCCTCGCAGCAAACAGAATAGCGTGGAGACAACAGTTGTCAACGGACTTAAAGAGGGGAGAACTCGCTCTGCAAGCACTCTTTGACAACAAACGCATGAAGATGAAAGCCAAACAGTGTGAGCCGCCAGCAACTGCATCGCCTTCCAGTGACCCTGTCTTCACGTGCGAAGGCTACAACCGCCACTGCAGGTCACGCATCGGACTGTACAGCCACAGCAGACGATGCTCATCTGAAGACTCAACGGGCGCTAACTCCATAGTCTGACAAGACTGACGGATGGGTCATCTTGAACATTGGTATATGTTGGCCATCGTGAATATTGGTATATGTTGGCCATCTTCAATATTGATGTATGGTGGCCATCTTGAACATTGGTATATGTTTGCCATCTTGAACATTGGTATATGTTGGCCATCTTGAACATTGGTATATGTTGGCCATCTTGAATATTGGTATATGTTGGCCATCTTGACTATTGGTATATGTTGGCCATCTTGAACCTTGCCATCTTAAACATTGGTATATGTTGGCCATCTTGAATATTGGTATATGTTGGCCATCTTGAATATTGGTATATGTTGGCCATCTTGAACATTGCCATCTTGAATATTGGTATATGTTGGCCATCTTTACTGTTGGTATATGTTGGCCATCTTTACTGTTGGTATATGTTGGCCATCTTTACTGTTGGTATATGTTGGCCATCTTTACTGTTGGTATATGTTGGCCATCTTTACTGTTGGTAAATGTTGGCCATCTTTACTGTTGGTATATATTGGCCATCTTTACTGTTGGTAAATGTTGGCCATCTTTACTGTTGGTATATGTTGGCCATCTTTACTGTTGGTAAATGTTGGCCATCTTTACTGTTGGTATATGTTGGCCATCTTTACTGTTGGTAAATGTTGGCCATCTTTACTGTTGGTATATGTTGGCCATATTTACTGTTGGTAAATGGTGCCGATGTTGAAAACTGGTATATGTTGGCCAAACTATGCCACATATATATAATTGTTTGTGATACAAAGTAACAGTAACGCATAGCCAACTTGCTCTAGGGTGCAATGACCTATCTATAATGACGGTGATTTGCTTTCGGAGAATTTTCATTACTCATAATCAATGTCAAACTTGTAAATTAAATTTAAATTAGTATGGATGAATTAATGGTTGTTATAAATGCAATATTCTGCTCATTGATTGGCCAGTTGTGTATGTCGTAAGGTAGTAGGGTTATGAATAGAACAGTGAGTAGTACAACTGGTGATATTCTCATTATGGAATGTTGTAGTTGTGTGGTCTACGTTTAATTACCGTCGCTAACGGTTGCCCATAGCGACACATCCTGAAGGGGATTAGTCATTTTAGATTTTTGGAGGATAGTGCAATGATACAGACAGAGACCCATTCCAGAGTCTCCTCTGGTTCTTTTACGTGCACGGTGTAAAGCACCGACACGAGACCTCGGTTTGAAGTAACATCTGAAAGACTGTTAATAGTTGTAGTTGTTTGTATATGCATATACTACTATAATAAACAACTTACTTAACTCTGAATAGAAGACAACATTGTACAGGTGAGTGACTGTGGTGACTATGCATTAACCGCGTTAATATTTAATTGATTCAGTGATTAAGTAGTGGCAGGTTTATGATATACTTCTAGATTCCAATAACAAAACGGTAATTGTTAACAACAATGTCTTATAAAATACCAGTATATTACACAAGTGTATTAGTTACCATTATCAAACCTATTACACAAGTGTATTAGTTACCATTATCAAACCTAGTACACAAGTGTATTAGTTACCATTATCAAACCTAGTACACAAGTGTATTAGTTACCATTATCAAACCTAGTACACAAGTGTATTAGTTACCATTATCAAACCTATTACACAATTGTATTAGTTACCATTATCAAACATATTACACATAATTATTTTCTTGGAATGATCGCAATTAAATGTTTCCTAAAGGACAATACGTATTCTACATGAATAACGACGTAAGTGTGGAAGTCGTGATAGCACAGTGGTAGCGCGTTCGCTTCAGGTGGGAAAGGCCCGGAGTTAGCGCCCCTTGGAGCCGCTACGATTGTGCCCTTAGGCAAGGCATTTAAATTCAACGTTGCCTCTTCTCACTCCCTCGTGGCGATGGATTCCATCAGGAATGAGGTCTCGAGAGTGATTAATATAAGTTGTAAGAACTTGTTTCGCAATCGAGCTAAAATAAATTTGTATAACTAGGATCCGTTGACCGACTTAATAAAAATGACAATGAACAGTTGGACTATGAAAAATAGACATACTCACTGGACTACATCGCGAGAGACGATGACCGGTCGGACATGCATTATGTTTAACCGACAATGTGATGCAGATGTAATATTTATAATCATTCAATCTGACCAACGTACATATCTTCACTACGCTACGATCTGACGTACACTCCTGGATGTGTAAGACTACAGTGGGCTGCTGTAAAAGCTGGCCAATGAGACCCATGCTCGAACAGCTGCCCCATTATATCCAGGAACTCCGAGAGAGTGAGAGACCTCCGAGTGGCTCTGGAAAATGCCGTTTTAAGGTCTTGTCTGGGTCCGTAGGTGGTCTTGTACTTCGTCTACATCCCTGTTAATCAAGGTCAACGTTCGGGGGTTCCGCAAATAACTCGAGCTGGCATAACATATTGCAACAACGCTATTCTCCGCAACCAATCCTGCGCTTTGCACAGCTACTCTAGCAACATTGTATACAAAGCAAATGTAATGCGGTACAAAGAAGACCCGACTGCGTGTATTTGTGAAGTATGGCCTCAGTTTGAACCGTGTGGCTGGACACAACGGTTGGTGTGTTCGAGCCTATGAAGGTCTCTCCACACGAAGGCAATGTAGGTGAGCGACCTGCGATGAGTTTTCATCCCGCCGCCGTATATCCCGCATGACGTAAAGACGTTCATACTTCAGGCAAATGGGGTAAGTGTACCTCTCAGAGTTCAGAGATTTCGCAAATGAACATAATTTTGAAATCAAAAGTGGACTATTGCACGTCTGACCCATGATACCATGAACGTGCAGCAGCCCTATCATGTTAGACAAACCAGAGAAGGTATCCCTAAAAAGGTCTTTTTGGGGCATGAACATTACCGTTTTTCCTATTCTCCCCTAATCCCCTAATAAGATTATTCCATAATTCGGCACTAGTCCCGAAATCGGGCTGGTAGCATCTGATTTAGGCAGTATCGAATCGCCGAAATCCACTCCCCCATAACGCGTCTGTCGTGGTATTATGTCGCTATGTACAAACTGACCATTGCAGCTTGTCGTCGGAAGAAATTTCATAATGGAATGTATTCCACCGCCAAGGGTAGTAGAGAAAGCAACAGGGAGGAGGGCAATGGGTCTGACGAAGCATCTAGTTGGCTCGTAGAAAAGGTCACTGAACAAAAGGTGACCTCATATTTGTTATCGTCTGACCTCAATTTGAGTAGATGATGTTAATCATCTACAGTATAATCAGTCATCAGTCAGTCTCCATTGAGTGTGTACGTCGTGTGTACGTCGTGTGTACGTCGTGTGTACGTGTACGTCGTGTGTACGTCGTGTGTACGTCGTTCGTGTGTACGTCGTGTGTACGTCGTGTGTACGCCGTGTGTACGTCGTGTGTACGCCGTGTGTACGTCGTGTGTACGTCGTGTGTACGTCGTGTGTACGCCGTGTGTACGTCGTGTGTACGTCGTGTGTACGCCGTGTGTACGTCGTGTGTACGTCGTGTGTACGTCATGTGTACGCCGTGTGTACGTCGTGTGTACGTGTACGGCGTGTGTACGTCGTGTGTACGTCGTGTGTACGTCGTGTGTACGTCTTGTGTACGTGTACGTCGTGTGTACGTCGTGTGTACGTTTACGTCGTGTGTACGTCGTGTATACGTATGACAGGTTAGATTGTACAAAAGCCGTGATTATGAAGAGGATTACATGTATATATCATACATGACAGCACGGAATGTACATGACGTTTTTTGTTTATTGCATTAGCAACAGGATTGTATGTCAGAAAAAAACATAAATGATTCATGTGTTACCCAAATTCATACCTATACATGTACCGTCGAAAACGCAAATGTTTACCATGTCGTTAGATATTATTTTTTAAATATTTATTTTATTCCTTATAATTTCATAGTATTATTGACATAAAATATATACAGATAAGTACATAGCATGACAGTATCAACATTATGCATTACATATATTATGTGCATAGTCATTATTATAAACAAATGAGGTTTTAATATATGGTGTGGGGGAGAGTATATTTATGTTTAGGGGATCAGTGTAGAAATGAGCATTAATGTCAGCTAAATGTGATTATATAAGGTGTTTATGTAAACCGTTATGATTGATATTTGTAGCTATATGGGTTGGTATCGTTGGGGATTGGTGTAGGGGACACTAATAGAGAATGATAAATATGGTATTTTTGTGTCAATGCTTTTAAAGAATCTAGTTGCAATGGAAACGATTAACAGGTCGAGTTCTGCTAAAATGGGCGCTATTATGAACACAATGTGGGAGTATGCGTGTCACATCCCTTCTTTAATCGTCATTGAGAGGGAATTCGTCCTAATTGTCTTGTTCCAATTTTACAGTTCTTATACTAGAGGACATTAAAAACGCACACTTCGAATAAGTGTGTTTTTACATGAAACGACGCCTCCTGAAGTCATATTAGATGTTTGGAGGATAGTGCAATGATACAGACAGATACCCATTCCAGAGTCTCCTCTGGTTCTTTTACGTGCACGGTGTAAAGCACCGACACGAGACCTCGGTTTAACGTCCCATCTGAAAGAATGTTAATTTGATTACGTCAGACGGGGGATCGAACCTGCGATCCCTGACTAATATATTGTTATAGTATGTACTATTATATTTATAGGATACGTAATTGCGTTGACCTCATATATCGCATACAAATGACATACTTTAAGTTATGTGATTATATCAGTTTATTTTATTTAGACGTATACATATAGTTCATAGTCATAATTATATACATATTATACATACTATTTACACGATTATATTAAAACTACAATAAATGATAGATCAAATTAATTACTAATTAGACTATTAGTATTGTCCGTGACCGTAGATGCATGCTAATTAACTGCTTGTATCACAATATTCACCGACATGTTAAAGCTGGACGTCAGCTGTAATATTTACTAGCTTCATTCATCAACTAGAATACTGTGCATCCGTGAGCATTGTACCAACTCAATCTATTTTCAATGAGCGTGGTGCCAACTTGGTACCTAGATGTCAATCAAAACGATCCTGGAACAACTTGATTTATTTATATCAATTTTGAGTGTGCCTTTCTTAATAGACAGGTGAGCGATTAATGGGCCCTAAGCCCTCATGCTAGTAAGCACGCTCGCTCACATGGTGGCGAGGGATATTAAGCTCAATCGCCATCATGTTAGTAAGCTCTGTCGTGTTTACTGCTTGTATGAATATAACACTGTTGTTTCTTGTTCTGGTTTTACGCCTTCACAAGCACCATTTCGGGCTATATCACCAGCGGGCAGTTTACCTAAAATCAACTTTCCTGGACAGGCTCCAGCGCATAACCAGTACTTGGTATACCATGCTCCGTAAGAAACTGCCAAATATTTCATATCAAGAGACACGTTCTGAGTGGGACTCGAACCCGTGACAATCAGTGATTATAGGTTACAGTGGTATTCAAGTCAGCGACATAAACCACTCGACCACAGCCGGATCTGTAGTCCAATGATAACACGCTGTAGTGGTTATCCAGGGATCGCAGGTTCGATCCCCCGTCTGACCCGTCTAAACCGAGGTCTCGTGTCGGTGCTGTACACATCACGTACAGCACGTAAAAGAACCAGAGGAGACTCTGGAATGGGTCTCTTTCTGTATCATTGCACTATCCTCCAAAAATCTAAAATTGAGTCAATGTTATGACTGTCATTAAGGCTCCTACGGTGCCATTACTCTAGGCTTGAACATGTATTGCCAATTAACGAATCACTAGAACAATAATAGATTATATTATGAAACCCATATCGACTATAAGAAAACAGTCTATGTCAATATTTTGCACAGATATGCTTTGGGTGACTATGTAGTGTTTCTTAGAGTACTATTAATATTATATATATTTCGCCTCGGTCGACATTATTTTCCTCGGGTTGACAATATCCACTGAACAATCGGCTGTTCTTGCTGATGTTACCTTTGTTTCTGTTTTACCGAACAATTTTACAAGATGGCGGCATAACAAATAAAATCACATTGAAATTAAACGGTAATGTCCGAGTAGCACGATCTTGTTCCGAATGAGGCTATTCAGAGGTGAGACATTGCCATGAGACATTGAAAAATGTCGCCTGCTCGGGTATGGCACATTTTGCATGGGGTAGTCACGTGAGTTATAACAATTACATATGCTATGGACAAGGAGCACAATCAATTATTCCCCGTCTGACCCTAATAAAATTAACAGACTTTCGGATTGGACATTAAATCGAGGTCTCGTGTCGGTGCTTTACACCGTGCACGTAAACGAACCAGAGGATAATCTGGAATGGATCTCTGTCAGTATCATTGCACTATCCTCCAAAAATCTAAAATGACTAATCTCTTCAGGGGGCGTCGCTCATATGGGCAACCGGTAGCGACGATAAATAAACGTAAAACACAATCAATTAGTGTTTATTGAGAATGACTCCATTTGAAATGAATTAATATTACGTTTATGGCAAAAGATTAATGTCTCCAGACATATTCTGCTCACGTGGAAAACCTATATATTACAGTCTACCTAGAAGTGGAGAATTTAGTTAATGGATGCATGTGAGGGTTGAATGTTTAAGCAATGCATTACTTATTGTATTGTATTGTATACAGTGCATACGATTGTCGTGGTTAATAATATATGCAAAGAATAATTTGCATGATGTTAATATTCTTCAATATAGTAGTTATCTCGTATATTCATTCATTATGTTTATGTTGCTTACGGTACACACATATCTATATTTGAATATATTTTTATTGGTAATTACCGTAACGTACATAATTATCTAGGTCGATATATGAATTAATATAATATTTACAAACGTTAAAGTAGGAAAGTACCCGGATAAAACCCACCTGTCCGATCTGGCAACCACCGTACCATCTTACATACTTCCCGGTCCGAGGATCGAACCCGGGTTGCATTGGTGAGAAGCGAGGGCGCTAATCGGACAAACGTTATGAACCTTTCTTCAAATCAAACCGCTTAACGAAATATGTAACAATAAGTCCCTTGAGTAACGTGTGTTACATGTACAGTGTGTCCTTAAATTTAGTCATATCTTTTCATAGGATATTGCGCAATGTAGCAATTCCCAAAATACATTAGGATAGCGATATGAAAATACCATACATATACTATTGAATTGGCAACGATTGTCCCGGCAGAGGAATACCTCAAGGTGCTGTGAGTGGAATACCTCAAGGTGCTGTAAGAGGAATACCACAAGATGCTGTGAGAGGAATACATCAAGGTGATGCGAGAAGAATACATCAAGGTGCTGTGAGAGGAATACCTCAAGGTGCTGTAAGAGGAATATCTCAAGGTGCTGCGAGAGAAATACCACAATATGCTGTAAGAGGAATACCTCAAGGTGCTGTAAGAGGAATACCTCAAGGTGCTGTAAGAGGAATACCTCAAGGTGCTGTAAGAGGAATACCTCAAGGTGCTGTAAGAGGAATACCTCAAGGTGCTGTAAGAGGATTACCTCAAGGTGCTGTAAGAGAAATACCTCAAGGTTCTGTGAGAGGAATACCTCAAGATGCTGTAAGAGGAATACCTCAAGGTGCTGTAAGAGGAATACCTCAAGGTGCTGTAAGAGGAATACCTCAAGGTGCTGTGAGAGGAATACCTCAAGGTGATGCGAGAGGAATACCTCAAGGTGCTGTGAGAGGAATACCTCAAGGTGATGCGAGAGGAATACCTCAAGGTGATGCGAGAGGAATACCTCAAGGTGCTGCGAGAGGAATACCTCAAGGTGCTGCGAGAGGAATACCTCAAGGTGATGCGAGAGGAATACATCAAGGTGCTGCGAGAGGAATACCTCAAGATGCTGTGAGAGGAATACATCAAGGTCCTGCTAGAGGAATACCTCAAGGTGTTGTGAGAGGAATACATCAACGTGCTGTAAGAGGAATACCTCAAGGTGCTGTGAGAGGAATACCTCAAGGTGCTGTGAGAGGAATACCTCAAGGTGCTGTGAGAGGAATACCACAAGGTGCTGTGAGAGAAATACCTCAAGGTGCTGTAAGAGGAATACCTAAAGGTGCTGTGAGAGGAATACCTCAAGGTGCTGTCAGACAGAATAATCTCGGAACATTTCTCTTACATGTATACATATAGTGATGCAGTACTCATACATGTATACATATAGTGATGCAGTACTCTTACATGTATACATATAGTGATGCAGTACTCGTACATGTATACATATAGTGATGCAGTACTCTTACATGTATATATATAGATGCAGTACTCTTACATGTATACATATAGTGATGCAGTACTCATACATGTATACATATAGTGATGCAGTACTCTTACATGTATACATATAGTGATGCAGTACTCGTACATGTATACATATAGTGATGCAGTACTCTTACATGTATATATATAGATGCAGTACTCTTACATGTATACATATAGTGATGCAGTACTCATACATGTATACATATAGTGATGCAGTACTCTTACATGTATACATATAGTGATGCAGTACTCTTACATGTATATATATAGATGCAGTACTCTTACATATATACATATAGTGATGCAGTACTCTTACATATATACATATAGTGATGCAGTACTCTTACATATATACATATAGTGATGCAGTACTCTTACATGTATACATATAGTGATGCAGTACTCTTACATATATACATATAGATGCAGTACTTTTACATATATACATATAGATGCAGTACTCGTACATATATACATATAGTGATGCAGTACTCTTACATGTATACATATAGATGCAGTACTCTTACATATATACATATAGATGCAGTACTTTTACATATATACATATAGATGCAGTACTCGTACATATATACATATAGTGATGCAGTACTCTTACATATATACATATAGATGCAGTACTCTTACATATATACATATAGATGCAGTACTTTTACATATATACATATAGATGCAGTACTCGTACATATATACATATAGTGATGCAGTACTCTTACATGTATACATATAGTGATGCAGTACTCTTACATGTATACATATAGTGATGCAGTACTCGTACATGTATACATATAGATGCAGTACTCTTACATATATACATATAGTGATGCAGTACTCTTACATGTATACATATAGTGATGCAGTACTCTTACATATATACATATAGTGATGCAGTACTCTTACATGTATATATATAGATGCAGTACTCTTACATATATACATATAGTGATGCAGTACTCGTACATGTATACATATAGTGATGCAGTACTCTTACATGTATACATATAGTGATGATGTACTCGTACATGTATACATATAGTGATGCAGTACTCTTACATGTATACATATAGTGATGCAGTACTCTTACATATATACATATATATGCAGTACTCTTACATGTATACATATAGTGATGCAGTACTCTTACATATATACATATAGTGATGCAGTACTCTTACATATATACATATAGTGATGCAGTACTCGTACATGTATACATATAGATGCAGTACTCTTACATGTATACATATAGTGATGCAGTACTCATACATGTATACATATAGTGATGCAGTACTCTTACATGTATACATATAGTGATGCAGTACTCGTACATGTATACATATAGTGATGCAGTACTCGTACATGTATACATATAGTGATGCAGTACTCTTACATGTATACATATAGTGATGCAGTACTCTTACATGTATACATATAGTGATGCAGTACTCTTACATGTATACATATAGATGCAGTACTCTTACATGTATACATATAGTGATGCAGTACTCTTACATGTATACATATAGATGTAGTACTCTTACATGTATACATATAGTGATGCAGTACTCTTACATGTATACATATAGTGATGCAGTACTCTTACATATATACATATAGATGCAGTACTCTTACATGTATACATATAGTGATGCAGTACTCGTACATGTATACATATAGATGCAGTACTCTTACATATATACATATAGATGCAGTACTCTTACATGTATACATATAGTGATGCAGTACTCGTACATGTATACATATAGTGATGCAGTACTCTTACATATATACATATTGTGATGCAGTACTCTTACATATATACATATAGATGCAGTACTCGTACATGTATACATATAGTGATGCAGTACTCTTACATGTATATATATAGATGCAGTACTCTTACATGTATACATATAGTGATGCAGTACTCATACATGTATACATATAGTGATGCAGTACTCTTACATATATACATATAGTGATGCAGTACTCTTACATATATACATATAGATGCAGTACTCTTACATGTATACATATAGATGCAGTAATCTTACATGTATACATATAGTGATGCAGTACTCTTACATGTATATATATAGGTGCAGTACTCGTACATGTATACATATAGTGATGCAGTACTCTTACATGTATACATATAGTGATGCAGTACTCTTACATGTATACATATAGATGCAGTAATCTTACATGTATACATATAGTGATGATGTACTCTTACATATATACATATAGTGATGCAGTACTCTTACATATATACATATAGATGCAGTACTCTTACAAGTATACATATAGATGCAGTACTCTTACATATATACATATAGTGATGCAGTACTCTTACATGTATACATATAGTGATGCAGTATTCGTACATGTATACATATAGTGATGCAGTACTCTTACATATATATACATATAGATGCAGTACTCTTACATGTATACATATATAGATGCAGTACTCGTACATGTATACATATAGTGATGCAGTACTCTTACATATATACATATAGATGCAGTACTCTTACATATATACATATAGATGCAGTACTCTTACATATATACATATAGATGCAGTACTCTTACATATATACATATAGATGCAGTACTCTTACATATATACATATAGATGCAGTACTCTTACATATATACATATAGATGCAGTACTCTTACATGTATACATATAGTGATGCAGTACTCTTACATATATACATATAGATGCAGTACTCTTACATATATACATATAGATGCAGTACTCTTACATATATACATATGGATGCAGTACTCGTACATATATACATATAGATGCAGTACTCGTACATATATACATATAGATGCAGTACTCTTACATGTATACATATAGTGATGCAGTACTCTTACATATATACATATAGATGCAGTACTCTTACATATATACATATAGATGCAGTACTCGTACATGTATACATATAGTGATGCAGTACTCTTACATGTATACATATAGTGATGCAGTACTCTTACATGTATACATATAGTGATGCAGTACTCTTACATGTATACATATAGTGATACAGTACTCTTACATGTATACATATAGTGATGCAGTACTCTTACATGTATACATATAGATGCAGTACTCTTACATGTATACATATAGATGCAGTACTCTTACATGTATACATATAGTGATGCAGTACTCTTACATGTATACATATTGTGATGCAGTACTCTTACATATATACATATAGATGCAGTACTCTTACATATATACATATAGATGCAGTACTCTTACATGTATACATATATAGATGCAGTACTCGTACATGTATACATATATAGATGCAGTACTCGTACATATATACATATAGATGCAGTACTCTTACATATATACATATAGTGATGCAGTACTCTTACATATATACATATAGTGATGCAGTACTCTTACATGTATACATATAGATGCAGTACTCGTACATGTATACATATAGATGCAGTACTCGTACATATATACATATAGATGCAGTACTCTTACATATATACATATAGATGCAGTACTCTTACATATATACATATAGTGATGCAGTACTCGTACATGTATACATATAGTGATGCAGTACTCTTACATATATACATATAGATGCAGTACTCTTACATGTATACATATAGTGATGCAGTACTCTTACATGTATACATATAGTGATGCAGTACTCTTACATGTATACATATAGATGCAGTACTCTTACATATATACATATAGTGATACAGTACTCTTACATGTATACATATTGTGATGCAGTACTCTTACATATATACATATAGATGCAGTACTCTTACATATATACATATAGTGATGCAGTACTCTTACATGTATACATATAGATGCAGTACTCTTACATGTATACATATAGTGATGCAGTACTCTTACATGTATACATATAGTGATGCAGTACTCTTACATATATACATATAGTGATGCAGTACTCGTACATGTATACATATAGATGCAGTACTCTTACATGTATACATATAGTGATGCAGTACTCTTACATGTATACATATAGTGATGCAGTACTCTTACATGTATACATATAGATGCAGTACTCTTACATGTATACATATAGTGATGCAGTACTCTTACATATATACATATAGTGATGCAGTACTCGTACATGTATACATATAGATGCAGTACTCTTACATGTATACATATAGTGATGCAGTACTCTTACATGTATACATATAGTGATGCAGTACTCTTACATGTATACATATAGTGATGCAGTACTCGTACATGTATACATATAGTGATGCAGTACTCGTACATGTATACATATAGTGATGCAGTACTCATACATATATACATATAGTGATGCAGTACTCGTACATGTATACATATAGTAATGTCCTTGGAAAGAAGCAGTACTCTTAAAGTCATAATCATGTTAAAAGAACGACATTGCCGTGTAGGCGAGTATCCCGTTTATGTATGCCAGTAATTTTAAGAAAATACGCTAAAAGTGATGATCTCACATTAATGCATTCGTCAACGGTTTTGCAACCAACACCATTGACGTAGCTTCCTATAGGCCGTGTAGGCCGTGGCCTACACTTTTCCCCGAAAAATCGAAAAAATAAAAATGCCAACTCTGCAACAAATATCGGGAGGCCAGGATTAAATTATATAAGCTATAAATAGTTTTCCTGGGGACGACCACCGGACCCCCTCCCGTCTTAAGTTTTAAGTTGGCCTACACATCGATTCCAGCCAAGCTACGCCCCTGGACACAATTACATGATAACAACCGTTGGAGCAATTGTGACGTCATTTTGAACAGGAACATGACTTAAATTCCACATTACCTCTCAGTACCGTATAGCCAGAGGCACATTTCAACCACCGAGGCAATCTAAGGGGTCCGGTGGCATGTTCCCCTTTAAAATTGTTGGGATATAGAAACGATTCCCTTCGTTTTCTGATTTAATGAGTTTAGACGTATAATTATGTACTGACCTTTCAGCTCTCTAGCAGTCAACATTTTATACAGCAAAGGGGTATTTTTTGCATTTTGTTTATTTAATTTTTAATTTTTTTAATTTTATTTTTTTGTGGAAATTTTAACCTATGCAGTTGTCTTGGTGTGTCTCAGTGTGGCTACGGGTCTGTCTCTTCTCTCTCCCTTATGGCGATGGATTTCGTCAGGAATGAGGTCACGAGAGCGATTAAACTAATGTTGTAAGAACTACAACAGAGAGCAGCTAGACTAATTCTAGATCAGGACTTTGACACTCCATCGCAATTATTATTCTCCCAACTAAAATGGATGACCTTTCCAGAACGAGTCATATATCAGAAGGCTATACAAATGTATAAAACATTACATGGAGCTGCTCCAGACTATTTAAAATCGTCCTTCACTTTTACTTCTGATATACATCCCAGAATTCTTAGATCAACCTCAGAATATCAATTATACACACCAAGACCAAATTGTGAATTATTTCGTAATACATTTGAATTTTCAGGATCATCTATTTGGAATTCATTGCCTCACTCAGTTCAAAATGCTCCAACTATCCAACAGTTCAAAATTCTCTACTTAAGGTGGCACTATAACAATTCAAACTAATCGCGTACTTCTACTGTTATTATAAACGTGTATTGCCATTGCTATATTTATTAGAATCGGAAAATTGCTGTCCTTAAGTTGATTTCATACATATTTTGAAGATACCACTACAAGTCAAATCTGCACATTGTTAGATAGATCTACTATCATTAATTGTCTCATTCCCATTTTCTACTCTGCTAGCCAATTCCATATATCATCATATTCCATTACATATTAAATATAGTTTCCCTATTTTTCAGCTTTTACATTACTATATTATTCCAATGTGCAGTTCTCACTTATAGTGCTATCTTTTGATTGCATTTGATTGTATATATGTTGAGGGCCTCATGGTAGATTAACTTTTGTTAAATGAGTACTCTCGTTAAATAAAGTCTTTATTATTATTATTATTATTATTATTATCTATCCTCCTTTAATGTCGAACCCCTCGCGGGGATGTAGACATGTTGCGCGTCAAAATCCGCAAAGAAGTTAAAAGTATGAGTAGTTAAAAGCAGAATTTAAGAAAGTAATGAAAATAAGTTGTGGAACTTAATAAGAGCTAAATTAAATTTGTATAACATTTTTAGTTTATCATACCTGATATCGCAGATGCAGCCGCTGTTAGTAAATAAACCGTCCAATAGTTCATGTCGATCGCACAATCAATCACATTGCCTCAAAACACTTTAATTTAGCATCATTCCGGCAATACTTTCCCGCAAATCAATCTATTTTCACTCTTATCCTGATCTCCCGTCTATTTAATTGTCTTCCTTAATTTTAATACGAAATATACGTACGTATATATCTATAATTATATTCCTAAATATGTACAGAGTAAGTCCATTATAGTTTCCGTCAATACATACTAGCTCTAGTAGCTTTCATTCTATTCATCTGTTATGGTGTCCCGAATCCGATGAGTTATATAATGCATAATTCTGAACACGATAATATCGGCCACGTGCCTATTTTCGATCTATCATAAAAATGACAATTTTTTTAATAACTGTCCCTTTTTATTAAAATCAAATAAAATGCTCCGCTACCGAATCGCGTTCACTTTGTTCTACGTCCCCGTGATGTTCGTATTTGTCGGCGCGCTGGTATTTCTCCGGTCCTTGGTTTGATGTCTCGTGTGTTTTATCCAACCACACTATCACACTCTCAGCGGTGACGTTTTCAATTCGCAGCCGAGCGGAATTTCAATATCTAAACATGTTGTGCTAAGCTAAGTCTTTAATGTAATTCACAGGTAAGTCGTTCTGAGTAATCTAATCACTTAATCTTCGTTTGTCTAAATATGTACACTTGTATGTATAGAAATAGTTACGTGTACGTTAACTCACCTTATAAAGTGTGCCGTTATGGATACCGCGAGTCCATAAATCATCTTTATTACCATATTTCAGATAGACTTGCGTATTTTATGCTATGTTAATTATTAGGTAATTATTCGTATTTTAAATTGGTGATTTGACACGGTATATATATATACTCGTGAAATACATGCAAATAAGGTCATACTAAATACACCACGTCATTCTTTAATATCGCGTCCTTGAATATTTCTGAATGTAGATTATTTTGCATAATATTGTTACATGAACCGCGATATGACATGACTATATACGTGTCAGTGGTTCAGTGGACTGTGACTCCAGGTATCGCAGGTTCGATACCCAGCATGACCCTAATAATATTAACACTCTTTCAGATGGGATATATAAAACGAGGTATCATGTATCTGGGTTATGCGCGTGGCATGTAAAAGTACCAGTAATGATTCTGTGTGGTGAACTTCCAAAAATATAATGTAAAAATGTGTTTGCTTATTATAGTGTCACCCCTATTTAAAGGGCCAGCCAATACTGACTTAAGAGACACGTCTTTTTTATGAACATCAGTACTTCCCGAATCCTACGCTTGTATGCCAAACGCAAGGCTGGTTGGCAATCGGTAACCATTATTTAACTAGATGGCGGCTCACCCCCCCCCCTAGCAGGCCATATCAGACCAAACCACTGACGAGGTTCAAACCTTCGACCTCCCGCTCTTTAACCACTTGGCCACTGAGACGGATACTTATGGAGGGATCGCAACACAAAATAACAATAAAATGAAATACATACACACGTATAGGTACAATACATACACACGTATATGTACAATACATACACACGTATATGTACAATACATACACACGTATATGTACAATACATACACACGTATATGTACAATACATACACACGTATAGGTACAATACATACACACGTATATGTACAATACATACACACGTATATGTACAATACATACACACGTATAGGTACAATACATACACACGTATATGTACAATACATACACACGTATATGTACAATATATACACACGTATATGTACAATACATACACACGTATAGGTACAATACATACACACGTATAGGTACAATACATACACACGTATAGGTACAATACATACACACGTATAGGTACAATACATACACACGTATAGGTACAATACATACACACGTATAGGTACAATACTATACACACGTATAGGTACAATACATACACACGTATAGGTACAATACATACACACGTATATGTACAATACATACACACGTATAGGTACAATACATACACACGTATAGGTACAATACATACACACGTATAGGTACAATACATACACACGTATATGTACAATACATACACACGTATAGGTACAATACATACACACGTATATGTACAATACATACAAACGTATAGGTACAATACATACACACGTATATGTACAATATATATATATACACGTATAGGTACAATACATACACACGTATAGGTACAATACATACACACGTATGTGTACAATATATACACACGTATAGCTACAATACATACACACGTTTAGGTACAATACATACACACGTATAGGTACAATACATACACACGTATAGGTACAATACATACACACGTATAGCTACAATACATACACACGTATAGGTACAATACATACCCACGTATATGTACAATACATACACACGTATAGGTACAATACATACACACGTATAGGTACAATACTATACACACGTATAGGTACACTGTGTGTGTGTGTGTGTGTGCGTGCGTGCGTGCGTGCGTGCGTGCGTGCGTGCGTGCGTGCGTGCGTACGTGCGTGCGTGCGTATGAGGCTACACAGTGGTGTGTGTGTCGGGCCACGGCCATACAGATGTATGGTTATCGGGACATGTTCATAGAGTAGTATGTGTGTCGGAGCATGTTCATACAGTTTTGTATAGTTCAGGACTGCAAGATGAGCAATTGGTCGTGTGATATTCAGATGGTGGATCACTGTTTCAGTTGTCCTTATATTTACAACAAGCCTTCTAAATTACGTATTCATCCGCGCATGTCAATTTGACATGTATTTGAAGCATACCAAATCATTTCCGACAAACATTGCTCGATAAAGTATCAACGAAGTAAACGCTTTTTTCTGTTTAATATAAAGTACCTGCCACATTGTGTTTCACAATCGTGTATAATATGCTTGGCAGAGAAACGACACCAACATGACCGTACTATTATATTAATAGGTTTGTAATAAACATATTCAGTGA
>CM026399.1:4638195-4662413 GCA_014843695.1 Archivesica marissinica
AGTAAAGGAAAAATAATTCTTAGTTTTTCTGAATCAGTACACCCCATAGTGACTCAGGAAAAAAATCCCCATGAATTGAGCTTGGGTAATTTTTTTCCAAGCACTTTGAAATTTCGGACCCAATCGAAGATCCATCAAGATAGGGGGTAGGACTAACAAATTTAAGTCTCTAGTCACTTCTGGTCTAGGTATGATAATGGAAATTGGCAGGAGGTTACAAAGGTGATTACTCTTCCCTGGGGTCAATGGAGCAAATTGATGTGATGATGTAATCATGAAGAAATCCAAGATGGCGTCCATTTTGGCGGGAAAAACGAAAATATTGGTTACCAGTCAACTCACGTCATTCTGACTTGAGAAATATATTCTATACCAGCCTGTAATGTAATTTGATGTATCTTTCTTGTAGATCCTCACAGTTTGATTTGCATTTCTGGTGCCTTGCGTAGTGTCCTGGGTTCGAATCCCAGGTGTGACAATATTGTTTTCGTCTTTTTCGCCAGGGTAGGTGGCAGTAGAAAAGATGTGCTTTGCTTCCAAAATATGGCATCATACATAGTCAGTGATGACTGGTACAAGGAGAGGAACAATGATAGCAAGAAAGAGTCAGAAAGGGTGATGATAGCTGCTGCAAAGCTTGTCCGGGAAGAAATACGAGCGAGAAATTATAATAAAGATGTGTATCCAGGAATAAATGAGATTAAAAGTTCCGAAGAATGCGGAGACTTTTTGACTCCTAGTCTACGTGTGTTCCTGGAAACACTGATTAAAGATGAGCTAAAGTGTGACGTAATTGGGCAAGCCATCACACAAGCCGCACGTCCGAACTCTGTAATTTCACCACTGCTGTTCGGTCTTGGTATAGAGTTAGATCACGTCTTTGGATCAAAGTGGCTCACAGAAGAACTTTCCTCATTTGGCTTGTCCATCACCTACAATGAAGTTCAGCTTTTCAAGCAGTCCATTCTTCAGCAGCAAACATTGCAATCGTTGTCCCCACCGCCATTCCCGACGTTAGGACAGTACATTGCAGATAATGCAGATTCAAACATACGCACCTTGGACGGGACCGGAACCATTCACGGTATGGGTATTATTGCTTGGTATCAACGCCGAAATAGCCAGCAAATTACCGACCAGCATGTAAAACGTATGGCAAGGGTCAACATTTCCGATCTTACTTACGATAAAGGCATACCAATTATTCTTTATGTCACACCAGCCATCCCCGCCTTGTCAACATTCAAGTTCAATGCGATATGTGAAACGATATTACCATTCACTATCCCACCTGTGTCATATTATTCAAAGGTGCTCTGGAGTTCTACCAAAGTACTTGCAACCAAAATGACTCCTAGCCCGGATTGGACAAATTGGTCTGGATTCATGCACTGTGTCTATCAAAACGACACAGATGGAATTAGTGCCGATGAAGTGTTGATGCTTCCAATCATAGACCTGAACCCCAGTGATGAAACCTGCATCTACTCCACGTTGTCTTACATACAAGACCAAGTGACGAAACTGAAACTGCCAAGTACATCAGTAACATTTGACCAACCGCTCTTCATTAAAGCTGTTGAAATTGCTGCCACCAAACAGCTTAACAATCTTGTGATTAGACTGGGTGGGTTCCATACATTAATGAGCACAATCAGTAGCATCTTTCATACGATGCGAGGATCTGGAATATATGAAGCTCTGGGTCAGATATGTGGCCCCAATGCTATTTTGCACATATTGTCTGGCAAAGCCATTGCACGGGCACTACGGGTTCTCTATCGTCTCGACGCATGCCTGACCACCAAATTACTGGAACAGATAATACCGGACTGCGAGGCACATCGTGACGAGAATGATAATTATGACGGTGGTATCAATGAGAAATTTCAGTCCAGTCTTACTACAAAGGATGTGGAGGCCTTGTGGACGTATTGAATTCCGATGCTGAAACTCGTTGTGATGACATTGTAAACTCGGAGTCACTTGTCTTGTTAGATAAATGCATTGAAGAATTGAAAATATCATTGTCATCACAGTCTAGAACAGCACAATTATGGATCCAATTACTGAATTATATTGGGAAAATAGAAGACTTTGTAGCATGTGAGAGACTAAAGGACTGGAATGGACATTTGAGAGTATGTAGTGAGTTTCTGAACTTATTTGCAGCAACAGGACATATTCACTATGCAAAAAGTGCAAGGCTGTACTTGCAAAATATGGCCAAGCTACCAGAACAGCATCCCTGGCTATATCAGAAGTACATAGAAGGCGCTCATGCTGTGGAAAGAACAGAACATTGTTTTAACGGACTCTGGTCAGACTTGGTGATAGAGCAAACGCTCATGTGTTCGCTAAAAAGTCGTGGTGGTTTGACACATGGACGAGGTCTGAATGAATCTGTCCGTCACCAATGGGTGTTCACCTTACCAATCTGTGTGGCAATCCATGATGCAATGACAACTCGCTCGCAGAAGAAGATACGGACGTCCGAACAACACGTAGATCTCAGCATTGCTCGAAAAGACCGCGACCTCACTAATCTTGATAAACTGTTAGACTGGTTTGGTGATCGCAATCCATTCGTCAGCAACGGTTGTGACTTGCGTTCATTGTCAACCGGTTTGACAGCGGAACAAGGGGATGGTATCAACTGTGATATCACCGAGGAAGTTGGCTCTAAATTACAGTCAAAGATAGACTCCGTGTCATATAACGATTAAGCGATCTGAGCAAATTAAGACTGCAAGATCTCCAACCCGGAGTAAGGGTAGGACGAAAGAAAACACTGCACATTGATCCGGCTATTCTACTCAGTCGATGTTCGGCCATCTCACAAAGAATCAGCGAGAACATGGAGCCATATTTCCAATGGGAAATGTGTGTGAGTCCTCCATCCTTGTTCAAGGACAATTTCATGAGGAAGCTGGTGAAGTCTGAATTAGCTAACGCACTGTATAATGATGTAGCAGATACTAGGCCATCTGGTGAGCAAATGCGTGTTGTCGACGGCGGTTGGCTTCTTCACTACATACGGTGGAAACACAACACATACCAGGAAGTCTTCGAGCAGTACTCGTCATATCTCACACATCAATTTGGTCAGTGTATTGTTGTATTCGATGGATATCCCGAGTTTTCAACTAAGGATCACGAACACCACCGACGCAAATCAGATCAACTTCCCGCCGCTACAATAGAAGTGAACCCGTCACGTCGTAGGTACAAGGATCAGGAAGCGTTCTTTGCTAACATTGCAAATAAAGTTGGCTTCATTGCTATGCTCACTGATCACTTGGAAGCAAATGGTCATATCATAAAGCAAGCACAAGCAGATGCCGATACACTAATAGTCTCTACCGCACTAGATTATGCCAAGAACCAGCAAACTGTTGAAGTAATCGCAAATGACACGGACATCTTGGTTTTGTTTCTGCATCACTGGAAAGAGGATATGGCGAACATATACGTTCATACGGTCATCGGAGGAACAAGGCGAAAACTAGTGGGGCCTTCCACAATTCATTCCGTAAAGGATGTGTCATCAAAGGTTGATCCAGTCACTAAAAAAAACATTCTGTTCATACATGCATGGAGTGGATGTGACACAACATCTTCAACATTCTGACATAGCAAGACTAAACTGATGAAAACTATAGCAAAAGACCGCTCAATTCAAGCGATTGCCGACAATTTCTCTTTAGCTGAAACTCAGGACACAGTCGGGAAGCTTGGCATAGATTTATTCACTTTGTTGTTTGGTGAATATTGCAAGGAAAGGACTCTGACGACCATTCGCTTTCACAAGTACCAGACGATGATTGCTCAGTCAAACATCTTGGAACCGCAACGAATGCCTCCGACAGTACGTGCCGCCCATTTCCACAGCCTCAGGGTATTTCTACAAACTATTCAGTGGATGAACTTGGATACTGAAGTGCTTGATCCATGCTCATGGGGTTGGCAACATGATCGTTCCGGACTTGTACCATTAATGACGGACATGGACGTAGCACCGGAGAGTGTGTTGAAATTCATTAGGTGCAAGTGTAAAAGCCAAAATCCCAACCAATGTGGTACAAACTTGTGTACCTGTTTCAAGCATGGAATCCAGTGTGTTGAGGCTTGTGGAGGAAGCTGTAAAAACACTGTCAGAGTCGATATCCAAGAATAATTGGTAGCCTACATGAAACAAAAACAGTAAACAATGAGTCAGAATGACGCGAGTTGACTGGTAGCCAATATTTTCGTTTTTTCCGCCAAAATGGACGCCATCTTGGATTTCGTCATGATTACGTCATCACATCAATTTGGTCCATTGACCCCAGTGAAGAGTAATCATTTTTGTAACCTCATGCCAATTTGCATTATCATACCTAGATTAGAAGTGACTAGAGACTTAAATTTGTTAGCCCTACCCCTCATCTTGATGGATCTTCGATTGGGTCTTGGGGCCGAAATTTCAAAGTGCTGGGAAAAACATTCCCCAAGCCCAATTCATGGGGATTTTTTTTTCTGATGCGCTATGGGGTGTACTGATTCAGAAAAACTAAGAATTATTTTTCCTTTACTTTTTTCCTGCAAAATGTTCATATAGGAGTTATACAACCATAATAGAAGTTGGACACAGTTTGAAGAGAGCAAGTTGAATTTTGCTTATCTTTGCATATGGATATTTCACTTTTCAGACTTTCAGTTCAGAATTGTCAGGTCTGGGAATCCTGGATGTGTTATCTCCCCTAGTACACATGTTTTACAGACATAGTGTGTTATCTCCCCTAGTACACATGTTTAACAGACATAGTGTGTTATCTCCCCTAGTACACATGTTTTACAGACATAGTGTGTTATCTCCCCTAGTACACATGTTTTACAGACATAGTGCTGGTTATCTCCCCTAGTACACATGTTTTACAGACATAGTGTGTTATCTCCCCTAGTACACATGTTTTACAGACATAGTGTGTTATCTCCCCTAGTACACATGTTTTACAGACATAGTGTGTTATCTCCCCTAGTACACATGTTTTACAGACATAGTGTGTTATCTCCCCTAGTACACATGTTTTACAGACATAGTGCTGGTTATCTCCCCTAGTACACATGTTTTACAGACATAGTGCTGGTTATCTCCCCTAGTACACATGTTTTACAGACATAGTGTGTTATCTCCCCTAGTACACATGTTTTACAGACATAGTGTGTTATCTCCCCTAGTACACATGTTTTACAGACATAGTGCTGGTTATCTCCCCTAGTACACATGTTTTACAGACATAGTGCTGGTTATCTCCCCTAGTACACATGTTTTACAGACATAGTGTGTTATCTCCCCTAGTACACATGTTTTACAGACATAGTGTGTTATCTCCCCTAGTACACATGTTTTACAGACATAGTGTGTTATCTCCCCTAGTACACATGTTTTACAGACATAGTGCTGGTTATCTCCCCTAGTACACATGTTTTACAGACATAGTGCTGGTTATCTCCCCTAGTACACATGTTTTACAGACATAGTGTGTTATCTCCCCTAGTACACATGTTTTACAGACATAGTGTGTTATCTCCCCTAGTACACATGTTTTACAGACATAGTGCTGGTTATCTCCCCTAGTACACATGTTTTACAGACATAGTGCTGGTTATCTCCCCTAGTACACATGTTTTACAGACATAGTGTGTTATCTCCCCTAGTACACATGTTTTACAGACATAGTGTGTTATCTCCCCTAGTACACATGTTTTACAGACATAGTGCTGGTTATTTCTTTGTTTTACAAAGTTGTGATTATTGATTAATGAAATGTGAATTGCCATGACGGTGTTTTATTTCAGTCGAACGTCGATGATATACACGTGATATGTGGATGTTTGAAGGATTTCCTACGTGGACTGAAGGAACCATTGGTTACGTTTAAACTTTGGAAAAACTTTGTTAAAGCAGCAGGTATGATTACTGATGTACTGATTGACACAAGCTTTGTGCGAGTAGTTAGCTGTATTGTTAGAACAGCACTATTTGACCTGTGATCTAATATTTTATAAACACTACCACCATGTAAAGCTTTGATGACCTGACAATGCTCCAAGAATTACTGTCTTGTATAACACTACCATGTAAAGCTTTGATGACCTGACAATGCTCCAAGAATTACTGTCTTGTATAACACTACCACAATGTAAAGCTTTGATGACCTGACAATGCTCCAAGAATTACTGTCTTGTATAACACTACCACAATGTAAAGCTTTGATGACCTGACAATGCTCCAAGAATTACTGTCTTGTATAACACTAGCACAATGTAAAGCTTTGATGACCTGACAATGCTCCAAGAATTACTGTCTTGTATAACACTACCATGTAAAGCTTTGATGACCTGACAATGCTCCAAGAATTACTGTCTTGTATAACACTACCATGTAAAGCTTTGATGACCTGACAATGCTCCAAGAATTACTGTCTTGTATAACACTACCACAATGTAAAGCTTTGATGACCTGACAATGCTCCAAGAATTACTGTCTTGTATATTCGAGGTCAATAACCAGTGGGGTGTAGTCTAATTAACATCCTGTTGAGGGTTTAAGGATTTGCTGGCAGGTATGAAGCAGAACTTAACTTTTCCGAGACAGCTAAGATTGGAAATTTGATATTATATACCGAGTCAAAAAAGAAACGATACCAAACTAAAAATGACGTAAAACGGATAAAACCATAGAAAGGTTTAATATATTATTACGTATCAGTACCGGGTATCTTATTGCAACGTCAGCCAACCATAAACACAGGTAAATAAACACCCGATAATCCTGGAACGCCGAATTTCCGATTTGCACGTGCTCGTCAACAAAGACAACTTCCTGCACATGTACAAATCGAAAAACCGGTTTATTGTACTGGTATTGCATTATCATCGAGGAAAAACACCTTACATACCCATTGTTACCTCTAACAAAATGCCTAGGCTAAACCGCAATCAGAGAATGCGTGCCATTGGCATGATTGACGGTGGTTTACGTCAGCGTGACGTCGCAAATCGACTCGGGTTATGCGGATCACGATAACACGTCTACTTCGACGTTATCGAACACATGGATCGGTGGACGACCGTCCAAGATCTGGTCGACCACGTGTGACGACGCGTGAACAGGACCGTCACATTCGGACGTCACATTTATGTGACCGGTTCCTACCTGCTACGCACACAGCTGCCGTTACTCCTGGGATGACCAACAATCGCATCAGTGCACAAACAGTCAGGAACCGGCTCGGTGAACATGGCATTCGTGCCCATCGGCCATACGTTGGACCCATCCTGACACGACGTCACCGTGACGTACAGCGACGGAACGTGCTCGCTGGACTCGGTTACAGTGGAATTCGGTGATGTTTAGCAATGAATCGTGGTTCTGTTTGCGTCGAGCGGATGGCAGAGAGCGGGTATATCGCAGATGCGGTGAACGTTAGGCCGACGCATGTGTACGTCAGGTCGATCTGTTCGGGGGCGGAAGCGTTATGGCGTGGGGCGGTATCATCTTCGGCAGTCGCACTGAACTGTTAGTGGTGGACGGGAACCTAAACGCCCAGCGGTACTGTGATGAGATCCTTGCACCAGTTGTTGTGTCGTTCTTTAACGCCAACAGAAACGTCACACTGTTCCAACAGGACAACGCCAGGTGTCATACTGCTCGGATTTCCACCACATTATTGGAGCAGAACAATATTGAAACCCTGCCGTGGCCTGCTTTGTCACCAGACTTGTCACCCATAGAACATTTGTGGGATACGTTAGACCGCCGCGTCAGACGACGTCAGCCGGTAACGTTAAACCAACTGAAGGATGTTTTGCGTCAGGAGTGGACAAATATTGACCAGCAAGAGATTCAGACACTCTTCCGTTCGATGTGACGGCGGTGCATTGCAGTGAGACGCAAATGGTGCCCATACTCGGTATTGACGTCTGTGTGAAAACTCCATTAGACCCCTGTCCAATGAATTACGTCATCACGCAGCAGACAGTTTCGGAGGCTCATTATGCTTTATCTGCTCCTCTTTCAAACATGTTGGACTATCATCTTATGAATTTTCAAAGAATTTTCTTAATAAATGTTGAAATTATAGACACATAAACACCAGGTATCGTTTCTTTTTTGACTCGGTATATAACTTAGATTGACAATTGAAGGAAAAAATCAAACAAAAAAAGTTTTAATCAAACAATTTTTAGCGATGTCATTACTTTTTTCAGCAATTCCTTCTTTTTTTCCCGCCAAATGCGGCAATGTCGACTGCAAACGGGAACCCTACCTTGGGGGCGGTGACCTTGCATTGACATATTCAGAGAATCGTGACAAGTCGATCGTCTTTGTTTTGATATTTACAGAGAATCGTGACGCGGCGATGGCAGAGTCGGACATGTACCAGGCACTGAGTGAGTTGCCAAGAGCCAACCAGGACACTATTGCCTTCCTAATACTTCATTTACTAAGGTACAAAACTATGAAAACATACCAGTATCGGATCGTTATATTTGCTAATGGTCTAGGGTATCGGCATGTAATAACTTACTGTACCTGAGAGATACATGTTGTGGTCGGCTTGTCTAGGGTATCAGCATGTAATAACTTACTGTACCGGAGAGATACATGTGGTGGTCGGCTTGTCTAAGGTATCAGCATGTAATAACTTACTGTACCAGAGAGATACATGTGGTGGTCGGCTTGTCTAAGGTATCAGCATGTAATAACTTACCTGTACCTGAGAGATACATGTGGTGGTCGGCTTGTCTAAGGTATCAGCATGTAATAACTTACTGTACCGGAGAGATACATGTGGTGGTCGGCTTGTCTAAGGTATCAGCATGTAATAATCTACTGTACCGGAGAGATACATGTGGTGGGCAGTTTGTCTAAGGTATCAGCATGTAATAACTTACTGTACCGGAGAGATACATGTGGTGGGCAGTTTGTCTAAGGTATCAGCATGTAATAACTTACTGTACCGGAGAGATACATGTGGTGGGCAGTTTGTCTAAGGTATCAGCATGTAATAACTTACTGTACCGGAGAGATACATGTGGTGGTCGGCTTGTCTAAGGTATCAGCATGTAATAACTTACTGTACCGGAGAGATACATGTGGTGGGCAGCTTGTCTAAGGTATCAGCATGTAATAACTTACTGTACCGGAGAGATACATGTGGTGGGCAGTTTGTCTAAGGTATCAGCATGTAATAACTTACTGAGAGATACATGTGGTGGGCAGCTTGTCTAAGGTATCAGCATGTAATAACTTACCTGTACCGGAGAGATACATGTGGTGGGCGGCTTGTCTAAGGTATCAGCATGTAATAACTTACGGAGAGATACATGTGGTGGGCAGCTTGTCTAAGGTATCAGCATGTAATAACTTACCTGTACCTGAGAGATACATGTGGTGGTCGGCTTGTCTAAGGTATCGGCATGTAATAACTTACCTGTACCGGAGAGATACATGTGGTGGTCGGCTTGTCTAAGGTATCAGCATGTAATAACTTACCTGTACCGGAGAGATACATGTTGTGGTCGGCTTGTCTAAGGTATCAGCATGTAATAACTTATCTGTACCGGAGAGATAAATGTGGTGGTCGGCTTGTCTAAGGTATCAGCATGTAATAACTTATCTGTACTGGAGAGATACATGTGGTGGTCGGCTTGTCTAAGGTATCAGCATGTAATAACTTACTGTACCGGAGAGATACATGTGGTGGGCAGTTTGTCTAAGGTATCAGCATGTAATAACTTACCTGTATTTGAGAGATACATGTGGTGGTCGGCTTGTCTAAGGTATCAGCATGTAATAACTTACCTGTACCGGAGAGATACATGTGGTGGGCAGTTTGTCTAAGGTATCAGCATGTAATAACTTACCTGTACCTGAGAGATACATGTGGTGGGCAGTTTGTCTAAGGTATCAGCATGTAATAACTTACTGTACCGGAGAGATACATGTGGTGGGCAGTTTGGGTATCAGCATGTAATAACTTACTGTACTGGAGAGATACATGTGGTGGTCGGCTTGTCTAAGGTATCGGCATGTAATAACTTACCTGTACCGGAGAGATACATGTGGTGGTCGGCTTGTCTAAGGTATCAGCATGTAATAACTTACCTGTACCTGAGAGATACATGTGGTGGTCGGCTTGTCTAAGGTATCAGCATGTAATAACTTACTGTACCGGAGAGATACATGTTGTTGTCGGCTTGTCTAAGATATCAGCATGTAATAACTTACCTGTACCTGAGAGATACATGTGGTGGTCGGCTTGTCTAAGGTATCAGCATGTAATAACTTATCTGTACCGGAGAGATACATGTTGTTGTCGGCTTGTCTAATGTATCAGCATGTAATAACTTACCTGTACCTGAGAGATACATGTGGTGGTCGGCTTGTCTAAGGTATCAGCATGTAATAACTTACCTGTACCGGAGAGATACATGTGGTGGTCGGCTTGTCTAAGGTATCAGCATGTAATAACTTATCTGTACCGGAGAGATACATGTGGTGGTCGGCTTGTCTAAGGTATCAGCATGTAATAACTTACCTGTACCGGAGAGATACATGTGGTGGTCGGCTTGTCTAAGGTATCAGCATGTAATAACTTACTGTACCGGAGAGATACATGTGGTGGTCGGCTTGTCTAAGGTATCAGCATGTAATAACTTATCTGTACCGGAGAGATACATGTGGTGGTCGGCTTGTCTAAGGTATCAGCATGTAATAACTTACTGTACCGGAGAGATACATGTGGTGGGCAGTTTGTCTAAGGTATCAGCATGTAATAACTTACCTGTACCTGAGAGATACATGTGGTGGTCGGCTTGTCTAAGGTATCAGCATGTAATAACTTACCTGTACCGGAGAGATACATGTGGTGGGCAGTTTGTCTAAGGTATCAGCATGTAATAACTTATCTGTACCTGAGAGATACATGTGGTGGGCAGTTTGTCTAAGGTATCAGCATGTAATAACTTACTGTACCGGAGAGATACATGTGGTGGGCAGTTTGTCTAAGGTATCAGCATGTAATAACTTACTGTACTGGAGAGATACATGTGGTGGTCGGCTTGTCTAAGGTATCAGCATGTAATAACTTACCTGTACTGGAGAGATACATGTGGTGGTCGGCTTGTCTAAGGTATCAGCATGTAATAACTTACTGTACCGGAGAGATACATGTGGTGGGCAGTTTGTCTAAGGTATCAGCATGTAATAACTTACCTGTACTGGAGAGATACTTGTGGTGGTCGGCTTGTCTAAGGTATCAGCATGTAATAACTTACCTGTACCGGAGAGATACATGTGGTGGTCGGCCTGTCTAAGGTATCAGCATGTAATAACTTACCTGTACCGGAGAGATACATGTGGTGGTCGGCTTGTCTAAGGTATCAGCATGTAATAACTTATCTGTACCGGAGAGATAAATGTGGTGGTCGGCTTGTCTAAGGTATCAGCATGTAATAACTTATCTGTACCGGAGAGATACATGTTGTGGTCGGCTTGTCTAAGGTATCAGCATGTAATAACTTACCTGTACCTGAGAGATACATGTGGTGGTCGGCTTGTCTAAGGTATCAGCATGTAATAACTTACCTGTACTGGAGAGATACTTGTGGTGGTCGGCTTGTCTAAGGTATCAGCATGTAATAACTTACCTGTACCGGAGAGATACATGTGGTGGTCGGCCTGTCTAAGGTATCAGCATGTAATAACTTACCTGTACCGGAGAGATACTTGTGGTGGTCGGCTTGTCTAAGGTATCAGCATGTAATAACTTATCTGTACCGGAGAGATACATGTGGTGGTCGGCTTGTCTAAGGTATCAGCATGTAATAACTTACTGTACCGGAGAGATACATGTGGTGGGCAGTTTGTCTAAGGTATCAGCATGTAATAACTTACTGTACCGGAGAGATACATGTGGTGGGCAGTTTGTCTAAGGTATCAGCATGTAATAACTTACTGTACCGGAGAGATACATGTGGTGGGCAGTTTGTCTAAGGTATCAGCATGTAATAACTTACTGTACCGGAGAGATACATGTGGTGGGCAGTTTGTCTAAGGTATCAGCATGTAATAACTTACGGAGAGATACATGTGGTGGGCAGCTTGTCTAAGGTATCAGCATGTAATAACTTACGGAGAGATACATGTGGTGGGCAGCTTGTCTAAGGTATCAGCATGTAATAACTTACCTGTACCTGAGAGATACATGTGGTGGTCGGCTTGTCTAAGGTATCGGCATGTAATAACTTACCTGTACCGGAGAGATACATGTGGTGGTCGGCTTGTCTAAGGTATCAGCATGTAATAACTTACGGAGAGATACATGTGGTGGGCAGCTTGTCTAAGGTATCAACATGTAATAACTTACGGAGAGATACATGTGGTGGTCGGCTTGTCTAAGGTATCAGCATGTAATAACTTACCTGTACCTGAGAGATACATGTGGTGGTCGGCTTGTCTAAGGTATCGGCATGTAATAACTTACCTGTACCGGAGAGATACATGTGGTGGTCGGCTTGTCTAAGGTATCAGCATGTAATAACTTACGGAGAGATACATGTGGTGGTCGGCTTGTCTAAGGTATCAGCATGTAATAACTTACGGAGAGATACATGTGGTGGTCGGCTTGTCTAAGGTATCAGCATGTAATAACTTATCTGTACCGGAGAGATACATGTGGTGGTCGGCTTGTCTAAGGTATCAGCATGTAATAACTTACTGTACCGGAGAGATACATGTGGTGGGCAGTTTGTCTAAGGTATCAGCATGTAATAACTTACCTGTACCGGAGAGATACATGTGGTGGGCAGTTTGTCTAAGGTATCAGCATGTAATAACTTACAGAGAGATACATGTGGTGGGCAGCTTGTCTAAGGTATCAGCATGTAATAACTTACGGAGAGATACATGTGGTGGGCAGCTTGTCTAAGGTATCAGCATGTAATAACTTACGGAGAGATACATGTGGTGGGCAGTTTGTCTAAGGTATCAGCATGTAATAACTTACCTGTACCTGAGAGATACATGTGGTGGTCGGCTTGTCTAAGGTATCAGCATGTAATAACTTACCTGTACCGGAGAGATACATGTGGTGGGCAGTTTGTCTAAGGTATCAGCATGTAATAACTTACTGTACCTGAGAGATACATGTGGTGGGCAGTTTGTCTAAGGTATCAGCATGTAATAACTTACCTGTACCTGAGAGATACATGTGGTGGTCGGCTTGTCTAAGGTATCAGCATGTAATAACTTACCTGTACCGGAGAGATACATGTGGTGGTCGGCTTGTCTAAGGTATCAGCATGTAATAACTTACTGTACCGGAGAGATACATGTGGTGGTCGGCTTGTCTAAGGTATCAGCATGTAATAACTTACTGTACCGGAGAGATACATGTGGTGGGCAGTTTGTCTAAGGTATCAGCATGTAATAACTTACTGTACCGGAGAGATACATGTGGTGGGCAGTTTGTCTAAGGTATCAGCATGTAATAACTTACGGAGAGATACATGTGGTGGGCAGCTTGTCTAAGGTATCAGCATGTAATAACTTACTGTACCGGAGAGATACATGTGGTGGGCAGCTTGTCTAAGGTATCAGCATGTAATAACTTACGGAGAGATACATGTGGTGGGCAGCTTGTCTAAGGTATCAGCATGTAATAATTTACGGAGAGATACATGTGGTGGGCAGCTTGTCTAAGGTATCAGCATGTAATAACTTACCTGTACCTGAGAGATACATGTGGTGGTCGGCTTGTCTAAGGTATCAGCATGTAATAACTTACCTGTACCGGAGAGATACATGTGGTTGTCGGCTTGTCTAAGGTATCAGCATGTAATAACTTACTGTACCGGAGAGATACATGTGGTGGTCGGCTTGTCTAAGGTATCAGCATGTAATAACTTATCTGTACCGGAGAGATACATGTGGTGGTCGGCTTGTCTAAGATATCAGCATGTAATAACTTACTGTACCGGAGAGATACATGTGGTGGGCAGTTTGTCTAAGGTATCAGCATGTAATAACTTACCTGTACCTGAGAGATACATGTGGTGGTCGGCTTGTCTAAGGTATCAGCATGTAATAACTTACCTGTACCGGAGAGATACATGTGGTGGGCAGTTTGTCTAAGGTATCAGCATGTAATAACTTACCTGTACCGGAGAGATACATGTGGTGGTCGGCTTGTCTAAGGTATCAGCATGTAATAACTTACCTGTACCGGAGAGATACATGTGGTGGTCGGCTTGTCTAAGGTATCAGCATGTAATAACTTACTGTACCGGAGAGATACATGTGGTGGTCGGCTTGTCTAAGGTATCAGCATGTAATAACTTACCTGTACCGGAGAGATACATGTGGTGGTCGGCTTGTCTAAGGTATCAGCATGTAATAACTTACCTGTACCGGAGAGATACATGTGGTGGTCGGCTTGTCTAAGGTATCAGCATGTAATAACTTATCTGTACCGGAGAGATACATGTGGTGGTCGGCTTGTCTAAGGTATCAGCATGTAATAACTTACTGTACCGGAGAGATACATGTGGTGGGCAGTTTGTCTAAGGTATCAGCATGTAATAACTTACCTGTACCTGAGAGATACATGTGGTGGGCAGTTTGTCTAAGGTATCAGCATGTAATAACTTACTGTACCGGAGAGATACATGTGGTGGGCAGTTTGTCTAAGGTATCAGCATGTAATAACTTACTGTACCGGAGAGATACATGTGGTGGTCGGCTTGTCTAAGGTATCAGCATGTAATAACTTACCTGTACCGGAGAGATACATGTGGTGGTCGGCTTGTCTAAGGTATCAGCATGTAATAACTTACTGTACCGGAGAGATACATGTGGTGGGCAGTTTGTCTAAGGTATCAGCATGTAATAACTTACTGTACCGGAGAGATACATGTGGTGGGCAGTTGTCTAAGGTATCAGCATGTAATAACTTACCTGTACCGGAGAGATACATGTGGTGGTCGGCTTGTCTAAGGTATCAGCATGTAATAACTTACCTGTACCGGAGAGATACATGTGGTGGTCGGCTTGTCTAAGGTATCAGCATGTAATAACTTACCTGTACCGGAGAGATACATGTGGTGGTCGGCTTGTCTAAGGTATCAGCATGTAATAACTTACTGTACCGGAGAGATACATGTGGTGGTCGGCTTGTCTAAGGTATCAGCATGTAATAACTTACCTGTACCGGAGAGATACATGTGGTGGTCGGCTTGTCTAAGGTATCAGCATGTAATAACTTACCTGTACCGGAGAGATACATGTGGTGGTCGGCTTGTCTAAGGTATCAGCATGTAATAACTTACCTGTACCGGAGAGATACATGTGGTGGGCAGTTTGTCTAAGGTATCAGCATGTAATAACTTACTGTACCGGAGAGATACATGTGGTGGGCAGTTTGTCTAAGGTATCAGCATGTAATAACTTACTGTACCGGAGAGATACATGTGGTGGGCAGTTTGTCTAAGGTATCAGCATGTAATAACTTACTGTACCGGAGAGATACATGTGGTGGTCAGCTTGTCTAAGGTATCAGCATGTAATAACTTACTGTACCGGAGAGATACATGTGGTGGGCAGTTTGTCTAAGGTATCAGCATGTAATAACTTACTGTACCGGAGAGATACATGTGGTGGGCAGCTTGTCTAAGGTATCAGCATGTAATAACTTACGGAGAGATACATGTGGTGGTCGGCTTGTCTAAGGTATCAGCATGTAATAACTTACCTGTACCGGAGAGATACATGTGGTGGTCGGCTTGTCTAAGGTATCAGCATGTAATAACTTACCTGTACCGGAGAGATACATGTGGTGGTCGGCTTGTCTAAGGTATCAGCATGTAATAACTTACCTGTACCGGAGAGATACATGTGGTGGTCGGCTTGTCTAAGGTATCAGCATGTAATAACTTATCTGTACCGGAGAGATACATGTGGTGGTCGGCTTGTCTAAGGTATCAGCATGTAATAACTTACCTGTACCGGAGAGATACATGTGGTGGTCGGCTTGTCTAAGGTATCAGCATGTAATAACTTACCTGTACCGGAGAGATACATGTGGTGGTCGGCTTGTCTAAGGTATCAGCATGTAATAACTTACCTGTACCGGAGAGATACATGTGGTGGTCGGCTTGTCTAAGGTATCAGCATGTAATAACTTACCTGTACCGGAGAGATACATGTGGTGGTCGGCTTGTCTAAGGTATCAGCATGTAATAACTTACTGTACCGGAGAGATACATGTGGTGGTCGGCTTGTCTAAGGTATCAGCATGTAATAACTTACTGTACCGGAGAGATACATGTGGTGGGCAGTTTGTCTAAGGTATCAGCATGTAATAACTTACTGTACCGGAGAGATACATGTGGTGGGCAGTTTGTCTAAGGTATCAGCATGTAATAACTTACTGTACCGGAGAGATACATGTGGTGGGCAGTTTGTCTAAGGTATCAGCATGTAATAACTTACTGTACGGAGAGATACATGTGGTGGGCAGCTTGTCTAAGGTATCAGCATGTAATAACTTACGGAGAGATACATGTGGTGGGCAGCTTGTCTAAGGTATCAGCATGTAATAACTTACCTGTACCTGAGAGATACATGTGGTGGTCGGCTTGTCTAAGGTATCAGCATGTAATAACTTACCTGTACCGGAGAGATACATGTGGTGGTCGGCTTGTCTAAGGTATCAGCATGTAATAACTTACGGAGAGATACATGTGGTGGGCAGCTTGTCTAAGGTATCAGCATGTAATAACTTACGGAGAGATACATGTGGTGGTCGGCTTGTCTAAGGTATCAGCATGTAATAACTTACCTGTACCGGAGAGATACATGTGGTGGTCGGCTTGTCTAAGGTATCAGCATGTAATAACTTACCTGTACCGGAGAGATACATGTGGTGGTCGGCTTGTCTAAGGTATCAGCATGTAATAACTTACCTGTACCGGAGAGATACATGTGGTGGTCGGCTTGTCTAAGGTATCAGCATGTAATAACTTATCTGTACCGGAGAGATACATGTGGTGGTCGGCTTGTCTAAGGTATCAGCATGTAATAACTTTCTGTACCGGAGAGATACATGTGGTGGTCGGCTTGTCTAAGGTATCAGCATGTAATAACTTACTGTACCGGAGAGATACATGTGGTGGGCAGTTTGTCTAAGGTATCAGCATGTAATAACTTACTGTACCGGAGAGATACATGTGGTGGGCAGTTTGTCTACGGTATCAGCATGTAATAACTTAAGGAGAGATACATGTGGTGGGCAGTTTGTCTAAGGTATCAGCATGTAATAACTTACGGAGAGATACATGTGGTGGGCAGCTTGTCTAAGGTATCAGCATGTAATAACTTATGGAGAGATACATGTGGTGGGCAGCTTGTCTAAGGTATCAGCATGTAATAACTTACGGAGAGATACATGTGGTGGGCAGTTTGTCTAAGGTATCAGCATGTAATAACTTACCTGTACCTGAGAGATACATGTGGTGGTCGGCTTGTCTAAGGTATCAGCATGTAATAACTTACCTGTACCGGAGAGATACATGTGGTGGGCAGTTTGTCTAAGGTATCAGCATGTAATAACTTATCTGTACCTGAGAGATACATGTGGTGGGCAGTTTGTCTAAGGTATCAGCATGTAATAACTTACCTGTACCTGAGAGATACATGTGGTGGTCGGCTTGTCTAAGGTATCAGCATGTAATAACTTACCTGTACCGGAGAGATACATGTGGTGGTCGGCTTGTCTAAGGTATCAGCATGTAATAACTTACTGTACCGGAGAGATACATGTGGTGGTCGGCTTGTCTAAGGTATCAGCATGTAATAACTTACTGTACCGGAGAGATACATGTGGTGGGCAGTTTGTCTAAGGTATCAGCATGTAATAACTTACTGTACCGGAGAGATACATGTGGTGGGCAGTTTGTCTAAGGTATCAGCATGTAATAACTTACGGAGAGATACATGTGGTGGGCAGTTTGTCTAAGGTATCAGCATGTAATAACTTACTGTACCGGAGAGATACATGTGGTGGGCAGCTTGTCTAAGGTATCAGCATGTAATAACTTACGGAGAGATACATGTGGTGGGCAGCTTGTCTAAGGTATCAGCATGTAATAACTTACGGAGAGATACATGTGGTGGGCAGCTTGTCTAAGGTATCAGCATGTAATAACTTACCTGTACCTGAGAGATACATGTGGTGGTCGGCTTGTCTAAGGTATCAGCATGTAATAACTTACCTGTACCGGAGAGATACATGTGGTGGTCGGCTTGTCTAAGGTATCAGCATGTAATAACTTACCTGTACCGGAGAGATACATGTGGTGGTCGGCTTGTCTAAGGTATCAGCATGTAATAACTTACCTGTACCGGAGAGATACATGTGGTGGTCGGCTTGTCTAAGGTATCAGCATGTAATAACTTACTGTACCGGAGAGATACATGTGGTGGTCGGCTTGTCTAAGGTATCAGCATGTAATAACTTATCTGTACCGGAGAGATACATGTGGTGGTCGGCTTGTCTAAGGTATCAGCATGTAATAACTTACCTGTACCGGAGAGATACATGTGGTGGTCGGCTTGTCTAAGGTATCAGCATGTAATAACTTATCTGTACCGGAGAGATACATGTGGTGGTCGGCTTGTCTAAGGTATCAGCATGTAATAACTTACTGTACCGGAGAGATACATGTGGTGGTCGGCTTGTCTAAGGTATCAGCATGTAATAACTTACTGTACCGGAGAGATACATGTGGTGGGCAGTTTGTCTAAGGTATCAGCATGTAATAACTTACCTGTACCGGAGAGATACATGTGGTGGTCGGCTTGTCTAAGGTATCAGCATGTAATAACTTACCTGTACCGGAGAGATACATGTGGTGGGCAGTTTGTCTAAGGTATCAGCATGTAATAACTTACTGTACCGGAGAGATACATGTGGTGGGCAGTTTGTCTAAGGTATCAGCATGTAATAACTTACTGTACCGGAGAGATACATGTGGTGGGCAGTTTGTCTAAGGTATCAGCATGTAATAACTTACTGTACCGGAGAGATACATGTGGTGGTCGGCTTGTCTAAGGTATCAGCATGTAATAACTTACCTGTACCGGAGAGATACATGTGGTGGTCGGCTTGTCTAAGGTATCAGCATGTAATAACTTACTGTACCGGAGAGATACATGTGGTGGGCAGTTTGTCTAAGGTATCAGCATGTAATAACTTACTGTACCGGAGAGATACATGTGGTGGGCAGTTTGTCTAAGGTATCAGCATGTAATAACTTACGGAGAGATACATGTGGTGGGCAGCTTGTCTAAGGTATCAGCATGTAATAACTTACGGAGAGATACATGTGGTGGTCGGCTTGTCTAAGGTATCAGCATGTAATAACTTACCTGTACCGGAGAGATACATGTGGTGGTCGGCTTGTCTAAGGTATCAGCATGTAATAACTTACCTGTACCGGAGAGATACATGTGGTGGTCGGCTTGTCTAAGGTATCAGCATGTAATAACTTACTGTACCGGAGAGATACATGTGGTGGTCGGCTTGTCTAAGGTATCAGCATGTAATAACTTACTGTACCGGAGAGATACATGTGGTGGGCAGCTTGTCTAAGGTATCAGCATGTAATAACTTACGGAGAGATACATGTGGTGGGCAGCTTGTCTAAGGTATCAGCATGTAATAACTTACGGAGAGATACATGTGGTGGTCGGCTTGTCTAAGGTATCAGCATGTAATAACTTACCTGTACCGGAGAGATACATGTGGTGGTCGGCTTGTCTAAGGTATCAGCATGTAATAACTTACCTGTACCGGAGAGATACATGTGGTGGTCGGCTTGTCTAAGGTATCAGCATGTAATAACTTATCTGTACCGGAGAGATACATGTGGTGGTCGGCTTGTCTAAGGTATCAGCATGTAATAACTTACCTGTACCGGAGAGATACATGTGGTGGTCGGCTTGTCTAAGGTATCAGCATGTAATAACTTACTGTACCGGAGAGATACATGTGGTGGGCAGTTTGTCTAAGGTATCAGCATGTAATAACTTACCTGTACCGAGAGATACATGTGGTGGTCGGCTTGTCTAAGGTATCAGCATGTAATAACTTACCTGTACCGGAGAGATACATGTGGTGGGCAGTTTGTCTAAGGTATCAGCATGTAATAACTTACTGTACCTGAGAGATACATGTGGTGGGCAGTTTGTCTAAGGTATCAGCATGTAATAACTTACTGTACCGGAGAGATACATGTGGTGGGCAGTTTGTCTAAGGTATCAGCATGTAATAACTTACGGAGAGATACATGTGGTGGGCAGCTTGTCTAAGGTATCAGCATGTAATAACTTACGGAGAGATACATGTGGTGGTCGGCTTGTCTATGGTATCAGCATGTAATAACTTACCTGTACCGGAGAGATACATATGGTGGTCGGCTTGTCTAAGGTATCAGCATGTAATAACTTATCTGTACCTGAGAGATACATGTGGTGGTCGGCTTGTCTAAGGTATCAGCATGTAATAACTTATCTGTACCGGAGAGATACATGTGGTGGTCGGCTTGTCTAAGGTATCAGCATGTAATAACTTACCTGTACCGGAGAGATACATGTGGTGGTCGGCTTGTCTAAGGTATCAGCATGTAATAACTTATCTGTACCGGAGAGATACATGTGGTGGTCGGCTTGTCTAAGGTATCAGCATGTAATAACTTATCTGTACCTGAGAGATACATGTGGTGGTCGGCTTGTCTAAGGTATCAGCATGTAATAACTTACCTGTACCGGAGAGATACATGTGGTGGTCGGCTTGTCTAAGGTATCAGCATGTAATAACTTACCTGTACTGGAGAGATACATGTGGTGGTCGGCTTGTCTAAGGTATCAGCATGTAATAACTTACCTGTACCGGAGAGATACATGTGGTGGTCGGCTTGTCTAAGGTATCAGCATGTAATAACTTACGGAGAGATACATGTGGTGGTCGGCTTGTCTAAGGTATCAGCATGTAATAACTTATCTGTACCGGAGAGATACATGTGGTGGTCGGCTTGTCTAAGGTATCAGCATGTAATAACTTACTGTACCGGAGAGATACATGTGGTGGGCAGTTTGTCTAAGGTATCAGCATGTAATAACTTACCTGTACCTGAGAGATACATGTGGTGGTCGGCTTGTCTAAGGTATCAGCATGTAATAACTTACCTGTACCGGAGAGATACATGTGGTGGGCAGTTTGTCTAAGGTATCAGCATGTAATAACTTATCTGTACCTGAGAGATACATGTGGTGGGCAGTTTGTCTAAGGTATCAGCATGTAATAACTTACCTGTACCTGAGAGATACATGTGGTGGTCGGCTTGTCTAAGGTATCAGCATGTAATAACTTACCTGTACCAGAGAGATACATGTGGTGGTCGGCTTGTCTAAGGTATCAGCATGTAATAACTTACCTGTACCGGAGAGATACATGTGGTGGTCGGCTTGTCTAAGGTATCAGCATGTAATAACTTACTGTACCGGAGAGATACATGTGGTGGGCAGTTTGTCTAAGGTATCAGCATGTAATAACTTACTGTACCGGAGAGATACATGTGGTGGGCAGTTTGTCTAAGGTATCAGCATGTAATAACTTACGGAGAGATACATGTGGTGGGCAGTTTGTCTAAGGTATCAGCATGTAATAACTTACTGTACCGGAGAGATACATGTGGTGGGCAGTTTGTCTAAGGTATCAGCATGTAATAACTTACGGAGAGATACATGTGGTGGGCAGCTTGTCTAAGGTATCAGCATGTAATAACTTACGGAGAGATACATGTGGTGGTCGGCTTGTCTAAGGTATCAGCATGTAATAACTTACCTGTATGAGAGATACATGTGGTGGTCGGCTTGTCTAAGGTATCAGCATGTAATAACTTACCTGTACCGGAGAGATACATGTGGTGGTCGGCTTGTCTAAGGTATCAGCATGTAATAACTTATCTGTACCGGAGAGATACATGTGGTGGTCGGCTTGTCTAAGGTATCAGCATGTAATAACTTACCTGTACCGGAGAGATACATGTGGTGGTCGGCTTGTCTAAGGTATCAGCATGTAATAACTTACCTGTACCGGAGAGATACATGTGGTGGTCGGCTTGTCTAAGGTATCAGCATGTAATAACTTACCTGTACCGGAGAGATACATGTGGTGGTCGGCTTGTCTAAGGTATCAGCATGTAATAACTTACCTGTACCGGAGAGATACATGTGGTGGGCAGTTTGTCTAAGGTATCAGCATGTAATAACTTACCTGTACCGGAGAGATACATGTGGTGGTCGGCTTGTCTAAGGTATCAGCATGTAATAACTTACCTGTACCGGAGAGATACATGTGGTGGTCGGCTTGTCTAAGGTATCAGCATGTAATAACTTACTGTACCGGAGAGATACATGTGGTGGTCGGCTTGTCTAAGGTATCAGCATGTAATAACTTACTGTACCGGAGAGATACATGTGGTGGTCGGCTTGTCTAAGGTATCAGCATGTAATAACTTACTGTACCGGAGAGATACATGTGGTGGTCGGCTTGTCTAAGGTATCAGCATGTAATAACTTATCTGTACCGGAGAGATACATGTGGTGGTCGGCTTGTCTAAGGTATCAGCATGTAATAACTTACTGTACCGGAGAGATACATGTGGTGGTCGGCTTGTCTAAGGTATCAGCATGTAATAACTTACTGTACCGGAGAGATACATGTGGTGGGCAGTTTGTCTAAGGTATCAGCATGTAATAACTTACCTGTACCTGAGAGATACATGTGGTGGTCGGCTTGTCTAAGGTATCAGCATGTAATAACTTACCTGTACCGGAGAGATACATGTGGTGGGCAGTTTGTCTAAGGTATCAGCATGTAATAACTTACTGTACTGAGAGATACATGTGGTGGGCAGTTTGTCTAAGGTATCAGCATGTAATAACTTACTGTACCGGAGAGATACATGTGGTGGGCAGTTTGTCTAAGGTATCAGCATGTAATAACTTACTGTACTGGAGAGATACATGTGGTGGTCGGCTTGTCTAAGGTATCAGCATGTAATAACTTACCTGTACCGGAGAGATACATGTGGTGGTCGGCTTGTCTAAGGTATCAGCATGTAATAACTTACTGTACCGGAGAGATACATGTGGTGGGCAGTTTGTCTAAGGTATCAGCATGTAATAACTTACTGTACCGGAGAGATACATGTGGTGGGCAGTTTGTCTAAGGTATCAGCATGTAATAACTTACGGAGAGATACATGTGGTGGTCGGCTTGTCTAAGGTATCAGCATGTAATAACTTACCTGTACCGGAGAGATACATGTGGTGGTCGGCTTGTCTAAGGTATCAGCATGTAATAACTTATCTGTACCTGAGAGATACATGTGGTGGTCGGCTTGTCTAAGGTATCAGCATGTAATAACTTACTGTACCGGAGAGATACATGTGGTGGTCGGCTTGTCTAAGGTATCAGCATGTAATAACTTACTGTACCGGAGAGATACATGTGGTGGGCAGTTTGTCTAAGGTATCAGCATGTAATAACTTACTGTACCGGAGAGATACATGTGGTGGGCAGTTGTCTAAGGTATCAGCATGTAATAACTTACGGAGAGATACATGTGGTGGGCGCTTGTCTAAGGTATCAGCATGTAATAACTTACCTGTACCGGAGATACATGTGGTGGTCGGCTTGTCTAAGGTATCAGCATGTAATAACTGTACCGGAGAGATACATGTGGTGGGCAGCTTGTCTAAGGTATCAGCATGTAATAATGTACCGGAGAGATACATGTGGTGGGCGGCTTGTCTAAGGTATCAGCATGTAATAACTTACCTGTACCTGAGAGATACATGTGGTGGTCGGTTGTCTAAGGTATCAGCATGTAATAACTTACCTGTACCTGAGAGATACATGTGGTGGTCGGCTTGTCTAAGGTATCAGCATGTAATAACTTACTGTACTGGAGAGATACTTGTGGTGGTCGGCTTGTCTAAGGTATCAGCATGTAATAACTTATCTGTACCGGAGAGATACATGTGGTGGTCGGCTTGTCTAAGGTATCAGCATGTAATAACTTATATGTACCGGAGAGATACA
>CM026399.1:4663413-4679254 GCA_014843695.1 Archivesica marissinica
ATAACATAGAGTAGACTAGATGTTGGACAAGAATTGTATAGAGTACACAATAACATAGAGTAGACTAGATGTTGGACAAGAATTGTACCTCATAGAGTACACAATAACATAGAGTAGACTAGATGTTGGACAGGAATTGTACTCATAGAGTACACAATAACATAGAGTAGACTAGATGTTGGACAGGAATTGTATAGAGTACACAATAACATAGAGTAGACTAGATGTTGGACAATAATTGTATAGAGTACACAATAACATAGAGTAGACTAGATGTTGGACAGGAATTGTATAGAGTACACAATAACATAGAGTAGACAATAAAATAGAGTACACAATAACATAGAGTAGACTAGATGTTGGACAAGAATTGTACCTCATAGAGTACACAATAACATAGAGTAGACATAAATAGAGTACACAATAACATAGAGTAGACTAGATGTTGGACAAGAATTGTATAGAGTACACAATAACATAGAGTAGACTAGATGTTGGACAGGAATTGTACGTCATAGAGTACACAATAACATAGAGTAGACTAGATGTTGGACAAGAATTGTATAGAGTACACAAAACATAGAGTAGACTAGATGGTGGACAAGAATGTACGTCATAGAGTACACAATAACATAGAGTAGACTAGATGTTGGACAAGAATTGTACTCATATAGAGTACACAATAACATAGAGTAGACTAGATGGTGGACAAGAATTGTACGTCATAGAGTACACAATAACATAGAGTAGACTAGATGTTGGACACGAATTGTATAGAGTACACAATAACATAGAGTAGACTAGATGTTGGACAAGAATTGTACCTCATACAGTACACAATAACATAGAGTAGACTAGATGTTGGACAGGAATTGTACCTCATACAGTACACAATAACATAGAGTAGACTAGATGTTGGACAGGAATTGTACCTCATAGAGTACACAATAACATAGAGTAGACTAGATGTTGGACAGGAATTGTACGTCATAGAGTACACAATAACATAGAGTAGACTAGATGTTGGACAGGAATGTATAAGTACACAATCATAGAGTACACAATAACATAGAGTAGACTAGATGTTGGACAGGAATTGTATAGAGTACACAATAACATAGAGTAGACTAGATGGTGGACAGGAATTGTACCTCATAGAGTACACAATAACATAGAGTAGACTAGATGTTGGACAAGAATTGTATAGAGTACACAATAACATAGAGTACACAATAACATAGAGTAGACTAGATGGTGGACAGGAATTGTACCTCATAGAGTACACAATAACATAGAGTAGACTAGATGTTGGACAAGAATTGTATAGAGTACACAATAACATAGAGTACACAATAACATAGAGTAGACTAGATGGTGGACAGGAATTGTACCTCATAGAGTACACAATAACATAGAGTAGACTAGATGTTGGACAAGAATTGTATAGAGTACACAATAACATAGAGTACACAATAACATAGAGTAGACTAGATGGTGGACAGGAATTGTACCTCATAGAGTACACAATAACATAGAGTAGACTAGATGTTGGACAAGAATTGTATAGAGTACACAATAACATAGAGTAGACTAGATGGTGGACAAGAAGTGTACCTCATAGAGTACACAATAACATAGAGTAGACTAGATGTTGGACAGAAATTGTACCTCATAGAGTACACAATAACATAGAGTAGACTAGATGTTGGACAGGAATTGTATAGAGTACACAATAACATAGAGTAGACTAGATGTTGGACAATAATTGTATAGAGTACACAATAACATAGAGTAGACTAGATGTTGGACAGGAATTGTATAGAGTACACAATAACATAGAGTAGACTAGATGTTGGACAAGAATTATACCTCATAGAGTACACAATAACATAGTGTAGACAATAACATAGAGTAGGCTAGATGTTGGACAAGAATTGTACCTCATAGAGTACACAATAACATAGAGTAGACTAGATGTTGGACAGGAATTGTATAGAGTACACAATAACATAGAGTACACAACAACATAGAGTAGACTAGATGTTGGACAGGAATTGTATAGAGTACACAATAACATAGAGTGACTAGATGTTGGACAAGAATTGTACCTCATAGAGTACACAATAACATAGAGTAGACAATAAAATAGAGTACACAATAACATAGAGTAGACTAGATGTTGGACAAGAATTGTACCTCATAGAGTACACAATAACATAGAGTAGACTAGATGTTGGACAGGAATTGTATAGAGTACACAATAACATAGAGTAGACTAGATGGTGGACAAGAATTGTACGTCATAGAGTACACAATAACATAGAGTAGACTAGATGTTGGACAGGAATTGTACCTCATAGAGTACACAATAACATAGAGTAGACTAGATGGTGGACAAGAAGTGTACCTCATAGAGTACACAATAACATAGAGTAGACTAGATGTTGGACAGGAATTGTATAGAGTACACAATAACATAGAGTAGACTAGATGTTGGACAAGAATTGTACCTCATAGAGTACACAATAACATAGAGTAGACTAGATGGTGGACAAGAATTGTACATCATAGAGTACACAATAACCTAGAGTAGACTAGATGTTGGACAGGAATTGTACCTCATAGAGTACACAATAACATAGAGTAGACTAGATGTTGGACAGGAATTGTACAGAGTACACAATAACATAGAGTAGACTAGATGTTGGACAGGAATTGTATAGAGTACACAATAACATAGAGTAGACTAGATGTTGGACAAGAATTGTACATCATAGAGTACACAATAACATAGAGTAGACTAGATGTTGAACAAGAATTGTATAGAGTACACAATAACATAGAGTAGAATAGATGTTGGACAAGAATTGTACCTCATAGAGTACACAATAACATAGAGTAGACTAGATGGTGGACAAGAATTGTACGTCATAGAGTACACAATAACATAGAGTAGACTAGATGTTGGACAAGAATTGTACCTCATAGAGTACACAATAACATAGAGTAGACTAGATGGTGGACAAGAATTGTACGTCATAGAGTACACAATAACATAGAGTAGACTATATGTTAGACAAGAATTGTACCTCATAGAGTACACAATAACATAGAGTAGACTAGATGTTGGACACGAATTGTATAGAGTACACAATAACATAGAGTAGACTAGATGTTGGACAAGAATTGTACATCATAGAGTACACAATAACATAGAGTAGACTAGATGTTGGACAGGAATTGTATAGAGTACACAATAACATAGAGTAGACTAGATGTTGGACAAGAATTGTACCTCATAGAGTACACAATAACATAGAGTAGACTAGATGTTGGACAAGAATTGTATAGAGTACACAATAACATAGAGTAGACTAGATGTTGGACAGGAATTGTACGTCATAGAGTACACAATAACATAGAGTACACAATAACATAGAGTAGACTAGATGTTGGACAAGAATTGTATAGAGTACACAATAACATAGAGTAGACTAGATGTTGGACAGGAATTGTATAGAGTACACAATAACATAGAGTAGACTAGATGTTGGACAAGAATTGTACATCATAGAGTACACAATAACATAGAGTAGACTAGATGTTGGACAAGAATTGTACCTCATACAGTACACAATAACATAGAGTAGACTAGATGTTGGACAATAATTGTACCTCATAGAGTACACAATAACATAGAGTAGACTAGATGTTGGACAGGAATTGTATAGAGTACACAATAACATAGAGTAGACTAGATGTTGGACAAGAATTGTACATCATAGAGTACACAATAACATAGAGTAGACTAGATGTTGGACAAGAATTGTATAGAGTACACAATAACATAGAGTAGACTAGATGTTGGACAAGAATTGTACCTCATAGAGTACACAATAACATAGAGTAGACTAGATGGTGGACAAGAATTGTATAGAGTACACAATAACATAGAGTAGACTAGATGTTGGACAAGAATTGTACCTCATAGAGTACACAATAACATAGAGTAGACTAGATGGTGGACAAGAATTGTACGTCATAGAGTACACAATAACATAGAGTAGACTAGATGTTAGACAAGAATTGTACCTCATAGAGTACACAATAACATAGAGTAGACTAGATGTTGGACAAGAATTGTATAGAGTACACAATAACATAGAGTAGACTAGATGTTGGACAGGAATTGTATAGAGTACACAATAACATAGAGTAGACTAGATGTTGGACAAGAATTGTACATCATAGAGTACACAATAACATAGAGTAGACTAGATGTTGAACAAGAATTGTATAGAGTACACAATAACATAGAGTAGACTAGATGTTGGACAGGAATTGTACGTCATAGAGTACACAATAACATAGAGTAGACTAGATGTTGGACAGGAATTGTATAGAGTACACAATAACATAGAGTAGACTAGATGGTGGACAAGAATTGTACGTCATAGAGTACACAATAACATAGAGTAGACTAGATGTTGGACAAGAATTGTACCTCATAGAGTACACAATAACATAGAGTAGACTAGATGGTGGACAAGAATTGTACGTCATAGAGTACACAATAACATAGAGTAGACTAGATGTTAGACAAGAATTGTACCTCATAGAGTACACAATAACATAGAGTAGACTAGATGTTGGACACAAATTGTATAGAGTACACAATAACATAGAGTAGACTAGATGTTGGACAAGAATTGTACCTCATACAGTACACAATAACATAGAGTAGACTAGATGTTGGACAATAATTGTACCTCATAGAGTACACAATAACATAGAGTAGACTAGATGTTGGACAGGAATTGTATAGAGTACACAATAACATAGAGTAGACTAGATGTTGAACAAGAATTGTATAGAGTACACAATAACATAGAGTAGACTAGATGTTGGACAGGAATTGTACGTCATAGAGTACACAATAACATAGAGTAGACTAGATGTTGGACAGGAATTGTATAGAGTACACAATAACATAGAGTAGACTAGATGGTGGACAAGAATTGTACGTCATAGAGTACACAATAACATAGAGTAGACTAGATGTTGGACAAGAATTGTACCTCATAGAGTACACAATAACATAGAGTAGACTAGATGGTGGACAAGAATTGTACGTCATAGAGTACACAATAACATAGAGTAGACTAGATGTTAGACAAGAATTGTACCTCATAGAGTACACAATAACATAGAGTAGACTAGATGTTGGACACGAATTGTATAGAGTACACAATAACATAGAGTAGACTAGATGTTGGACAAGAATTGTACCTCATACAGTACACAATAACATAGAGTAGACTAGATGTTGGACAATAATTGTACCTCATAGAGTACACAATAACATAGAGTAGACTAGATGTTGGACAGGAATTGTATAGAGTACACAATAACATAGAGTAGACTAGATGTTGGACAAGAATTGTACATCATAGAGTACACAATAACATAGAGTAGACTAGATGTTGAACAAGAATTGTATAGAGTACACAATAACATAGAGTAGACTAGATGTTGGACAGGAATTGTACGTCATAGAGTACACAATAACATAGAGTAGACTAGATGTTGGACAGGAATTGCATAGAGTACACAATAACATAGAGTAGACTAGATGGTGGACAAGAATTGTACGTCATAGAGTACACAATAACATAGAGTAGACTAGATGTTGGACAAGAATTGTACCTCATAGAGTACACAATAACATAGAGTAGACTAGATGTTGAACAAGAATTGTATAGAGTACACAATAACATAGAGTAGAATAGATGTTGGACAAGAATTGTATAGAGTACACAATAACATAGAGTAGACTAGATGTTGGACAGGAATTGTACGTCATAGAGTACACAATAACATAGAGTAGACTAGATGTTGGACAGGAATTGTATAGAGTACACAATAACATAGAGTAGACTAGATGGTGGACAAGAATTGTACGTCATAGAGTACACAATAACATAGAGTAGACTAGATGTTGGACAAGAATTGTACCTCATAGAGTACACAATAACATAGAGTAGACTAGATGGTGGACAAGAATTGTACGTCATAGAGTACACAATAACATAGAGTAGACTAGATGTTGGACACGAATTGTATAGAGTACACAATAACATAGAGTAGACTAGATGTTGGACAAGAATTGTACCTCATACAGTACACACTAACATAGAGTAGACTAGATGTTGGACAGGAATTGTACCTCATACAGTACACAATAACATAGAGTAGACTAGATGTTGGACAGGAATTGTACCTCATAGAGTACACAATAACATAGAGTAGACTAGATGTTGGACAGGAATTGTACGTCATAGAGTACACAATAACATAGAGTAGACTAGATGTTGGACAGGAATTGTATAGAGTACACAATAACATAGAGTAGACTGATGTTGGACAAGAATTGTATAGAGTACACAATAACATAGAGTAGACTAGATGGTGGACAGGAATTGTACCTCATAGAGTACACAATAACATAGAGTAGACTAGATGTTGGACAAGAATTGTATAGAGTACACAATAACATAGAGTACACAATAACATAGAGTAGACTAGATGGTGGACAGGAATTGTACCTCATAGAGTACACAATAACATAGAGTAGACTAGATGTTGGACAAGAATTGTATAGAGTACACAATAACATAGAGTACACAATAACATAGAGTAGACTAGATGTTGGACAGGAATTGTACCTCATAGAGTACACAATAACATAGAGTACACAATAACATAGAGTAGACTAGATGTTGGACAAGAATTGTACCTCATAGAGTACACAATAACATAGAGTAGACTAGATGTTGGACAAGAATTGTATAGAGTACACAATAACATAGAGTAGACTAGATGGTGGACAAGAAGTGTACCTCATAGAGTACACAATAACATAGAGTAGACTAGATGTTGGACAGGAATTGTATAGAGTACACAATAACATAGAGTAGACTAGATGTTGGACAATAATTGTATAGAGTACACAATAACATAGAGTAGACTAGATGTTGGACAGGAATTGTATAGAGTACACAATAACATAGAGTAGACTAGATGTTGGACAAGAATTATACCTCATAGAGTACACAATAACATAGTGTAGACAATAACATAGAGTAGGCTAGATGTTGGACAAGAATTGTACCTCATAGAGTACACAATAACATAGAGTAGACTAGATGTTGGACAGGAATTGTATAGAGTACACAATAACATAGAGTACACAACAACATAGAGTAGACTAGATGTTGGACAGGAATTGTATAGAGTACACAATAACATAGAGTGACTAGATGTTGGACAAGAATTGTACCTCATAGAGTACACAATAACATAGAGTAGACAATAAAATAGAGTACACAATAACATAGAGTAGACTAGATGTTGGACAAGAATTGTACCTCATAGAGTACACAATAACATAGAGTAGACTAGATGTTGGACAGGAATTGTATAGAGTACACAATAACATAGAGTAGACTAGATGGTGGACAAGAATTGTACGTCATAGAGTACACAATAACATAGAGTAGACTAGATGTTGGACAGGAATTGTACCTCATAGAGTACACAATAACATAGAGTAGACTAGATGGTGGACAAGAAGTGTACCTCATAGAGTACACAATAACATAGAGTAGACTAGATGTTGGACAGGAATTGTATAGAGTACACAATAACATAGAGTAGACTAGATGTTGGACAAGAATTGTACCTCATAGAGTACACAATAACATAGAGTAGACTAGATGGTGGACAAGAATTGTACATCATAGAGTACACAATAACCTAGAGTAGACTAGATGTTGGACAGGAATTGTACCTCATAGAGTACACAATAACATAGAGTAGACTAGATGGTGGACAAGAAGTGTACCTCAAAGAGTACACAATAACATAGAGTAGACTAGATGTTGGACAGGAATTGTACAGAGTACACAATAACATAGAGTAGACTAGATGTTGGACAAGAATTGTACCTCATAGAGTACACAATAACATAGTGTAGACAATAACATAGAGTAGGCTAGATGTTGGACAAGAATTGTACCTCATAGAGTACACAATAACATAGAGTAGACTAGATGTTGGACAGGAATTGTATAGAGTACACAATAACATAGAGTGACTAGATGTTGGACAAGAATTGTACCTCATAGAGTACACAATAACATAGAGTAGACAATAAAATAGAGTACACAATAACATAGAGTAGACTAGATGTTGGACAAGAATTGTACCTCATAGAGTACACAATAACATAGAGTAGACTAGATGTTGGACAGGAATTGTATAGAGTACACAATAACATAGAGTAGACTAGATGGTGGACAAGAATTGTACGTCATAGAGTACACAATAACATAGAGTAGACTAGATGTTGGACAGGAATTGTACCTCATAGAGTACACAATAACATAGAGTAGACTAGATGGTGGACAAGAAGTGTACCTCATAGAGTACACAATAACATAGAGTAGACTAGATGTTGGACAGGAATTGTATAGAGTACACAATAACATAGAGTAGACTAGATGTTGGACAAGAATTGTACCTCATAGAGTACACAATAACATAGAGTAGACTAGATGGTGGACAAGAATTGTACATCATAGAGTACACAATAACCTAGAGTAGACTAGATGTTGGACAGGAATTGTACCTCATAGAGTACACAATAACATAGAGTAGACTAGATGGTGGACAAGAAGTGTACCTCAAAGAGTACACAATAACATAGAGTAGACTAGATGTTGGACAGGAATTGTACAGAGTACACAATAACATAGAGTAGACTAGATGTTGGACAAGAATTGTACCTCATAGAGTACACAATAACATAGAGTAGACTAGATGGTGGACAGGAATTGTATAGAGTACACAATAACATAGAGTAGACTAGATGTTGGACAAGAATTGTACCTCATAGAGTACACAATAACATAGAGTAGACTAGATGTTGGACAAGAATTGTACCTCATAGAGTACACAATAACATAGAGTAGACTAGATGGTGGACAGGAATTGTATAGAGTACACAATAACATAGAGTAGACAATAACATAGAGTACACAATAACATAGAGTAGACAAGATAGTGGACAAGTACCTCATAGAGTACACAATAACATAGAGTAGACTAGATGTTGGACAATAATTGTACCTCATAGAGTACACAATAACATAGAGTAGACTAGATGTTGGACAGGAATTGTAACTCATAGAGTACACAATAACATAGAGTAGACTAGATGTTGGACAAGAATTGTATAGAGTACACAATAACATAGAGTAGACTAGATGTTGGACAAGACTTGTACCAGTAAAGTTGGAAATCATAAAGTACACAATGGTTCTGTCCAACCCTTCTACACAATCTGGTTATCAGTATAGAGATGCTTTCAGTAAAAACATTATTTATTTTGAAACATTGTGGAACAAGCTTTAACTCTTTGCATGTTGGGTAAAACAAAGGCTATAAATAGTTCAAATAATTATAGCAGTTATTCATTACCGTAATTGCACTTTTTTCCCTCCAAAATAGTATCCAAAAGTCTGGTGCTCGAACTCCGACCCTTTCGCACCTGAAGCGCTATCACGACTTCCACAATAACTGTTACACTTATAGGCAAATTTTACAAAAGTTGAGTAGATTATTGGATATATTAGACAAACATCACGATTAATTAATAATCATCAGCTCATTAGCATATCTCGGGTGCAGCACATTGTAAGTATGTAGTAGGTATGTGTACGTGTGTATGTAGGGCTTTTAAAAAGTCAGTTCAAGAAATTTTAATAAGAGGATATTTGTTTGTTTCAGTGAATGATCGAATTATATTTTCACAGAATGAATATTGAAGTATTACAGTCAAACCCACTTAAACAGCTAGCCAAGGGAATCACAGAAAGTGGCTGCTTAGCACAGGTGGCTGCTTAATAGAGGTCGAATGTATAATAAAACAACGTATTGGGAATCTGGAAACTGGTTGCTTAATACAGGTTGGCTGCTGAATGGAGGTGACCACTAACGCAGGTTTGACTGTATATATAATACAGGTTGGCTGCTGAATGGAGGTGACCACTAATGCAGGTTTGACTGTATATATAATACAGGTTGGCTGCTGAATGGAGGTTACCACCAACGCAGGTTTGACTGTATATATAATACAGGTTGGCTGCTGAATGGAGGTGACCACTAACGCAGGTTTGACTGTATATATAATACAGGTTGGCTACTGAATGGAGGTGACCACTAACGCAGGTTTGACTGTATATATAATACAGGTTGGCTGCTGAATGGCAGTGACCACTAACGCAGGTTTGACTGTATATATAATACAGGTTGGCTGCTTAATGGAGGTGACCACTAACGCAGGTTTGACTGTATATATAATACAGGTTGGCTGCTGAATGGCGGTGACCACTAACGCAGGTTTGACTGTATATATAATACAGTTTGGCTGCTGAATGGAGGTGACCACTAATGCAGGTTTGACTGTATATAGTATACAGTATTTAACTGATAGTACTACTTTCCTCTAAAATCTCGTGCAAAAAATACTTTAATCATTGAGGCTCATGAATGAAATTACACAACGACCTACAGACGACATTTTTCATAAAGTTTGATTTTTCATACATATGAGAAATACTCATATATCATTCATTTATTTGCTTTCAAATTATCCTTTTCAAAGTTCATACGTACACGCTTCTCCGAAACTACTCCATTATAAACCATGTTTTCATGTTTTCACTTTTTCACAAACCATGTATATGTATTTTATCTGTATAATTATGCTATAAGCATCAGCTGATGTCTTAATGCAATAAATGTTGTTGTTAATAATAATAATAATACCTTTCTATGTTCATGGTAGAAATATTATTCGATCATTCACTTAAACAAATAAATAGTCATTTTATTTTAGGCTGAAAAGTGTTTTATGATATAAAATGTCGTAACCGTGCGTTAAATGGCGCCAGAATGAGCGAGCAAACCATGATTTAAATCAAACAGCCCTGCGCACAGCGGATTATCCAATAAACTGAGAGAAGTGTCTTGGTGTCTAGTCGAATGTTGACTTGATTTGGTGTACTGTATCTGCAAATAATCCTTATTAAGGTGATTATCAGCGAAGTAGATTTCTTCCTACGTTGATTGCTGTCCGTTAGTTTATATGACAGGATGATTATGGTCTAGAAGAGTGCAAGCCGCAGGAGAATGTGATGCAAAGAGGTATTGTGAAATAGCGTATAATTATTCCCAGCCATAAGTCGATCCAGCGATGTGATGAAAGTACTCCGTCCACTTAAGAAACTAGTTCAAAAAACATTTTGAAAAAAAAAAAATTAATTTTTTTTGAATTTCTTGGAACTTGGGAAATTTATGTCTGTTTGTTTGTTTTATTTGATTGGACAGTTATTTACATCATAAACCAGAGAAAAGCTAATAACAAACTTCTATAACTTATTATTGTACATCAGTTAACTTTTGTATGATTTGTTATGGAATAAAGTCAACAAGATACCTCAAACTTAGCTCAATTTCATTTAACAATGAAATAAAAGACCATTGCCGTAACGAATGTCATACGTCCCAAGCGCAGTGGATGCAAGGCATTTAATTTCCACATTGCCTCTTCTCTCCCTCGTGGCGTTGGATTCCATCAGGAATGAGGTCTCGAGAGTGATTAATATAAGTTATAAGACCTTGTTTCACAATCGAGCTAAAATAAATTGAGTGTCATGGAAGGATCAAGCTTAAAATGGGCATTTCAAGACAAAATTTGACAGTTGACGTATGCCCATTCACTTAAGCAAACATTCATTTTATTTTAGGTTGAATTGCAGCAGTGTGCTAAATGGCGCTAGAACGTCGACATTGATGACCAAAATTGACGCGATGATAGACGGTCACAAAATTTTAATGACATCACTGACAGTTTGAGTCAGATAATGCTTATGTTGACAACAGTTCAACATACAGCGGCTAGGTACATGTACCACGCATGCAGCGGCTAGGTACATGTACCACGCATGCAGCGGCTAGGTACATGTACCACGCATGCAGCGGCTAGGTACATGTACCACGCATGCAGCGGCTAGGTACATGTACCACGCATGCAGCGGCTAGGTACATGTACCACGCATGCAGCGGCTAGGTACATGTACCACGCATGCAGCGGCTAGGTACATGTACCACGCATGCAGCGGCTAGGTACAAGTACCACGCATGCAGCGGCTAGGTACATGTACCACGCATGCAGCGGCTAGGTACATGTACCACGCATGCAGCGGCTAGGTACATGTACCACACATGCAGCGGCTAGGTACATGTACCACGCATGCAGCGGCTAGGTACATGTACCACGCATGCAGCGGCTAGGTACATGTACCACGCATGCAGCGGCTAGGTACATGTACCACGCATGCAGCGGCTAGGTACATGTACCACGCATGCAGCGGCTAGGTACATGTACCACGCATGCAGCGGCTAGGTACATGTACCACGCATGCAGCGGCTAGGTACATGTACCACGCATGCAGCGGCTAGGTACATGTACCACGCATGCAGCGGCTAGGTACATGTACCACGCATGCAGCGGCTAGGTACATGTACCACATGCAGCGGCTAGGTACATGTACCACGCATGCAGCGGCTAGGTACATGTACCACGCATGCAGCGGATAGGTACATGTACCACGCATGCAGCGGCTAGGTACATGTACCACACATGCAGCGGCTAGGTACATGTACCACACATGCAGCGGCTAGGTACATGTACCACACATGCAGCGGCTAGGTACATGTACCACACATGCAGCGGCTAGGTACATGTACCACACATGCAGCGGCTAGGTACATGTACCACACATGCAGCGGCTAGGTACATGTACCACACATGCAGCGGCTAGGTACATGTACCACACATGCAGCGGCTAGGTACATGTACCACACATGCAGCGGCTAGGTACATGTACCACACATGCAGCGGCTAGGTACATGTACCACACATGCAGTGGCTAGGTACATGTACCACACATGCAGCGGCTAGGTACATGTACCACACATGCAAAACAGCGAGAAATAACATGTGATATGCTACTGCTTTCATTTTATTTCACTGATAAATTTCTATATTTCATTCCAAAGCATAATACACACGATGACTAAAAACAAGCATGTACGCACTCAGGACCTCTCTGGTTTATAGAACGCAAGACCGTGCCCGTCAAGTCTCACTAACAGCTATCAATGCTAAAAATTATAGAGTGGTGGAACCCATGCTCGACGTATTCCTATGCTCGGCGTATTTGTCCATTTACATCCGTATTTAAAATAATTATATAGTTTTATGCTAATTTTGCTGACTGAGCTGAAGCATGGTTCAATAGCATTCCGTTGCGTGTATCGGTAGCCTGGTGCAACTGTCATGTGACTGGTCCAGCAGACGAATATAAACAAGCAACTCATTAAGAGAATATTTCCACCGAAACCGAAAAATCTACACCTAACCCGAACAATCGTTTCTATACCATTTCTGATTAACCCTTTCAACACCACAGACCTCTAAATAGGCTTACAAAAAGTGTATATCCAGATGAGCCGGCTCATGACGAGCCGTCTCATCAGGATCTGCACTTTTTGCCAGTAATATTACTATTTTAGACAAAATTACCCATTTTGATAAATGAACTGGTCCAAATGTAATTTTCTTATTCATTTTATTGGTCTAAAAATATCATGGACCAGTCCATGTGAGTTACTTGGTGTTGAATGGGTTAAGACCAATACGTATTTTTATTCAATCATGTACTATATCAAAATAAGATATTCAGCAAGTTATGGTGGATAAATAAAACATAACAAGTACACCGTGCATAGGTGCCCTGAAGTCTTCAGATTCCCATATAAATGGTTGTCGACTGACACCGTTGTGATAGCTGTATTGAGCAGCAAGGTCTCGTGATGAAGCTAAAACTGTCGACAAGAGTTTTTTGAAAGTTGTTTTCATGACTTAAGAAAATAATAATATACGACAAGTGCAATTAACATTTTATACTGGACATTATATGTGGGATTTACGCCGAGCATAGGTTCCACCACTCTATATGTGGGATTTATGCCGAGCATAGGTTCCACCACTCTATACGGCAAGTGCAATTAACATTTTATACTGGTCATTATATGAGGGATTTACGCCTAGCATAGGTTCCACCACTCTATATGTGGGATTTACGCCGAGCATAGGTTCCACCACTCTATATGTGGGATTTACGCCGAGCATAGGTTCCACCACTCTATATGTGGGATTTACGCCGAGCATAGGTTCCACTCCACCACTCTATATGTGGGATTTACGCCGAGCATAGGTTCCACTCCACCACTCTATATGTGGGATTTACGCCGGGCATAGGTTCCACCACTCTATATGTGGGATTTACGCCGGGCATAGGTTCCACCACTCTATATGTGGGATTTACGCCGAGCATAGGTTCCACCACTCTATATGTGGGATTTACGCCGAGCATAGGTTCCACCACTCTATATGTGGGATTTACGCCGAGCATAGGTTCCGCCACTATATGTGGGATTTACGCCGATCATAGGTTCCACCACTCTATATGTGGGATTTACGCCGAGCATAGGTTCCACCACTCTATATGTGGGATTTATGCCGAGCATAGGTTCCGCCACTATATGTGGGATTTACGCCGAGCATAGGTTCCACCACTCTATATGTGGGATTTATGCCGAGCATAGGTTCCACCACTCTATATGATGGATTTACGCCGAGCATAGGTTCCGCCACTCTATATGTGGGATTTACGCCAGCATAGGTTCCGCCACTCTATATGTGGGATTTACGCCAGCATAGGTTCCGCCACTCTATATGTGGGATTTACGCCGAGCATAGGTTCCGCCACTCTATATGTGGGATTTACGCCAGCATAGGTTCCGCCACTCTATATGTGGGATTTACGCCGAGCATAGGTATCGCCACTCTATATGTGGGATTTACGCCAGCATAGGTTCCACCACTCTATATGTGGGATTTATGCCGAGCATAGGTTCCACCACTCTATATATGGGATTTACGCCGAGCATAGGTTCCACCACTCTATATGTGGGATTTACGCCGAGCATAGGTTCCACAACCCTACCTGTTCTTTTCAAGGTTATGATTTTCTATGATTCTAATGTTAGAGCAGTTAAAGGGCCAGGTCTTCTAAAATATACTAGATATTGACCCAAAACAAATACTTCGAAAATAAACAACACTCACAGTCACCACGCTTCTTTTTATTAAATTAAATATTGCCCAAACTGCTATATCTATATATAGAAACTTAAGAGTTTGAAAATGTATGGTTAATTAACTCTTTGCACGCTAGCGGCAGATAAAATCACCTTTGCAAACAGCATAGAGCCAGATCAGACGGCACAGAACGTGGTCTGATCAGGCTCTATGCTGTTTGCTATTCGGATAGTGGAGCTAAAACACTTGGCTGAATAGCAAACAACATGGATCCTGATCAGACGCGGCGTTACGCCACGGCTGATCTGGATCTATGTTGTTTGCAAATGTGATTTTATTTACTCAGCAGGCAAAGGGTTAATGAATCTCTACTATAGAACAATATATCATTTATTGGGCGTCATAATTATAGACATGAGGAATGAATGCACAGAGAGTTATTCTATGGGTAACTAGCTAGATCTATATAGAGTTTATAGCGATGTACATATAATTATAGACATGAGGAATGCACAGAGAGTTATTCTATGGGTAACTAGCTAGATCTAT
>CM026399.1:4680254-4695946 GCA_014843695.1 Archivesica marissinica
CGTTTTATATGACAGCCCTTAAATAACACAGCATAAGAGGGGTTATCAATAAGTAATGCAACTATTGCTGACAAAATATCAACAGGGGCCTATGTGGTCGTGTGGTTTAAGTTCCTAGGCTTAAAATCACTTGCCCTCACCTCAGTAGGTTCGAATACCAATAGGACATGTCGGATGTGAGGAAGCTATACCGCTGGCTTGCTGGCTTGCTGTAGACCGGTGGTTATACCCGGATGAAAGCCCACGCTTGAAATACTGAAACGGAGGACTCTCCAACTATTATTGGTGGAGGAAGACACCAAGTGCCCCGCCCAGCAGTATTTCAGACATGGATAAATATACTAGATGACAGAAAACGCACACTTCGGATATATGTGTTTTACATGAAAAACAATAACTATATAAATACAGTTTTAAACATTTTGTAATATTTTTAGTTTTTCAATTTGCGTTTTGGAATAAAAATGTGATATATCTTTGATGGAATACTTCGTCTTTCGTGTTCATGTAATACTAGTCATATAATGTAGGTGTGCGTTTTCTATGTCCTCTAGAATATTACTCAATGCCAGTAATTGTGGTCAATGATGTCGAATTTGTTTTTTAAGTTACGAAACTATCGAGCCGGCATGCGAACGGTCGATGGTTCTACCCGGGTCGCCGTCTTTGACTTAAATAATGTCTTCCTCATCCAATAACAGCTGGAGAGTCGTGATTTGACGTAAGCTGTTACTGCGACTTTGGAACCCCTAAAGAAAGGATCTCTTTGGAAATCAATATTTCTTTTTACAAATTGCAGAAGCAATCTATGTATCAAGTTGAAACTTAATCGCAACCCGGTTTCTACCTTAATGCAAGCCATTCAACCCCAAGTAACTGACATGGACTGGTGTATGATATTAACCCATTCAACACCAAGTAACTGACATGGACTGGTGCATGATATTAACCCATTCAACACCAAGTAACTGACATGGACTTGTGCATGATATTAACCAATTCAACCCCAAGTAACTGACATGGACTGGTGCATGATATTAACCCATTCAACACCAAGTAACTGACATGGACTGGTGCATGATATTAACCCATTCAATCCCAAGTAACTGACATGGACTGGTGCATGATATTAACCCATTCAACACCAAGTAACTGACATGGACTTGTGCATGCTATTTTTAGACCAATAAATTAATAAGAAAATTACCTTTGGACCAGTTTATTTATCAAAATGGGTAATTTTATCTAAAAATAGTAATAATTATTACTGGCAAAAAGTGCAGATCCTAATGAGACGGCTCGTTACGAGCCGGCTCATCTGGATCTACACTTTTTGTAAGTCTATTTAGAGGCCTGTAGTGTTGAAAGGCTTAATATATCATAAAACCACGTGCCCCTTGCCACTGTAGGCTCAAATCCCACTGGAGTGTCGAATTATTTCAAGTAAGGAAGCTATCCAACTGGTTTGCGGAAGGCCGTTGGTTCTACCCGGGTGACTGTCCGTGCATGAAATACTGATCGGAGAGATACACGGAGTCTTCCTGCACCAATAATAGCTGGAGAGTCGCTATATGAACTAAGCTGTTGATGCGGCTTCAAAACAAACAAACAAACAAACACACAAACAAACTACTACTAGTATATATATCCATGCCTCTGGACTAGTATTCCAGGGATCGCAGGTTCGATCCCCCGCCTGACCCTAATAAAATTAACAGTCTTTCAGATGGGACATTAAACCGAGATCTCGTGTCGGAGCACGTAAAAGAACCAGAGTAGACTCTGGAATGGGTCTCTCTCTGTATCATTGCACTATCCTCCAAAAATCTAAAATGACTAATCTCTTCAGAGGCGTCGCTCATATGGGCAACCGGTAGCGACGATAAATAAACGTAAAACCCAGCCTCTACTATCAATATATGTGTTGTCAAGAGGTGCTATGTGCCTATTTTGTGGAACATGTTACTATGAATATAAGACTGAGACCCATATATATAAATACCTTCTGGCAGAGGACAAAAAGGACAAAATGGTTTCACAAACTTTTCTTAAGTTGAAACATGGTGTACTCGTTAGTTCATTACATACATATTATATATATATTCTCTACTTTTCAGCTTTAACATTTCTAGATAATTCCAATGTACAATTTTCACTTAACATCTTTTGATTGCATTTCATTTGTATATATGCTGAGGGCCTCATGATAGATTAACTTTTGTTAAATGAGTTCTCTCGTAATATAATGTCTTTATTATTATTATTATTATTATTTTCTATTTTATCCTGAGAAAAGAGGTACAAGTATGTTGTTCAATATTTATTCTACTGTTTAGATACTTTTTAAAAACTAGTAAGTTTGGTAACGTTTTTCTTACATATTTATTGCTAGGATAAATAGAAAGTTGTTGGCATCAATGTGACTAGTCGTATCTGTTTGTATGTTTATATCGAAGTTTAACCCTTCTTGTTTCAACTAGTTAGCTATTCATTATTCACTTTGTTCAGCTCCGTGTTGTATTTTTCTACATGCCCTGTGCGAGACATTAAGGGCATTGACAGTTTACCACCTCACAGCTGTAGGTTCAAATCAAACTGGGATTATCGAAAATATCCGCCTGACTTACGGGTTGGTGGTCTATCGGCGCATCCGTCCGTGCCTGAAATATTCCCGGAGCTTTAACGCCCCCCCCCTCAAGTCAGTGATGATAGGTTACGGTGGTATACAAGTCAGCGACCGTAACCACTCTACCCCCAAATCAAGCAAACAAAACCAAGTCAGATATGTAAGTAGTGTTTAACAGACGGATCTGTAGTCCAATGGTAACAAGCTGGACTGGTAATCCAGGGATCACAGATTCGATCCCCCGTCTGACCCTAATAACATTAACAGTATTTCAGTCTTTAAACCGAAGTCTCGTGTCGGTGCTGTAAACCGTACACGTACAATAACAAGAGGAGACTCTGGAATGGGTCTTTGTCTGTATCACTGCACCGGTAGCGACTATGAATAAACATAAAACACAAGTAGTATTTGAGCGCGGAATGATTCATGTATATGTTTTTCCAAATAATATATAAAATAGCTAACGAGGCTGTGACACCACCAATTGCGTATTGAACAGCCCTCGTCGTCATCAATAAGCATACAAACAAGTCTATTTACCCAGTGATGTATACAAAACTGTCAACTAGACGCGTTATGGTTTCAACTTATTTCTCCGTGCTTTTACAAAACAATATAAATACGTCGCCGTGTACATACGCTGACGTTAACGTGAACTATGAATTAACCAATGAGGAACTTCATCAATGGTGATCAGTTATCGTTCTCTCTCTCTACAGGTCTCTACATTAATCTACTCCAATGACAGGTATGATGTCATTGTTTAGCAAGCTTTGTAGTTTTACGAGTTGTTACGTCTAGGTGCTGATTGTGGAAGTGGTGTATATAAACGCGGCGCGATTAGTGAAGAGTCAGCATTACGAAGTGGTTAGGAAGAGTGAACGGAGCGCTAGACGCTTAATTAAACAGTTAAAATATAAACAAAACGAAACGTTACAGCAAAATAAACGTAAAACGTATCAATAACAGAGAAATTCTCACAAGGTAAGGTTTGTTTTTATATTACTTTGATATACTAGAGGACATAGAAAACGCACACCTACATTATATACTAGAGGACATAGAAAACGCACACCTACATTATATACTAGAGGACATAGAAAACACACAGCTACATTATATACTAGAGGACATAGAAAACACACACCTACATTATATACTAGAGGACATAGAAAACGCACACCTACATTATATACTAGAGGACATAGAAAACGCACACCTACATTATATACTAGAGGACATAGAAAACGCACACCTACATTATATACTAGAGGACATAGAAAACGCACACCTACATTATATACTAGAGGACATAGAAAACGCACACCTACATTATATACTAGAGGACATAGAAAACGCACACCTACATTATATACTAGAGGACATAGAAAACGCACACCTACATTATATACTAGAGGACATAGAAAACGCACACCTACATTATATACTAGAGGACATAGAAAACGCACACCTACATTATATACTAGAGGACATAGAAAACGCACACCTACATTATATACTAGAGGACATAGAAAACGCACACTCACATTATATAATAGAGGACATAGAAAACGCACACCTACATTATATACTAGAAGACATAGAAAACGCACACCTACATTATATACTAGAGGACATAGAAAACGCACACCCACATTATATACTAGAGGACATAGAAAACGCATACCTACATTATATAATAGAGGACATAGAAAACGCATACCTACATTATATACTAGAGGACATAGAAAACGCATTGATTCCCATATCGGTATTTTTGAAAACTGCATACTATTACCAGATCAACCGGTACAGAAGGCGCTGTCTCATCAGGATCTATACTATTCCCTATTTGGATAGTATTGCTCAGGCACGTGACTAATAATAATAATAATAATAATAAAGACTTTATTTAACGAGAGTACTCATTTAACAAAAGTTAATCTACCATGAGGCGCTCAACATATATACAATCAAATGCAATCAAAAGATAGCACTATAAGTGAGAACTGCACATTAGAATAATATAGTAATGTAAAAGCTGAAAAATAGGGAAACTATATTTAATATGTAATGGAATATGATGATATATGGAATTGGCTAGCAGAGTAGAAAATGGGAATGAGACAATTAATGATAGTAGATCTATCTAACAATGTGCAGATTTGACTTGTAGTGGTATCTTCAAAATATGTATGAAATCAACTTAAGGACAGCAATTTTCCGATTCTAATAAATATAGCAATTGCAATACACGTTTATAATAACAGTAGAAGTGCGCGATTAGTTTGAATTGTTATAGTTCCACCTGAACTGTTGGATAGTTGAAGCATTTTGAACTGAGTAAGGCAATGAATTCCAAATAGATGATCCTGAAAATTCAAATGTATTACGAAATAATTCACAATTTGGTCTTGGTGTGTATAATTGATATTCTGAGGTTGATCTAAGACTTCTAGGATGTATATCAGAAGTAAAAGTGAAGGATGATTTTAAATAGTCTGGAGCAGCTCCAGGTAATGTTTTATACATTTGTATAGCCTTCTGATATATGACTCGTTCTGGAAAGGTCATCCATTTTAGTTGGGAGAATAATAATTGCGATGGAGTGTCAAAGTCCTGATCTGAATAGCAAACAACAGTATATCAGTATGCAAAGTTATGTTGCGCTAGTCTATATATATGTTGCTTGGATTTTCTCAGAGCCGAAGGAGATACATTCAATATACAATGTTTTAGACATGGAATCACGATAATTTCTGCATAGTAGTTTGTATTTATATAGAAATAAAGTAAATATTGGCTGTCCGGTAGCAATGTGGCAATGAGTAGGACGTCATTTGCTTCACGACGTTTGCCTCTTGTGTATTCCTCTAACATATAGATACGTTACGTGCAAACATTGCCTGCTGTGTATTCCTCTAACATATAGATACGTTACGTGCAAACATTGCCTGCTGTGTATTCCTCTAACATATAGATACGTTACGTGCAAACATTGCCTGCTGTGTATTCCTCTAACATATAGATACGTTACGTGCAACATTGCCTGCTGTGTATTCCTCTAACATATAGATACGTTACGTGCACACATTGCCTGCTGTGTATTCCTCTAACATGTAGATACGTTACGTGCAAACATTGCCTGCTGTGTATTCCTCTAACATATAGATACGTTACGTGCAAACATTGCCTGCTGTGTATTCCTCTAACATATAGATACGTTACGTGCAAACATTGCCTGCTGTGTATTCCTCTAACATATAGATACGTTACGTGCAACATTGCCTGCTGTGTATTCCTCTAACATATAGATACGTTACGTGCAAACATTGCCTGCTGTGTATTCCTCTAACATATAGATACGTTACGTGCAAACATTGCCTGCTGTGTATTCCTCTAACATATGATACGTTACGTGCAAACATTGCCTGCTGTGTATTCCTCTAACATATAGATACGTTACGTGCAAACAGTGCCTGCTGTGTATTCCTCTAACTTATAATTTTACTGCGTGTAAACATTGCCTGCTGTGTATTCCTCTAACTTATAATTTTACTGCGTGTAAACATTGCCTGCTGTGTATTCCTCTAACTTATAATTTTACTGCGTGTAAACATTGCCTGCTGTGTATTCCTCTAACTTATAATTTTACTGCGTGTAAACATTGCCTGCCATTTCTTCCAGATTTGAAAGGGAACCAATATGGAACTCTTTCTACAAGTAATCGTATGTTTCGTTTTCGTCGCAGTCGTGCAAGGACAGAGTGGTGAGCATATTGTATTACATTTATATAATAATAATAAAGACTTTAGTTAACGAGATAACTCATTTGAACAATTAAGTAAATTTACCATGAGGCCTTCAACAAAATAAAACATCAACTACTATGTTATATTCCATAGTCATATAGGCATGTCCCGTGTTACTGAGGAACCATCCAGATGTGTACAAACTTACTACATGATTCCCCAAATACCTAGCCTGGGTACCAGTCTCTCGATTTTTCACTAATTTACTTCAGACAAAATGACAAGAAACTCAAAATGGCCCAATTAACGGTCTCGGTGTATATCTATATGACTGACCAGACAATATATATCAACGCCTGTTCCCAGGCTACCAAACGACAATTTGCTTGAACTTATTTTCGACATATAAATGTTTATTGAGAAAAACAGATGTTTCGCACAGACGTGTGTTAGTCAGCAGTAACTGGAGAGTGAGATGGGAGCTTCACAATTTCCTTTCTCAACGAAAGTCCCATGCTATCTTAATATCCCATAGTGACTAACTCCCTTCAAAATGACCAATGAAGCCACATAGTATGAAAGGCTATATCACCAATTCTTCACAAGACACTGCCTGGAAGCGATTTCTAAATGCAAGTTATGTCTGGCATTGACCTTCAATCCAGTGGCACGAAGATCAGTATGGGTCATCGACTAGTCCCGTTTAGTTTGAAATCATGCACTAAATTACACCGCCTCACAACTTCTTCATGGTCGAGTGGTTACGGTTGTTGACTTCAGATCACTATTGTTCACTTTTCAAATCAGTAGATTCGACTATTCTGTTGGCATATGTTTCAAATCAGTAGATTCGACTATTCTGTTGGCATATGTTTCCAATCACTAGATTCGACTATTCTGTTGGCATATGTTTCCAATCACTAGATTCGACTATTCTGTTGACATATGTTTCAAATCACTAGATTCGACTATTCTGTTGGCATATGTTTCAAATCACTAGATTCGACTATTCTGTTGGCATATGTTTCAAATCACTAGATTCGACTATTCTGTTGGCATATGTTTCAAATCACTAGGGATTGTCGAATTATTTAATGGTAGTAAGCTATCCAGCTGGCTTGTGGATGGTTGGCGGCTCTACTCTAATGCCTGTCCGTGCCCTGCAATACTGCTTGGAGCGGTAGGCGGGATCTTCCACCACCAATACTGGCCGGAGAGTTGCCATATGACCTAGGCTGTTGATGCGTTGACTTCACCGAGCTTACATAGTGAATCAGTATTTCGATGGTATATACGTTTATTGTTCGAGCGTATGACATTAATTGCTGTTTCTGTCAGGGCTGTCAGGTGGATATGGTCCGTTTCGTCATTTTAACCCTTAACCTTCCGAATACATTGGGCGGAATGTACAAACAACATAGATTCAGACCAGCCACAGCGTAGCGCCGCGTCTGACCATGATTCATGTTGTTTGCTATTCAGACAATTGATTTTTAGCCCCACTATATATATAGAATAGCAAACAGCATATAGCCTGGGATGGGCGTTTGATGTTGGTTATAATTTGTGGCCCGACCCTTTTGCTATGTTACACTGATGTATGTATGTGCCTTATAATATGTTAACTAATTTCACATCTGATTCTTCAAATTGTATTCATTTTAACTGCCCTGTCTGGAGCATCATTGCACTACGTGACACAACCGCACAACCACCGGATTGTAGTGTCGAATGTATTACATATGCAACACAATATGGTTAAATCAAATCACAGAGCCTGGTCAGACGTTTAGCGACTTTAGTTGTTATTGGCAAGTTAATGATTAATTCATAGCCTGTGTGTCAAGGAAAGCTCAACTATCATTATAATTCATCACAAGGCCGGTGGTTCTCGTGCGTAGTCCGTTTGCTTGCCCAGTGACATCCCTGTCTCATATACCAGACCAAACTCTGGGACATAGCCGATTGTGTCCGGCTGTACATAGCCGATCGTGTCCGGCTGTACATAGCCGATCGTGTCCGGTACATAGCCGATCGTGTCCGGCGGTACATAGCCGATCGTATCCGGTTGTACATAGCCGATCGTGTCCGGCGGTACATAGCCGATCGTGTCCGGCTGTACATAGCCGATCGTGTCCGGTACATAGCCGATCGTGTCCGGCGGTACATAGCCGATCGTGTCCGGTTGTACATAGCCGATCGTGTCCGGTACATAGCCGATCGTGTCCGGTACATAGCCGATCGTGTCCGGTGATCGTGTCCGGTACATAGCCGATCGTGTCCGGTTGTACATAGCCGATCGTGTCTGGCTGTACATAGCCGATCGTGTCCGGTACATAGCCGATCGTGTCCGCTGTACATAGCCGATCGTGTCCGGCTGTACATAGCCGATCGTGTTCGGTACATAGCCGATCGTGTCCGGCTGTACATAGCCGATCGTGTCGGTACATAGCCGATCGTGTCCGGTACATAGCCGATCGTGTCCGGTTGAGAATTTCTATGGTACGTGTCCAATAAACCTGGTACCAAGCAACACTGTATCAAAGTCCACGTAAACAATCATTCTAAATCGATACGTATCACTATGTTAAATGTGAATATACAGCATGCATACCGTATTTGTTTATATAAACCTATATATATATATATACTTTTGTTACATTGTTAATACGCGAGTTGTAAAAAACGAATATTAAGTACATGACCATTTGTATTTATATTAATATGTTACCGAAACCTCGAAGGAGGCGCACACACCACTTACATTGATACCGATAGTTACCGGAACAATAACAATTAACTGCCTAACCGGAAGTCGTGATAGCGCAGTGGATGCGCGTTCGCTTCAGCACTAAAGGTCCAGAGTTCGAGCCCCGCTGGAGCCGTTACGATCGTGCCCTTAGGCAAGGCATTTAAATTTCACATTGCCTCTTATCTCTCCTTCATGGCGATGAATTCCATCAGGAATTAGGTCTCGAGAGTGATTAATATAAGTTGAAAGAACTTGTTCGCAATCGAGCTAAAATAAATTTGTATAAACTAACTGCCTAACTGGTACTCTTGTTTTTAATGCAAAGCGACGCCGTACATGGCTGCAATCCTCAAAGATTAAAATAGTGTAGAGAATACAGCTGGAGCCCCTCATCCAGGCAATTGCTGTTTCGATAACTAGCACTCACTGTTGAACAGGAACACATTTATTTCTTTACAAGGACGCAGAATTACCAGGACACAAGGGACAACAAATATATAATACGGTTTTTGTTTTTCCAGATTATGGTAGACGACAACGCATGCCGGTGGTACCAGTACCAAAACAAGTGCCTTATAACACTGGACCCGAATTGTTTGATCCCAACATGGGTCAGTTTAGCAACGGCCTTAGTAGCCTCCGGGGCGGTAGCATGGACATGATGCCGGAACACATAAGGAAAATAATCGGCAGTACTATATCAGGAGGCTCCCTAGTAGGAGGCGTTGGTGGAATGCCACGTCATGGCGGAACACTCAACGCAAACGGCATGATAAATGGTTGGGGAGCTGACGGTAGTGTACAAGCAATTCCAGCCATAACAATGTGGAATGATCCCCTCAGTGGATCAGGGTTTCCCACTGATTACAGTGGCCAAGAACTGGTCTTTGACCCGATATCAAATAGCTATGTTGCGAAAAAAGCTATTGGCATTGCTGCACACCAGGTAGCTAAGCCGCCATCCCACGTGGCAGTAAAATCTGGAGGGATCATCCGCGGAGGTATGCCGTCCAGTCATGGGACCATGGTATCTGAACATGGTATTGTCAAAGAGGCAACTCATATAGCCGGGAAAACAATAGGTATCGGTGGCGCGTTTAGCCCCGTTGGAGGAATGGGTGGTGGTTTGAGCCCCGTTAGAGGAATGGGTGGTGTTTTGGGACCCGTTAGAGGAATGGGTAGTGTAATGAAACCAGTTGGAGGAATTGGTGGATCTTTAGGACCTAAAACTGTAGTAGGTCCTGTTGGACATGGCATAATGAAATCGTCCGTGCAACATGGTGCCGTCATGTCGTCCGGAATGATCGCCGCAGGAAGACCACTAGTATATTCGGGACCAATTAGCGCTGGACATGTAGGGTTTGACAATCCGGGAGTCATTGCTCACAATGTCGACTTTGTTGTTGGTCATAATAGAGCAAAAGCTTTCGGTAATCCGGTTGGTATCGGATTCATCAATCCTGGTGGCCCCATTGCTACACAAATCGGTCACGACAGTGCCAAAGCAACAAGCGGTATGGGTTTCATGAACCCTATGGGTCCAGTTGCAATAAGTGGCATTGGTATCGACCCATTTGGTGTTGGTGTTTCACCATTAGGACCGGTATCTCATGGAAATCCCATAATTAACCACGGTATGATGAATTCCGGAACACACATTGGAGTTTCCAAGCTGGGTGCACTTAATGCAGGACATGTTGGTATCGATGCGCCACAAGACATTATACATACTGTTGGTAAAGCGACGCTTGGCGCGGACTCAGTTATGGGTCATAGCATTGCTAAGTCTTCTGGTAATCCTGTTGGCATGGGTTTCATTAACCCTATGGGTAGAGTTGCTTCTCAAATGGGACACGATATCGTTAAGGCAACCAGCGGCATAGATTTCATCAACTCTATGGGACCAGTGGGAACAAGCGGATTTGGTATAGATCCATTTGGGCAGGTACCTCAAATAGGAGTCGGCGCTATAGGACATAATATGGTAAAAGCAACTGGTGGAGGAGGCATGCGACCTATTGGAGTCGGTGGTGGTCCAATGACAAATCCAGTACACAATGTTGATAAGGTCGGTCAAATGGGCATTGCCCGGGTGGGTCACGACCCTATAGCTGCTAGAATTGGACACGTAATAGCTAAGCAAGCAATCGGTCATGCTGCGGTTGCTGTAGACATTGGTTCAAGAGGAGGCGTGTCTGCAGGTAATCCGTTTGCTGTTGCCGCAACTAAAGGTCTTGCAAAAGAATCACTTCATGTTGCAGGGAAAACTATAAATATGGCAAGTTCAGGTGCTGTTGGAGGTAGACAAGTTGTCCCATGGATAAACAACGGCATGTTTGATCAGGGTGCAATGATTCAACCACAAATTGTGCAGAAACCACCTCCAAAAATGACAACTGAATACGGCCGCCGAGTCAGGGTTTGAATTGTAAGTATGAATAAAGCGTAGTGCATGATCAATTCATTAGTATTACTACAGTATGCCCTGTCTATGCGCTTTACCCACCATTATGACGGTCAGAATGACACACCGTTAACCTTAGTATTACTACAGTATGCCCTGTCTATGCGCTTTATCCACCATTATGAAGGTCAGAATGACACACTGTTAACCTTAGTATTACTACAGTATGCCCTGTCTATGCGCTTTACCCACCATTATGAAGGTCAGAATGACACACTGTTAACCTTAGTATTACTACAGTATGCCCTGTCTATGTGCTTTACCCACCATTATGAAGGTCAGAATGACACACTGTTGACCTTAGTATTACTACAGTATGCCCTGTCTATGCGCTTTACCCACCATTATGAAGGTCAGAATGACACACCGTTAACCTTAGTATTACTACAGTATGCCCTGTCTATGCGCTTTATCCACCATTATGAAGGTCAGAATGACACACTGTTAACCTTAGTATTACTACAGTATGCCCTTTCTATGCGCTTTACCCACCATTATGAAGGTCAGAATGGCACACTGTTGACCTTAGTATTACTACAGTATATCATGTCTATGCGCTTTACCCACCATTATGAAGGTCAGAATGGCACACTGTTGACCTTAGTATTACTACAGTATATCATGTATATGCGCTTTACCCACCATTATGAAGGTCAGAATGGCACACTGTTGACCTTAGTATTACTACAGTATATCATGTATATGCGCTTTACCCACCATTATGAAGGTCAGAATGGCACACTGTTGACCTTATCTAAATTAAACATCAATTTGAGTTCACGAACCACCTCGGAAACAACAAGGGACATATAATTGAAATAAATGTTGCGGTTTTCCACATTTCTTTATTTGCTTTGTGAGAGTACGGTCACACCGACAGCTTAGGTGTATACGGACTCTCCAGCTATTGGTTGTGGAGGAAGACGCCGGGTGACCCTCCGAGCAATAATACATGCACGAACGGGCACCAGGGTAGAACCACCGACCTTCCGCAAGGCAACTGAATAACTTCCTCACTTGAAATAAAACATACAACGGCGAGGGCAAGTGATTTGAAGTCAACGACATTAACCACTCAGACGGTATGCCCCTGGTAATCGACATAAATACATGCATTTAGTTATAAAACAATCCGCCTACTAATCCAATAAAGTCATATACAAGTTATACTGTCTCCATGGCCTAGTGGTTAAGGCGTCCGGCTACGTAGCGGGAGGTCGAAGGTTCGAATCTCGTCAGCGTGTTACCACTGGACTACAGATCCGTCTGTGAAATTCGTTTTAAATTAGAAATGGCTATTTGTATTTGTGTTGCTTAGATACGTGTTTGTTTATCCACAGGAACGCTTGCGGGAGTGGTGGTATGTGATCCAGATCCAATGTGCAATACCTAGTCTGTGGAATCCAGCAAAAATATAACAATGTGATACATATATAACATTATTGCTATGGAGATAGTTTTATATATACAACGTAACGTTACAAATAAAAATAGCATATATTTAATTTATGCATGTAATGTTGTTAGTTTATACAAATTTATTTTAGCTCGATTGCGAAACAAGTTCTTTCAACTTATATTAATCACTCTCGAGACCTCATTCCTGATGGAATCCATCGCCATGAAGGAGAGAGAAGAGGCAATGTGGAATTTAAATGCCTTGCCTAAGGGCACAATCGTAAGGGCTCCAGCGGGGTTCGAACTCCGGACCTTTCGCTCCTGAAGCGAACGCGCATCCACTTCTTCCACACGACTTCCACAAGTAATGTTGTTGTGTGTTGCATATGAGATGCGTTCAAAATTGAAAGAAGCTGTCTATATGTAGCCAGGTTTAATTTTTATATCGTAAATCAGAAGTAAGGACATTTGCCATTGGGTGGCTATTCTAATCAATGGTATCGATCGATACAACCTATATCTTGGGTATGACGACAAAGCCTGCCACAATCCCCCGTCTGACCCTAATAAAATAAATAGTCTTTCAGATGTGACTTTAAACCGAGGTCTCGTGTCGGTGCTTTACACCGTGTACATAATAGAACAAGAGGAGACTCTGGAATGGGTCTCTGTCTGTATAATTGCACTATCCTCCAACAATCTAAAATGACTTCAGGAGGCGTCCCTCATATGGGCAACCGGTAGCGACGATAAATAAACGCAAAACACACACACAAAGCCGGCCAAATCCCGACCGATCTCACCACGACGTGCACGTCGCGGTCGGGGCACATCTCGCAGGTGCAGCGTAGGATAGGCCTACTGGGATCTTCTGGCAGTCGAACTTGCAATACGGGACATACTCTTCACAACCGCTGACCAGGTGGTGGTAGCGGTGTGGACAGACCCTAGAGCGACCGAGACGGCCAAGTGTCTAATTGTCAGATCCGTTTATATGCTGCTGCGGGATGACAAACAATGAGGATTTGTCACCCTGAACTGAAGAAGAAGCCGCCTCACGATGTCATCGTTTATCGCACCATCATCGGACACAACAAGAACACTACTCTACAAGACATCATCCAGCAACATCTACATATCACCACGAATAATCGACAGTGCAAGGCACGTACTACTAATCATCTTGGAACACTCGCCCACATGGTTCGCAGGAGGCGAGGATGAATAAACTGAAACATCATCGCCGGCCCCATCGAGCCCCGTTCAGACCGGGTCTCTTTATATGAAAACGTTGCCAGTTTCTTACGGATGTTGGTGCACCAAGTACTGTTTAACTGCTGGAGCCTGCCCAAGAAAATTGTTATTAGGTAAACTGCCCATCACTCATAATGGACACGCGATAATGACGTTAGACAAACTTTTTTTTTAAAACCAACACACCGACTACAGTCGGCCTCCGTTGTCGAGTTGCTAAGGTCGCTGATTTGTATACCATTGTAACCTATTATCACTGATGATCACGGGTTCGAGCCCCGCTCAGATCATGTCTATTTATATGAAAACATTGGCAGTTTCTTACGGAGTTTGGTGCAGCGGGGAAAGCCAATATCAATTACTGAACTAACACTAGACATTATAGGACGAATATGACTACAGCCCTGCGAGTTGTACGTGGTGGGGGCAGAAATTACTGATGCATTGTCCGTTTCTAGCTTATGACCAAGCGGGAATACTGTCTTGAATCCTAAAAAGAACATGTCAATCTGAACTACAATTATTGTAATATCTGAATAACTCTATGCAATCGGGTGCATTTTGTTGGATGCCAAGAAAGATAAATCAGACTTAATTAAATGCCGTATAACTATATGTTGTTATTTCCCCTTGAACACGCTAGCAAGAGGCAATATGTAAATTTAATATCGCTTTTTAATTGTTACACATTTATTAGTTTAATCATATTTTATTGCATTCTATATATACAATGTACAATACAAAACAAATGAACAAACTTGTATAACTATCCATAATGCATGATTCGTGGCATTGTTTGCTCAAGGATTGTCATTATATGTTGAAGCAAATGGGTTGGGCCACAAGTTTTAACAACATTAGTTACAGCCCTCCCCATAAGACTAGATTGTAATTAACAAAGAGACTGACTACAAGAGTTGTGCTAGTAGTTTACTAAATTTAATGATACTAATAGAAAAAGGGTAAAATGATTAAGAGAATAAGCAACATTTTAGATAATAAGAATTTAGAAACAAAAAACAACAATAAACAAACCAAAAAAAAAAGTTTAGGAAATGTAACTGTAATAGCTACTCCAATCAAGTGTCCCACCATACAACGTTACCCAGCCAGCCACACCCGTCACCACACCCTAACATAGATCGTCACAAGAGAACAGCCTATATATATACAGATCATGTGGTTATTTGCTCGAAGCGTTTAGTCGTTTTAATATATGTTTGAACTTGTGTGAAAATATATTCATTTTCATTGTCCGCTAAGTTTTCGAAGCCTAACAGTAGTTGTCTTGTATTTAAGGGATGATAAGTACGTGTGTTTACGAATAGTACGCGTCTGGAATTTACATAGAATAGACAGCGAAATAGATAGTGCTCCGCATCCTCATTTTCGTTAAGTTCACACAAGCATTTTGGACTATCACGCAAATGATTATTATAAAGATCT
>CM026399.1:4699687-4726654 GCA_014843695.1 Archivesica marissinica
TCCAGCTCTCCATAATGGAGGTAAATAAAGTATCTATCCAGCTCTCCATAATGTAGATACATAAAGTATATATCCAGCTCTCCATGGAGATAAATAAAGTATCTATCCAGCTCTCCATAATGGAGGTAAATAAAGTATCTATCAGCTCTCCATAATGGAGGTAAATAAAGTATATATCCAGCTCTCCATGGAGATAAATAAAGTATCTATCCAGCTCTCCATGGAGATAAATAAAGTATCTATCAGCTCTCCATGGAGATAAATAAAGTATCTATCCAGCTCTCCATAATGGAGGTAAATAAAGTATCTATCCAGCTCTCCATAATGTAGATACATAAAGTATATATCCAGCTCTCCATGGAGATAAATAAAGTATCTATCCAGCTCTCCATAATGTAGATACATAAAGTATATATCCAGCTCTCCATAATGGAGGTAAATAAAGTATCTATCCAGCTCTCCATAATGTAGATACATAAAGTATATATCCAGCTCTCCATGGAGATAAATAAAGTATCTATCCAGCTCTCCATAGTGGAGGTAAATAAAGTATCTCTCCTGCTCTCCATAATGGAGGCAAATAAAGTATCTATCCAGCTCTCCATAATGGAGGCAAATAAAGTATCTATCCAGCTATCCATAATGGATGTAAATAAAGTATCTATCCAGCTCTCCATAATGGAGGCAAATAAAGTATCTATCCAGCTCTCAATAATGGAAGTAAATAAAGTATCTATCCAGCTCTCCATAATGGAGGCAAATAAAGTATCTATCCAGCTCTCAATAATGGAGGCAACTAAAGTATCTATCCAGCTCTCAATAATGGAAGTAAATAAAGTATCTATCCAGCTCTCCATAATGGAGGCAAATAAAGTATCTATCCAGCTCTCCATAATGGAGGTAAATAAAGTATCTATCCAGCTCTCAATAATGGAAGTAAATAAAGTATCTATCCAGCTCTCCATAATGGAGGCAAATAAAGTATCTATCCAGCTCTCCATAAAGGAGGTATATAAAGTATATATCAAGCTCTCCATAATGGCGGTAAATAAAGTATCTATCTAGCTCTCCATAATGAAGGCAAATAAAGTATCTATCCAGCACTCCATAATGGATGTAAATAAGGTATCTACAAAGCTCTCCATAATGGAGGTAAATAAAGTATATATACAGCTCTCCATAATGGAGATAAATAAAGTATATATCAAGCTCTCCATAATGGAAATATATAAAGTATATATCCAGCTCTCCATAATGGCGGTAAATAAAGAGTATATACAGCTCTCCATAATGGAGTTAAATAAAGTAGAAATCCAGCTCTCCACAAAGAAGGTAAATAAAATATATACCCCGCTCTCCATAATGGAGGAAGATAAAGTATCTACCCAACTCTCAATAATGGAGGTAAATAAAGTATCTATCCAGCTCTCCATAATGGAGATAAATAAAGTATTCTATCCTGCTCTCCATAATGGAGGTAAATAAAGTATATCTAACTAGCTCTCCATAATGGCGGTAAATAAAGAATCTATCCAGCTCTCCATAATGGAGATAAATGAAGTATCTATCAGCTCTCCATAATGGCGGTAAATAAAGTATCTATCGAGCTCTAAATAATGAAGGTAAATAACATATCTATCCAGCTCTCCATAATGGAGGTAAATAAAGTATCTACCCAACTCTCCATAATGGAGGTAAATAAAGTATCTACCCAACTCTCCATAATGGATGTAAATAATGTATATATCCAGCTCTCCATACTGGAGATAAATAAAGTATATATCAGCTCTCCATAATGGCGGTAAATAAAGTATATATCCAGCTCTCCATAATGGAGGCATATAAAGTATATATCCAGCTCTAAATAAAGAAGGTAAATAATGTATCTACACAGCTCTCCATAATGGCGGTAAATAACGTATCTATCTAGCTCTCCATAATGGCGGTAGATAAAGTATATATCCAGCTCTCCATAATGGAGGCAAATAAAGTATCTATCCAGCTCTCCATAATGGTTGTAAATAAAGTATATATCCAGCTCTCCACAATGGAGGCAAATAAAGTATATAGCCAGCTCTCCATAATGTAGGTAAAAAAAGTATATATCCAAATCTCCATAATGGAGGTAAATAAAGTGTATATCCAGCGCTCCATAATGGAGGTAAATAAAGTATCTACCCAGCTCTCTATAATGGAGGTAACTAAAGTATCTAACTAGCTCTCCATTATGGCGATAAATAATGTTTCCATCCAGCTCTCCATAATGGAGATAAATAAAGTATTTATCAATCTCTCAATGATGGAGGTATTTAAAGAATATATATATTACTCTCCATAATGGAGTTAAATAAAGTATCTACCTCGCTCTCCATAATGGAGGTATAGAATGTATCTATCCAGCTCTCCATAATATAGGTAAATAAAATATCTAACCAGCTCTCCATAATGGAGATAAATAATGTATCTACCCAGCTCTCCATAATGTAGGTAAATATAGAATCTACCCCGCTCTCCAAAATGGATGTAAATAAAGTATCTACCCAACTCTCCACAATGGAGGTAGAAAAGGTATCTATCCAGCTCTCCATAATGGAGGTAAATAAAGTAGCTATCCAGCTCTCCATAATGGCGGTAAATAAAGTATTTATCATGCTCTCAATGATGGAGGTAATTAAAGTATATATATATTACTCTCCATAATGGAGGTAAATAAAGTATATATCAAGCTCTCCATAATGGAGGTAAATAAAATATCTACCTCGCTCTCCATAATGGAGGTAAATAATGTATCTACCCAGCTCTCCATAATGGAGATAAATAAAGTATCTACCCAGCTCTCCATAATGTAGGTAAATATAGAATCTACCCCGCTCTCCATAATAGAGGTAGAAAAAGTATCTATCCAGCTTTCCTTAATGGCGGTAAATAAAGTATCTACCCAACTCTCCATAATATAGGTATATAATGTATCCACCCAGCTCTCCATAATGGAGGTAAATATAGTATCTACTCAGTTCTCCATAATGAAGGACACTTGGGTAAATAAAGTATATATCCAGCTCTCAATGGTGGACGTAAATAAAGTATCTACACATCTCTCCACAGTTGAGGTAAATAAAGTATATATCCAGCTCTCCATAATGGCGGTAGATAAAGTATCTACCCCACTCTCCATAATGGAGGTAAATAAAGTATATTTCCAGCTCTCCACAATGGTGGTAAATACAGTAGCTATCCAGCTCTCCATAATGGAGGTACATAAAGTATCTCTCCAACTCTCCATAATGGAGCTAAACAAAGTATATATCCAGCTCTCCACAATGGCGGCAAATAAAGTAGCTATCCAGCTCTCCATAATGGCGGAAGTGTATATCCAGCGCTCCATAATGGAGGTAAATAAAGTATATACCCAGCTCTCTACAATGGAGGTAAATAAAGTATCTAACTAGCTCTCCATAATGGCGATAAATAATGTTTCCATCCAGCTCTCCATAATGGAGATAAATAAAGTATTTATCAAACTCTCAATGATGGAGGTATTTAAAGAATATATATATTACTCTCCGTAATGGAGTTAAATAAAGTATCTACCTCGCTCTCCATAATGGAGGTATAGAATGTATCTATCCAACTCTCCATAATATAGGTAAATAAAATATCTACCCAGCTCTCCATACTGGAGATAAATAATGTATCTACCCAGCTCTCCATAATGTAGGTAAATATAGAATCTACCCCGCTCTCCAAAATGGATGTAAATAAAGTATCTACCCAACTCTCCACAATGGAGGTAGAAAAGGTATCTATCCAGCTCTCCATAATGGAGGTAAATAAAGTATCTCTCCAACTCTCCATAATGGAGCTAAACAAAGTATATATCCAGCTCTCCACAATGGCTGCAAATAAAGTAGCTATCCAGCTCTCCATAATGGCGGTAAATAAAGTATTTATCATGCTCTCAATGATGGAGGTAATTAAAGTATATATATATTACTCTCCATAATGGAGGTAAATAAAGTATATATCAAGCTCTCCATAATGGAGGTAAATAAAATATCTACCTCGCTCTCCATAATGTAGGTAAATAATGTATCTATCCAGCTCTCCATAATGGAGGTAAATAATGTATCTACCTAGTTCTCCATAATGGAGATAAATAAAGTATCTACCCAGTTCTCCATAATGGAGATAAATAAAGTATCTACCCAGCTCTCCATAATGTAGGTAAATATAGAATCTACCCCGCTCTCCATAATAGAGGTAGAAAAAGTATATATCCAGCTCTCCATAATGGCGGTAAATAAAGTATCTACCCAACTCTCCATAATATAGGTATATAATGTATCTACCCAGCTCTCCATAATGGAGGTAAATATAGTATCTACCCAGTTCTCCATAATGAAGGACACTTGGGTAAATAAAGTATATATCCAGCTCTCAATGGTGGAGGTAAATAAAGTATCTACACAGCTCTCCACAGTTGAGGTAAATAAAGTATATATCCAGCTCTCCATAATGGCGGTAGATAAAGTATCTACCCCACTCTCCATAATGGAGGTAAATAAAGTCTATATCCAGCTCTCCATAATGGAGGCAAATAAAGTATCTATCCAGCTCTCCATAATGGAGGTAAATAAAGTATCTACCCAGCTCTTCATAATGAAGGTAAATTACTTTATGGTATATGGTATACATATGAGGAGAACATTACTTTATTCTTGGAAGTTCAAACATTCATAAAAAATTCTCGTCGTTTTTCGGCACTGCTCTCTTGATTATATATACGTTATTAGCTTGCGAGTTTGGGTCTGGGTTCGGGTCTTGGTGTTGTGTGGGGGAGCTATAGGTGGAATCGTGTGAAGCAGGTATCAATCTAAGCAATGTTTATATTATTTTTTTTGTAATAGGTTTGTCATCTTTTTCTTTAGTCCTTTGAATCATTTTATTTTCATTCTTTTTTGTGGTTTCTTTTCTGGGAAAAAAACTTAGCTATTTAGTTTATTCAAACGCTATCTTGACTTCCTGGTGCGGGCCGTTGTCTAATGTTGTTAAAACGTGTGGCCCAAACCATTTGCATGTTCATATTATGTATTATATCTGTTTATGCATGACATATATAATAATGATTTGCAATAAAATATGATTAAACTAAATGAAGGTAAATAATGTATATCCAGCTCTCCATAATGAAAGTAAATAAAATGTCTATTCAGCTCTCCATAATGGGGGTTTTACAAAGTGTATTCAGCTCTCCATAATGGAGATATATAAATATATATGTAGCTCTCCATAATGGAGGTAAATAAAGTAGTTTTTCATTCTTCAACAATACAGTGGATGCGCGTTCGCTTCAGGTGCGAAAGGTCCGGAGTTCGAGCCCCACTGGAGCCGTTACGAGTGTGCCCTTAGGCAAGGCATTTAAATTCCACATTGCCTCTTCTCTCTCCCTCGTGGCGATGGATTCCATCAGGAATGAGGTCTCGAGAGTGATTTATATAAGTTGAAATAACTTGTTTCGCAATCGAGCTAAAATAAATTTGTATAAACTAATACACGGAAACACGGTTTGGACACAGTCTTGACCCAGATGCTTATAAACAAGTAAACAAAATCACCGGTTTAGCGTATTTTGGCAATATACGATCTTCGACATACTGTTTACTTTGGTAGGTTGTTTTGTAACTGTATTCTATCCGTATTTATATAACTACTGATAACAGAAGTGAATATTAGAAAGTAAACACGAATTCACTTACTAGTTTCGTCTAAAAAATAATTTCGTCTAATGATGATTTCGGGTAGTAACTTATTCATCCACATATACTGTGTTCTCCCAGCACACACTACTGAGTATGACAGGGTGGCGCTTGTCGGGGACCGTTGATAAACATCTCATTTGAGACACAGAATGTTGCAAATAACCACATACTAAGGTCAAATACAGTCCCGAGTCTATCTATCTATCTATCTATCTATCTACCTATCTACCTACCTACCTACCTACCTACCTACCTACCTATCTACCTATCTATCTATCTATATATCCTTATCTACCCTTATCTACCTACCTTTATCTACCTACCTTTATCTTTATCTACCTACCTTTAATGGCGAACCCCTTGCGGCGATGTAGACATATTGCGAGTCAAAAACCGCAAAGAAGTTAAAAGTATGAATAGTTAAAAGCATAATTTAAGAAGGTAGTGAAAATAAGTTGTGGTAAAAGTATAAAAGCAGCTGCGCAGAACAACTAGGGACTGGCATGGTCAACATGGCACACTGTCGTAAGGAATTGCTCTGTGGTAGGGAGATGGACAATGTCAGGAGGGAGATGGTTCCAATGGTAGATTGTTCGTGGCAAAAAGGAAAACTTGTAGTAGTCTGTAGTTGCTGTAATTAACCTATATCTTATGGAATGGCAATGGCGAGCAGGACGGGAGAGGGGAACTAGGTAATCTTCAATGGGAATAGCAACAATATCATTATGAATTTTATACAGAAGAGATAACCTATTGTCAATATGCCGTTGATCTAGTCTGCACATATTTAGGGAATGTAGCATGTCTGTAACACTAGAGGTACGATAGAAGCCAGCCTTTATCCAACGGGCTGCTCTTCGCTGGACACCTTTATATGGTATATCAATGTTTGGGTATGGGGCAACCATATCTCGGAGCTATATTCAAGCTGGGGTCTCACTAGTGTCTGGTAAGCCATGGACTAAAGGGGTTCGGATTTGAGCTGGAGGTTTCTACGTAGGAATCCTAATGTTTGGTTTGCTTTCTTAGTTGACCTTTTTATGTGAGTGTCCCGCGACAGGTTATTTGAGATATCCACGCCAAGGTATTTGGCTGAGGTGACCGACTCAAGTGGAGTTCATATTGACTGGGAATAGGATGTTTCCTTCTGGTGACGTGGATAACTTGACATTTGGAGGGGTTAAATTCCATGTCCCACTCCAACTCTTCTAATCTCTTAAGATCGTTTTGGAGTGTGACCGATTCATTTGCAGATGATAGATAGACTGCAGTATCATCTGCAAGACTTTGGAACTGATGTTTTATGGGATGTCGTTTATATAGGCTAGGAAAAGCAGGGGTCCAAGTACTAATACCATTAAGGACAACTGACTGGAGTCTATTATCTAGATTACTCTTAATCCACCTTAATGTTTGACCTCTGACTCCATATTCATGCATTTTAGTAGTACTTTCTCGTGATTGACCAGTACTGAGATGCCTCACTCAATGACACTATGTGTGCCCCAAACTAGTATCAAACCCGGGACCCTTTGAATCCAAATAAGACACTCTACCACTGTACCACTGGACAATGGACGACATACTAAGTAATTTTCTGAACCATATAACACATATACATTCGTAGGAACAGCTATTGCGTCTAACTACTGGTAAATTTCAAGATTATGTGACACTTGGGTGTGTCATTCCTATACGAGTAATGCATATTTACGTTTGTTTACCTGTTAGTTTCGTTTTGGCGGAAGTAGGTCAAAACGGTGCGCACTATATAATAAACCAAACCGTGTTTCCGTGTATGGAAGTAAATATAGTATATCTATCCAGCTCTCCATAATGGAGGTAAATAAAGTATATACCCAGCTCTCCATAATGGATATAAATACAGTATATACCCAGCTCTCCATAATGGAGGTAAATAAAGTATATACCCAGCTCTCCATAATGGAGATAAATACAGTATATACCCAGCTCTCCATAATGGATATAAATACAGTATATACCCAGCTCTCCATAATGGAGGTAAATACAGTATATACCCAGCTCTCCATAATGGAGGTAAATACAGTATATACCAAGCTCTCCATAATGGAGGTAAATAAAGTATATACCCAGCTCTCCATAATGGATATAAATACAGTATATACCCAGCTCTCCATAATGGATATAAATACAGTATATACCCAGCTCTCCATAATGGAGGTAAATACAGTATATACCCAGCTCTCCATAATGGAGGTAAATACAGTATATACCCAGCTCTCCATAATGGAGGTAAATACAGTATATACCCAGCTCTCCATAATGGAGGTAAATACAGTATATACCAAGCTCTCCATAATGGAGGTAAATACAGTATATACCAAGCTCTCCATAATGGAGGTAAATACAGTATATACCAAGCTCTCCATAATGGAGGTAAATACAGTATATACCCAGCTCTCCATAATGGAGGTAAATACAGTATATACCCAGCTCTCCATAATGGAGGTAAATACAGTATATACCCAGCTCTCCATAATGGAGGTAAATACAGTATATACCCAGCTCTCCATAATGGAGGTAAATAAAGTATATACCCAACTCTCCATAATGGATATAAATACAGTATATACCCAGCTCTCCATAATGGAGATAAATACAGTATATACCCAGCTCTCCATAATGGATATAAATACAGTATATACCCAGCTCTCCATAATGGATGTAAATACAGTATATACCCAGCTCTCCATAATGGATATAAATACAGTATATACCCAGCTCTCCATAATGGAGGTAAATACAGTATATACCAAGCTCTCCATAATGGATATAAATACAGTATATACCAAGCTCTCCATAATGGATATAAATACAGTATATACCCAGCTCTCCATAATGGAGGTAAATAAAGTATATACCCAGCTCTCCATAATGGATATAAATACAGTATATACCCAGCTCTCCATAATGGAGATAAATACAGTATATACCAAGCTCTCCATAATGGAGATAAATACAGTATATACCAAGCTCTCCATAATGGAGGTAAATACAGTATATACCAAGCTCTCCATAATGGAGATAAATACAGTATATACCCAGCTCTCCATAATGGAGGTAAATACAGTATATACCAAGCTCTCCATAATGGAGATAAATACAGTATATACCCAGCTCTCCATAATGGAGGTAAATACAGTATATACCAAGCTCTCCATAATGGAGGTAAATACAGTATATACCCAGCTCTCCATAATGGATATAAATACAGTATATACCCAGCTCTCCATAATGGAGGTAAATACAGTATATACCAAGCTCTCCATAATGGAGGTAACATAATGGATATAAATACAGTATATACCCAGCTCTCCATAATGGAGATAAATACAGTATATACCCAGCTCTCCATAATGGAGATAAATACAGTATATACCCAGCTCTCCATAATGGAGATAAATACAGTATATACCCAGCTCTCCATAATGGAGATAAATACAGTATATACCCAGCTCTCCATAATGGAGATAAATACAGTATATACCCAGCTCTCCATAATGGAGGTAAATACAGTATATACCCAGCTCTCCATAATGGATATAAATACAGTATATACCCAGCTCTCCATAATGGATATAAATAAAGTATATACCCAGCTCTCCATAATGGATATAAATACAGTATATATCCAGCTCTCCATAATGGAGATAAATACAGTATATACCCAGCTCTCCATAATGGATATAAATAAAGTATATACCAAGCTCTCCATAATGGATATAAATATAGTATATACCAAGCTCTCCATAATGGAGGTAAATACAGTATATACCCAGCTCTCCATAATGGAGATAAATACAGTATATACCCAGCTCTCCATAATGGATATAAATACAGTATATACCAAGCTCTCCATAATGGAGGTAAATACAGTATATACCAAGCTCTCCATAATGGAGGTAAATACAGTATATACCCAGCTCTCCATAATGGATATAAATACAGTATATACCCAGCTCTCCATAATGGAGGTAAATACAGTATATACCAAGCTCTCCATAATGGAGGTAAATACAGTATATACCCAGCTCTCCATAATGGATATAAATACAGTATATACCCAGCTCTCCATAATGGAGGTAAATACAGTATATACCAAGCTCTCCATAATGGAGGTAAATACAGTATATACCCAGCTCTCCATAATGGATATAAATACAGTATATACCCAGCTCTCCATAATGGAGGTAAATACAGTATATACCAAGCTCTCCATAATGGAGGTAAATACAGTATATACCCAGCTCTCCATAATGGATATAAATACAGTATATACCCAGCTCTCCATAATGGAGGTAAATACAGTATATACCAAGCTCTCCATAATGGAGGTAAATACAGTATATACCCAGCTCTCCATAATGGATATAAATACAGTATATACCCAGCTCTCCATAATGGAGATAAATACAGTATATACCCAGCTCTCCATAATGGATATAAATAAAGTATATACCAAGCTCTCAATAATGGATATAAATATAGTATATACCAAGCTCTCCATAATGGAGGTAAATACAGTATATACCCAGCTCTCCATAATGGAGATAAATACAGTATATACCCAGCTCTCCATAATGGATATAAATACAGTATATACCAAGCTCTCCATAATGGAGGTAAATACAGTATATACCAAGCTCTCCATAATGGAGGTAAATACAGTATATACCCAGCTCTCCATAATGGATATAAATACAGTATATACCAAGCTCTCAATAATGGAGGTAAATAAATTATATATCCAGCTCTCCACATTCTAGGTAAATAAAGTATCTACACTGCTCTCCATAAAGGAGGCAAATATAGTATATATCCAGCTCTCCATAATGGAGGTAAATACAATATCTAATGGAGGTAAATAAAGTGTATATCCAGCTCTCCATACTGGAGGTCAATAAAGTATTTACCCAGCTCTCCATAATGGAGGTAAATAAGTATATATCCAGTCTTCAATAATGGAGGTAAATAAAGTATATATCCAGCTCTCCATAATCGAGGTAAATAAACTGTATCCAGCTCTCCATAATGGAGGTAAATACTGTGTCTATTCAGCTCTCCATAACCGAGGTAAATAAACTGTATCCAGCTCTCCATAATAGAGGTAAATAATGTGTCTATGCAGCTCTCCATAATGGGGGTATATAAAGTATATATCCAGCTCTCCATAGTGGAGATACATAAAGTATATATCCAGCTTTCCATAACAGAGATAAACACAAACGCTCACCTCCAAAATCACAACTGGGATACCAAACTCGCCATTAAAATTTGTGTCAGCTTTGTATTTATTACACGATATTTCTGACATAGTGAGTAGAATAGTTGCAGACGGTAGTACGTACATACTGGTATTTATTACACGATATTTCTGACATAGTGAGTAGAATAGTTGCAGACGGTAGTACATACTGGTATTTATTACACGATATTTCTGACATAGTGAGTAGAATAGTTGCAGACGGTAGTACATACTGGTATTTATTACACGATATTTCTGACATAGTGAGTAGAATAGTTGCAGACGGTAGTACGTACATACTGGTATTTATTACACGATATTTCTGACATAGTGAGTAGAATAGTTGCAGACGGTAGTACATACTGGTATTTATTACACGATATTTCTGACATGGTGAGGAGAATAGTTGCAGACGGTAGTACATACTGGTATTTATTACACGATATTTCTGACATAGTGAGTAGAATAGTTGCAGACGGTAGTACATACTGGTATTTATTACACGATATTTCTGACATGGTGAGGAGAATAGTTGCAGACGGTAGTACATACTGGTATTTATTACACGATATTTCTGACATAGTGAGTAGAATAGTTGCAGACGGTAGTACATACTGGTATTTATTACACGATATTTCTGACATGGTGAGGAGAATAGTTGCAGACCTTAGTACATACTGGTATTTATTACATGATATTTCTGACATGGTGAGGAGAATAGTTGCAGACGGTAGTACATACTGGTATTTATTACACGATATTTCTGACATAGTGAGTAGAATAGTTGCAGACGGTAGTACATACTGGTATTTATTACACGATATTTCTGACATAGTGAGTAGAATAGTTGCAGACGGTAGTACATACTGGTATTTATTACACGATATTTCTGACATGGTGAGGAGAATAGTTGCAGACGGTAGTACATACTGGTATGTATTACACGATATTTCTGACATGGTTTGGAGAATAGTTGCAGACGGTAGTACATACTGGTATTTATTACACGATATTTCTGACATGGTGAGGAGAATAGTTGCAGACGGTAGTACATACTGGTATTTATTACACGATATTTCTGACATGGTGAGGATAATAGTTGCAGACGGTAGTACATACTGGTATTTATTACACGATATTTCTGACATGGTTTGGAGAATAGTTGCAGACGGTAGTACATACTGGTATTTATTACACGATATTTCTGACATGGTGTGGAGAATAGTTGCAGACGGTAGTACATACTTAGAGGTTATTAAACCGTGGAGGTGGGCCATTTGTGGATATTGGCGCACCCTATGGAGATATTGGCCCGAGGGCCGTTAGGCGCCATAGGTGCGCCAATATCCACAAATGGCCCACCGCAGCAATAACTTCTTTATTGCATACCTTAACGGCCCCAGGCGGCCATGTTTACACAATGTAGTTACTATGTTGTTGCTACCTGTGACACGTGATTCGTTCTCGGCGCGTGCCGGGCCAATATTCGATAGAGCCGAAAATCGAAATATATTGCCGCGTCGACCAGATATTTTGCTTTTCTACCATTAAATTTGTTACTATTTATAGTAACGTATGCAATAAGACCCGATATTCTGTTTATTGTAATAGTTAATATTAGCTATGGATACGTTTAGGCCTAACGTGAATTGAAACTGGAAACATAGTACAGTTATATCGGATGGGATGGGCGAGCAGCATGAAACGGGGGCTGTTTCCATCGGCAACCCTGGTAGAACCATCGACCTTCCGCAAGTTGGGTGGATAGTTTCCTCACACGAAACATTTCCGACACCCCAGTGGGATTCGAACCTATAGCGGTGATGTGAGAGTTATTTGAAGTCAACGACCGTAACAACACGACCACGGGAGCGTATGCACGGCGGCAGCGCGAGTACACCGAAACACACAGCACCACTTAACTCCGCCACTGGTAGACATGCCCTGTACATTCCCCGGGGCTATAAAACCTTATCCAACCCCAAGTTTCGTATCAATCCTCTAATTGGCATAAAACTCCGAATCAACCAATTATTGAGCTTGTGTTTAAGATCCGAGAATTGTTTTTAATAAACATCGAGCCCAGGTACCAAACCAGACCATAAATGATACTTGTTTGCGCTTTTAAAAATGATTCCCAAATAAATCTCAAATTGGCGTGAACGTTCTCGGTGTTTTGAACGTAGATGTACGTGGCATTTCATAGATTGTCTGATACGGATTGGGCGCTCCATGCATAATACAAAGCATAATATTCACTCTAGACTGCCTGCAACTGACTGAATGTAATGCGGACTGTAAATAGATTGCAACACAGTTATCAATATCCCCCCAGTGATAGGTCATCTGGAGAGAACGGATGAATACACGTCGTTCATCAACTAGACACTTCTGAATTTTCTATTACCTCCCTTGACAGATAAAGTCGGATATATCCCGAAATGTATATTGGTCCATTTAGATGGAATAGTTGATATTATTGTTGTTTACAGAAAACCTCAGAAAAAACAAAGGATTCCAATTAAAAGGACCAATATACATTTCGGGATAAATATACTGGTATTTATTACACGATATTTCTGACATGGTGAGGATAATAGTTGCAGACGGTAGTACATACTAGTATTTTACCGCTAAACTGTTAACAGATATTCTGATAGGAATTGTTATTCGGTTTCGGGAGAAATCGGTCAAAGTATGTGGACATGGAGGTGGTCCTGTGCTCATGGAGGTGGTCCTGTGATCATGGAGGTGAATCTAGCGCGTGGGTTTGCATCTCTCCGAGTGTAATTATCTAGTTTTGCTTTGTTGTTTGGGCTTCAGGTCACATCAATAAAACGGCAATATTACTGGTGGATCCGGGTAGAACCACCGACCTTCCCCATGTCAGCTGGAGAACGTCACCATATGTAAGAATTTGACACCCCAGTCGGATTCCAACTCTACTGGCTATGAGGCATAAGCGATTACGGTTAACGACCTTAACCACTCGGCCATGGAGGCGCCCACATAACCATTAGTAGAGTCATTGTGCAGTCGGACTCATTTTCTATGTTTAAGGTTAGATTAATCATTTGGTATAGTGTTCGCCTTGACCAAATAAATAATAACTTCGTGTACTTAACCACTCCAAATACAATTAGCACGGACATATAATTCATGAAAATAGATGTTGCGGTTTATGAAAAAACAGTATTCCTTATAAAAACCGCCCATGACAGTTTATATATGAACTTATAGATGAATGAAGTCATCCAGATATTGCTACTGGTATTTAACCCTGGACAAGAAGATTCACACGGAAGTTGATCAAGAAATATTCAGGAATGTCCAAATAATTACAAATTGAGAAATACGAAGTCTTCCAAAACTCACTTTAGACGTTGTAAAAAGACATTTGTTTTGTTTTTCACTCAAATTAGCCCAACTTCTTCTTTTCTATGAAACACTAAGCATTTATATATTTTTACCAACTATTTACCCATAACCTGGTACCCACGAACCTAGCTATGCATGTGGTTCAGCTTGAAGCAATGTGGTTCTCAATTGCCGTGTGACGCAAACTGGGGCGGGGCACCACTTGAGTTGGACAAAAGATAAACTATACCTTGGCTTATTTTTCCAACGATGGAGGCTACAAGTTGATGGCCGAGTGGTTACGGTCGGACTTCAACTTACTTGTCCCTCATCGCTGGAGGTTCGAATCCCACTGGGGGTGTCGAAATATGTGGTTGCTGCTGATAGTTCGGTGGTTCTAACCGTGTGCCCGTCAGTGACTGAAATACTTTTAGGAGGAGCATCCGGGATCTTTCTCTTCCAATAATATAGCGCCACACCAACAGCTTAGGTTATATGGCGACTATACATTATAGTATAGTCGCCATATAACCTAAGCTGTTGGTGTGGCGCTGATCATATACCCCCCCACCAACTAAACCGGAAGGTGACAAGCACATGCACACATCACATCTGAGCGTCCATTGACCCTCGACACACCGGCGTAATGAAGATATAACTGTAAATATTACTTGTTCGAATATGAACCATAAACAATGTGGGGCAGACATTTGTTTACCGTGTTTAGTTTTGATGAGGTCGAAAACATCACCAAGGTTATGGCATGTTATGACATGTCGTGTCAGAATCTAATTATGCTAATTTCAAATAAATGGAGCAAATCCTAGAAACAATGGTGCAGTCATAAAGAAACAATAGGTGATACTACAGTAACACTCCATGTCAAGTGTACACTCATAAACTGTAACATAGGCGATACTACAGTAACACTCCATGTCAAGTGTACACTCATAAACTGTAACACAGGCGATACTACAGTAACACTCCATGTCAAGTGTACACTCATAAACTATAACATAGGCGATACTATAGTAACACTCCATGTCAAGTGTACACTCATAAACTATAACATAGGCGATACTACAGTAACACTCCATGTCAAGTGTACACTCATAAACTGTAACAGAGGCGATACCATAGTAACACTCCGAGTCAAGTGTACACTCATACACTGTAACATAGGCGAATGCCGATACTATAGTAACACTCCATGTCAAGTGTACACTCATAAACTGTAACATAGGCGATACTACAGTAACACTCCATGTCAAGTGTACACTCATAAACTGTAACACAGCCGATACTACAGTAACACTCCGAGTCAAGTGTACACTCATAAACTATAACACAGGCGATACTATAGTAACACTCCATGTCAAGTGTACACTCATAAACTATAACACAGGCGATACTACAGTAACACTCCATGTCAAGTGTACACTCATAAACTGTAACATAGGCGATACTACAGTAACACTCCATGTCAAGTGTACACTCATAAACTGTAACAAGGCGATACTAAGTAACACTCCATGTCAAGTGTACACTCATAAACTGTAACACAGCCGATACTACAGTAACACTCCGAGTCAAGTGTACACTCATAAACTATAACACAGGCGATACTATAGTAACACTCCATGTCAAGTGTACACTCATAAACTATAACACAGGCGATACTACAGTAACACTCCATGTCAAGTGTACACTCATAAACTGTAACATAGGCGATACTACAGTAACACTCCATGTCAAGTGTACACTCATAAACTGTAACATAGGCGATACTATAGTAACACTCCATGTCAAGTGTACACTCATAAACTGTAACACAGGCGATACTACAGTAACACTCCATGTCAAGTGTACACTCATAAACTATAACATAGGCGATACTATAGTAACACTCCATGTCAAGTGTACACTCATAAACTGTAACATAGGCGATACCATAGTAACACTCCGAGTCAAGTGTACACTCATACACTGTAACATAGGCGATGGTACTATAGTAACACTCCATGTCAAGTGTACACTCATAAACTGTAACATAGGCGATACTACAGTAACACTCCATGTCAAGTGTACACTCATAAACTGTAACATAGGCGACCGATACTACAGTAACACTCCGAGTCAAGTGTACACTCATAAACTATAACACAGGCGATACTATAGTAACACTCCATGTCAAGTGTACACTCATAAACTATAACATAGGCGATACTACAGTAACACTCCATGTCAAGTGTACACTCATAAACTGTAACATAGGCGATACTACAGTAACACTCCATGTCAAGTGTACACTCATAAACTGTAACATAGGCGATACTACAGTAACACTCCATGTCAAGTGTACACTCATAAACTGTAACACAGGCGATACTACAGTAACACTCCATGTCAAGTGTACACTCATAAACTATAACACAGGCGATACTATAGTAACACTCCATGTCAAGTGTACACTCATAAACTATAACATAGGCGATACTACAGTAACACTCCATGTCAAGTGTACACTCATAAACTGTAACATAGGCGATACTACAGTAACACTCCATGTCAAGTGTACACTCATAAACTGTAACATAGGCGATACTACAGTAACACTCCATGTCAAGTGTACACTCATAAACTGTAACATAGGCGATACTACAGTAACACTCCGAGTCAAGTGTACACTCATAAACTGTAACATAGGCGATACTACAGTAACACTCCATGTCAAGTGTACACTCATAAACTGTAACATAGGCGATACTACAGTAACACTCCATGTCAAGTGTACACTCATAAACTGTAACACAGGCGATACTATAGTAACACTCCATGTCAAGTGTACAATCATAAACTGTAACACAGGCGATACTACAGTAACACTCCATGTCAAGTGTACACTCATAAACTATAACATAGGCGATACTATAGTAACACTCCATGTCAAGTGTACACTCATAAACTATAACATAGGCGATACTACAGTAACACTCCATGTCAAGTGTACACTCATAAACTGTAACATAGGCGATACCATAGTAACACTCCAGGTCAAGTGTACACTCATAAACTGTAACATAGGCGATACTACAGTAACACTCCATGTCAAGTGTACACTCATAAACTGTAACACAGGCGATACTATAGTAACACTCCATGTCAAGTGTACACTCATAAACTGTAACACAGGCGATACTACAGTAACACTCCATGTCAAGTGTACACTCATAAACTATAACATAGGCGATACTATAGTAACACTCCATGTCAAGTGTACACTCATAAACTATAACATAGGCGATACTACAGTAACACTCCATGTCAAGTGTACACTCATAAACTGTAACATAGGCGATACCATAGTAACACTCCGAGTCAAGTGTACACTCATATACTGTAACATAGGCGAATGCCGATACTATAGTAACACTCCATGTCAAGTGTACACTCATAAACTGTAACATAGGCGATACTACAGTAACACTCCATGTCAAGTGTACACTCATAAACTGTAACACAGGCGATACTATAGTAACACTCCATGTCAAGTGTACACTCATAAACTGTAACACAGGCGATACTACAGTAACACTCCATGTCAAGTGTACACTCATAAACTATAACATAGGCGATACTACAGTAACACTCCATGTCAAGTGTACACTCATAAACTGTAACATAGGCGATACTACAGTAACACTCCATGTCAAGTGTACACTCATAAACTGTAACATAGGCGATACTACAGTAACACTCCGAGTCAAGTGTACACTCATACACTATAACACAGGCGATACTACAGTAACACTCCATGTCAAGTGTACACTCATAAACTGTAACACAGGCGATACTATAGTAACACTCCATGTCAAATGTACACTTACACTCATAAACTGTAACACAGGCGATACTACAGTAACACTCCATGTCAAGTGTACACTCATAAACTATAACATAGGCGATACTATAGTAACACTCCATGTCAAGTGTACACTCATAAACTATAACATAGGCGATACTACAGTAACACTCCATGTCAAGTGTACACTCATAAACTGTAACATAGGCGATACCATAGTAACACTCCGAGTCAAGTGTACACTCATACACTGTAACATAGGCGAATGCCGATACTATAGTAACACTCCATGTCAAGTGTACACTCATAAACTGTAACATAGGCGATACTACAGTAACACTCCATGTCAAGTGTACACTCATAAACTATAACACAGGCGATACTATAGTAACACTCCATGTCAAGTGTACACTCATAAACTATAACACAGGCGATACTACAGTAACACTCCATGTCAAGTGTACACTCATAAACTGTAACATAGGCGATACTACAGTAACACTCCATGTCAAGTGTACACTCATAAACTGTAACATAGGCGATACTACAGTAACACTCCATGTCAAGTGTACACTCATAAACTATAACACAGGCGATACTACAGTAACACTCCATGTCAAGTGTACACTCATAAACTGTAACATAGGCGATACTACAGTAACACTCCATGTCAAGTGTACACTCATAAACTGTAACACAGGCGATACTACAGTAACACTCCATGTCAAGTGTACACTCATAAACTGTAACACAGGCGATACTACAGTAACACTCCATGTCAAGTGTACACTCATAAACTGTAACATAGGCGATACTACAGTAACACTCCATGTCAAGTGTACACTCATAAACTGTAACACAGGCGATACTATAGTAACACTCCATGTCAAGTGTACAATCATAAACTGTAACACAGGCGATACTACAGTAACACTCCATGTCAAGTGTACACTCATAAACTATAACATAGGCGATACTATAGTAACACTCCATGTCAAGTGTACACTCATAAACTATAACATAGGCGATACTACAGTAACACTCCATGTCAAGTGTACACTCATAAACTGTAACATAGGCGATACCATAGTAACACTCCGAGTCAAGTGTACACTCATATACTGTAACATAGGCGAATGCCGATACTATAGTAACACTCCATGTCAAGTGTACACTCATAAACTGTAACATAGGCGATACTACAGTAACACTCCATGTCAAGTGTACACTCATAAACTATAACACAGGCGATACTATAGTAACACTCCATGTCAAGTGTACACTCATAAACTATAACACAGGCGATACTACAGTAACACTCCATGTCAAGTGTACACTCATAAACTGTAACATAGGCGATACTACAGTAACACTCCATGTCAAGTGTACACTCATAAACTGTAACATAGGCGATACTACAGTAACACTCCATGTCAAGTGTACACTCATAAACTGTAACATAGGCGATACTACAGTAACACTCCGAGTCAAGTGTACACTCATACACTATAACACAGGCGATACTACAGTAACACTCCATGTCAAGTGTACACTCATAAACTGTAACACAGGCGATACTATAGTAACACTCCATGTCAAATGTACACTGTACACTCATAAACTGTAACACAGGCGATACTACAGTAACACTCCATGTCAAGTGTACACTCATAAACTATAACATAGGCGATACTATAGTAACACTCCATGTCAAGTGTACACTCATAAACTATAACATAGGCGATACTACAGTAACACTCCATGTCAAGTGTACACTCATAAACTGTAACATAGGCGATACCATAGTAACACTCCGAGTCAAGTGTACACTCATACACTGTAACATAGGCGATGCCGATACTATAGTAACACTCCATGTCAAGTGTACACTCATAAACTGTAACATAGGCGATACTACAGTAACACTCCATGTCAAGTGTACACTCATAAACTGTAACATAGGCGATACTACAGTAACACTCCGTGTCAAGTGTACACTCATAAACTATAACATAGGCGATACTATAGTAACACTCCATGTCAAGTGTACACTCATAAACTATAACATAGGCGATACTACAGTAACACTCCATGTCAAGTGTACACTCATAAACTGTAACATAGGCGATACTACAGTAACACTCCATGTCAAGTGTACACTCATAAACTGTAACATAGGCGATACTATAGTAACACTCCATGTCAAGTGTACACTCATAAACTATAACATAGGCGATACTACAGTAACACTCCATGTCAAGTGTACACTCATAAACTGTAACATAGGCGATACCATAGTAACACTCCGAGTCAAGTGTACACTCATACACTGTAACATAGGCGATACTATAGTAACACTCCATGTCAAGTGTACACTCATAAACTGTAACATAGGCGATACTACAGTAACACTCCATGTCAAGTGTACACTCATAAACTGTAACATAGCGATACTACAGTAACACTCCGTCAGTGTACACTCATTATAACATAGGCGATACTATAGTAACACTCCATGTCAAGTGTACACTCATAAACTATAACATAGGCGATACTACAGTAACACTCCATGTCAAGTGTACACTCATAAACTGTAACATAGGCGATACTACAGTAACACTCCATGTCAAGTGTACACTCATAAACTGTAACATAGGCGATACTACAGTAACACTCCATGTCAAGTGTACACTCATAAACTATAACATAGGCGATACTATTCTAACACTATGTTATAGTTTATGAGTGTACACTTGACACGGAGTCTTACTGTAGTATCGCCTATTTTATATGACGCGCGCACGCACGCACGCAGGCACGCACACACATTATTGTGTGGAATATATGACACTTAAGACTACTACATTTTGTCTTTAAGCGGGTATGTAAAACTTGTTACAATATTATGTATAAATATGGTTTTGACCAATTACTGCGATATGTTTAAATGCTTGGTCTCAACGAACCCACGACGCATATGTAAAACGACACGACAGAAATGTCAGGCAAATCGTGGGTCATCGGTGGTCGTCGAAAGACATTCCTAAGACATTTGGAGCATCGTGGCATCGTCTTGCAGTCGTATGGCAAAATTGGACATGCACCTTTTTTGTTCGATGAGTTGTTGTGGTATCTATGCCGTGTGGCTGTCGTGTGTCCGTCCTACGACATTTTACGTTATTTACATTTTGAAATGTGCATGTGTAACCATATACCTATGTGTATACGTTAATAAATGTGCATGTGTAACCATACACCAATGTGTATACGTTAATAAATGTGCATGTGTAACCATATACCAATGTGTATACGTTAATAAATGTGCATGTGTAACCATATACCTATGTGTATACGTTAATAAATGTGCATGTGTAACCATATACCTATGTGTATACGTTAATAAATGTGCATGTGTAACCATATACCTATGTGTATACGTTAATAAATGTGCATGTGTAACCATATACCTATGTGTATACGTTAATAAATGTGCATGTGTAACCATATACCTATGTGTATACGTTAATAAATGTGCATGTGTAACCATATACCAATGTGTATGCGTTAATAAATGTGCATGTGTAACCATATACCTATGTGTATACGTTAATAAATGTGCATGTGTAACCATATACCTATGTGTATACGTTAATAAATGTGCATGTGTAACCATATACCAATGTGTATACGTTAATAAATGTGCATGTGTAACCATATACCTATGTGTATACGTTAATAAATGTGCATGTGTAACCATATACCTATGTGTATACGTTAATAAATGTGCATGTGTAACCATATACCTATGTGTATACGTTAATAAATGTGCATGTGTAACCATATACCAATGTGTATACGTTAATAAATGTGCATGTGTAACCATATACCTATGTGTATACGTTAATAAATGTGCATGTGTAACCATATACCTATGTGTATACGTTAATAAATGTGCATGTGTAACCATATACCTATGTGTATACGTTAATAAATGTGCATGTGTAACCATATACCTATGTGTATACGTTAATAAATGTGCATGTGTAACCATATACCTATGTGTATACGTTAATAAATGTGCATGTGTAACCATATACCTATGTGTATACGTTAATAAATGTGCATGTGTAACCATATACCTATGTGTATACGTTAATAAATGTGCATGTGTAACCATATACCTATGTGTATACGTTAATAAATGTGCATGTGTAACCATATACCAATGTGTATACGTTAATAAATGTGCATGTGTAACCATATACCTATGTGTATACGTTAATAAATGTGCATGTGTAACCATATACCAATGTGTATACGTTAATAAATGTGCATGTGTAACCATATACCTATGTGTATACGTTAATAAATGTGCATGTGTAACCATATACCTATGTGTATACGTTAATAAAGGTTTGTTCTATTCTGTTCTGTTAGTTTAACCCATTCAACCCCAAGTAACTGACATGGACTGGTGCATGATATTAACCCATTCAACCCCAAGTAACTGACATGGACTGGTGCGTGATATTTTCAGACCAATAAATTAATAAGAAAATTATCTTTGGACCAGTTCATTTATCAAAATGGGTAATTTTATCTAAAAATAGTAATAATTATTACTGGCAAAAAAGTGCAGATCCTGATGAGGCTCATCTGGATCTACACTTTTCATAAGCCTATTTAGAGGCCTGTGGGGTTGAAAGGGTTACACAATATTTATTTCTTCTGAATACACATAGTCAATTATAATTATTATGTACATACATGTAGGATCTTAAGCATAAGCTTGAATAGCAGTCATCAGTTTCAGCGGAACAATGGCGCATATATATTTTGCGGAGAACAGAATCATATCTGGTCGACGAGACACGAGGTAAACCGAAACTAGAGGACAGATAGGAATGGACTTTTGGAAGTCCTGATAGCGCAGGGAATGCGCGTTCGCTCCAGGTGCGAAAGGTCCGGAGTTCGAGCCCCGCTGGAGCCGTTACGATTGCGCCCTTAGGCAAGGCATTTAAATTCCAGGTTGCCTCTTCTCCCTCCCTCGTGGCGATGGATTCCATCAGGAATGAGGTCTCGAGAGTGATTAATATAAGTTGTAATAACTTGTTTCGCAATCGAGCTAAAATAAATTTATATAGGAATGGACTGGGCATGGTCTGACACTTCTATATTGGCTTTGAATGAGATAAATAGCTGAATATTATAAACACGTTGTAATGCATACGTGAATGAGCTCGGTTCAGTAAGTTGAGTGACATTGAAACTGAAGAAGACATGTTTGAGATGTAGCTTAGTGCAAAAAAATTAAATATGCAAATATTAAAGCGAACTATATTAATGTGTAGTCTTAGTGATACTACCTGTATGCTATTTAGCATAGTGAAAGGTTATTAGTCTGCTGTTGAGAGACAATGTCAAAGTTGCATTTCTAAATTTACTCAGATGATCGATAAATAATATAATGACCAATCATGGGGCGTGGGAATCAAACATGAAGATTGCGTCTCCATGTAGAGGTGTAAGGCTATCCCCGAAAAGGCAGCCGCCATTATGCCGAGGGTGGCGCCCCATATGCTGGAGAAGAGGGTTCTGGTGAGTCACCACACTTCCCAATGCACTACCCGGATCGATCAATCTGCTGGTCACTCCAAGCCCTATGTTAACCAATGTTACTGTTATCACGTGGTGTATCATATTTCAATCACTGTTTTACCTTTTCCACCTGTGAACAGTCTATAGTTTAAGCGCATTTTTATTTGGTTTGATTGCGAAAAAAAATTGTTTATAACATTAGCTTGATCGCTCTCGAGACCGTATTTCTGATGGGAACGATCGTCACGAGGGAGAGAGAAGAGGCAATGTGTCCCATCGTCACGTGGGAGAGAGAAGAGGCAATGTGGAAGTGCCTTGCCTCTAGAGACCGTATTGTTGATGGGAACGAGTGTCACGGGGGAGAGAGAAGAGGCAATGTGGAAGTGACTTGCCTAAGAGCACAATCGTAACGGCTACAGCTATGCGTGAACCGTCCATCATATTTATCGTTAACAACTTACATCTTTTGAAGTGTTGCCCTAGAACCCACATATATGTTTTAATTAGTATATGTCCTAGATGGCGAGGGCTAAGTGTTAAACGGAGGGGTACATCAGCGATCTAACCCGACCCGTGTCGGTTGATAGCCGATGTGGAGATGTTAGGAGCCGTCTGAGTATATTACTTGAGTACCCCTAGCGCATGTGAGCCGGATATTCACTCCATGTACGTGTTACTTTGTTGGACTCCATCGATGGTGGGGTATGATCACAGCAAATCACCGAGTAACCTCGTTAATATCGATGCTGTTAATATCATTAGGATCAGACGAGGGATCGAACCTGCCACTGGACTACTGACAAGGGCCAGTTCATCTGAAGTTCAGGGGAGATGTATATACTAACTGTATATAGTCACTGTATATACTAACTGTATATAGTCACTGTATATACTAACTGTATATACTAACTGTATATAGTCACGGCTTAACATATGCCTCTTCATGAAAGCATAAAACCAGACAGTGCTTAAACAATCTTTAGCCTGTACTTTCTTTCCGAGTGAACGTGCATAATCAGCTGCCATGTGTCTGGTATTGGTCATCGAATACCCATACCCAATGCTTGCCATGTATTTTATGTGCTCTGCTAGCTTTTCTTCATCAAGGGGACTTAGCAGGGTTTCTGGTCCAGGACGACATTCAAGAGACACGTTATGCCTGGTTCTGTCCCTAAGTGTTGACTCAGGGACGCAGTACACACATGATGCACGGTACACTGACATCCCTGTCAATGTGGCTGCAAAAGCCCTTTTCAGATTTTCCTTTTCATAAGGCTTCTTGTCTCTCGAACCATGACTACCCTGAAAAAACAAGACACATTCACTTTATTTTGTCTACGGTATGGTATAGGTTTTTTCCAAACAAATAGTAACAGAATGACAGCTGCAGCAGACTGGCACTGTCCAGTGAAATTTCGGAGGCAGTACAGACAAAGCAAACACTATTAGTAAGATTTAGTGATATTTTCATATATATAAGCTATTTTTATATATTTAACTTACCAAAAGTCTTTGCATTTTCCACAAATCGATGTGTAAATAACCAAACGTCAAAAGTGGGTCACTTGTGTTTACTGTAGGTGGCGCTGTAACTTACTGTCATCAAAATACAAAATACCGCGAAAATACATGTAACGCGAGAATACCAATAGACGGTATATATACCATGCTCTCCATAATGGAGATAAATACAGTATATACCCCGCTCTCCATAATGGATATAAATACAGTATATACCCAGCTCTCCATAATGGAGGTAAATACAGTATATACCAAGCTCTCCATAATGGAGATAAATACAGTATATACCCAGCTGTCCATAATGGATATAAATACAGTATATACCCAGCTCTCCATAATGGAGATAAATACAGTATATACCCAGCTCTCCATAATGGATATAAATACAGTATATACCCAGCTCTCCATAATGGATATAAATACAGTATATACCCAGCTCTCCATAATGGATATAAATACAGTATATACCCAGCTCTCCATAATGGATATAAATACAGTATATACCCAGCTCTCCATAATGGAGGTAAATACAGTATATACCCAGCTCTCCATAATGGAGGTAAATACAGTATATACCAAGCTCTCCATAATGGAGGTAAATAAAGTATATACCCAGCTCTCCATAATGGATATAAATACAGTATATACCCAGCTCTCCATAATGGATATAAATACAGTATATACCCAGCTCTCCATAATGGAGGTAAATACAGTATATACCCAGCTCTCCATAATGGATATAAATACAGTATATACCCAGCTCTCCATAATGGATATAAATACAGTATATACCCAGCTCTCCATAATGGAGATAAATACAGTATATACCCAGCTCTCCATAATGGATATAAATACAGTATATACCCAGCTCTCCATAATGGAGATAAATACAGTATATACCCAGCTCTCCATAATGGATATAAATACAGTATATACCCAGCTCTCCATAATGGAGATAAATACAGTATATACCAAGCTCTCCATAATGGAGATAAATACAGTATATACCAAGCTCTCCATAATGGAGGTATATACAGTATATACCAAGCTCTCCATAATGGAGATAAATACAGTATATACCCAGCTCTCCATAATGGAGGTAAATACAGTATATACCAAGCTCTCCATAATTGAGATAAATACAGTATATACCCAGCTCTCCATAATGGAGGTAAATACAGTATATACCAAGCTCTCCATAATGGAGGTAAATACAGTATATACCCAGCTCTCCATAATGGATATAAATACAGTATATACCCAGCTCTCCATAATGGAGGTAAATACAGTATATACCAAGCTCTCCATAATGGAGGTAAATACAGTATATACCCAGCTCTCCATAATGGATATAAATACAGTATATACCCAGCTCTCCATAATGGAGGTAAATACAGTATATACCAAGCTCTCCATAATGGAGGTAAATACAGTATATACCCAGCTCTCCATAATGGATATAAATACAGTATATACCCAGCTCTCCATAATGGAGGTAAATACAGTATATACCAAGCTCTCCATAATGGAGGTAAATACAGTATATACCCAGCTCTCCATAATGGATATAAATACAGTATATA
>CM026399.1:4727654-4765802 GCA_014843695.1 Archivesica marissinica
GGAAGGTATCGGTAGTGGTATGTGGGAAGGTATCGGTAGTGGTATGTGGGAAGGTATCGGTAGTGGTATGTGGGAAGGTATCGGTAGTGGTATGTGGGAAGGTATCGGTAGTGGTATGTGGGAAGGTATCGGTAGTGGTATGTGGGAAGGTATCGGTAGTGGTATGTGGGAAGGTATCGGTAGTGGTATGTGTGAAGGTATCGGTAGTGGTATGTGGGAAGGTATCGGTAGTGGTATGTGGGAAGGTATCGGTAGTGGTATGTGGGAAGGTATCGGTAGTGGTATGTGGGAAGGTATCGGTAGTGGTATGTGGTATGTGGGAAGGTATCGGTAGTGGTATGTGGGAAGGTATCGGTAGTGTATGTGGTATGTGGGGAGGTATCGGTAGTGGTATGTAGGAAGGTATTGATAGTGGTATGTGGGAAGGTATCGGTAGTGGTATGTGGGAAGGTATCGGTAGTGGTATGTGGGAAGGTATCGGTAGTGGTATGTGGGAAGGTATCGGTAGTGGTATGTGGGAAGGTATCGGTAGTGGTATGTGGGAAGGTATCGGTAGTGGTATGTGGTATGTGGGAAGGTATCGGTAGTGGTATGTGGGAAGGTATCGGTAGTGGTATGTGGGAAGGTATCGGTAGTGGTATGTGGTATGTGGGAAGGTATCGGTAGTGGTATGTGGGAAGGTATCGGTAGTGGTATGTGGTATGTGGGGAGGTATCGGTAGTGGTATGTGGGAAGGTATCGGTAGTGGTATGTGTGAAGGTATCGGTAGTGGTATGTGGGAAGGTATCGGTAGTGGTATGTGGGAAGGTATCGGTAGTGGTATGTGGGAAGGTATCGGTAGTGGTATGTGGGAAGGTATCGGTAGTGGTATGTGGGAAGGTATCGGTAGTGGTATGTGGTATGTGGGAAGGTATCGGTAGTGGTATGTGGGAAGGTATCGGTATGGTATGTGGGAAGGTATCGGTAGTGGTATGTGGGAAGGTATCGGTAGTGGTATGTGGGAAGGTATCGGTAGTGTATGTGGAAGGTATCGGTAGTGGTATGTGGAAGGTATCGGTAGTGGTATGTGGGAAGGTATCGGTAGTGGTATGTGGTATGTGGAAGGTATCGGTAGTGGTATGTGGGAAGGTATCGGTAGTGGTATGTGGGAAGGTATCGGTAGTGGTATGTGGTATGTGGGAAGGTATCGGTAGTGGTATGTGGTATGTGGGAAGGTATCGGTAGTGGTATGTGGTATGTGGGAAGGTATCGGTAGTGGTATGTGGGAAGGTATCGGTAGTGGTATGTGGGAAGTTATCGGTAGTGGTATGTGGGAAGGTATCGGTAGTGGTATGTGGGAAGGTATCGGTAGTGGTATGTGGGGAGGTATCGGTAGTGGTATGTGGGAAGGTATCGGTAGTGGTATGTGGGAAGGTATCGGTAGTGGTATGTGGGAAGGTATCGGTAGTGGTATGTGGGAAGGTATCGGTAGTGGTATGTGGGAAGGTATCGGTAGTGGTATGTGGGAAGGTATCGGTAGTGGTATGTGGGAAGGTATCGGTAGTGGTATGTGGGAAGGTATCGGTAGTGGTATGTGGGAAGGTATCGGTAGTGGTATGTGGGAAGGTATCGGTAGTGGTATGTGGGAAGGTATCGGTAGTGGTATGTGGGAAGGTATCGGTAGTGGTATGTGGTATGTGGGAAGGTATCGGTAGTGGTATGTGGGAAGGTATCGGTAGTGGTATGTGGGAAGGTATCGGTAGTGGTATGTGGTATGTGGGGAGGTATCGGTAGTGGTATGTGGGAAGGTATCGGTAGTGGTATGTGGGAAGGTATCGGTAGTGGTATGTGGGAGGTATCGGTAGTGGTATGTGGGAAGGTATCGGTAGTGGTATGTGGGAAGGTATCGGTAGTGGTATGTGGGAAGGTATCGGTAGTGTATGTGGGAAGTTCGGTAGTGTATGTGGGGGTATCGGTAGTGGTATGTGGGAAGGTATCGGTAGTGGTATGTGAAGGTATCGGTAGTGGTATGTGGAAGGTATCGGTAGTGGTATGTGGGAAGGTATCGGTAGTGGTATGTGGTATGTGGGAAGGTATCGGTAGTGGTATGTGGGAAGGTATCGGTAGTGGTATGTGGTATGTGGGAAGGTATCGGTAGTGGTATGTGGGAAGGTATCGGTAGTGGTATGTGGGAAGGTATCGGTAGTGGTATGTGGGAAGGTATCGGTAGTGGTATGTGGTAAGGTATTGGTAGTGGTATGTGGGAAGGTATCGGTAGTGGTATGTGGGAAGGTATCGGTAGTGGTATGTGGGAAGGTATCGGTAGTGGTATGTGGGAAGGTATCGGTAGTGGTATGTGGGAAGGTATCGGTAGTGGTATGTGGGAAGGTATCGGTAGTGGTATGTGGGAAGGTATCGGTAGTGGTATGTGGGAAGGTATCGGTAGTGGTATGTGGGAAGGTATCGGTAGTGGTATGTGGGAAGGTATCGGTAGTGGTATGTGGGAAGGTATCGGTAGTGGTATGTGGTATGTGGGTAGGTATCGGTAGTGGTATGTGGGAAGGTATCGGTAGTGGTATGTGGGAAGGTATCGGTAGTGGTATGTGGGAAGGTATCGGTAGTGGTATGTGGTATGTGGGGAGGTATCGGTAGTGGTATGTGGGAAGGTATCGGTAGTGGTATGTGGGAAGGTATCGGTAGTGGTATGTGGGAAGGTATCGGTAGTGGTATGTGGGAAGGTATCGGTAGTGGTATGTGGGAAGGTATCGGTAGTGGTATGTGGGAAGGTATCGGTAGTGGTATGTGGTATGTGGGAAGGTATCGGTAGTGGTATGTGGGAAGGTATCGGTAGTGGTATGTGGGAAGGTATCGGTAGTGGTATGTGGGAAGGTATCGGTAGTGGTATGTGGGAAGGTATCGGTAGTGGTATGTGGTATTGGGAAGGTATCGGTAGTGGTATGTGGGAAGGTATCGGTAGTGGTATGTGGTATGTGGGGAGGTATCGGTAGTGGTATGTGGGAAGGTATCGGTAGTGGTATGTGGGAAGGTATCGGTAGTGGTATGTGGGAAGGTATCGGTAGTGGTATGTGGGAAGGTATCGGTAGTGGTATGTGGGAAGGTATCGGTAGTGGTATGTGGTATTGGGAAGGTATCGGTAGTGGTATGTGGGAAGGTATCGGTAGTGGTATGTGGGAAGGTATCGGTAGTGGTATGTGGGAAGGTATCGGTAGTGGTATGTGTATGTGGGAAGGTATCGGTAGTGGTATGTGGGAAGGTATCGGTAGTGGTATGTGGGAAGGTATCGGTAGTGGTATGTGGGAAGGTATCGGTAGTGGTATGTGGGAAGGTATCGGTAGTGGTATGTGGGAAGGTATCGGTAGTGGTATGTGGGAAGGTATCGGTAGTGGTATTTGGGAAGGTATCGGTAGTGGTATGTGGTATGTGGGAAGGTATCGGTAGTGGTATGTGGGAAGGTATCGGTAGTGGTATGTGGTATGTGGGAAGGTATCGGTAGTGGTATGTGGTATGTGGGAAGGGATTGGTAGTGGTATGTGGGAAGGTATCGGTAGTGGTATGTGGTATGTGGGAAGGGATTGGTAGTGGTATGTGGGAAGGGGTCGGTAGTGGTATGTGGGAAGTTATCGGTAGTGGTATGTGGGAAGGTATCGGTAGTGGTATGTGGGAAGGTATCGGTAGTGGTATGTGGGAAGGGATCGGTAGTGGTGTGTGGGAAGGTATCGGTAGTGGTATGTGGGAAGGTATCGGTAGTGGTATTTGGGAAGGTATCGGTAGTGGTATGTGGGAAGGTATCGGTAGTGGTATGTATGAAGGTATCGGTAGTGGTATGTGGGAAGGTATCGTTAGTGGTATGTGGGAAGGGATCGGTAGTGGTATGTGGGAAGGTATCGGTAGTGGTATGTGGGAAGGTATCGGTAGTGGTATGTGGGAAGGTATCGGTAGTGGTATGTGGTATGTGGGAAGGTATCGGTAGTGGTATGTGGGAAGGTATCGGTAGTGGTATGTGGTATGTGGGGAGGTATCGGTAGTGGTATGTAGGAAGGTATTGGTAGTGGTATGTGGGAAGGTATCGGTAGTGGTATGTGGGAAGGTATCGGTAGTGGTATGTGGGAAGGTATCGGTAGTGGTATGTGGGAAGGTATCGGTAGTGGTATGTGGGAAGGTATCGGTAGTGGTATGTGGGAAGGTATCGGTAGTGGTATGTGGGAAGGTATCGGTAGTGGTATGTGGTATGTGGGAAGGTATCGGTAGTGGTATGTGGGAAGGTATCGGTAGTGGTATGTGGGAAGGTATCGGTAGTGGTATGTGGTATGTGGGAAGGTATCGGTAGTGGTATGTGGGAAGGTATCGGTAGTGGTATGTGGTATGTGGGGAGGTATCGGTAGTGGTATGTGGGAAGGTATCGGTAGTGGTATGTGGGAAGGTATCGGTAGTGGTATGTGGGAAGGTATCGGTAGTGGTATGTGGGAAGGTATCGGTAGTGGTATGTGGGAAGGTATCGGTAGTGGTATGTGGGAAGGTATCGGTAGTGGTATGTGGGAAGGTATCGGTAGTGGTATGTGGGAAGGTATCGGTAGTGGTATGTGGGAAGGTATCGGTAGTGGTATGTGGGAAGGTATCGGTAGTGGTATGTGGGAAGGTATCGGTATGTGGTATGTGGGAAGGTATCGGTAGTGGTATGTGGGAAGGTATCGGTAGTGGTATGTGGGAAGGTATCGGTAGTGGTATGTGGGAAGGTATCGGTAGTGGTATGTGGTATGTGGGAAGGTATCGGTAGTGGTATGTGGGAAGGTATCGGTAGTGGTATGTGGGAAGGTATCGGTAGTGGTATGTGGGAAGGTATCGGTAGTGGTATGTGGTATGTGGGGAGGTATCGGTAGTGGTATGTGGGAAGGTATCGGTAGTGGTATGTGGGAAGGTATCGGTAGTGGTATGTGGGAAGGTATCGGTAGTGGTATGTGGGAAGGTATCGGTAGTGGTATGTGGGAAGGTATCGGTAGTGGTATGTGGGAAGGTATCGGTAGTGGTATGTGGTATGTGGGAAGGTATCGGTAGTGGTATGTGGGAAGGTATCGGTAGTGGTATGTGGGAAGGTATCGGTAGTGGTATGTGGGAAGGTATCGGTAGTGGTATGTGGGAAGGTATCGGTAGTGGTATGTGGGAAGGTATCGGTAGTGGTATGTGGGAAGGTATCGGTAGTGGTATGTGGGAAGGTATCGGTAGTGGTATGTGGGAAGGTATCGGTAGTGGTATGTGGGAAGGTATCGGTATTGGTATGTGGGAAGGTATCGGTAGTGGTATGTGGTATGTGGGAAGGTATCGGTAGTGGTATGTGGGAAGGTATCGGTAGTGGTATGTGGTATGTGGGAAGGTATCGGTAGTGGTTTGTGGGAAGGTATCGGTAGTGGTATGTGGGAAGGTATCGGTAGTGGTATGTGGGAAGGTATCGGTAGTGGTATGTGGGAAGGTATCGGTAGTGGTATGTGGTGAAGTATCGGTAGTGGTATGTGGGAAGGTATCGGTAGTGGTATGTGTTGTGGGAAGGTATCGGTAGTGGTATTTGGGAAGGTATCGGTAGTGGTATGTGGTATGTGGGAAGGTATCGGTAGTGGTATGTGGGAAGGTATCGGTAGTGGTATGTGGTATGTGGGAAGGTATCGGTAGTGGTATGTGGTATGTGGGAAGGGATTGGTAGTGGTATGTGGGAAGGTATCGGTAGTGGTATGTGGTATGTGGGAAGGGATTGGTAGTGGTATGTTGGAAGGGGTCTGTAGTGGTATGTGGGAAGTTATCGGTAGTGGTATGTGGGAAGGTATCGGTAGTGGTATGTGGGAAGGTATCGGTAGTGGTATGTGGGAAGGTATCGGTAGTGGTATGTGGGAAGGTATCGGTAGTGGTATGTGGGAAGGTATCGGTAGTGGTATGTGGGAAGGTATCGGTAGTGGTATTTGTGGGAAGGTATCGGTAGTGGTATGTGGGAAGGTATCGGTAGTGGTATGTGTATGTGGGAAGGTATCGGTAGTGGTATGTGGGAAGGTATCGGTAGTGGTATGTGGGATGGTATCGGTAGTGTTTAGTGGGGAAGGTATCGGTAGTGGTATGTGGGAAGGTATCGGTAGTGGTATGTGGGGAGGTATCGGTAGTGGTATGTGGGAAGGTATCGGTAGTGGTATGTGGGAATGTATCGGTAGTGGTATGTGGGAAGGTATCGGTAGTGGTATGTGGGAAGGTATCGGTAGTGGTATGTGGGGAGGTATCGGTAGTGGTATGTGGGAAGGTATCGATAGTGGTAAGTGGGAAGGTATAGCTAGTGGTATGTGGTAGTTGTGTGTGGGTATGAAATGATAGTTATATGAGGTTTTGGTCATTCCATCTTTCAATAATAAGTTATAAGAACATTTTTGAAAGTCTGCCAACAAACGAAAAGGTTTTTGTGAGGTTACCATTTGTAAATTACACCCCTTGATGAATAATTGTCAACATCGTTATAGATACTACATTGTGAACAATAGTTGCATGTGAATTGCAGTTTTAGTTTTCAATCTGAAGAGGAAAAGCGCAAATGGGGACTTTAATCGCGGATTTCCATCGTCATAATTAGGCCTACCTATAACACAATGGTGCCTTAAGCAAAGTCTAGAATATGCACGACACACTTTTTCTTGTGTTTTTGAATGTTCTCTATAATTTATGCGTACCCATATGTTTTGGTGTTGTTACAGGCGGATCTGTAGTCCAGTGGTTAACACGCAGGACTGGTAATCCAGAGATGGCACGTTCGACCCCCCGTCTGACCCTTATAAAATTAACAATCTTTCAGATGGGACTTAAACCGAGGTCTCGTGCTGGTGCTTTACATCGTGCACGTAACAGAACCAGAGGAGACTCTGGAATGTGTCTCTGTCTGTATCATTGCACTATCCTCCAAACATCTAAAATTACTAATCCCTTCAGGCGTCGCTCATATGGGCAACCGGTAGCGACGATAAATAAACGTAAAACACACGTTTTGTTCTTATGTCTTATTTCATAGTACATTTATATTACTACATGTAGTTTAAATTCTCCTACACATTTTGCTGGATGCCCGATTAGCACAGTGGTTAGCACGCTCGCTTCTCACCAAACCGGGTTCGATCCTCGGACCTGGAAGTATGTGAGATGGTACGGTCGTCGCCAGATCGGACAGGTGGGTTTACTCCGGGTACTCTGGTTTCCTCCACTAATGAGCCATATATACGCTTTCACCCGCGCCAACGAAAGTGCCGGATTAATATATTAGTTGTTGAAGCTTGTTTCACGATCGTTGTAAAATAAATAGAGTTAACACGCTAATTTATACAAAATTTAGTGTAATTGAATTAAATTACAAATTTGCTGGAGCCGTTACGATTGTGCCCTTAGGCAAGGCATTTAAATTCAACGTTGGCTCTTCTCTCTCCCTCGTGGCGATGGATTCCATCAGGGATGAGGTCTCGAGAGTGATTAATATAAGTTGTAAAAACTTGTTTCGCAAAAGAGCTAAGATAAATTTGTATAAACTAAATTACAAATTTACAATTAAATTATTAATCATATGTGTCCTGAAATAGAAGAGATGGAACCGTTGCCGAAAAGAGCAAGTTCTCGGTATAGCATGCATAATATTAACATCATTTTTAACATATGTTTCTGTGTGCATAGCCTATTCAACTTGAGACTGGAATTATTATAGAAGACAATTTAGTTTGAAAACGTATACAGTCAAACCTGTGTTAGTGGTCACCTCTATTAAGCAGCCAACCTGTATTAAGCAGTCAGTTTCCAGATGCCCAATATGTTGTTTTATTAAACATTTGACCATTATTAAGCAGCCATCTGTGCTAAGCAGCCACTTTCTTTGCTTCCATTGACTGACTGCTTAAGACAGGATTGGCCGTTCTAGTATGTCATTATTACCTGATAGCATTTGACGTTAAAAGTATTCTCAGTAGAAAGTGTATATGTTCATGGAATGTTTAAATTTTACTTTTATTTTTCAAAGGTATATTTGCATACGGTCGGAATCGGAATGTTAATGGCTACAACGCCATGGCAGACAGCATTTCCAAGTATCCATATTTCCCATACAACTTTGATGATTTCTCACGATTTGGACACGAACTATTCTCTCCCGTATCAGTTCATGATACTATACTAAAAGGAGAGAATATATTAAATGGATTACCCGAATTTGATTCTATAAAGGGAAGTATGTCTGACAATACCGAGGATGACGGTGACGTTTTCCAGCCAATAGATATGGCTACGGATATCACGGACGGAGGAGGTGTCCTTGGTGATATATTAGGAGTCACTACTAATTTCGATGATGTATCCCAATCTTTACCCGAAAGTTTCATTAAAAACGTACCTATGCACAATACTAATAAGGACATTGCTATCACATCGTCGAATCTTAGTGAGGAAGGAGTAACAGATGATCCTAAACCGGCAGCATATTCTAATCAGTTCAGTACGAATCTTTATTGGCCACATCAGTTAACAAGCTCATCAATGCAGAACATAGACAGTCTTTTGGACACTATTATTGGGAATAATTTGCTATCAGTGGTCATGAATAGTTCACCAGCAACTACCGACTCGTCGCGGACTTCAGACCCATCAATAACGGCATTGTTTTCAAGAACAAGTAATCATCTAACTGATTTAGATAAGTCTTTGATGAAGTTATTGATGACTCCAGTCGACGAAATGCAACGTTTGTCAGATAGTTTAAAGAATCGCATGCTGGAGCAACAACTGCTTCGATTAGCTTCCTCACTAGGTACAGAACGTGTTCTAGATGATTTCTACTTCCAATCGCCTTATTTTATGCAGTCAAATACAAAAGTACAGCCAAGTACGATGCAAATCAAAAGAGATGTATCAACTGCGCACGTTGTCGATATAATTGACGCAGTGAGCAAATCACCGGACTTTACTCCTAATTCAAATATTGCAACAAAGCCCATCGAAATTCTACCAGTTGGTCCACATAAAAAACAAACCACGGTACGTGTTCCAAAATCAAATGCGTTGGAGCCATTGCATTCAGACCAAATGCGAAGTCCAACATGCATGACATCACCGCTTGAAATAGACATGTTAGGAACGGCTCTGAATTTGGACAAAGGTAAACGTACTGCACCTGTGGCTAAATCGCCTAATGTTGTAGAAGATAAGTTAGTGGAGTGGAAGAGCTTAGCTGCATTAGGGAACGCATCACCTGTTGACATTGTTTCTGTGAATGGTTTTCCAATGAAGCATGCATCCAGGAGCTACAATCTAGAAGACATAGGGACAGAACGTGCAGGACCAGCCGGGTTCAAAAGAGCAGCACATTTTAATATGTTCTTACCAACTGTGTATTGGAGCCCTGACTTCTGGGTGTAATCTAAGTTATATTGTGTGTTCCGTTACTGGCTACTGGTATGACGCGTGCTACGCAGGTTTTGTATATTAGTCAATTTACCAGCGTTTACGTTCTAGTGGTTATTTGATTGTCCATTATATTCAACTGGTATCCACCTGGCCTGCGGAAGGTCGGTGGTTCTACCCGTGTGCCCGTGTGCCAGTTCGTGCCTGATATACTGCTCGGGGCACCCGGGGCCTTCCTCCGCTATAAATAGGGGCCTTCCTCCGCTATAAATAGGGGCCTTCCTCCGCTATAAATAGCTGGTGTTGAGACTTTAAACCTTCTAAACAAAACAAAATATAGACATCGGTCCGTAGCCGAGTTGCTAAGGTCATTAACGTCAAATCACTTTGTAGGTTTGAATATCACTGAGAGTGTCGAATTATTTCAAGCAAGTGCGCTATTCAGATGAATTATAGTAGATAGGTGGTTCTACCCATGTGCCCGTCCGTGCGCTGACATGCGTCTCGGAGGTGTCCTCGGTCTTCTTCCACCAATAGTAGCTGGAGAGTCGCCATATGACCTTAGATGTTAGTGCGACTTTAATCGCCATAAAACAAGCAAGCGCTACAATGGTTTATTGACTGCAATAAAACAGAAATGCAATTTATATTATTTTGTTGTGCATTAACACACTTCGTAGCGTACGATGAATGATGTATTATTATCTGCTGGCATTATATATTTCAAAATAATTCGATGAAAAATAATGCAAGTTCTTCAAAATGGTATAAAACCGCAATATCACTGACGTTTTATATGACAGCCCTTAAATAACACAGCATAAGAGGGGTTATCAATAAGTAATGCAACTATTGCTGACAAAATATCAACAGGGGCCTATGTGGTCGTGTGGTTTAAGTTCCTAGGCTTAAAATCACTTGCCCTCACCTCAGTAGGTTCGAATACCAATAGGACATGTCGGATGTGAGGAAGCTATACCGCTGGCTTGCTGGCTTGCTGTAGACCGGTGGTTATACCCGGATGAAAGCCCACGCTTGAAATACTGAAACGGAGGACTCTCCAACTATTATTGGTGGAGGAAGACACCAAGTGCCCCGCCCAGCAGTATTTCAGACATGGATAAATATACTAGATGACAGAAAACGCACACTTCGGATATATGTGTTTTACATGAAAAACAATAACTATATAAATACAGTTTTAAACATTTTGTAATATTTTTAGTTTTTCAATTTGCGTTTTGGAATAAAAATGTGATATATCTTTGATGGAATACTTCGTCTTTCGTGTTCATGTAATACTAGTCATATAATGTAGGTGTGCGTTTTCTATGTCCTCTAGAATATTACTCAATGCCAGTAATTGTGGTCAATGATGTCGAATTTGTTTTTTAAGTTACGAAACTATCGAGCCGGCATGCGAACGGTCGATGGTTCTACCCGGGTCGCCGTCTTTGACTTAAATAATGTCTTCCTCATCCAATAACAGCTGGAGAGTCGTGATTTGACGTAAGCTGTTACTGCGACTTTGGAACCCCTAAAGAAAGGATCTCTTTGGAAATCAATATTTCTTTTTACAAATTGCAGAAGCAATCTATGTATCAAGTTGAAACTTAATCGCAACCCGGTTTCTACCTTAATGCAAGCCATTCAACCCCAAGTAACTGACATGGACTGGTGTATGATATTAACCCATTCAACACCAAGTAACTGACATGGACTGGTGCATGATATTAACCCATTCAACACCAAGTAACTGACATGGACTTGTGCATGATATTAACCAATTCAACCCCAAGTAACTGACATGGACTGGTGCATGATATTAACCCATTCAACACCAAGTAACTGACATGGACTGGTGCATGATATTAACCCATTCAACCCAAGTAACTGACATGGACTGGTGCATGATATTAACCCATTCAACACCAAGTAACTGACATGGACTGGTGCATGATATTAACCCATTCAACACCAAGTAACTGACATGGACTGTGCATGATATTAACCATTCAACCCCAAGTAACTGACATGGACTGGTGCATGATATTAACCCATTCAACACCAAGTAACTGACATGGACTGGTGCATGATATTAACCCATTCAATCCCAAGTAACTGACATGGACTGGTGCATGATATTAACCCATTCAACACCAAGTAACTGACATGGACTTGTGCATGCTATTTTTAGACCAATAAATTAATAAGAAAATTACCTTTGGACCAGTTTATTTATCAAAATGGGTAATTTTATCTAAAAATAGTAATAATTATTACTGGCAAAAAGTGCAGATCCTAATGAGACGGCTGGTTACGAGCCGGCTCATCTGGATCTACACTTTTTGTAAGTCTATTTAGAGGCCTGTAGTGTTGAAAGGCTTAATATATCATAAAACCACGTGCCCCTTGCCACTGTAGGCTCAAATCCCACTGGAGTGTCGAATTATTTCAAGTAAGGAAGCTATCCAACTGGTTTGTGGAAGGCCGTTGGTTCTACCCGGGTGACTGTCCGTGCATGAAATACTGATCGGAGAGATACACGGAGTCTTCCTGCACCAATAATAGCTGGAGAGTCGCTATATGAACTAAGCTGTTGATGCGGCTTCAAAACAAACAAACAAACAAACACACAAATAAACTACTACTAGTATATATATCCATGCCTCTGGACTAGTATTCCAGGGATCGCAGGTTCGATCCCCCGCCTGACCCTAATAAAATTAACAGTCTTTCAGATGGGACATTAAACCGAGATCTCGTGTCGGAGCACGTAAAAGAACCAGAGTAGACTCTGGAATGGGTCTCTCTCTGTATCATTGCACTATCCTCCAAAAATCTAAAATGACTAATCTCTTCAGCGGCGTCGCTCATATGGGCAACCGGTAGCGACGATAAATAAACGTAAAACCCAGCCTCTACTATCAATATATGTGTTGTCAAGAGGTGCTATGTGCCTATTTTGTGGAACATGTTACTATGAATATAAGACTGAGACCCATATATATAAATACCTTCTGGCAGAGGACAAAAAGGACAAAATGGTTTCACAAACTTTTCTTAAGTTGAAACATGGTGTACTCGTTAGTTCATTACATACATATTATATATATATTCTCTACTTTTCAGCTTTAACATTTCTAGATAATTCCAATGTGCAATTTTCACTTAACATCTTTTGATTGCATTTCATTTGTATATATGCTGAGGGCCTCATGATAGATTAACTTTTGTTAAATGAGTTCTCTCGTAATATAATGTCTTTATTATTATTATTATTATTTTCTATTTTATCCTGAGAAAAGAGGTATAATTATGTTGTTCAATATTTATTCTACTGTTTAGATACTTTTTAAAAACTAGTAAGTTTGGTAACGTTTTTCTTACATATTTATTGCTAGGATAAATAGAAAGTTGTTGGCATCAATGTGACTAGTCGTATCTGTTTGTATGTTTATATCGAAGTTTAACCCTTCTTGTTTCAACTAGTTAGCTATTCATTATTCACTTTGTTCAGCTCCGTGTTGTATTTTTCTACATGCCCTGTGCGAGACATTAAGGGCATTGACAGTTTACCACCTCACAGCTGTAGGTTCAAATCAAACTGGGATTATCGAAAATATCCGCCTGACTTACGGGTTGGTGGTCTATCGGCGCATCCGTCCGTGCCTGAAATATTCCCGGAGCTTTAACGCCCCCCCCCCCAAGTCAGTGATGATAGGTTACGGTGGTATACAAGTCAGCGACCGTAACCACTCTACCCCCAAATCAAGCAAACACAACCAAGTCAGATATGTAAGTAGTGTTTAACAGACGGATCTGTAGTCCAATGGTAACAAGCTGGACTGGTAATTCAGGGATCACAGATTCGATCCCCCGTCTGACCCTAATAAAATTAACAGTATTTCAGTCTTTAAACCGAAGTCTCGTGTCGGTGCTGTAAACCGCTGCTGTACACGTACAATAACAAGAGGAGACTCTGGAATGGGTCTTTGTCTGTATCACTGCACCGGTAGCGACTATGAATAAACATAAAACACAAGTAGTATTTGAGCGCGGAATGATTCATGTATATGTTTTTCCAAATAATATATAAAATAGCTAACGAGGGTGTGACACCACCAATTGCGTATTGAACAGCCCTCGTCGTCATCAATAAGCATACAAACAAGTCTATTTTCCCAGTGATGTATACAAAACTGTCAACTAGACGCGTTATGGTTTCAACTTGTTTTTCCGTGCTTTTACAAAACAATATAAATACGTCACCGTGTACATACGCTGACGTTAACGTAAACTATGAATTAACCAATGAGGAACTTCATCAATGGTGATCAGTTATCGTTCTCTCTCTCTACAGGTCTCTACATTAATCTACTCCAATGACAGGTATGATGTCATTGTTTAGCAAGCTTTGTAGTTTTACGAGTTGTTACGTCTATTGCTGATTGTGGAAGTGATGTATATAAACGCGGCGCGATTAGTGAAGAGTGAACGGAGCGCTAGACGCTTAATTAAACAGTTAAAATATAAACAAAACGAACCGTTACAGCAAAATAAACGTAAAACGTATCAATAACAGAGAAATTCTCACAAGGTAAGGTTTGTTTTTATATTACTTTGGTATACTAGAGGACATAGAAAACGCATACCTACATTATATACTAGAGGACATATAAAACGCACACCTACATTATATACTAGAGGACATAGAAAACGCACACCTACATTATATACTAGAGGACATAGAAAACGCACACCTACATTATATACTAGAGGACATAGAAAACGCACACCTACATTATATACTAGAGGACATAGAAAACGCACACCTACATTATATACTAGAGGACATAGAAAACGCACACCTACATTATATACTAGAGGACATAGAAAACGCACACCTACATTATATACTAGAGGACATAGAAAACGCACACCTACTTATATACTAGAGGACATAGAAAACGCACCCTACATTATATACTAGAGGACATAGAAAACGCACACCTACATTATATACTAGAGGACATAGAAAACGCACACCTACATTATATACTAGAGGACATAGAAAACGCACACCTACATTATATACTAGAGGACATAGAAAACGCACACTCACATTATATAATAGAGGACATAGAAAACGCACACCTACATTATATACTAGAAGACATAGAAAACGCACACCTACATTATATACTAGAGGACATAGAAAACGCACACCCACATTATATACTAGAGGACATAGAAAACGCATACCTACATTATATACTAGAGGACATAGAAAACGCATTGATTCCCATATCGGTATTTTTGAAAACTGCATACTATTACCAGATCAACCGGTACAGAAGGCGCTGTCTCATCAGGATCTATACTATTCCCTATTTGGATAGTATTGCTCAGGCACGTGACTAATAATAATAATAATAATAATAAAGACTTTATTTAACGAGAGTACTCATTTAACAAAAGTTAATCTACCATGAGGCGCTCAACATATATACAATCAAATGCAATCAAAAGATAGCACTATAAGTGAGAACTGCACATTGGAATAATATAGTAATGTAAAAGCTGAAAAATAGAGAAACTATATTTAATATGTAATGGAATATGATGATATATGGAATTGGCTAGCAGAGTAGAAAATGGGAATGAGACAATAATGATACTAGATCTATCTAACAATGTGCAGATTTGACTTGTAGTGGTATCTTCAAAATATGTATGAAATCAACTTAAGGACAGCAATTTTCCGATTCTAATAAATATAGCAATGGCAATACACGTTTATAATAACAGTATAAGTACGCGATTAGTTTGAATTGTTATAGTTCCACCTTAAGTAGAGAATTTTGAACTGTTGGATAGTTGGAGCATTTTGAACTGAGTGAGACAATGAATTCCAAATAGATGATCCTGAAAATTCAAATGTATTACGAAATAATTCACAATTTGGTCTTGGTGTGTATAATTGATATTCTGAGGTTGATTTAAGAATTCTAGGATGTATATCAGAAGTAAAAGTGAAGGACGATTTTAAATAGTCTGGAGCAGCTCCATGTAATGTTTTATACATTTGTATAGCCTTCTGATATATGACTCGTTCTGGAAAGGTCATCCATTTTAGTTGGGAGAATAATAATTGCGATGGAGTGTCAAAGTACTGATCTGAATAGCAAACAACAGTATATCAGTATGCAAAGTTATGTTGCGCTAGTCTATATCTATGTTGCTTGGATTTTCTCAGACCCGAAGGAGATACATTCAATATACAATGTTTTAGACATGGAATCACGATAATTTCTGCATAGTAGTTTGTATTTATATAGAAATAAAGTAAATATTGGCTGTCCGGTAGCAATGTGGCAATGAGTAGGACGTCATTGGCTTCACGACGTTTGCCTCTTGTGTATTCCTCTAACATATAGATACGTTACGTGCAAACATTGCCTGCTGTGTATTCCTCTAACATATAGATACGTTACGTGCAAACATTGCCTGCTGTGTATTCCTCTAACATATAGATATGTTACGTGCAAACATTGCCTGCTGTGTATTCCTCTAACATATAGATACGTTACGTGCAAACATTGCCTGCTGTGTATTCCTCTAACTTATAATTTTACTGCGTGTAAACATTGCCTGCTGTGTATTCCTCTAACTTATAATTTTACTGCGTGTAAACATTGCCTGCTGTGTATTCCTCTAACTTATAATTTTACTGCGTGTAAACATTGCCTGCTGTGTATTCCTCTAACTTATAATTTTACTGCGTGTAAACAGTGCCTGCTGTGTATTCCTCTAACTTATAATTTTACTGCGTGTAAACATTGCCTGCTGTGTATTCCTCTAACTTATAATTTTACTGCGTGTAAACATTGCCTGCTGTGTATTCCTCTAACTTATAATTTTACTGCGTGTAAACATTGCCTGCCATTTCTTCCAGATTTGAAAGGGAACCAAGATGGAACTCTTTCTACAAGTAATCGTATGTTTCGTTTTCGTCGCAGTCGTGCAAGGACAGGGTGGTGAGCATATTGTATTACATTTATATAATAATAATAATAATAATAATAAAGACTTTAGTTAACGAGATAACTCATTTGAACAATTAAGTAAATTTACCATGAGGCCTTCAACAAAATAAAACATCAACTACTATGTTATATTCCATAGTCATATAGGCATGCCCCGTGTTACTGAGGAACCATCCAGATTTGTACAAACTTACTACATGATTCCCCAAATACCTAGCCTGGGTACCAGTCTCTCGATTTTTCACTAATTTACTTCAGACAAAATGACAAGCAACTCAAAATGGCCCAATTAACGGTCTCGGTGTATATCTATATGACTGACCAGACAATATATATCAACGACTGTTCCCAGGCTACCAAACTACAATTTGCTTGAACTTATTTTCGACATATAAATGTTTATTGAGAAAAACAGATGTTTCGCACAGACGTGTGTTAGTCAGTAATAATTGGAGAGTGAGATGGGAGCTTCACAATTTCCTTTCTCAACGAAAGTCCCATGCTATCTTAATATCCCATAGTGACTAACTCCCTTCAAAATGACCAATCTTCACAAGACACTGCCTGGAAGCGATTTCTAAATGCAAGTTATGTCTGGCATTGACCTTCAATCCAGTGGCACGAAGATCAGTATGGGTCATCGACTAGTCCCGTTTAGTTTGAAATCATGCACTAAATTACTCCGCCTCACAACTTCTTCATGGTCGAGTGGTTACGGTTGTTGACTTCAGATAACTATTGTTCACTTTTCAGTAGATTCGACTATTCTGTTGGCATATGTTTCAAATCAGTAGATTCGACTATTCTGTTGGCATATGTTTCCAATCACTAGATTCGACTATTCTGTTGGCATATGTTTCCAATCACTAGATTCGACTATTCTGTTGACATATGTTTCAAATCACTAGATTCGACTATTCTGTTGGCATATGTTTCAAATCACTAGATTCGACTATTCTGTTGGCACATGTTTCAAATCACTAGATTCGACTATTCTGTTGGCATATGTTTCAAATCACTAGATTCGACTATTCTGTTGGCACATGTTTCAAATCACTAGATTCGACTATTCTGTTGGCATATGTTTCAAATCACTAGATTCGACTATTCTGTTGGCATATGTTTCAAATCACTAGATTCGACTATTCTGTTGGCATATGTTTCAAATCACTAGATTCGACTATTCTGTTGACATATGTTTCAAATCACTAGATTCGACTATTCTGTTGGCACATGTTTCAAATCACTAGATTCGACTATTCTGTTGGCATATGTTTCAAATCACTAGATTCGACTATTCTGTTGGCACATGTTTCAAATCACTAGATTCGACTATTCTGTTGGCACATGTTTCAAATCACTAGATTCGACTATTCTGTTGGCATATGTTTCAAATCACTAGATTCGACTATTCTGTTGGCACATGTTTCAAATCACTAGATTCGACTATTCTGTTGGCATATGTTTCAAATCACTAGATTCGACTATTCTGTTGGCATATGTTTCAAATCACTAGATTCGACTATTCTGTTGGCATATGTTTCAAATCACTAGATTCGACTATTCTGTTGGCATATGTTTCAAATCACTAGGGGTTGTCGAATTATTTAATGGTAGTAAGCTATCCAGCTGGCTCGTGGATGGTTGGCGGCTCTACTCTAATGCCTGTCCGTGCCCTGCAATACTGCTTGGAGTGGTAGGCGGGATCTTCCACCACCAATACTGGCCGGAGAGTTGCCATATGACCTACGCTGGTGATGCGTTGACTTCACCGAGCTTACATAGTGAATCAGTATTTCAATGGTATATACGTTTATTGTTCGAGCGTATGACATTAATTGCTGTTTCTGTCAGGGCTGTCAGGTGGATATGGTCCGTTTCGTCATTTTAACCCTTAACCTTCCGAATACATTGGGCAGAATGTACAAACAACATAGATTCAGACCAGCCACAGCGTAGCGCCGCGTCTGACCATGATTCATGTTGCTTGCTATTCAGACAAGTGATTTTTAGCCCCACTATATATATAGAATAGCAAACAGCATATAGCCTGGGATGGGCGCTTTCAGATGTTGGTTATAATTTGTGGCCCGACCTGTTTGCTATGTTACACTGATGTATGTATGTGCCTTATACTATGTTAACTAATTTCACATCTGATTCTTCAAATTGTATTCATTTTAACTGCCCTGTCTGGAGCATCATTGCACTACGTGACACAACCGCACAACCACCGTATTGTATTGTCGAATGTATTACATATGCAACACAATATGGTTAAATCAAATCACAGAGCCTGGTCAGACGTTTAGCGACTTTAGTTGTTATTGGCAAGTTAATGATTAATGCATAGCCTGTGTGTCAAGGAAAGCTCAACTATCATTATAATTCATCACAAGGCCGGTGGATCTCGTGCGTAGTCTGTTTGCTTGCCCAGTGACATCCCTGTCTCATATACCAGACCAAACTCTGGGACATAGCCGATCGTGTCCGGCTGTACATAGCCGATCGTGTCCGGTTGTACATAGCCGATCGTGTCCGGTTGTACATAGCCGATCGTGTCCGGCTGTACATAGCCGATCGTGTCCGGCTGTACATAGCCGATCGTGTCCGGTACATAGCCGATCGTGTCCGGTACATAGCCGATCGTGTCCGGCTGTACATAGCCGATCGTGTCCGGCTGTACATAGCCAATCGTGTCCGGTTGTACATAGCCGATCGTGTTCGGTACATAGCCTATCGTGTCCGGATGTACATAGCCGATCGTGTCCAGTACATAGCCGATCGTGTCCGGTACATAGCGGATCGTGTCCGGCTGTACATAGCCGATCGTGTCCGGCTGTACATAGCCGATCGTGTCCGGTACATAGCCGATCGTGTCCGGCTGTACATAGCCGATCGTGTCCGTTGTACTAGCCGATCGTGTCGGTCTGTACATAGCCGAGCGGATCGTGTCCGGTACATAGCCGATCGTGTCTGGTACATAGCCGATCGTGTCCGGCTGGTACATAGCCGATCGTTTCCGGTTGTACATAGCCGATCGTGTCCGGCTTGTACATAGCCGATCGTTCCGGCTTACATAGCCGATCGTGTCCGGCTGTACATAGCCGATCGTTCCGATACATAGCGATCGTGTCCGATTGTACATAGCCGATCTTGTACGGCTGTACATAGCCGATCGTGTCGGCTGTACATAGCCGATCGTGTCCGGTACATGCCGATCGTGTCCGGCTGTACATATCCGATCGTGTCCGGCTGTACATAGCCGTCGGTCCGACATAGCTGATCGTGTCGCTGTACATAGCCGATCGTGTCCGTACATAGCCGATCGTGTACGGCTGTACATAGCCGATCGTGTACGGTTGTACATAGCCGATCGTGTCCGGCTGTACATTGCCGATCGTGTCCGGCTGTACATAGCCTATCGTGTCCGGTACATAGCCGATCGTGTCCGGCTGTACATAGCCGATCGTGTCCGGTACATAGCCGATCGTGTCCGGCCGGCTGTACATAGCCGATCGTGTCCGGCTGTACGATCGTGTCCGGCTGTACATAGCCGATCGTGTCCGATTGTGAATTTCTATGGTACGTGTCCAATACACCTGGTACCAAGCAACACTGTGTAAAAGTCCACGTAACCAATCATTCTAAATCGATAATATACATGTACGAATCACTATGTTAAATGTGAATATACAGCATGCATACCGTATTTGTTTATATAAACCTATATATATATATATATATATATATATATATATAATATATACATGTATATATATATACTTTTGTTACATTGTTAATACGCGAGTTGTACAAGTAAAAAACGAATATTAAGTACAGGACCATTTGTATTTATATTAATATGTTACCGAAACCTGGAAGGAGGCGCAGACACCACTCAAATTGATACCGATAGTTACCGGAACAATAACAATTAACTGCCTAACTGGAAGTCGTGATAGCGCAGTGGATGCGCGTTCGCTTCAGCAGGTCCTGAGTTCGAGCCCCGCTGGAGCCGTTACGATCGTGCCCTTAGGCAAGGCATTTAAATTTCACATTGCCTCTTATCTCTCCTTCATGGCGATGGATTCCACCAGGAATGAGATCTCGAGAGTGATTAATATAAGTTGAAATAACTTGTTTCGCAATCGAGCTAAAATAAATTTGTATAAACTAACTGCCTAACTGGTACTCTTGTTTTTAATGCAAAGCGACGCCGTACGTGGCTGCAATCCTCAAAGATTAAAATAGTGTAGAGAATACAGCTGGAGTCCCTCATCCAGGCAATTGCTGTTTCGATAACTAGCACTCACTGTTGAACAGGAATACATTTATTTCTTTACAAGGACGCAGAATTACCAGGACACAAGGGACAACAAATATATAATACGGTTTTTGTTTTTCCAGGGTATGGTAGACGACAACGCATGCCGGTGGTACCAGTACCAAAACAAGTGCCTTATAACACTGGACCCGAATTTTTTTATCCCAACATGGGTCAGTTTGGCAACGGCCTTAGTAGCCTCCGGGGCGGTAGCATGGACATGATGCCGGAACACATAAGGAAAATAATCGGCAGTACTATATCAGGAGGCTCCCTAGTAGGAGGCGTTGGTGGAATGCCACGTCATGGCGGAACACTCAACGCAAACGGCATGATAAATGGTTGGGGAGCTGACGGTAGTGTACAAGCAATTCCAGCCATAACAATGTGGAATGATCCCCTCAGTGGATCAGGGTTTCCCACTGATTACAGTGGCCAAGAACTGGTCTTTGACCCAATATCAAATAGCTATGTTGCGAAAAAAGCTATCGGCATTGCTGCACACCAGGTAGCTAAGCCGCCATCCCACGTGGCAGTAAAATCTGGAGGGATCATCCGCGGAGGTATGCCGTCCAGTCATGGGACCATGATATCTGAACATGGTATTGTCAAAGAGGCAACTCATATAGCCGGGAAAACAATAGGTATCGGTGGCGCGCTTAGCCCCGTTGGAGGAATGGGTGGTGGTTTGAGCCCCGTTAGAGGAATGGGTGGTGTTTTGGGGCCCGTTAGAGGAATGGGTAGTGTATTGAAACCAGTTGGAGGAATTGGTGGATCTTTTGGACCTAACACTATAGTAGATCCTGTTGGACATGGCATAATGAAATCGTCCGTGCAACATGGTGCCGTCATATCGCCCGGAATGATCGCCGCAGGAAGACCACTAGTATCGTCGGGACCAATTAGCGCTGGACATGTAGGGTTTGACAATCCGGGAGTCATTGCTCACAATGTTGGAAAAGCTACACTCGGTATCGACTCTGTTGCTGGTCATAATAGAGCAAAAGCTTTCGGTAATCCGGTTGGTATCGGATTCATCAATCCTGGTGGCCCCATTGCTACACAAATCGGTCACCACAGTGCCAAAGCAACAAGCGGTATGGGTTTCATGAACCCTATGGGTCCAGTTGCAACAAGTGGCATTGGTATCGACCCATTTGGTGTTGGTGTTTCACCATTAGGACCGGTATCTCATGGAAATCCCATAATTAACCACGGTATGATGAAGTCCGGAACACACATTGGAGTTTCCAAGCTGGGTGCACTTAATGCAGGACATGTTGGTGTCGGTGCGCCACGAGCCATTATACATAATGTTGGTAAAGCGACGCTTGGCGCGGACTCAGTTATGGGTCATAACATTGCTAAGTCTTCTGGTAATCCTGTTGGCATGGGTTTCATTAACCCTATGGGTAGAGTTGCTTCTCAAATGGGACACGATATCGCTAAGGCAACCAGCGGCACAGGTTTCACCAACTCTATGGGACCAGTGGGAACAAGCGGATTTGGTATAGATCCATTTGGGCAAGTACCTCAAATAGGAGTCGGCGCAATAGGACATAATATGGTAAAAGCAACTGGTGGAGGCATGCGACCTATTGGAGTCGGTGGTGGTCCAATGACAAATCCAGTACACAATGTTGATAAGGTCGGTCAAATGGGCATTGCCCGGGTGGGTCACCACCCTATAGCTGCTAGAATTGGACACGGAATAGCTAAGCAAGCAATCGGTCAAGCTGCGGTTGCTGTAGACATTGGTTCAAGAGGAGGCGTGTCTGCAGGTAATCCGTTGGCTGTTGCCGCAACTACAGGTCTTGCAAAAGAATCACTTCACGTTGCAGGGAAAACTATAAATATGGCAAGTTCAGGTGCTGTTGGAGGTAGACAGGTTGCCCCATGGATGAGGAACGGCATGTTTGATCAGGGTGCAATGATTCAACCACACATTGTGCAGAAACCACCTCCTAAAATGATAACTAGATACGGCCGCCGAGTCAGGAATTGAATTGTAAGTATGAATAAAGCGTAGTGCATGATCAATTCATTAGTATTACTACAGTATGTCCTGTCTATGCGCCTTACCCACCATTATGAAGCTCAGAATGACACACTGTTAACCTTAGTATTACTACAGTATGTCCTGTCTATGCGCCTTACCCACCATTATGAAGCTCAGAATGACACACTGTTAACCTTAGTATTACTACAGTATGTCCTGTCTATGCGCTTTACCCACCATTATGAAGGTCAGAATGACACACCGTTAACCTTAGTATTACTACAGTATATCCTGTCTATGCGCTTTACCCACCATTATGAAGGTCAGAATGACACACCGTTAACCTTAGTATTACTACAGTATATCCTGTCTATGCGCTTTACCCACCATTATGAAGGTCAGAATGGCACACCGTTAACCTTAGTATTACTACAGTATGTCCTGTCTATGCGCTTTACCCACCATTATGAAGGTCAGAATGGCATACTGTTGACCTTATCTAAATTAAACATCACTTTGAGTTCACGAACCACCTCGGAAACAACAAGGGACATATAATTCACTAAAATAAATGATGCGGTTTTCCACATTTCTTTATTTGTTTTGTGAGAGTACGGTCACACCGACAGCTTAGGTGTATACGGACTCTCCAGCTATTGGTTGTGGAGGAAGACGCCGGGTGACCCTCCGAGCAATGATTCAGGCACGAACGGGCACCAGGGTAGAACCACCGACCTTCCGCAAGGCAACTGAATAACTTCCTCACTTAAAATAAAACGACCCCCAATGGAATTCAAAACATACAACGGCGAGGGCAAGTGATTTGAAGTCAATGACATTAACCACTCAAACGGTATGCCCCTGGTAATCGACATAAATACATGCATTTAGTTATAAAACAATCCGCCTATTAATCCAGTAAAGTCATATACAAGTCATACTGTCTCCATGGCCAGTGGTTAAGGCGTCTGGCTACATAGCGGGAGGTCGAAGGTTCGAATCTCGTCAGCGTGTTACCACTGGACTACAGATACGTCTGTGAAATTCGTTTTAAATTAGAAATAGATATTTGTATTTGTGTTGCTTAGATACATATTTGTTTATCCACAGGAACGCTTGCGGGTGTGGTGGTATGTGATCCAGATCCAATGTGCAATACCTATGCTGTGGAATCCAGCATAAATATAACAATGTGATACATATATAACATTATTGCTATGGAGATAGTTTTATATATACAACGTAACGTTACAAATAAAAATAGCATATATTTAATTTATGCATGTAATGTTGTTAGTCTATACAAATTTATTTTAGCTCGATTGCGAAACAAGTTCTTTCAACTTATATTAATCACTCTCGAGACCTCATTCCTGATGGAATCCATCGCCATGAAGGAGAGAGAAGAGGCAATGTGGAATTTAAATGCCTTGCCTAAGGGCACAATCGTAAGGGCTCCAGCGGGGTTCGAACTCCGGACCTTTCGCTCCTGAAGCGAACGCGCATCCACTTCTTCCACACGACTTCCACAAGTAATGTTGTTGTGTGTTGCATATGAGATGCGTTCAAAATTGAAAGAAGCTGTCTATATGTAGCCAGGTTTAATTTTTATATCGTAAATCAGAAGTAAGGACATTTGCCATTGGGTGGCTATTCTAATCAATGGTATCGATCGATACAACCTATATCTTGGTTATGACGACAAAGCCTGCCACAATCCCCCGTCTGATCCTAATCTCCATAATGGAGGTAAATAAAGTATCTATCAAACTCTCCATAATGGAGTTAAATAAAGTATCTATCCAGCTCTCAATAATGGAGGTAAATAAAGTGTATATCCAGCTCTCCATAATAGAGGCAAATAAAGTATCTACCAAGCTCTCCATAATGGCGGTAAATAAAGTGTATGTCCAGCTCTCCATAGTGGCGGTAAATAAGGTATCTAGCCAGCTCTCAATAATGGAGGTAAAAAGTATATATCCAACTCTCCCTAATGGAGGTAAATAAAGTATCTATATACAGCTCTCCATAATCGAGGTAAATAAAGTATATATAACTAGCTCTCCATAAAGTATCTACAAAGCTCTCCATATGGAGGTAAATAAAGTATCTATATACAGCTCTCCAATGGAGGTAAATAAAGTATATATCCAGCTCTCCATAATGGAGGTAAATAAAGTATCTATCCAGCTCTCCATAATGGAGGTAAATAAAGTATATATCCAGCTCTCCATAATGGAGGTAAATAAAGTGTAAGTCCAGCTATCCATAATGGAGATAAATAATGTATCTACCCAGCTCTCAATAATGGAGGTAAATATAGTATCCATCCAGCTCTCAATAATGGAGGTAAATAAAGTATCTACTCAGCTCTCAATAATGGAGGTAAATAAAGTATCTACTCAGCTCTCCATAATGGCGTTAAATAAAGTATCTATCCAGTCTTCAGTAATGGAGGTAAATAAAGTATCTGTCCAGCTCTCAATAATGGAGGTAAATAAAGTATCTACTCAGCTCTCCATACTGGCGTTAAATTAAGTAGCTATCCATTCTTCAGTAATGGAGGTAAATAAAGTATCTGTCCAGCTCTCAATAATGGAGGTAAATAATGTATCCTCCAAGCTCACCATAGTGGAGGTAAATAAAGTATCTACTGGGCTCTCCATAATGGAGGTAAATAAAGTATATATCCACTTCAATAATGGAGGTAAATAAAGTATCTATCCAGCTCTCAATAATGGAGGTAAATAAAGTATATACCCAGCTCTCCATAATGGAGGTAAATAAAGTATCTATCCAGTTCTCCATAAAGGAGGCAAATAAAGTATCTATCCAGTTCTCCATAATAGAGGTAAATAAAGTATCTACCCAGCTCTCCATAATGGAGGTAAATAAAGTATCTAACTAACTCTCCATAATGGCGATAAATAATGTTTCTATCCAGCTCTCCATAATGGCGGTAAATAAAGTAGCTATCCAGTTCTCTATACTGGAGGTAAATACAGTATTTATCAAGCTCTCAATGCTGGAGGTAATTAAAGTATATATATATATTACTCTCCATAATGGAGGTAAATAAAGTAGATATTCAGCTCTCCATAATAGAGGTAAATAAAGTATATATCAAGCTCTCCATAATGGATGTAGATAAAGTATCTACCCAGCTCTCCAAAATGGAGGTAAATAAAGTATATATCCACTTCAATAATGGAGGTAAATAAACTATATATCCAGCTCTCCATAATGGAGGTAAATAAAGTGTAAGTCCAGCTATCCATAATGGAGATAAATAATGTATCTACCCAGCTCTCCATAATGGCGTTAAATAAATTTTATAATTAAGGTAAATAAAGTATCTATCCAGCTCTCCATAATGGAGGTAAATAAAGTATCTACTCAGCTCTCCATAATGGCGTTAAATAAAGTATATATCCAGCTCTCAATAATGGAGGTAAATATAGTATCTATCCAGCTCTCAATAATGGAGGTAAATAAAGTATCTACTCAGCTCTCAATAATGGAGGTAAATAAAGTATCTACTCAGCTCTCCATAATGGCGTTAAATAAAGTATCTATCCAGTCTTCAGTAATGGAGGTAAATAAAGTATCTGTCCAGCTCTCAATAATGGAGGTAAATAAAGTATCTACTCAGCTCTCCATACTGGCGTTAAATTAAGTAGCTATCCAGTCTTCAGTAATGGAGGTAAATAAAGTATATGTCCAGCTCTCAATAATGGAGGTAAATAAAGTATCTACTCAGCTCTCCATACTGGCGTTAAATTAAGTAGCTATCCAGTCTTCAGTAATGGAGGTAAATAAAGTATCTGTCCAGCTCTCAATAATGGAGGTAAATAATGTATCCGCCAAGCTCTCCATAGTGGAGGTAAATAAAGTATCTACTGGGCTCTCCATAATGGAGGTAAATAATGTATCTATCTACTTCAATAATGGAGGTAAATAAAGTATATATCCACTTCAATAATGGAGGTAAATAAAGTATCTACTGGGCTCTCCATAATGGAGGTAAATAAAGTATCTATCCACTTCAATAATGGAGGTAAATAAAGTATATATCCACTTCAATAATGGAGGTAAATAAAGTATCTATCCACTTCAATAATGGAGGTAAATAAAGTATCTATCCACTTTTAAGTATCTACTCAGCTCTCCATAATGGAGGTAAATAAAGTGTATATCCAGCACTCCATAATGGAGTAAAATAAAGTATATATCCAGCTATCAATAATGGATGTAAATAAAGTATATATCCAGCTCTCCATAATGGAGGCAAATAAAGTATCCATCCAGCTCTCCATACTGGAGGTAAATAAAGTATATATCCAACTCTCCATAATGGAGATAACTAAAGTGTCTATCCAGCTCTCCATAATGGCGTTAAATAAAGTATCTATCCAGCTCTCCATAATGGCGTAACATAAAGTATATATCCAGCTCTCCATAATGGAGGTAAATAATGTATATATCAGCTCTCCATAATGGAGGTAAATAAATAATATATCCAGCTCTCAATAATGGATGCAAATAAAGTATCTATCCAGCTCTCCATAATGGCGTACAATTAAGTGTATGTCCAGCTCTCCATAATGGAGGTAAATAATGTATCTACCCAACTCTCCACAATGGAGGTAGTAAAAGTATATATCCAGCTCTCCATAATGGAGGTTAATAAATTATATATCCAGCTCTCCATAGTGGAGGTAAATAAATTATCTATCCACTTCAATAATGGAGGTAAATAAAATATATATCAAGCTCTCAATAATGGAGGTAAATAAAGTATATACCCAACTCTCCATAATGGAGGAGAATAAAGTATATACCAGGCTCTCCATAGTGGAGGTAAATAATGTATCTAGTGGATTCTCCATAACGGAGGTAAATATAGTATATATCCCCTTCAATAATGGATGTAAATAAGGTATCTATCAAGTTCTCAATAATGGAGGTAAATAAAGAATATATCCAACTCTCCATAATGGAGTTAAATAAAGTATCTATCCAGCTCTCACTAATGGAGGTAAATAAAGTGTATATCCAGCTCTCCATATTTGAGGCAAATAAAGCATCTATCCAGCTCTCAGTAATGGAGGTAAATAAAGTATATATCCAGCTCTACATAATGGAGGAAAATAAAGTATCTACTCAGCTCTCCATAATGGAGTTAAATAAAGTATATATCCACCTCTCCATAATGGTGTTAAATAAAGTAGCTATCCAGTCTTCAGTAATAGAGGTAAATTAAGTGTATGTCCAGCTCTCCATAATGGAGGTAAATAATGTATCTACCCAACTCTCCACAATGGATGTAGAAAAAGTATCTATCCAGCTCTCCATAATGGAGGTTAATAAAGTATATATCCAGCTATCCATAGTGGAGGTAAATAAATTATCTATCCACTTCAATAAAGGAGGTAAATAAAATATATATCAAGCTCTCAATAATGGAGGTAAATAAAGTATATACCCAACTCTCCATAATGGAGGAGAATAAAGTATATACCAGGCTCTCCATAATGGAGGTAAATAATGTATCTACCCAACTCTCCACAATGGAGGTAGTAAAAGTATCTATCCAGCTCTCCATAATGGAGGTTAATAAATTATATATCCAGCTCTCCATAGTGGAGGTAAATAAATTATCTATCCACTTCAATAATGGAGGTAAATAAAATATATATCAAGCTCTCAATAATGGAGGTAAATAAAGTATATACCCAACTCTCCATAATGGAGGAGAATAAAGTATATACCAGTCTCTCCATAGTGGAGGTAAATAAAATATCTAGTGGGTTCTCCATAACGGAGGTAAATATAGTATATATCCTCATCAATAATGGAGGTAAATAAGGTATCTATCAAGTTCTCAATAATGGAGGTAAATAAAGTATATATCCAGCTCTCCATAATGGAGGAAAATAAAGTATCTACTCAGCTCTCCATAATGGAGTTAAATACAGTATATATCCACCTCTCCATAATGGTGTTAAATAAAGTAGCTATCCAGTCTTCAGTAATAGAGGTAAATTAAGTGTATGTCCAGCTCTCCATAATGGAGGTAAATAATGTATCTACCCAACTCTCCACAATGGAGGTAGAAAAAGTATCTATCCAGATCTCCATAATGGAGGTTAATAAAGTATATATCCAGCTATCCATAGTGGAGGTAAATAAATTATCTATCCACTTCAATAATTGAGGTAAATAAAATATATATCAAGCTCTCAATAATGGAGGTAAATAAAGTATATACCAGGCTCTCCATAGTGGAGGTAAATAAAGTATATAGTGGGCTCTCCATAACGGAGGTAAATATAGTATATATCCCCTTCAATATTGGAGGTAAATAAGGTATCTATCAAGTTATCAATAATGGAGGTAAATAAGGAATATGTCCAACTCTCCATAATGGAGTTAAATAAAGTATCTATCCAGCTCTCACTAATGGAGGTAAATAAAGTGTATATCCAGCTCTCCATATTTGAGGCAAATAAAGCATCTATCCAGCTCTCAGTAATGGAGGTAAATAAAGTATATATCCAGCTCTCCATCATGGAGGTAAATAACGTATCTACTCAGCTCTCCATAATGGAGTTAAATAAAGTATATATCCACCTCTCCATAATGGCGTTAAATAAAGTAGCAATCCAGTCTTCAGTAATAGAGGTAAATAAAGTATCTGTCCAGCTCTCAATAATGGAGGTAAATAAAGTATCTATCCAGCTCTCCATAATGTAGGCAAATAAAGTATATACCAAGCTCTGCATAGTGGAGGTAAATAAAGTATCTACTGGGCTCTCCATAATGGAGGTAAATAAAGTATATATCCACTTCAATAATGGAGGTAAATAAAGTATCTATTCAGTTCTCAATAATGGAGGCAAATAAAGTATATATCCAGCTCTCCATAATGACGGTAAATAAATATCTATCCAGTTCTCCATAATGGCGTAAAATAAAGTATATATCCAGCTCTCCATAATGGAGGTAAATGAAGTATATATCCAGCTCTCAATAATGGAGGTAAATAAAGTATATATCCAGCTCTCCATAATGGAGGCAAATAAAGTATCCATCCAGCTCTCCATACTGGCGGTAAATAAAGTATATATCCAGCTCTCCATAATGGAGTTAAATAAAGTATATATCCAGCTCTCAATAATGGAGGTAAATAAGATATATCCAACTCTCCATAATGGCGGTAAATAAAGTATATATCTAGCTCTCCATAATGGAGGTAAATAAAGTGTATGTCCAGATCTCCATAATGGAGGTAAATAATGTATCTACCCAGCTCTCCATACTGGCGGTAAATAAAGTATCTATCCAGCTCTCCATAATGGCTTAACATAAAGTTTATATCCAGCTCTCCATAATGGCATAACATAACGTTTATGTCCAGCTCTCCATAATGGAGGTAAATAAAGTATCTATCCAGCTCTCCATAATAGCGGTAAATAACGTATCTATCTAGCTCTCCATAATGGGGGTAAATAAAGTATCTACTCAGCTCTCCATAGATGAGGTAAATAAAGTATATATCCAGCTCTCCATAATAGCGGTAAATAAAGTATATATCTAGCTCTCCATAATGGAGGTACATAAAGTATATATCTAGCTCTCCATAATGGAGGTAGATAAAGTATATATCTAGCTCTCCATAATGGAGGTAGATAAAGTATATATCCAACTCTCCGTAATGGAGATAAATAATGTATCTACCCAGCTCTCCATAATGGCGTTAAATAAATGTTATAATTAAGGTAAATAAAGTATCTATCCAGCTCTCCATAATGGCGTTAAATAAATTATCTATCCAGCTCTCAATAATGGAGGTAAATAAAGTATCTATCCAGCTCTCAATAATGGAGGTAGGTAAAGTATCTACTCAGCTCTCCATAATGGCGTTAAATAAAGTATATATCCAGTCTTCAGTAATGGAGGTAAATACAGTATCTGTCCAGCTCTCAATAATGGAGGTAAATAAAGTATCTACTCAGCTCTCCATAATGGCGTTAAATAAAGTATCTATCCAGTCTTCAGTAATGGAGGTAAATAAAGTATCTATCCAGCTCTCAATAATGGAGGTAAATAAAGTATCTATCCAGCTCTCCATAATGGAGGTAATTAATGTATCTACCCAGCTCGCCATAACGAAGGTAAATAATGTATCTACCCAGCTCGCCATAATGGAGTTAAATAAAGTATTTATCCAGCTCTCTACAATGGATGTAAATAAAGTATCTAACTAACTCTCCATAATGGCGATAAAGAAAGTTTCTATCCAGCTCTCCATACTGGAGGTAAATACAGTATTTATCAAGCTCTCAATGATGGAGGTAATTAAAGTATATACATATATATTACTCTCCATAATAGAGGTAAATAAAGTGGATATTCAGCTCTCCATAATGGAGGTAAATAAAGTATATATCAAGCTCTCCATAATGGATGTAGATAAAGTATCTACCCAGCTCTCCCGAATGGAGGTAAATAAAGTATCTATCCACTTCAATAATGGACGTAAATAAAGTATCTATCGAGCTCTCAATAATGGAGGTAAATAAAGTATATACCCAACTCTCCATAATGGAGGTAAATAATATATCTACCCAGCTAGCCATAATGGATGTAAATAAATTATTTATCCAGCTCGCCATAATAGAGGTTAATAAAGTATCTACCCAGCTCTCTACAATGGAGGTAAATAAAGTATCTAACTAGCTCTACATAATTGCAATAAATAAAGTTTCTATCCAGCTCTCCATAATGGCGGTAAATAAAGTATCTACTCAGCTTTCCATAATGGAGGTAAATAAAGATTATATCCAGCTCTCCGTAATGGAGGTAAATAAAGTATATATCCAGCTCTCAATAATGGAGGAAAAAAGTATATATCCAACCCTCCATAATGGAGGTAAATAAAGTATATATCCAGCTCTCCATAATGGAGGCAAATAAAGTATCTATCCAGCTCTCCATAATGGAGGTAAATAAAGTATCTACTCAGCTCTCCATAATGGAGGTAAATAAAGTGTATGTCCAGCTCTCCATAATGGAGATAAATAATGTATCTATCCAGCTCTCCATAATGGAGGTAAATCAAGTATCTACTCAGCTCTCCATAATGGAGGTAAATAAAGTATCTATCCAGCTCTCAATAATGGAGGTAAATAAAGTATCTATCCACTTCAATAATGGAGGTAAATAAAGTATATATCCAGCTCTCAATAATGGAGGTAAATAAAGTATATACCCAACTTTCCATAATGGAAATAAATAATGTATCTATCCAGCTCTCCATAATGGAGGTAAATAAAGTATCTACTCAGCTCTCCATAATGGAGATAAATAAAGTGTATGTCCAGCACTCCATAATGGAGGCAAATAAAATATCTATCCAGCTCTCCATAATGACGGTAAATAAAGTATCTATCCAGCTCTCAATAATGGAGGTAAATAAAGTATAGATCCAGCTCTCCATAATGGAGGCAAATAAAGTATATATCCAGCTCTCAATAATGGAGGTAAATAAAATATCTACTCAGCTCTCCATAATGGAGGTAAATAAAGTATATGTCCAGCTCTCCATAATGGAAATAAATAATGTATCTATCCAGCTCTCCATAATGGAGGTAAATAAAGTATCTACTCAGCTCTCCATAATGGAGGTAAATAAAGTATAGATCCAGCTCTCCATAATGCAGGTAAATAAAGTATATATCCAGCTCTCCATAATGGAGGTAAATAAAGTATCTACTCAGCTCTCCATAATGGAGGTAAATAAAGTGTATGTCCAGCTCTCCATAATGGAAATAAATAATGTTTCTATCCAGCTCTCCATAATGGAGATAAATAAAGTATCTACTCAGCTCTCCATAATGGAGGTAAATAAAGTGTATGTCCAGCTCTCCATAATGGAAATAAATAATGTATCTATCCAGCTCTCTCTCCATAATGGAGGTAAATAAAGTATCTACTCAGCTCTCCATAATGGAGGTAAATAAAGTGTATGTCCAGCACTCCATAATGGAGTAAAATAAAGTATCTATCCAGCTTTCAATAATGGAGGTCAATAAAGTATATATCCAGCTCTCCATAATGGAGGTAAATAAAGTATCTATCCACTTCAATAATGGAGGTAAATAAAGTATATATCCAGCTCTCAATAATGGAGGTAAATAAAGTATATACCCAACTTTCCATAATGGAGGTAAATAATGTATCTACCCAGCTCGCCATAATGGAGGTAAATAAAGTATTTATCCAGCTCTCCATAATAGAGGTAAATAAATTATCTACCCAGCTCTCTACAATGGAGGTAAATAAAGTATATATCCAGCTCTCCATAATGGAGGTAAATAAAGTATCTACTCAGCTCTCCATAATGGAGGTAAATAAAGTGTATGTCCAGCTCTCCATAATGGAGTAAAATAAAGTATCTATCCAGCTCTCAATAATGGAGGTAAATAAAGTTTATATCCAGCTCTCCATAATGGAGGTAAATAAAGTATCTATCCACTTCAATAATGGAGGTAAATAAAGTATATATCCAGCTCTCAATAATGGAGGTAAATAAAGTATATACCCAACTTTCCATAATGGAGGTAAATAATGTATCTACCCAGCTCGCCATAATGGAGGTAAATAAAGTATTTATCCAGCTCTCTACAATGGAGGTAAATAAAGTATATATCCAGCTCTCCATAATGGAGGCAAATAAAGTATCTATCCAGCTCTCCATAATTGAGGTAAATAAAGTATCTACTCAGCTCTCCATAATGGAGGTAAATAAAGAGTATGTCCAGCTCTCCATAATGGAGTAAAATAAAGTATCTATCCAGCTCTCAATAATGGAGGTAAATAAAGTATATATCCAACCCTCCATAATGGAGGTAAATAATGTATCTACCCAGCTCGCCATAATGGAGGTAAATAAAGTATTTATCCAGCTCTCCATAATAGAGGTAAATAAATTATCTACCCAGCTCTCTACAATGGAGGTAAATAAAGTATATATCCAGCTCTCCATAATGGAGGCAAATAAAGTATCTATCCAGCTCTCCATAATGGAGGTAAATAAAGTATCTACTCAGCTCTCCATACTGGAGGTAAATAAAGTGTATGTCCAGCTCTCCATAATGGAGATAAATAATGTATCTATCCAGCTCTCCATAATGGAGGTAAATCAAGTATCTACTCAGCTCTCCATAATGGAGGTAAATAAAGTGTATGTCCAGCTCTCCATAATGGAGTAAAATAAAGTATCTATCCAGCTCTCAATAATGGAGGTAAATAAAGTATCTATCCACTTCAATAATGGAGGTAAATAAAGTATATATCCAGCTCTCAATAATGGAGGTAAATAAAGTATATACCCAACTTTCCATAATGGAGGTAAATAATGTATCTACCCAGCTCGCCATAATGGAGGTAAATAAAGTATTTATCCAGCTCTCTACAATGGAGGTAAATAAAGTATATATCCAGCTCTCCATAATGGAGGCAAATAAAGTATCTATCCAGCTCTCCATAATGGAGGTAAATAAAGTATCTACTCAGCTCTCCATAATGGAGGTAAATAAAGTGTATGTCCAGCTCTCCATAATGGAGTAAAATAAAGTATCTATCCAGCTCTCAATAATGGAGGTAAATAAAGTATATATCCAACCCTCCATAATGGAGTAAAATAAAGTATCTATCCAGCTCTCAATAATGGAGGTAAATAAAGTATATACCCAACTTTCCATAATGGAGGTAAATAATGTATCTACCCAGCTAGCCATAATGGAGGTAAATAAAGTATTTGTCCAGCTCTCCATAATAGAGGTAAATAAATTATCTACCCAGCTCTCTACAATGGAGGTAAATAAAGTATCTAACTAGCTCTCCATAATGGCGATAAATAAAGTTTCTATCCAGCTCTCCTTAATGGAGGCAAATAAAGTATTTATCCAGTTCTCCATAATGGAGTTAAATAAAGTATCCACCCAGCTCTCTAACTAACTATATAAATTTATTTAAATTCGCCACCGCATAAATGCATTTGGGCGACTAAATAAGCTAAGATGATTCAAAGAACCGCGAGGGGTTCGACATTAGCGGGAGACAAATAGATAGTTAATAAACTAATAAAATTACAATGCTATGGTGTTTAGAGGGCTATGTGGGTTGCAATAATCTCAGAGTGTGTTCGGTTTTCATATCTCCCACCCCCGCTCTCATACGATTGTGTACCAACGGGGGTCGTAGGTAGACCGGGTGAACAAATTACCCGGTGCAATTACTAATTCTAAGAAGATTTACCCAGCTCTCAATAATGGAGGTAAGTAATGTATCTACCCAGCACTCAATAATGGAGGTATATAACGTATCTATCCAGCTCTCCATAATGGAGGCAAATACAGCATCTATCCAGCTCTCAGTAATGGAGTCAAATAAAGTATATATCCAGCTCTCCATAATGGAGGTAAATAAAGTATCTTCTCAGCTCTCCATAATGGAGTTAAATAAAGTATATATCCACCTCTCCATAATGGCGTTAAATAAAGTAGCTATCCAGTCTTCAGTAATGGAGGTAAATAAAGTATCTGTCCAGCTCTCAATAATGGAGGTAAATAATGTATATAACCAGCTCTCCATAATGTAGGCAAATAAAGTATATACCAAGCTCTCCATAGTGGAGGTAAATAAAGTATCTATCCACTTCAATAATGGAGATAAATAACGTATCTATTCAGCTCTCAATAATGGAGGCAAATACAGTATATATCCAGCTCTCCATAATGACGGTAAATAAATATCTACCCAGCTCTCAATAATGGAGGTAAATAAAGTATCTATCCAGCTCTCAATAATGGAGGTAAATAAAGTATCTATTCAGCTCTCCATAATGACGGTAAATAAAGTATATATCCAGCTCTCAATAATGGAGATAAATAAAGTATCTATTCAGCTCTCAATAATGGAGATAAATAAAGTATATATCAAGCTCTCCATAATGGAGGTAAATAAAGTATATATCAAGCTCTCCATAATGGAGATAAATAAAGTATATATCAAGCTCTCCATAATGGAGGTAAATAAAGTATATATCCAGCTCTCAATAATGGAGGTAAATAAAGTATATATCCAGCTCTCCATAATGGAGGCAAATAAAGTATCCATCCAGCTCTCCATAATGGCGGTAAATAAAGTATCTATCCAGCTCTCCATAATGGAGGTAAATAAAATATATATCCAACTCTCCATAATGGAGACAGAGTTGTATGATTTAAATCACTTGATTTAAATCATTGATTTAAATCATGATTTAAATCCAAAAAAAAATTGGTGTTAAAAACAATGGATTAAACTTTTTATCACTGATTAGTAATTATAAGCCGGTCACAGTTAGTATAGAGGTAAGTGTCCACACATGTCTTTGGTTTTGGTAATTGGGGGCATGCTTTGAAGGTAATTATTTGCATTGTAATGATTGTATTAAAGAAAGTAAGTAGTACAGAGTCATTTATGCTTTGAAGTTATTCAAAGCTATTCAATTAGTTCCCATGACTCATTTCAGTAATGACCATTGCCTAAAATAGATCTATTTATCTATAATTATTTAAAATGGCTAATAGACTATATATATATACACTGTAGATGTATCTATTTCAAATTTGACCTAATATTGATATGTTCAAAAACATAAGTTAATAAGAAGCAACTTTGTTGATCAGTATTATAATAAAGGGAAGTTGCACATCAATCTTCACAATGTCTGGTAGAAATAAAGATTGTGTATGGTTGTATTTTGACAAGTTTACTGTTCATGGAAAGTCTGGATGTAAAGCTAAATGTAAAAAGTGTGCGAAACAAATGCAGGGACTGGTCTCTCGTATGAAGCAACATATTCAAGATTGTAACAGTAACACTACTAGTATGTGCGACCGGATCACTGCCGACAGTCGCGACACTGAGCAGCAAGCGAATGATGCTATTCCAGACTCTCCAGCGACTCCACATACTACATCTACTCCGACTACTCATACACATGATGAGGAGAACCTCTCCAGGAAACGCTGTGCTTCTCCTCTCCCATCACCCTCACCCAAACAGGCCAAACTGTAGACGCAGAAACTCAACAAATTTATCATGCGGACATCGTCAAATGAAAAGTCAGCAATTGATCTCCAAGTTGCTCGATTCTTGTATGCCACCAATACCGCCTTCTCTGCTGTGGAACATGCAGAGTTCATCAAGCTTGTTGAGATGCTGCGGCCTGGTTACACTCCTCCAAGTCGCCATCAGGTTGGTGGCACCCTACTTGACCAGGAGCAGGACTCAATGTTTGAGGAATGCGAAGAAAGACTACATGGCCAGCCTGTCTCCATGGCATTAGATGGGTGGAGCAATGTACACAACGAGCCTGTAGTGTGTGTGTCTGTAACAACACCAGATGGTCAAAGTTACCTAACACAAACAGTGGATACCTCTGGACACAGCCACACATCAGAATACCTACAAGAACTTGCTTCCTCAGCTGTGCGGTCGACAGAGGAGCAATTTGGCTGCAAGGTGAACAGTTTTGTGATGGACAATGCAAGCAACATGGTGAAAATGAGACGTTCACTGGCAGATGAAAGTGACAATGAAATAATTTCGTATGGGTGCTCTGCGCATTACATGAACCTGCTGGCGAAAGATGTTGAGATAACAGGCGTGAGAGAGCATGTGGTGCAAGTCATGAAATACTTCAGGAATGTGCACCTACCAGCTGCGTGGTACAAGGCTGTGGGGCAAGAAGCTAGTGTTGCCACTGGAGGTCCGTTGGAACACACTGGCTGATTGTCTCCAATCATACATTGACAATTGGTCGATGCTGCTTCAAGTTTGCGAGAATCATCGGGAAAGCATTGACAGGAACATCGCCGAGAAGATAAAAAACTTTGCAATTAAGAGGAACGCAGAGGAGTATTTGAAGCGCATGAAACCCATAGCTGTAGGGCTGGATCGTGTTCAGAGTGACACTTGCAAAATCGGAGACGCAGTGAATGTCTGGAAGGCTATTGAGCGTGATCTGGGTCACAGCCGGCAAATGTCATTAAGAAAGTGCAGACTCGTGTAAAGCAAGCTCTAACTCCTGCCCACTACCTTGCCAACATTCTAGATCCCAAGTTCTGTGGCAGTATGCTCAACAGTGAGGAAGTAGACTGTGCTTTGGAATACTGTGATAGCAGTTATCCATCGTGTATGCCGACTGTGATCAAATTCAGGGCCCAATCGGGTCCTTTCAAAGCATATATGTTTCGAAAGGATGTCACACAGGGAGTGTCCGCCCACGACTGCTCTGTGAACTTTGGAGATCCCCATCTACC
>CM026399.1:4766802-4789419 GCA_014843695.1 Archivesica marissinica
ACGATTTCGTTCTCCATTCTTCAGTTCATCTAGGGAATCCATTAACGATTTCGTTCTCCATTCTTCAGTTCATCTAGGGAATCCATTAACGATTTCGTTCTCCATTCTTCAGTTCATCTAGTGAATCCATTAACGATTTCGTTCTCCATTCTTGGGAATCCATTAACGACTTCGTTCTCCATTCTTCAATTCATCTAGGGAAGCCATTAACGACTTCGTTCTCCATTCTTCAGTTCATCTAGGGAATCCATTAACGATTTCGTTCTCCATTCTTCAGTTCATCTAGGGAATCCATTAACGATTTCGTTCTCCATTCTTGGGAAACCATTAACGACTTCGTTCTCCATTCTTCAGTTCATCTAGGGAATCCATTAACGATTTCGTTCTCCATTCTTCAGTTCAGCTAGGGAATCCATTAACGATTTCGTTCTCCATTCTTGGGAAACCATTAACGACTTCGTTCTCCATTCTTCAGTTCATCTAGGGAATCCATTAACGACTTCGTTCTCCATTCTTCAGTTCATCTAGGGAATCCATTAACGATTTCGTTCTCCATTCTTCAAGTTCATCTAGGTAATCCATTAACGATTTCGTTCTCCATTCTTCAGTTCATCTTGGATATCCATTAATGACTTCGTTCTCCATTCTTCTGTGTGTCTAAGGAATCCATCTTGCATTGGATAAGTAGTCGCCATATTCGTTCTCCATTCTTCTAGTGCATCTAGGTAATCCATTAACGAATTCGTTCTCCATTCTTCAGTTCAGCTAGGGATTCCATTAACGATTTCGTTCTCCATTCTTCAGTTCAGCTAGGGAAACCATTAACGACTTCGTTCTCCATTCTTCAGTTCATCTAGGTAATCCATTAACGACTTCGTTCTCCATTCTTGGGAATCCATTAACGACTTCGTTCTCCATTCTTCAGTTCATCTATTGAAGCAATTAACGACCTCGTTCTCCATTCTTCAGTTCAGCTAGGGAATCCATTAACGACTTCGTTCTCCATTCTTCAGTGCATCTAGGGAATCCATTAACGATTTCGTTCTCCATTCTTCAGTTCATCTAGGTAATCCATTAACGACGTCGTTCTCCATTCTTCAGTTCAGCTAGGGAATCCATTAACGATTTCGTTCTCCATTCTTCAGTTCATCTAGGGAATCCATTAACGACTTCGTTCTCCATTCTTCAGTTCATCTAGGGAATCCATTAACGACTTCGTTCTCCATTCAGCAGTTCATCTAGGGAATCCATTAACGATTTCGTTCTCCATTCTTCAGTTCATCTAGGGAATCCATTAACGACTTCGTCCTCCATTCAGCAGTTCATCTAGGGAATCCATTAACGATTTCGTTCTCCATTCTTCAGTTCATCTAGGGAATCCATTAACGACTTCGTTCTCCATTCTTCAATTCATCTAGGGAAGCCATTAACGACTTCGTTCTCCATTCTTCAGTTCATCTAGGGAATCCATTAACGATTTCGTTCTCCATTCTTCAGTTCATCTAGGGAATCCATTAACGATTTCGTTCTCCATTCTTCAATTCATCTAGGGAAGCCATTAACGATTTAGTTCTCCATTCTTCAATTCATCTATGGAAGCCATTAACAACTTCGTTCTCCATTCTTCAATTCATCTAGGGAATCCATTAACGATTTCGTTCTCCATTCTTCAGTTCATCTAGGGAGGCCATTAACGATTTCGTTCTCCATTCTTCAGTTCATCTAGGGAAGCCATTAACGATTTCGTTCTCCATTCTTCAGTGCATCTAAGGAGGCCATTAACGATTTCGGTCTCCATTCTTCAGTGCATCTAGGGAATACATTAACGATTTCGTTCTCCATTCTTCAGTTCATCTAGGGAATCCATTAACGATTTCGTTCTCCATTCTTCAGTTCATCTAGGGAATCCATTAACGATTTCGTTCTCCATTCAGTAGTTCATCTAGTGAATCCATTAACGATTTCGTTCTCCATTCAGTAGTTCATCTAGTGAATCCATTAACGACTTCGTTCTCCATTCTTCAGTGCATCTAAGAAATCCATTAACAACGTATTTCTCCATTCTTCAATTCATCTAGGGAAGCCATTAACGATTTCGTTCTCCATTCTTCAATCCATCTAGGGAAGCCATTAACGACTTCGTTCTCCATTCTTCAATTCATCTAGGGAAGCCATTAACGACTTCGTTCTCCATTCTTCAGTTCATCTAGGGAATCCATTAACGATTTCGTTCTCCATTCTTCAGTGCAGCTAGGGTATACATTAACGACATTGTTCTTCATTCTTCAGTGCATCTAGGGAATCCATTAACGACTTCGTTCTCCATTCAGCAGTTCATCTAGGGAATCCATTAACGACTTCGTCCTCCATTCAGCAGTTCATCTAGGGAATCCATTAACGATTTCATTCTCCATTCTTCAGTTTATCTAAGGAGTCCATTAACGATTTCGTCCTCCATTCTTCAGTACATCTAGGGAATCCATTAACGATTTCGTTCTCCATTCTTCAGTTCATCTAGGGAATCCATTAACGACTTCGTTTTCCATTCAGCAGTTCATCTAGGGAATCCATTAACGACTTCGTTTTCCATTCAGAAGTTCATCTAGGGAATCCATTAACGATTTCGTCCTCCATTCTTCAGTACATCTAGGGAATCCATTAATGATTTCGATCTCCATTCTTCAGTTCATCTAGGGAATCCATTAACGACTTCGTTCTCCATTCAGCAGTTCATCTAGGGATTTTTGTTTGGGTTCCATTAACGACTTCGTCCTCCATTCTTCAGTACATCTTGGGAATCCATTAACGATTTCGTTCTCCATTCTTCAGTGCATCTAGGGAATACATTAACGACTTCGTTCTCCATTCCTCAATTCATCTAGGGAAGCCATTAACGATTTCGTTCTCCATTCTTCAATTCATCTAGGGAAGCCATTAACGATTTCGTTCTCCATTCAGTAGTTCATCTAGTGAATCCATTAACGACTTCGTTCTCCATTCTTCAGCGCATCTAAGAAATACATTAACGATTTCGTTCTCCATTCTTCAATTCATCTAGGGAAGCCATTAACGATTTCGTTCACCATTCTTCAGTTCATCTAGGGAAGCCATTAACGATTTCGTTCTCCATTCAGTAGTTCATCTAGTGAATCCATTAACGACTTCGTTCTCCATTCTTCAGTGCATCTAAGAAATCCATTAACAACGTCGTTCTCCATTCTTCAATTCATCTAGGGAAACCATTAACGACTTCGTTCTCCATTCTTCAATTCATCTAGGGAAGCCATTAACGATTTCGTTCTCCATTCTTCAGTTCATCTAGGGAAGCCATTAACGATTTCGTTCTCCATTCCGTAGTTCATCTAGGGAATCCATTAACGACTTCGTTCTCCATTCTTCAGTGCATCTAAGGAATCCATTAACGATTTCGTTCTCCATTCTTCAGTTCAACTTGGATATCCATTAACGACTTCGTTCTCCATTCTTCAGTTCAGCTAGGGAATCCATTAACGATTTCGTTCTCCATTCTTCAGTTCATCTAGCGAATCCATTAACGATTTCGTTCTCCATTCTTCAGTTCATCTTGGATATCCATTAACGACTTCGTTCTCCATTCTTCAATTCATCTAGGGAAGCCATTAACGATTTCGTTCTCCATTCTTCAATTCATCTAGGGAAGCCATTAACGATTTCGTTCACCATTCTTCAGTTCATCTAGGGAAGCCATTAACGATTTCGTTCTCCATTCAGTAGTTCATCTAGTGAATCCATTAACGACTTCGTTCTCCATTCTTCAGCGCATCTAAGAAATACATTAACGATTTCGTTCTCCATTCTTCAATTCATCTAGGGAAGCCATTAACGATTTCGTTCACCATTCTTCAGTTCATCTAGGGAAGCCATTAACGATTTCGTTCTCCATTCAGTAGTTCATCTAGTGAATCCATTAACGACTTCGTTCTCCATTCTTCAGTGCATCTAAGAAATCCATTAACAACGTCGTTCTCCATTCTTCAATTCATCTAGGGAAACCATTAACGATTTCGTTCTCCATTCTTCAATTCATCTAGGGAAGCCATTAACGATTTCGTTCTCCATTCTTCAGTTCATCTAGGGAAGCCATTAACGATTTCGTTCTCCATTCAGTAGTTCATCTAGGGAATCCATTAACGACTTCGTTCTCCATTCTTCAGTGCATCTAAGGAATCCATTAACGATTTCGTTCTCCATTCTTCAGTTCAACTTGGATATCCATTAACGACTTCGTTCTCCATTCTTCAGTTCAGCTAGGGAATCCATTAACGATTTCGTTCTCCATTCTTCAGTTCATCTAGGGAATCCATTAACGATTTCGTTCTCCATTCTTGGGAATCCATTAACGATTTCGTTCTCCATTCTTGGGAATCCATTAATGACTTCGTTCTCCATTCTTGGGAATCCATTAACGACTTCGTTCTCCATTCTTCAGTTCATCTAGGGAATCCATTAACGATTTCGTTCTCCATTCTTGGGAAACCATTAACGATTTAGTTCTCCATTCTTCAGTTCATCTAGGGAATCCATTAACGATTTCGTTCTCCATTCTTGGGAATCCATTAACGATTTCGTTCTCCATTCTTGGGAATCCATTAACGACTTCGTTCTCCATTTTGGGAATCCATTAACGACTTCGTTCTCCATTCTTCAGTTCATCTAGGTAATCCATTAACGATTTCGTTCTCCATTCTTGGGAATCCATTAACGATTTCGTTCTCCATTCTTCAGTTCAGCTAGGGAATCCATTAACGATTTCGTTCTCCATTCTTGGGAACCCATTAACGATTTCTTGCTCCATTCTTCAGTTCATCTATTGAAGCCATTAACGACCTCGTTCTCCATTCTTCAGTTCAGCTAGGGAATCCATTAACGATTTCGTTCTCCATTCTTCAGTTCAGCTAGTGAATCAATTAACGATTTCGTTCTCCATTCTTCAGTACATCTAGGGAATCAATTAACGATTTCGTACTCCATTCTTCAGTTCATCTATTGAAGCCATTAACGACGTCGTTCTCCATTCTTGGGAATCCATTAACGACTTCGTTCTCCATTCTTCAGTTCATCTATTGAAGCCATTAACGACCTCGTTCTCCATTCTTCAGTTCATCTAGGTAATCCATTAACGATTTCGTTCTCCATTCTTCAGTTCAGCTAGGGAATCCATTAACGATTTCGTTCTCCATTCTTGGGAAACCATTAACGACTTCGTTCTCCATTCTTCAGTTCAGCTAGGGAATCCATTAACGATTTCGTTCTCCATTCTTCAGTTCAGCTAGGGAATCCATTAACGATTTCGTTCTCCATTATTGGGAAACCATTAACGATTTCGTTCTCCATTCTTCAGTTCAGCTAGGGAATCCATTAACGATTTCGTTCTGCATTCTTGGGAAACCATTAACGACTTCGTTCTCCATTCTTCAGTTCAGCTAGGGAATCCATTAACAACTTCGTTCTCCATTCTTCAATTCATCTAGGGAAGCCATTAACGATTTCGTTCTCCATTCTTCAATTCATCTAGGGAAGCCATTAACGATTTAGTTCTCCATTCTTCAATTCATCTATGGAAGCCATTAACAACTTCGTTCTCCATTCTTCAATTCATCTAGGGAATCCATTAACGATTTCGTTCTCCATTCTTCAGTTCATCTAGGGAGGCCATTAACGATTTCGTTCTCCATTCTTCAGTTCATCTAGGGAAGCCATTATCGATTTCGTTCTCCATTCTTCAGTGCATCTAAGGAGGCCATTAACGATTTCGGTCTCCATTCTTCAGTGCATCTAGGGAATACATTAACGATTTCGTTCTCCATTCTTCAGTTCATCTAGGGAATCCATTAACGATTTCGTTCTCCATTCTTCAGTTCATCTAGGGAATCCATTAACGATTTCGTTCTCCATTCAGTAGTTCATCTAGTGAATCCATTAACGATTTCGTTCTCCATTCAGTAGTTCATCTAGTGAATCCATTAACGACTTCGTTCTCCATTCTTCAGTGCATCTAAGAAATCCATTAACAACGTATTTCTCCATTCTTCAATTCATCTAGGGAAGCCATTAACGATTTCGTTCTCCATTCTTCAATCCATCTAGGGAAGCCATTAACGACTTCGTTCTCCATTCTTCAATTCATCTAGGGAAGCCATTAACGACTTCGTTCTCCATTCTTCAGTTCATCTAGGGAATCCATTAACGATTTCGTTCTCCATTCTTCAGTGCAACTAGGGTATACATTAACGACATTGTTCTTCATTCTTCAGTGCATCTAGGGAATCCATTAACGACTTCGTTCTCCATTCAGCAGTTCATCTAGGGAATCCATTAACGACTTCGTCCTCCATTCAGCAGTTCATCTAGGGAATCCATTAACGATTTCATTCTCCATTCTTCAGTTTATCTAAGGAGTCCATTAACGATTTCGTCCTCCATTCTTCAGTACATCTAGGGAATCCATTAACGATTTCGTTCTCCATTCTTCAGTTCATCTAGGGAATCCATTAACGACTTCGTTTTCCATTTAGCAGTTCATCTAGGGAATCCATTAACGACTTCGTTTTCCATTCAGAAGTTCATCTAGGGAATCCATTAACGATTTCGTCCTCCATTCTTCAGTACATCTAGGGAATCCATTAATGATTTCGATCTCCATTCTTCAGTTCATCTAGGGAATCCATTAACGACTTCGTTCTCCATTCAGCAGTTCATCTAGGGATTCCATTAACGACTTCGTCCTCCATTCTTCAGTACATCTTGGGAATCCATTAACGATTTCGTTCTCCATTCTTCAGTGCATCTAGGGAATACATTAACGACTTCGTTCTCCATTCCTCAATTCATCTAGGGAAGCCATTAACGATTTCGTTCTCCATTCTTCAATTCATCTAGGGAAGCCATTAACGATTTCGTTCTCCATTCAGTAGTTCATCTAGTGAATCCATTAACGACTTCGTTCTCCATTCTTCAGCGCATCTAAGAAATACATTAACGATTTCGTTCTCCATTCTTCAATTCATCTAGGGAAGCCATTAACGATTTCGTTCACCATTCTTCAGTTCATCTAGGGAAGCCATTAACGATTTCGTTCTCCATTCAGTAGTTCATCTAGTGAATCCATTAACGACTTCGTTCTCCATTCTTCAGTGCATCTAAGAAATCCATTAACAACGTCGTTCTCCATTCTTCAATTCATCTAGGGAAACCATTAACGACTTCGTTCTCCATTCTTCAATTCATCTAGGGAAGCCATTAACGATTTCGTTCTCCATTCTTCAGTTCATCTAGGGAAGCCATTAACGATTTCGTTCTCCATTCCGTAGTTCATCTAGGGAATCCATTAACGACTTCGTTCTCCATTCTTCAGTGCATCTAAGGAATCCATTAACGATTTCGTTCTCCATTCAGCAGTTCATCTAGGGAATCCATTAACGACTTCGTTTTCCATTCAGAAGTTCATCTAGGGAATCCATTAACGATTTCGTCCTCCATTCTTCAGTACATCTAGGGAATCCATTAATGATGTCGATCTCCATTCTTCAGTTCATCTAGGGAATCCATTAACGACTTCGTTCTCCATTCAGCAGTTCATCTAGGGATTCCATTAACGACTTCGTCCTCCATTCCTCAGTACATCTTGGGAATCCATTAACGATTTCGTTCTCCATTCTTCAGTGCATCTAGGGAATACATTAACGACTTCGTTCTCCATTCCTCAATTCATCTAGGGAAGCCATTAACGATTTCGATCTCCATTCTTCAATTCATCTAGGGAAGCCATTAACGATTTCGTTCTCCATTCAGTAGTTCATCTAGTGAATCCATTAACGACTTCGTTCTCCATTCTTCAGCGCATCTAAGAAATACATTAACGATTTCGTTCACCATTCTTCAATTCATCTAGGGAAGCCATTAACGATTTCGTTCACCATTCTTCAGTTCATCTAGGGAAGCCATTAACGATTTCGTTCTCCATTCAGTAGTTCATCTAGTGAATCCATTAACGACTTCGTTCTCCATTCTTCAGTGCATCTAAGAAATCCATTAACAACGTCGTTCTCCATTCTTCAATTCATCTAGGGAAACCATTAACGACTTCGTTCTCCATTCTTCAATTCATCTAGGGAAGCCATTAACGATTTCGTTCTCCATTCTTCAGTTCATCTAGGGAAGCCATTAACGATTTCGTTCTCCATTCCGTAGTTCATCTAGGGAATCCATTAACGACTTCGTTCTCCATTCTTCAGTGCATCTAAGGAATCCATTAACGATTTCGTTCTCCATTCTTCAGTTCAACTTGGATATCCATTAACGACTTCGTTCTCCATTCTTCAGTTCAGCTAGGGAATCCATTAACGATTTCGTTCTCCATTCTTCAGTTCATCTAGCGAATCCATTAACGATTTCGTTCTCCATTCTTCAGTTCATCTTGGATATCCATTAACGACTTCGTTCTCCATTCTTCAATTCATCTAGGGAAGCCATTAACGATTTCGTTCTCCATTCTTCAATTCATCTAGGGAAGCCATTAACGATTTCGTTCACCATTCTTCAGTTCATCTAGGGAAGCCATTAACGATTTCGTTCTCCATTCAGTAGTTCATCTAGTGAATCCATTAACGACTTCGTTCTCCATTCTTCAGTGCATCTAAGAAATCCATTAACAACGTCGTTCTCCATTCTTCAATTCATCTAGGGAAACCATTAACGACTTCGTTCTCCATTCTTCAATTCATCTAGGGAAGCCATTAACGATTTCGTTCTCCATTCTTCAGTTCATCTAGGGAAGCCATTAACGATTTCGTTCTCCATTCAGTAGTTCATCTAGGGAATCCATTAACGACTTCGTTCTCCATTCTTCAGTGCATCTAAGGAATCCATTAACGATTTCGTTCTCCATTCTTCAGTTCAACTTGGATATCCATTAACGACTTCGTTCTCCATTCTTCAGTTCAGCTAGGGAATCCATTAACGATTTCGTTCTCCATTCTTCAGTTCATCTAGGGAATCCATTAACGATTTCGTTCTCCATTCTTGGGAATCCATTAACGATTTCGTTCTCCATTCTTGGGAATCCATTAATGACTTCGTTCTCCATTCTTGGGAATCCATTAACGACTTAGTTCTCCATTCTTCAGTTCATCTAGGGAATCCATTAACGATTTCGTTCTCCATTCTTCAATTCATCTAGGGAAGCCATTAACGATTTCGTTCACCATTCATCAGTTCATCTAGGGAAGCCATTAACGATTTCGTTCTCCATTCAGTAGTTCATCTAGTGAATCCATTAACGACTTCGTTCTCCATTCTTCAGTGCATCTAAGAAATCCATTAACAACGTCGTTCTCCATTCTTCAATTCATCTAGGGAAACCATTAACGACTTCGTTCTCCATTCTTCAATTCATCTAGGGAAGCCATTAACGATTTCGTTCTCCATTCTTCAGTTCATCTAGGGAAGCCATTAACGATTTCGTTCTCCATTCAGTAGTTCATCTAGGGAATCCATTAACGACTTCGTTCTCCATTCTTCAGTGCATCTAAGGAATCCATTAACGATTTCGTTCTCCAATCTTCAGTTCAACTTGGATATCCATTAACGACTTCGTTCTCCATTCTTCAGTTCAGCTAGGGAATCCATTAACGATTTCGTTCTCCATTCTTCAGTTCATCTAGGGAATCCATTAACGATTTCGTTCTCCATTCTTGGGAATCCATTAACGATTTCGTTCTCCATTCTTGGGAATCCATTAATGACTTCGTTCTCCATTCTTGGGAATCCATTAACGACTTAGTTCTCCATTCTTCAGTTCATCTAGGGAATCCATTAACGATTTCGTTCTCCATTCTTCGGAAACCATTAACGATTTCGTTCTCCATTCTTCAGTTCAGCTAGGGAATCCATTAACGATTTCGTTCTCCATTCTTGGGAAACCATTAACGACTTCGTTCTCCATTCTTCAGTTAAGCTAGGGAATCCATTTACGATTTCGTTCTCCATTCTTCAGTTCAGCTAGGGAATCCATTAACGACGTCGTTCTCCATTCTTCAGTTCAGCTAGGGAATCCATTAACGATTTCGTTCTCCATTCTTCAGTTCATCTAGGGAATCCATTAACGACTTCGTTCTCCATTCTTCAGTTCAGCTAGGGAATCCATTAACGATTTCGTTCTCCATTCTTCAGTTCATCTAGGGAATCCATTAACGATTTCGTTCTCCATTCTTGGGAATCCATTAACGATTTCGTTCTCCATTCTTGGGAATCCATTAATGACTTCGTTCTCCATTCTTGGGAATCCATTAACGACTTAGTTCTCCATTCTTCAGTTCATCTAGGGAATCCATTAACGATTTCGTTCTCCATTCTTGGGAAACCATTAACGATTTAGTTCTCCATTCTTCAGTTCATCTAGGGAATCCATTAACGATTTCGTTCTCCATTCTTGGGAATCCATTAACGATTTCGTTCTCCATTCTTGGGAATCCATTAACCACTTCGTTCTCCATTCTTCAGTTCATCTAGGTAATCCATTAACGATTTCGTTCTCCATTCTTGGGAATCCATTAACGATTTCGTTCTCCATTCTTCAGTTCAGCTAGGGAATCCATTAACGATTTCGTTCTCCATTCTTGGGAACCCATTAACGATTTCTTGCTCCATTCTTCAGTTCATCTATTGAAGCCATTAACGACCTCGTTCTCCATTCTTCAGTTCAGCTAGGGAATCCATTAACGATTTCGTTCTCCATTCTTCAGTTCAGCTAGTGAATCAATTAACGATTTCGTTCTCCATTCTTCAGTACATCTAGGGAATCCATTAACGATTTCGTACTCCATTCTTCAGTTCATCTATTGAAGCCATTAACGACGTCGTTCTCCATTCTTGGGAATCCATTAACGACTTCGTTCTCCATTCTTCAGTTCATCTATTGAAGCCATTAACGACCTCGTTCTCCATTCTTCAGTTCATCTAGGTAATCCATTAACGATTTCGTTCTCCATTCTTCAGTTCAGCTAGGGAATCCATTAACGATTTCGTTCTGCATTCTTGGGAAACCATTAACGACTTCGTTCTCCATTCTTCAGTTCAGCTAGGGAATCCATTAACGATTTCGTTCTCCATTCTTCAGTTCAGCTAGGGAATCCATTAACGATTTCGTTCTCCATTCTTGGGAAACCATTAACGATTTCGTTCTCCATTCTTCAGTTCAGCTAGGGAATCCATTAACGATTTCGTTCTGCATTCTTGGGAAACCATTAACGACTTCGTTCTCCATTCTTCAGTTCAGCTAGGGAATCCATTAACGATTTCGTTCTCCATTCTTCAGTTCAGCTAGGGAATCCATTAACGATTTCGTTCTCCATTCTTGGGAAACCATTAACGATTTCGTTCTCCATTCTTCAGTTCAGCTAGGGAATCCATTAACGATTTCGTTCTCCATTCTTGGGAAACCATTAACGACTTCGTTCTCCATTCTTCAGTTAAGCTAGGGAATCCATTTACGATTTCGTTCTCCATTCTTCAGTTCAGCTAGGGAATCCATTAACGACGTCGTTCTCCATTCTTCAGTTCAGCTAGGGAATCCATTAACGATTTCGTTCTCCATTCTTCAGTTCATCTAGGGAATCCATTAACGACTTCATTCTCCATTCTTGGGAATCCATTAACGATTTCGTTCTCCATTCTTCAGTTCATCTAGGGAATCCATTAACGACTTCGTTCTCCATTCAGCAGTTCATCTAGGGAATCCATTAACGACTTCGTTCTCCATTCTTCAGTTCAGCTAGGGAATCCATTAACGATTTCGTTCTCCATTCTTCAGTTCATCTAGGGAATCCATTAACGATTTCGTTCTCCATTCTTGGGAATCCATTAACGATTTCGTTCTCCATTCTTGGGAATCCATTAATGACTTCGTTCTCCATTCTTGGGAATCCATTAACGACTTCGTTCTCCATTCTTCAGTTCATCTAGGGAATCCATTAACGATTTCGTTCTCCATTCTTGGGAAACCATTAACGATTTAGTTCTCCATTCTTCAGTTCATCTAGGGAATCCATTAACGATTTCGTTCTCCATTCTTGGGAATCCATTAACGATTTCGTTCTCCATTCTTGGGAATCCATTAACGACTTCGTTCTCCATTCTTGGGAATCCATTAACGACTTCGTTCTCCATTCTTCAGTTCATCTAGGTAATCCATTAACGATTTCGTTCTCCATTCTTGGGAATCCATTAACGATTTCGTTCTCCATTCTTCAGTTCAGCTAGGGAATCCATTAACGATTTCGTTCTCCATTCTTGGGAACCCATTAACGATTTCTTGCTCCATTCTTCAGTTCATCTATTGAAGCCATTAACGACCTCGTTCTCCATTCTTCTATTCAGCTAGGGAATCCATTAACGATTTCGTTCTCCATTCTTCAGTTCAGCTAGTGAATCAATTAACGATTTCGTTCTCCATTCTTCAGTACATCTAGGGAATCCATTAACGATTTCGTACTCCATTCTTCATTTCATCTATTGAAGCCATTAACGACGTCGTTCTCCATTCTTGGGAATCCATTAACGACTTCGTTCTCCATTCTTCAGTTCATCTATTGAAGCCATTAACGACCTCGTTCTCCATTCTTCAGTTCATCTAGGTAATCCATTAACGATTTCGTTCTCCATTCTTCAGTTCAGCCAGGGAATCCATTAACGATTTCGTTCTCCATTCTTGGGAAACCATTAACGACTTCGTTCTCCATTCTTCAGTTCAGCTAGGGAATCCATTAACGATTTCGTTCTCCATTCTTCAGTTCAGCTAGGGAATCCATTAACGATTTCGTTCTCCATTCTTGGGAAACCATTAACGATTTCGTTCTCCATTCTTCAGTTCAGCTAGGGATTCCATTAACGATTTCGCTCTGCATTCTTGGGAAACCATTAACGACTTCGTTCTCCATTCTTCAGTTCAGCTAGGGAATCCATTAACGATTTCGTTCTCCATTCTTGGGAAACCATTAACGATTTCGTTCTCCATTCTTCAATTCATCTAGGAAGCATTAACGATTTCGTTCTCCATTCTTCATTCATCTAGGGAAGCCATTACAACGTTCGTTCTCCACTTCAATTCTCTAGGGAAGCCATTAACGATTTCGTTCTCCATTCTTCATTCATCTAGGGAAGCCATAAACGATTTAGTTCTCCATTCTTCAATTCATCTATGGAAGCCATTAACAACTTCGTTCTCCATTCTTCAATTCATCTAGGGAATCCATTAACGATTTCGTTCTCCATTCTTCAGTTCATCTAGGGAGGCCATTAACGATTTCGTTCTCCATTCTTCAGTTCATCTAGGGAAGCCATTAACGATTTCGTTCTCCATTCTTCAGTGCATCTATGGAGGCTATTAACGATGTCGGTCTCCATTCTTCAGTGCATCTAGGGAATACATTAACGATTTCGTTCTCCATTCTTCAGGTCATCTAGGGAATCCATTAACGATTTCGTTCTCCATTCTTCAGTTCATCTAGGGAATCCATTAACGATTTCGTTCTCCATTCAGTTGTTCATCTAGTGAATCCATTAACGATTTCGTTCTCCATTCAGTAGTTCATCTAGTGAATCCATTAACGACTTCGTTCTCCATTCTTCAGTGCATCTGAGAAATCCATTAACAACGTATTTCTCCATTCTTCAATTCATCTAGGGAAGCCATTAACGATTTCGTTCTCCATTCTTCAATCCATCTAGGGAAGCCATTAACGACTTCGTTCTCCATTCTTCAATACATCTAGGGAAGCCATTAACGACTTCGTTCTCCATTCTTCAGTTCATCTAGGGAATCCATTAACGATTTCGTTCTCCATTCTTCAGTGCAGCTAGGGTATACATTAACGACATTGTTCTTCATTCTTCAGTGCATCTAGGGAATCCATTAACGACTTCGTTTTCCATTCAGCAGTTCATCTAGGGAATCCATTAACGACTTCGTTTTCCATTCAGAAGTTCATCTAGGGAATCCATTAACGATTTCGTCCTCCATTCTTCAGTACATCTAGGGAATCCATTAATGATTTCGATCTCCATTCTTCAGTTCATCTAGGGAATCCATTAACGACTTCGTTCTCCATTCAGCAGTTCATCTAGGGATTCCATTAACGACTTCGTCCTCCATTCTTCAGTACATCTTGGGAATCCATTAACGATTTCGTTCTCCATTCTTCAGTGCATCTAGGGAATACATTAACGACTTCGTTCTCCATTCTTCAATTCATCTAGGGAAGCCATTAACGATTTCGTTCTCCATTCTTCAATTCATCTAGGGAAGCCATTAACGATTTCGTTCACCATTCTTCAGTTCATCTAGGGAAGCCATTAACGATTTCGTTCTCCATTCAGTAGTTCATCTAGTGAATCCATTAACGACTTCGTTCTCCATTCTTCAGCGCATCTAAGAAATACATTAACGATTTCGTTCTCCATTCTTCAATTCATCTAGGGAAGCCATTAACGATTTCGTTCACCATTCTTCAGTTCATCTAGGGAAGCCATTAACGATTTCGTTCTCCATTCAGTAGTTCATCTAGTGAATCCATTAACGACTTCGTTCTCCATTCTTCAGTGCATCTAAGAAATCCATTAACAACGTCGTTCTCCATTCTTCAATTCATCTAGGGAAACCATTAACGACTTCGTTCTCCATTCTTCAATTCATCTAGGGAAGCCATTAACGATTTCGTTCTCCATTCTTCAGTTCATCTAGGGAAGCCATTAACGATTTCGTTCTCCATTCAGTAGTTCATCTAGGGAATCCATTAACGACTTCGTTCTCCATTCTTCAGTGCATCTAAGGAATCCATTAACGATTTCGTTCTCCATTCTTCAGTTCAACTTGGATATCCATTAACGACTTCGTTCTCCATTCTTCAGTTCAGCTAGGGAATCCATTAACGATTTCGTTCTCCATTCTTCAGTTCATCTAGGGAATCCATTAACGATTTCGTTCTCCATTCTTCAGTTCATCTTGGATATCCATTAACGACTTCATTCTCCATTCTTCAATTCCTCTAGGGAAGCCATTAACGATTTCGTTCTCCATTCTTCAATTCATCTAGGGAAGCCATTAACGATTTCGTTCACCATTCTTCAGTTCATCTAGGGAAGCCATTGACGATTTCGTTCTCCATTCAGTAGTTCATCTAGTGAATCCATTAACGACTTCGTTCTCCATTCTTCAGCGCATCTAAGAAATACATTAACGATTTCGTTCTCCATTCTTCAATTCATCTAGGGAAGCCATTAACGATTTCGTTCAGCATTCTTCAGTTCATCTAGGGAAGCCATTAACGATTTCGTTCTCCATTCAGTAGTTCATCTAGTGAATCCATTAACGACTTCGTTCTCCATTCTTCAGTGCATCTAAGAAATCCATTAACAACGTCGTTCTCCATTCTTCAATTCATCTAGGGAAACCATTAACGACTTCGTTCTCCATTCTTCAATTCATCTAGGGAAGCCATTAACGATTTCGTTCTCCATTCTTCAGTTCATCTAGGGAAGCCATTCACGATTTCGTTCTCCATTCAGTAGTTCATCTAGGGAATCCATTAACGACTTCGTTCTCCATTCTTCAGTGCATCTAAGGAATCCATTAACGATTTCGTTCTCCATTCTTCAGTTCAACTTGGATATCCATTAACGACTTCGTTCTCCATTCTTCAGTTCAGCTAGGGAATCCATTAACGATTTCGTTCTCCATTCTTCAGTTCATCTAGGGAATCCATTAACGATTTCGTTCTCCATTCTTCAGTTCATCTTGGATATCCATTAATGACTTCGTTCTCCATTCTTCAGTTCATCTTGGATATCCATTAATGACTTCGTTCTCCATTCTTCAGTTCATCTTGGATATCCATTAATGACTTCGTTCTCCATTCTTCAGTTCATCTTGGATATCCATTAATGACTTCGTTCTCCATTCTTCAGTTCATCTTGGATATCCATTAATGACTTCGTTCTCCATTCTTCAGTTCATCTTGGATATCCATTAATGACTTCGTTCTCCATTCTTCAGTTCATCTTGGATATCCATTAATGACTTCGTTCTCCATTCTTCAGTTCATCTTGGATATCCATTAATGACTTCGTTCTCCATTCTTCAGTTCATCTTGGATATCCATTAATGACTTCGTTCTCCATTCTTCAGTTCATCTTGGATATCCATTAATGACTTCGTTCTCCATTCTTCAGTTCATCTTGGATATCCATTAATGACTTCGTTCTCCATTCTTCAGTTCATCTTGGATATCCATTAACGATTTCGTTCTCCATTCTTCAGTTCATCTTGTATATCCATTAATGACTTCGTTCTCCATTCTTCCGTTTGTCTAGTGAATCCATTAACGACTTCGTTCTCCATTCATCTGTTCATCTTGTATATCCATTAATGACTTCGTTCTCCATTCTTCCGTTTGTCTAATGAATCCATTAACGACTTCGTTCTCCATTCTTCTGTTTGTCTAGTGAATCCATTAACGACTTCGTTCTCCATTCTTCCGTTTATCTAAGGAATCCATTAATGACTTCGTTCTCCATTCTTCCGTTTGTCTAGTGAATCCATTAACGACTTCTTTCTCCATTCTTCCGTTTGTCTAGTGAATCCATTAACGACTTCGTTCTCCATTCTTCCGTTTGTCTAGTGAATCCATTAAGACTTCGTTCTCCATTCTTCTGTTTGTCTAAGGAATCCATCTTGCATTGGATAAGTAGTCGCCATATCTATCCCACCTCCATGGATATTACTGGAACTACATGAGATTCTGACCTTTATTATGAACATTGGTTTGGCTACAACATTGTCAATGTATGCATATTGATAATGGCGTCAAGAGGTGCTTCTATGAGGGAAAGGGTTAAAAGTAACTACCCGGTACTAGCGTCACGTGTCATTGTCCCCAGTTATGCCGACTATCTGCGGTAGATCAGTTTCAGTGCGAAGAGCAGGTGCGTTCCTTAAGGTTATATAAGTTTAGGTTTATCATTAAAAGTGCACGTATTGTTACAAACACCAGTGGATGAATGCTGTAACACGTGTTCCTGTACTATATCATATTGTCCCACCAAGCTAAATGCCGTCATTACGATTCATATGCATTCATTTTCATAAACTGTCTTCGCAAATGTTTAGTTTTTACCAAGTTGTATGAGATGGTTGAGCTAGCGTGCGGCTGACATTGACTGGATATTATTAATGTTTAAAATATCTCGACGCATCGCTGCGGGGACTATTTAAATGAACAAACACCATTAAAGGGAAACGTGAAAGCCTTCCAACAAAATAGACCCATAGATTAACCTATCAATTCGCGTCGGGGCTAAATTGAACCATTTTTCTTCATATAAAACGATTTCAAAATTATTAAGGATATTTATCAAGGTCTGCATTAAGAGGTGGTACGAAGCGGTGATAGCATCGCTATCGTCTTCATATAGAGTGTCACTTATATTTCGTTGCTCTTTAGGTTGTATTACGCGTATTTCATTTTTATTAAATTGGTACAAAAGATTATCGGTGGTATAATAGAATTTCTTTTCTATATCAAATAATGCTAGTGAGTACCCTGCATTTATTGACGGCTCTTCACGTTTCTTTGATACGGAGATAAAAATGTCGTGGTGAAAGTACGGAGTAGGTTGAAGTGTTCTCTAAACAAAAAAATACCCACCCATATACGCTGACTGTATGTATGTATGTTCCATTAATGTCAAATCCCTTGCGGGGACCTAGACATATTTCCTGGGCATGCTTAGCCGACCATAGCGGTTAACCAGTACTAAGCAATGTGTGTGAGGTGCCTTGCTCAATGACACTACATACGTGGCCTGACTGGGTTTCGAGACCGTTCGATTCCAAATCCGACGCTCTACCATTGGACCACGGACGCCACAGTACTGTTACTACAGTAATATATTAGTTACTCTTGATATTTGTATATGCGCTATACATAGTGGAATAAAACATCGCGTGTCGTTCTGCGGGCAGGAATTAACTACTTAGGCCTACGGCCAGCTTAGTTAATTCCTACGCGTCAGAACTCCAAACCATGTTTTATTCGCCAATAAACAACGGAAACAACTATTATTTCTTAAATAAAATATAATTAAACAGTTTCCAGTTCCCACGCCCCCGACTCTTTCCCTCGCCTTGTTGTAACGTAAGAGCGTGCGGCTCAAGACATGTTTGCCTACTCTGCGCGTAGATTATGTGGTCATAATAGTGTAAAATAAAAGAATCTTGCATTACGATTTCTTCTAGTGCATCAAGTTTTACTGTCTCAATGGTTGTTGTGGACGTGTTAACTCTTTCAGCGCCAATGTCGCATAAAAGCGACTTTGTAAAAAAGTAGAGAACCCGATCGGACAGAATAGAACCTGCCGTCTGATCAGGATATATGCTGATTGCTCTTCAGAGAGCGGAGCTGAAGCACCTGTCCGAATAGCAAACAACATAGATCCTGATCAGACGCGGCGTTACGCAACATGCTCTGAATTTATTCGGCGCTGAAAGAGTTAATCAGTGTCGTTGAAGTTTTACTGAATGCTATTTCAACTGTGAGTAGTAGTGAGTAGTGGAAGTCGTGATAGCGTGGTGGTAGAGCGTTCGCTTCATGTGCGAAAGTTCCGGAGTTCGAGCCCCGCTGGAGCCGTTACGAGTGTGCCCTTAGGCAAGGCATTTAAATTCCACGTTGTTTCTTCTCTCTCCCTCGTGGCGATGGATTCCATCAGGAATGAGGTCTCGAGCGTGATTAATATAAGTTGAAAGAACTTGTTTCGCAATCAAGCTAAAATAAATTTGTATAAACTAACTGTGAGTATTGAATGTGGATTCATTTCTGTTAGACGGATCTGTGGTCCAGTGGTCAACACGTCGGACTGGTAATCAAGGGATCGCATGTTCGATCCCCCGTCTGACCCTAATAAAATTAACAATATTTCAGAACCGATGTCTCGTATCGGTGCTTTACACCGTGCACGTACAAGAACCAGAGGATACTCTGGAATGGGACTCTGTCTGTATCATTGCACTATCATAAAATAACTAATCTCTTCAGGAAGCGTCGTTCATATGGGCAACCGGTAGCGACGATAAATAAACGTAAGCACACTCAGTGCTGTTCTTATAATTACAGCAGTACGAGTCTGATGGTATTGCCGTCTTATGGTTCTTTACGGATAAACAGATTAACTGAAATATTTAAATTTAATTTTCGAGATCCTGCGGCGATCGGATAGCTGGGGTGCGGTTGGGCTTACGAGATTACCACCGCTTAAATCAGTGTAAATGAAGATCCAATAGGTGTCAGAGATGTCGCGCTTCTGACAAAAAATCCAATTTTGTATATCTTCATTAATTACTTATGCGTCCCCTAGTGTTATGGATTGAATTCCGCCTGGATTTATTGATAGTATTTGTTAAATTTGGCGTTATTTACGCATCAGTCACAATCCTTTGGGTCCCACAAAGCGATAATATTGAAGTAACCCTATTTCTCTGTGCTATCTCGCAGTTGGAAATACCAGAATCATCAGCTTTTAATACCGTTCTTTAATGATCAAGTCAGGCGGCTAAAAGTCATACAAATGCATTCATTACCGCTATGAGGAGAAAGCTGCGTTCAATTTCCATCCTTCGCTTTAATCGCATCAAACAGCCTTCCTATTCAGACAGTATTGCAAATCGTTAGAAATGTTTTCGCGTGACACTTATAGAAACAAGGATAGAAAGAAAGGCTGATATCGAGTGGGTTGGGAAGTATTTATTTGTTTGTTTTTGGGATTTAAATTCGCACCAACAGTTTAGATCATACGGCGACTCTCCAGCTGTTATTGGTGGAGGAAGACCTCGTGTGCCTCTTCGAGCAGTATTCCATGCACGCTATGCATGCACCCGGGTAGAACAACCGAGCTTCCACAAGTCAAATAGATATGTCTTACTCACTTGAATGTTGTGTTTTTTACTAAGCTAATTCGGAATATAATAAAATTTCATTGTTTTATTGTGTGTGTGTTTTACGTTTATTTATCGTCGCTACTGGTTGCCCATATGAGCGACGCCTCCTGCAGATATTAGTTATTTTAGATTTTTGGAGGATAGTGCAATGATACAGACAGAGACCCATTCCAGAGTCTCCTATGGTTCTTTTACGTACACGGTGTAAAGCACCGACACGAGACCTCGGTTAAACGTCCCATCTGAAAGACTGTTAATTGTATTAGGGTCAGACGGGGGATCGAATCTGCGATCTCTGGATTACCAGTCCAGCGTGTTACCACTGGATTACAGATCTGTCTGCTACTCACTTGAACTGGTGTTGTTGAATGTATAATGTCTACTCTATTGTTGATTGCTAAAGTGATTGATGTAGTGTGCCTGTTCATTTCATATAAACAACGATATAGTGCATGCTGTTATTAAATTGTTAATTAGTTTAACTATATAGTAATAATTGGAAATCATACTACAGGCGCGTGGGAAGGTAATTGTCATTGGGGCCGCGAGCGCGAAGCGCGAGCCGCATGGTATGGCGGGCGGTTTGGGGGTCCTCCCCAAGAAAATTTGGAAAACCAGAACGCCTCAGACGCGATTTCCCGGTACACAGGTCGCTATTTCGCATGCCGCAAGTTGCACAAGTAACAGGTTCAAATGATGTTTTGCAGTAACATTTGATGATTTGGAGAACATTTATATTTGAAGGCTAATTAGATTTACTGTTGAAAAAACAAAACTAGGCTTTGGGTGTGTTGCTTCCATAGTCCCATGCTTATATTGTGCAAAACCCCAATTTGCACGAAATATTTATTATTGTTATATATAAATAGTAATGTATTATATAAATACATTAAACTGTTTCTATATATGGCCAAATGTTTACCATGTAATGTAATATATATATATATGTTTTATGCATAATCATCTAATATTATTTTCGTGCCTAAAATTATCATTCTCGCTTCGCGCGGGAAATGACTTAAGATGTTAGGCCTAATCTCAGTTTATCAAGGCCGTGGTTGCAGGTGTCCAGTTATGTAATACAAAGGCACCGAACTGGTTTGATGGTGTAATATTAGATAACAAGGCCGTGGTTGCAGATGTCCAGTTATGTAATACAAAGGCACCGAACTGGTTTGATGGTGTAATATTAGATAACATAACCGATGTTTAGGAATAACAGATGTTTTAGGAATTGTTATATCATATATACACTGATTCAATTATGTATATAAGAAATGGATTTTATTAACATAGATCAGACACACTAGAGCCTAACTCCAGGAGCGAGAAAGGTCGTGATCTCAATCTAGTATATAGAACAGATAAACTGTATTTATGATACTTAGATATTATTGACATTATAAGAAATATAACTTATAAAGATTTGTCGAATAATTAAATTGTTCAGCCACAGAAGAAACATAGAGTTTCGGCGAACCATACCAGAAGTTGATTTAAAGTTAATCTAATCAGAGACAGTGATTGGATTATAGTGATATTGAGTAATGACGGATTAGAAAGATTGGATGTTAAATATACTGTGTAAGCGCATATTCGGCTCACACAAATGGATTGTTAAATAAGCTTTTAATGATACGATGTATATATATATAGTTCACTGATTATATATATATGGATATTTCTGATGCCAATTTAAACAAGATATTATATAGAAGAAATGTAATACTGTGTTGAGTTATCATTAATACATATAATAACGAAGAAACCCCCTAGACAACTCCAGCGAGTCTACAATAGGATAGACCCTGGTAAGAGCCGTAGCACCCGAGACATATTATTACGAGAAGAAAAAGGAGAGTTTGCGACAATTGGGACGCTCGTCCGGGATTGGAAATAAAGAAGAGATGACATATCGTGACATATTGTGAAGGACACTAGAATTTATATATGGAATATTGTGAAGGACACTAGGATTTATACATGAAGAATACAAGGGACTATTAATTAACGTGGGAAAACAGAAGTGCATGCGAGACAGTGTTAGAATTTGGAAATAAGTGACAGACGTCAACGAATTATTAAATTAATGAAATGGATTAAATTATTGGAAATGTGCAAACTTTGAATATGTGATAAATTATATATTGGATTAACGGACGAGACAGACTTCGGTAAGTACCAGTTTTCTTTTCATAGAGGCTTAATATTATCATTAAAAATTATATTAGTGATTTACTTCCTTTTATTGAACTCAATTCTATAATACATTTGGAGATACATTCTGGGGATTAAAAATTTTGGGAAATAAAAAAATAAAATGGCTACAACTAGGAGTGCTAATAAGGAAACTGAGGGGCCGGTTCACCCCGACTTGCAGACAACAGGTGATGAGATATGGGACAAATTATTGAGACTTCCCTTCTTTAATCAGGCAAATCTGGAACGTCAGGGTGAGATTTATGAGAAAGAAAGAGAGAGGGAAAGAGAGAGGGAAGAAGTAAAACAAAGAGAGAGAGAAAGAGAGAGGGAAGAAGTAAAACAAAGAGAAGAAAGAGAGAGGGAAAGAGAAGAAAGAGAAAGAGAGAGGGAAG
>CM026399.1:4790419-4828170 GCA_014843695.1 Archivesica marissinica
TGAACCATTATGCACCATTACACATTGCATGACTGACTGTCCTGAACCATTATGCACCATTACACATTGTATGACTGACTGTCCTGAACCATTATGCACCACTACACATTGCATGACTGACTGTCCTGAACCATTATGCACCATTACACATTGTATGACTGACTGTCCTGAACCATTATGCACCATTACACATTGCATGACTGACTGTCCTGAACTATTATGCACCACTACACATTGTATGACTGACTGTCGTGAACCATTATGCACCATTACCCATTGTATGACTGACTCTCATGCACCATTATGTACCAGTACACATTGTATGACTGACTGTCCTGAACCAGTATGTACCATTACCCATTGCATGACTGACTGACCTGGACCATTATGCACCATTACCCATTGTATGACTGACTTTCATTTACCCATTATGCACCATTACCCATTGTATGACTGACTGATGTGAACCATTATGCACCATTACCCAGTGTATGACTGACTGTCCTGAAACATTATGCACCATTACCCATTGCACGACTGACTGTCCTGAACCATTATGCACCATTACCCATTTTATGACTGACTGTCCTGAACCATTATGCACCATTACCCATTTTATGACTGACTGTCGTGAACCATTATGCACCATTACCCATTGTATGACTGACTGTTGTGAACCATTATGCACCATTACCCATTGTATGACTGACTGTTGTGAACCATTATGCACCATTACCCATTGCATGACTGACGGTTGTGAACCATTATGTACCATTACACATTGTATGACTGACAGTTGTGAACCATTATGCACCATTGCCCATTGTATGACTGACTGTCCTGAATCATTATGCACCATTACCCATTGTATGACTGACTGTCAGGAATCGTTATGTACCATTACCCATTGTATGACTGACTGTCCTGAACCATTATGTACCACTACCGATTGTATGACTGACTGTTGTGAACCATTATGTACCATTACCCAGTGTATGACTGACTGTCCTGAACCATTATGCACCATTACCCATTGTATGACTGACTGTCCTGAACCATTATACCATTACACATTGTATGACTGACTGTCCTGAACCATTATGCCATTACCCATTGTATGACTGACTCTCGTGAACCATTATGTACCATTACACATTGTATGACTGACTGTCGTGAACCATTATGCACCATTACACATTGTATGACTGACTGATGTGAACCATATTGTACCATTACCCATTGTATGACTGACTGTCGTGAACCATTATGTACCATTACCCATTGTATGACTGACAGTCGTGAACCATTATACACCATTACCTATTGTATGACTGACTGTCCTGAACCATTATGCACCATTACCCATTGTATGACTGACTGTCCTGAACCAGTATGTACCATTACACATTGTTTGACTGACTGTTGTGAACCATTATGCACCATTACCCATTGCATGACTGACTGTTGTGAACCATTATTTACCATTACACATTGTATGACTGACTGTTGTGAACCATTATGCACCATTACCCATTGTATGACTGACTGTCCTGAATCATTATGCACCATTACCCATTGTATGACTGACTGTTCTGAACCATTATGTAAGATTACCCAGTGTATGACTGACTGTCCTGAACCATTATTTACCACTACCGATTGTATGACTGACTCTCATGAACCATTATGCACAATTACACATTGAATGACTGACTGTCGTGCACCATTATGCATCATTACCCATTGTATGACTGACTGTCCTGAACCATTATGTACCATTATACATTGTATGACTGACTGTCGTGTACCATTATGCATCATTACCCATTGTATGACTGACTGTGGTGAACCATTATGCACCATTACACATTGTATGACTGACTGTCCTGAACCATTATGTACCATTACACATTGTATGACTGACTGTCGTGAACCATTATGCACCATTACCCATTGTATGACTGACTGTCCTGAACCATATTGTACCATTACACATTGTATGACTGACTGTCCTGAACCATTATGCACCATTACACATTGTATGACTGACTGTCCTGAACCATTATGCACCATTATCCATTGTATGACTGACTGTCCTGAACCATTATGTACCATTACCCATTGTGTGACTGACTGTCCTGCACCATTATGCACCATTACCCATTGTATGACTGACTGTCCTGAACCATTATGTACCATTACACATTGTATGACTGACTGTCCTGAACCATTATGCACCATTATACATTGTATGACTGACTGTCCTGAACCATTATGCACCATTACCCATTGTATGACTGACTGTCCTGAACCATTATGCACCATTACACATTGTATGACTGACTGTCCTGAACCATTATGTACCATTACCCATTGTATGACTGACTGTCCTGAACCAGTATGTACCATTACACATTGTATGACTGACTGTTGTGAACCATTATGCACCATTACCCATTGTATGACTGACTGTCCTGAACCATTATGTACCATTACACATTGTATGACTGACTGTCGTGAACCATTATGCACCATTACCCATTGTATGACTGACTGTCGTGAACCATTATGCCCATTACCCATTGTATGACTGACTGTCGTGAACCATTATGCACCATTACCATTGTATGACTGACTGTCCTGAACCATTATGCACCATTACACATTGTGACTGACTGTCGTGAACCATTATGCACCATTACCATTGTATGACTGACTGTCGTGAACCATTATGCACCATTACCCATTGTATGACTGACTGTCGTGAACCATTATGCACCATTACCTTGTATGACTGACTGTCGTGAACCATTATGCACCATTACCCATTGTATGACTGACTGTCCTGAACCATTATGCACCATTACCATTGTATGACTGACTGTCGTGAACCATTATGCACCATTACACATTGTATGACTGACTGTCGTGAACCATTATGTCACATTACCCATTGTATGACTGACTGTCGTGAACCATTATGCCATTACCATTGTATGACTGACTGTCCTGAACCATTATGCACCATTATCCATTGTATGACTGACTGTCCTGAACCATTATGTACCATTACCCATTGTGTGACTGACTGTCCTGCACCATTATGCACCATTACCCATTGTATGACTGACTGTCCTGAACCATTATATACCATTACACATTGTATGACTGACTGTCCTGAACCATTATGCACCATTACCCATTGTATGACTGACTGTCCTGAACCAGTATGTACCATTACACATTGTATGTCTGACTGTCGTGAACCATTATGCACCATTACCCATTGTATGACTGACTGTCCTGAACCAGTATGCACCATTACACATTGTATGACTAACTGTTGTGAACCATATTGTACCATTACACATTGTATGACTGACTGTCCTGAACCATTATGCACCATTACCCATTGTATGACTGACAGTCGTGAACCATTATGCACCATTACCTATTGTAAGACCGACTCTCATGAACCATTATGCACAATTACACATTGAATGACTGACTGTCGTGCACCATTATGCATCATTACCCATTGTATGACTGACTGTCCTGAACCATTATGCACCATTATACATTGTTTGACTGACTGTCGTGTACCATTATGCATCATTACCCATTGTATGACTGACTGTCCTGAACCATTATGCACCATTACACATTGTATGACTGACTGTCCTGAACCAGTATGTACCATTACACATTGCATGACTGACTCTCGTGCACCATTATGCACCATTACACATTGTATGACTGACTGTCCTGAACCATTTTGTACCATTACCCATTGTGTGACTGACTGTCCTGCACCAGTATGCACCATTACCCATTGTATGACTGACTGTCCTGAACCAGAATGTAACATTACACATTGTATGACTGACTGGCGTGAACCATTATGCACCATTACCCATTGTATGACTGACTGTCCTGAACGATTATGCACCATATCACATTGTATGACTGACTGTTGTGAACCATATTGTACCATTGCACATTGTATGACTGACTGTCCTGAACCATTATGCACCATTACCCTTTGTATGACTGACTGTCCTGAACCATTATGCACCATTACACATTGTATGACTGACTGTCCTGAACCATTATGCACTATTACCCATTGTATGACTGACTGTCCTGAACCATTATGCACCATTGCACATTGTATGACTGACTGTCCTGAACCATTATGCACCATTACCCATTGTATGACTGACTGTCCTGAACCTTTATTCACCATTACACATTGTATGACTGACTGTCGTGAACCATTATGCACCATTAATCATTGTATGACTGACTGTTGTGAACCATTATGTACCATTACCCATTGAATGACTGACTGATGTGAACCATTATGAACCATTACCCATTGTATGACTGACTGTTGTGAACCATTATGTACCATTACCCATTGTATGACTGACTGTTCTGAACCATTATGAACCATTACCCATTGTATGACTGACTGATGTGAACCATTATGCACCATTACTCTTTGTATGACTGACTGTCCTGAACCAGTAGGCACCATTATCCATTGTATGACTGACTGTCCTGAACCATTATGCACCATTAACATTTTATGACTGACTGTCGTGAACCATTATGCACCATTACCCATTGTATGACTGACTGTTGTGAACCATTATGTACCATTACCCATTGTATGACTGACTGATGTGAACCATTATGCACCATTACCCATTATATGACTGACTGTTGTGAACCATTATGTACCATTACCCATTGTATCACTGACTGATGTGAACCATATTGTACCATTACTCATTGTATGACTGACTGTCCTGAACCATTATGCACCATTACACATTGTAAGACTGACTGTTGTGAACCATATTGTACCATTACACATTGTATGACTGACTGTCCTGAACCATTATGCACCATTACCCATTGTATGACTGACTGTCGTGAACCATTATGTACCATTACCCATTGTATGACTGACAGTCGTGAACCATTATGCACCATTACCTATTGTATGACTGACTCTCGTGAACCAATTTGCACCAGTACACATTGTATGACTGACTCTCGTGAACCATTATGCACCATTACACATTGTATGACTGACTATCGTGCACCATTATGCATCATTACCCATTGTATGACTGACTGTCCTGAACCATTATGCACCATTACACATTGTATGACTGACTGTCGTGCACCATTATGCATCATTACCCATTGTATGACTGACTGTCCTGAACCATTATGCACCATTACACATTGTATGACTGACTGTCCTGAACCATTATGTACCATTACCCATTGTGTGACTGACTGTCCTGCACCATTATGCACCATTACCCATTGTATGACTGACTGTCCTGAACCATTATGTACCATTACACATTGTATGACTGACTGTCCTGAACCATTATGCACCATTACACATTGTATGACTGACTGATGTGAACCATTATGCACCATTACCCATTGTATGACTGACTATCTTGAACCATTATGTACCATTACCCAGTGTATGACTGACTGATGTGAACCATTATGCACCATTACTCATTGTATGACTGACTGTCCTGAACCAGTAGGCACCATTATCCATTGTATGACTGACTGTCCTGAACCTTTATGCACCATTACACATTGTATGACTGACTGTCGTGAACCATTATGCACCATTAATCATTGTATGACTGACTGTTGTGAACCATTATGTACCATTACCCATTGAATGACTGACTGATGTGAACCATTATGAACCATTACCCATTGTATGACTGACTGTTGTGAACCATTATGTACCATTACCCATTGTATGACTGACTGTTCTGAACCATTATGAACCATTACCCATTGTATGACTGACTGATGTGAACCATTATGCACCATTACTCTTTGTATGACTGACTGTCCTGAACCAGTAGGCACCATTATCCATTGTATGACTGACTGTCCTGAACCATTATGCACCATTAACATTTTATGACTGACTGTCGTGAACCATTATGCACCATTACCCATTGTATGACTGACTGTTGTGAACCATTATGTACCATTACCCATTGTATGACTGACTGATGTGAACCATTATGCACCATTACCCATTATATGACTGACTGTTGTGAACCATTATGTACCATTACCCATTGTATCACTGACTGATGTGAACCATAATGCACCATTACTCATTGTATGACTGACTGTCCTGAACCATTATGCACCATTACACATTGTAAGACTGACTGTTGTGAACCATATTGTACCATTACACATTGTATGACTGACTGTCCTGAACCATTATGCACCATTACCCATTGTATGACTGACTGTCGTGAACCATTATGTACCATTACCCATTGTATGACTGACAGTCGTGAACCATTATGCACCATTACCTATTGTATGACTGACTCTCGTGAACCAATTTGCACCATTACACATTGTATGACTGACTCTCGTGAACCATTATGCACCATTACACATTGTATGACTGACTGTCGTGCACCATTATGCATCATTACCCATTGTATGACTGACTGTCCTGAACCATTCTGCACCATTACACATTGTATGACTGACTGTCGTGCACCATTATGCATCATTACCCATTATATGACTGACTGTCCTGAACCATTATGCACCATTACACATTGTATGAATGACTGTCCTGAACCATTATGTACCATTACCCATTGTGTGACTGACTGTCCTGCACCATTATGCACCATTACCCATTGTATGACTGACTGTCCTGAACCATTATGTACCATTACACATTGTATGACTGACTGTCCTGAACCATTATGCACCATTACACTTTGTATGACTGACTGTCCTGAACCATTATGCACCATTACCCATTGTATGACTTACTGTACTGAAACAGTATGTACCATTACACATTGTATGACTGACTGATGTGAACCATTATGCACCATTACCCATTGTATGACTGACTATCTTGAACCATTATGTACCATTACCGAGTGTATGACTGACTGTCCTGAACCATTATGCACCATTACCCATTGTATGACTGACTGATGTGAACCATTATGCACCATTACTCATTGTATGACTGACTGTCCTGAACCAGTAGGCACCATTATCCATTGTATGACTGACTGTCCTGAACCTGTATGCACCATTACACATTATATGACTGATTGTCGTGAACCATTATGCACCATTACCCATTGTATGACTGACTGTTGTGAACCATTATGTACCATTACCCATTGAATGACTGACTGATGTGAACCATTATGAACCATTACCCATTTTATGACTGACTGTTGTGAACCATTATGTACCATTACCCATTGTATGACTGACTGTTCTGAACCATTATGAACCATTACCAATTGTATGACTGACTGATGTGAACCATTATGCACCATTACTATTTGTATGACTGACTGTCCTGAACTAGTATGCACCATTATCCATTGTATGACTGACTGTCGTGAACAATTATGCACCATTACCCATTGTATGACTGACTGTTGTGCACCATTATGTACCATTACCCATTGTATGACTGACTGATGTGAACCATTATGCACCATTACCCATTATATGACTGACTGTTGTGAACCATTATGTACCATTACCCATTGTATCACTGACTGATGTGAACCATTATGCACCATTACCTATTGTATGACTGACTGTCGTGAACCATTATGCACCATTACACATCGTATGACTGACTGTCCTGAACCATTAGATACCATTATCCATTGTATGACTGACTGTCGTGAACCATTAGGTACAATTACACATTGTATGATTGACTGTCCTGAACCATTATGCACCATTACCCATTGTATGACTGACTGTCCTGAACCATTATGTACCATTACCCATTGTATGACTGACTGTTCTGAAACATTATGCACCATTACCCAGTGTATGACTGACTGTCCTGAACCATTATGCACCATTACCCATTGTATGACTGACTGTTCTGAAACATTATGCACCATTGCCCATTGTATGACTGACTCTCGTGAACCATTATGTACCATTACACATTGTATGACTGACTGTCGTGAACCATTATGCACCATTACACATTGTATGACTGACTGTTGTGAACCATATTGTACCATTACACATTGTATGACTGACTGTCCTGAACCATTATGCACCATTACCCATTGTATGACTGACTGTCGTGAACCATTATGTACCATTACCCATTGTATGACTGACAGTCGTGAACCATTATGCACCATTACACATTGTATGACTGACTCTCGTGAACCATTATGCATCATTACCCATTGTATGACTGACAGTCATGAACCATTATGCATCATTACCCATTGTATGACTGACAGTCCTGAACCATTGTGCACCATTACACATTGTATGACTGACTGTCCGGAACCATTATGCACCATTATCCATTGTACGACTGACTGTCCTGAACCATTATGTACCATTACCCATTGTGTGACTGACTGTCCTGCACCATTATGCACCATTACCCATTGTATGACTGACTGTCCTGAACCAGTATGTACCATTACACATTGTATGACTGACTGTCGTGAACCATAATGCACCATTACCCATTGTATGACTGACTGTCCTGAACCAGTATGCACCATTACACATTGTATGACTGACTGTTGTGAACCATATTGTACCATTACACATTGTATGACTGACTGTCCTGAACCATTATGCACCATTACCCATTGTATGACTGACTGTCCTGAACCATTATGTACCATTACACATTGTGTGACTGACTGTCCTGCACCATTATGCACCATTACCCATTGTATGACTGACTGTCCTGAACCATTATGTACCATTACACATTGTATGACTGACTGTCCTGAACCATTATGCACCATTACACATTGTATGACTGACTGTCCTGAACCATTATGCACCATTACCCATTGTATGACTGACTGTCCTGAACCAGTATGTACCATTACACATTGTATGACTGACTGATGTGAACCATTATGCACCATTACCCATTGTATGACTGACTGTCCTGAACCATTATGTACCATTACCCAGTGTATGACTGACTGTCCTGAACCATTATGCACCATTACACATTGTATGACTGACTGATGTGAACCATTATGCACCATTACTCATTGTATGACTGACTGTCCTGAACCAGTAGGCACCATGATCCATTGTATGACTGACTGTCCTGAACCATTATGCACCATTACACATTGTATGACTGACTGTCGAGAACCATTATGCACCATTAACCATTGTATGACTGACTGTTGTGAAACATTATTTACCATTACCCATTGTATGACTGACTGATGTGAACCATTATGCACCATTACCCATTGTATGACTGACTGTTGTGAACCATTATGTACCATTACCCATTGTATGACTGACTGTCCTGAAACATTATGCACCATTACCCATTGTATGACTGACTGATGTGAACCATTATGCACCATTACTCATTGTATCACTGACTGTCCTGAACCAGTAGGCACCATTATCCATTGTATGACTGACTGTGCTGAACCATTATATACCATTACCCATTGTTTTACTGACTCTCCTGCACCATTATGCACCATTACCCATTGTATGACTGACTCTCCTGAACCATTATGCACCATTACCCATTGTATGACTGACTGATGTGAACCATTATGCACCATTACCCATTATATGACTGACTGTTGTGAACCATTATGTACCATTACCCATTGTATCACTGACTGATGTGAACCATTATGCACCATTACCTATTGTATGACTGACTGTCGTGAACCATTATGCACCATTACACATCGTATGACTGACTGTCCTGAACCATTAGATACCATTATCCATTGTATGACTGACTGTCGTGAACCATTAGGTACAATTACACATTGTATGATTGACTGTCCTGAACCATTATGCACCATTACCCATTGTATGACTGACTGTCCTGAACCATTATGTACCATTACCCATTGTATGACTGACTGTTCTGAAACATTATGCACCATTACCCAGTGTATGACTGACTGTCCTGAACCATTATGCACCATTACCCATTGTATGACTGACTGTTCTGAAACATTATGCACCATTGCCCATTGTATGACTGACTCTCGTGAACCATTATGTACCATTACACATTGTATGACTGACTGTCGTGAACCATTATGCACCATTACACATTGTATGACTGACTGTTGTGAACCATATTGTACCATTACACATTGTATGACTGACTGTCCTGAACCATTATGCACCATTACCCATTGTATGACTGACTGTCGTGAACCATTATGTACCATTACCCATTGTATGACTGACAGTCGTGAACCATTATGCACCATTACACATTGTATGACTGACTCTCGTGAACCATTATGCATCATTACCCATTGTATGACTGACAGTCATGAACCATTATGCATCATTACCCATTGTATGACTGACAGTCCTGAACCATTGTGCACCATTACACATTGTATGACTGACTGTCCGGAACCATTATGCACCATTATCCATTGTACGACTGACTGTCCTGAACCATTATGTACCATTACCCATTGTGTGACTGACTGTCCTGCACCATTATGCACCATTACCCATTGTATGACTGACTGTCCTGAACCAGTATGTACCATTACACATTGTATGACTGACTGTCGTGAACCATAATGCACCATTACCCATTGTATGACTGACTGTCCTGAACCAGTATGCACCATTACACATTGTATGACTGACTGTTGTGAACCATATTGTACCATTACACATTGTATGACTGACTGTCCTGAACCATTATGCACCATTACCCATTGTATGACTGACTGTCCTGAACCATTATGTACCATTACACATTGTGTGACTGACTGTCCTGCACCATTATGCACCATTACCCATTGTATGACTGACTGTCCTGAACCATTATGTACCATTACACATTGTATGACTGACTCTCCTGAACCATTATGCACCATTACACATTGTATGACTGACTGTCCTGAACCATTATGCACCATTACCCATTGTATGACTGACTGTCCTGAACCAGTATGTACCATTACACATTGTATGACTGACTGATGTGAACCATTATGCACCATTACCCATTGTATGACTGACTATCCTGAACCATTATGTACCATTACCCAGTGTATGACTGACTGTCCTGAACCATTATGCACCATTACACATTGTATGACTGACTGATGTGAACCATTATGCACCATTACTCATTGTATGACTGACTGTCCTGAACCAGTAGGCACCATGATCCATTGTATGACTGACTGTCCTGAACCATTATGCACCATTACACATTGTATGACTGACTGTCGAGAACCATTATGCACCATTAACCATTGTATGACTGACTGTTGTGAAACATTATTTACCATTACCCATTGTATGACTGACTGATGTGAACCATTATGCACCATTACCCATTGTATGACTGACTGTTGTGAACCATTATGTACCATTACCCATTGTATGACTGACTGTCCTGAAACATTATGCACCATTACCCATTGTATGACTGACTGATGTGAACCATTATGCACCATTACTCATTGTATCACTGACTGTCCTGAACCAGTAGGCACCATTATCCATTGTATGACTGACTGATGTGAACCATTATGCACCATTACCCATTGTATGACTGCCTATCCTGAACCATTATGTACCATTACCCATTGTATGACTGACTGATGTGAGCCATTATGTACCATTACCCATTGTATGACTGACTGATGTGAACCATTATGCACCATTACCCATTGTATGACTGACTGTTGTGAACCATTATGTACCATTACCCATTTTATGACTGACTGTCCTGAACCATTATGCACCATTACTCATTGTATGACTGACTGTCCTGAACCAGTAGGCACCATTATCCATTGTATGACTGACTGTCCTGAACCATTATGCACCATTACACATTGTATGACTGACTGTCCTGAACCATTAGGTACCATTACCCATTGTATGACTGACTGTCGTGAACCATTAGGTACAATTACACATTGTATGATTGACTGTCCTGAACCATTATGCACCATTACACATTGTATAGCTGACTGTTCTGAAACATTATGCACCATTACCCATTGTATGACTGACTGTCCTGAACCAGTATGCACCATTACCCATTGTAGGACTGACTGTCGTGAACCATTATGCATCATTACCCATTGTATGACTGACTGTCCTGAACCATTATGCACCATTACCCATTGTATGACTGACTGTCCTGAACCATTATGCACCATTACCAATTGTATGACTGACTATTCTGAAACATTATGCCCCATTGCCCATTGTATGACTGACTCTCGTGAACCATTATGTACCATTACACATTGTATGACTGACTGTCGTGAACCATTATGCACCATTACACATTGTATCACTGACTGTTGTGAACCATATTGTACCATTACACATTGTATGACTGACTGTCCTGAACCATTATGCACCATTACCCATTCTATGACTGACTGTCGTGAACCATTATGTACCATTACCCATTGTATGACTGACAGTCGTGAACCATTATACACCATTACCTATTGTATGACTGACTATCGTGAACCATTATGCACCATTACACATTGTATGACTGACTCTCGTGAACCATTTTGCAGCATTACACATTGTATGACTGACTGTCCTGAACCATTATGCACCATTATCCATTGTATGACTGACTGTACTGAACCATTATGTACCATTACACATTGTATGACTGACTGTCCTGAACCATTATGCACCATTACACATTGTATGACTGACTGTCCTGAACCAATATGCACCATTACTCATTGTATGACTGACTGTCCTGAACCAGTATGTACCATTACACATTGTATGACTGACTGTCGTGATCCATTATGCAACATTACCCATTGTATGACTGACTGTCCTGAACCAGTATGCACCATTACACATTGTATGACTGACTGTCGTGAACCATTATGCACCATTACACATTGTATGACTGACTGTTGTGAACCATATTGTACCATTACACATTGTATGACTGACTGTCCTGAACCATTATGCACCATTACCCATTGTATGACTGACTGTCGTGAACCATTATGTACCATTACCCATTGTATGACTGACAGTCGTGAACCATTATGCACCATTACCCAGTGTATGACTGACTGTCGTGAACCATTATGCATCATTACCCATTGTATGACTGACTGTCCTGAACCATTATGCACCATTACACATTGTATGACTGACTGTCCTGAACCATTATGCACCATTACCCATTGTATGACTGACTGTCCTGAACCATTATGCACCATTACACATTATATGACTGAATGTCCTGAACCATTATGCATCATTACCCATTGCATGACTGACTGTCCTGAACCATTATGCACCATTACCCATTGTATGACTGACTGTCCTGAACCATTATGCACCATTACACATTGTATGACTGACAGTCCTGAACCATTATGCACCATTACACATTGTATGACTGACTGACCTGAACCATTATGCACCATTACACATTGTATGACTGACTGTTTTTAACCATATTGTACCATTACACATTGTATGACTGACTGTCCTGAACCATTATGCACCATTACACATTGTATGACTGACTGTTGTGAACCATTATGTACCATTACCCATTGTATCACTGACTGATGTGAACCATTATGCACCATTACCTATTGTATGTCTGACTGTCGTGAACCATTATGCACCATTACACATCGTATGACTGACTGTCCTGAACCATTAAGTACCATTATCCATTGTATGACTGACTGTCGTGAACCATTAGGTACAGTTACACATTGTATGATTGACTGTCCTGAACCATTATGCACAATTACCCATTGTATGACTGACTGTCCTGAACCATTATGTACCATTACCCATTGTATGACTGACTGTTCTGAAACATTATGCACAATTACCCATTGTATGACTGACTGTCCTGAACCATTATGCACCATTATCCATTGTATGACTGACTGTCCTGAACCAGTATGCACCATTACCCATTGTATGACTGACTGATCTGAAACATTATGCACCATTGCCCATTGTATGACTGACTCTCGTGAACCATGATGTACCATTACACATTGTATGACTGACTGTCGTGAACCATTATGCACCATTACCCATTATATGACTGACTGTCGTGAACCATTATGTTCCATTACCCATTGTATGACTGACAGTCGTGAACCATTATACACCATTACCTATTGTATGACTGACTCTCGTGAACCATTATGCACCATTACACATTGTATGGCTGACTGTCCTGCACCATTATGCACCATTACACATTGTGTGACTGACTGTCCTGCACCATTATGCACCATTACCCATTGTATGACTGACTGTCCTGAACCATTATGCACCATTACACATTGTGTGACTGACTGTCCTGCACCATTATGCACCATTACCCATTGTATGACTGACTGTCCTGAACCATTATGTACCATTAAAAATTGTATGACTGACTGTCCTGAAACATTATGCACCATTACACATTGTATGACTGACTGTCCTGAACCATTATGCACCATTACCCATTGTATGACTGACTGTCCTCAACCAGTATGTACCATTACACATTGTATGACTGACTGTCGTGAATCATTATGCACCATTACCCATTGTATGACTGACTGTCCTGAACCAGTATGCACCATTAAACATTGTATGACTGACTGTTGTGAACCATATTGTACCATTACACATTGTATGACTGACTGTCCTGAACCATTATGCACCATTAACATTGTATGACTGACTGTCGTGAACCATTATGTACCATTACCCATTGTATGACTGACAGTCGTGAACCATTATGCACCATTACACATTGTATGACTGACTCTCATGAACCATTATGCACCATTACACATTGTATGACTGACTCTCGTGAAACAGTATGCACCATTACACATTGTATGACTGACTGTCGTGCACCATTATGCATCATTACCCATTGTATGACTGACTGTCCTGAACCATTATGTACCATTACGCATTGTGTGACTGACTGTCCTGCATCATTATGCACCATTACCCATTGTATGACTGACTGTCCTGAACCATAATGTACCATTACACATTGTATGACTGACTGTCCTGAACCATTATGTACCATTACACATTGTGTGACTGACTGTCCTGCACCATTATGCACCATTACCCATTGCGTGACTGACTGTTCTGCACCATTATGCACCATTACCCATTGTATGACTGACTGTCCTGAACCATTATGTACAATTACACATTGTATGACTGACTGTCCTGAACCATTATGTACCATTACCCATTGTGTGACTGACTGTCCTGCACCATTATGCACCATTACCCATTGTATGACTGACTGTCCTGAACCATTATGTACCATTACACATTGTATGACTGACTGTCCTGCACCATTATGCACCATTACCCATTGTATGACTGACTCTCCTGAACCATTATGTATCATTACCCATTGTATGACTGACTGATGTGAACCATTATGCACCATTACTCTTTGTATGACTGACTGTCCTGAACCAGTAGGCACCATTATCCATTGTATGACTGACTGTCCTGAAACATTATGCACCATTACACTTTGTATGACTAACTGTCGTGAACCATTATGCACCATTATCCATTGTATGACTGACTGTTGTGAACCATTATGTACCATTACCCATTGTATGACTGACTGATGTGAACCATTATGCACCATTACCCATTGTATGACTGACTGTTGTGAACCATTATGTACCATTACCCATTGTATGACTGACTGTCCTGAACCATTATGCACCATTACCCATTGTATGACTGACTGTCCTGAACCATTATATACCATTACCCATTGTATGACTGACTGTCCTGAACCATTATGCACCATTACTCATTGTATGACTGACTGTCCTGAACCAGTAGGCACCATTATCCATTGTATGACTGACTGTCCTGAACCAGTATGTACCATTACCCATTGTGTGACTGACTGTCCTGCACCATTATGCACCAATACCCATTGTATGACTGACTGTCCTGAACCATTATGTACCATTACACATTGTATGACTGACTCTCCTGAACCATTATGCACCATTACACATTGTATGACTGACTGTCCTGAACCATTATGCACCATTACCCATTGTATGACTGACTGTCCTGAACCAGTATGTACCATTACACATTGTATGACTGACTGATGTGAACCATTATGCACCATTACCCATTGTATGACTGACTGATGTGAACCATTATGCACCATTACTCATTGTATGACTGACTGTCCTGAACCAGTAGGCACCATTATCCATTGTATGACTGACTGTCCTGAACCATTATGCACCATTACCCATTGTATGACTGACTGATGTGAACCATTATGCACCATTACTCATTGTATGACTGACTGTCCTGAACCAGTAGGCACCATTATACATTGTATGACTGACTGTCCTGAACCATTATGCACCATTACACATTGTATGATTGACTGTCCTGAACCATTAGGTACCATTACCCATTGTATGACTGACTGTCGTGAACAATTAGGTACAATTAAACATTGTATGATTGACTGTCCTGAACCATTATGCACCATTACCCATTGCATGACTGACTGTCCTGAACCATTATGCACCATTACCCATTGTATGACTGACTGTCCTGACCCAGTATGCACCATTACCCATTGTATGACTGACTGTCGTGAACCATTATGCATCATTACCCATTGTATGACTGACTGTCCTGAACATTATGCACCATTACCCATTGAATGACTGACTGTCCTGAACCATTATGCACCATTACCAATTGTATGACTGACTGTTCTGAAACATTATGCCCCATTGCCCATTGTATGACTGACTCTCGTGAACCATTATGTACCATTACACATTGTATGACTGACTGTCGTGAACCATTATGCACCATTACACATTGTATCACTGACTGTTGTGAACCATATTGTACCATTATACATTGTATGACTGACTGTCCTGAACCATTATGCACCATTACCCATTGTATGACTGACTGTCGTGAACCATTATGTACCATTACCCATTGTATGACTGACAGTTGTGAACCATTATACACCATTACCTATTGTATGACTGACTGTTCTGAAACATTATGCACCATTACCCATTGTACGACTGACTGTCCTGAACCATTATGTACCATTACCCATTGTATGACTGACAGTCGTGAACCATTATACACCATTACCTATTGTATGTCTGACTCTCGTGAACCATTATGCACCATTACACATTGTATGACTGACTCTCGTGAACCATTTTGCACCATTACACATTGTATGACTGACTGTCGTGCACCATTATGCATCATTACCCATTGTATGACTGACTGTCCTGAACCATTATGCACCATTAAACATTGTATGACTGACTGTCCTGAACCATTATGCACCATTATCCATTGTATGACTGACTGTCCTGAACCATTATGTACCATTACCCATTGTGTGACTGACTGTCCTGCACCACTATGCACCATTACCCATTGTATGATTGACTGTCCTGAACCATTAAGTACCATTACACATTGTATGTCTGACTGTCCTGAACCATTATGCACCATTAGACATTGTATGACTGACTGTCCTGAACCATTACGCACCATTACCCATTGTATGACTGACTGTCCTGAACCAGTATGTACCATTACACATTGTATGACTGACTGTCGTGAACCACTATGCACCATTACCCATTGTATGACTGACTGTCCTGAACCAGTATGCACCAATACACATTGTATGACTGACTGTTGTGAACCATATTGTACCATTACACATTGTATGACTGACTGTCCTGAACCATTATGCACCATTACCCATTGTATGACTGACTGTCGTGAACCATTATGTACCATTACCCATTGTATGACTGACAGTCGTGAACCATTATGCACCATTACCCAGTGTATGACTGACTGTCGTGAACCATTATGCATCATTACCCATTGTATGACTGACTGTCCTGAACCATAATGCACCATTACACATTGTATGACTGACTGTCCTGAACCATTTTGCACCATTACACATTGTATGACTGACTGTCGTGCACCATTATGCATCATTACCCATTGTATGACTGACTGTCCTGAACCATTATGCACCATTACACATTGTATGACTGACTGTCCTGAACCATTATGCACCATTATCCATTGTATGACTGACTGTCCTGAACCATTATGTACTATTACCCATTGTGTGACTGACTGTCCTGAACCATTATGCACCATTACCCATTGTATGACTGACTGTCCTGAACCAATATGTACCATTACACATTGTATGACTGACTGTCCTGAACCATTATGCACCATTACACATTGTATGACTGACTGTCCTGAACCATTATGCACCATTACCCATTGTATGTCTGACTGTCCTGAACCAGTATGTACCATTACACATTGTATGACAGACAGTCGTGAACCATTATGCACCATTACCCATTGTATGACTGACTGTTGTGAACCATTATGTACCATTACCCATTGTATGACTGACTGTCTTGAACCATTATGCACCATTACCTATTGTATGACTGACTTTCGTGAACCATTATGCACCATTACACATTGTATGACTGACTCTCGTGAACCATTATGCACCATTACCCATTGTATGACTGACTGTTCTGAACCATTATGTACCATTACACATTGTATGACTTACTGTCCTGAACCATTATGTACCATTACCAATTGTATGACTGACTGATGTGAACCATATTGTACCATTACACATCGTATGACTGACTGATGTGAACCATTATGCACCATTACCCATTGTATGACTGACTGTCCTGAACCATTGTGCACCATTACCCATTGTATGCCTGACTGTCGTGAACCATTATGCATCATTACCCTGTGTATGACTGACTGTCCTGAACCATTATGCACCATTACCCATTGTATGACTGACTGTCCTGAACCATTATGTACCATTAATCATTGTATGACTGACTGTTGTGAACCATTATGCACCATTATCTATTGTATGACTGACTGTCCTGAACCATTATGCACCATTACCCATTGTATGACTGACTGTCCTGAACCATTATGTACCATTACCCATTGTATAACTGACTGTCCTGAACCATTATGCACCATTACCCATTGCATGACTGACTGTCCTGAACCATTATGCACCATTACCCATTGTATGACTGACTGTCCTGAACCATTATGCACCATTACCCAGTGTACGACTGAATGTCCTGAACCATTATGCACCATTACCCATTGTATGACTGACTGTCATGAACCATTATGCACCATTACCCATTATATGACTGACTGTCGTGAAACATTATGTACCATTGCCCATTGTATGACTGACTGTCCTGAACCATTAGGTACCATTACCCATTGTATGACTGACTGTCGTGAACCATTAGGCACCATTACCCAGTGTATGACTGACTCTGGTGAACCATTATGCACCATTACACATTGTATGACTGACTGTCCTGAACCATTATGTACCATTACCCATTGTATGACTGACTGTCGTGAACCATTAGGCACCATTACCCAGTGTATGACTGACTGTCGTGCACCATTATGCATCATTACCTATTGTATGACTGACTGTCCTGAACCATTATGCACCATTAAACATTGTATGACTGACTGTCCTGAACCATTATACACCATTATCCATTGTATGACTGACTGTCCTGAACCATTATGTACCATTACCCATTGTGTGACTGACTATCCTGCACCACTATGTACCATTACCCATTGTATGACTGACTGTCCAGAACCATTATGTACCATTACACATTGTATATCTAACTGTCCTGAACCATTATGCACCATTACACATTGTATGACTGACTGTCCTGAACCATTATGCACCATTACCCATTGTATGACTGACTGTCCTGAACCAGTATGTACCATTACACATTGTATGACTGACTGTCGTGAACCACTATGCACCATTACCCATTGTATGACTGACTGTCCTGAACCAGTATGCACCATTACACATTGTATGACTGACTGTTGTGAACCATATTGTACCATTACACATTGTATGACTGACTGTCCTGAACCATTATGCACCATTACCCATTGTATGACTGACTGTCGTGAACCATTATGTACCATTACCCATTGTATGACTGACAGTCGTGAACCATTATGCACCATTACCCAGTGTATGACTGACTGTCGTGAACCATTATGCATCATTACCCATTGTATGACTGACTGTCCTGAACCATTATGCACCATTACACATTGTATGACTGACTGTCCTGAACCATAATGCACCATTACACATTGTATGACTGACTGTCCTGAACCATTTTGCACCATTACACATTGTATGACTGACTGTCGTGCACCATTATGTATCATTACCCATTGTATGACTGACTGTCCTGAACCATTATGCACCATTACACATTGTATGACTGACTGTCCTGAACCATTATGCACCATTATCCATTGTATGACTGACTGTCCTGAACCATTATGTACCATTACCCATTGTGTGACTGACTGTCCTGCACCATTATGCACCATTACCCATTGTATGACTGACTGTCCTGAACCATTATGTACCATTACACATTGTATGACTGACTGTCCTGAACCATTATGCACCAGTACACATTGTATGACTGACTGTCCTGAACCATTATGCACCATTACCCATTGTATGTCTGACTGTCCTGAACCAGTATGTACCATTACACATTGTATGACAGACAGTCGTGAACCACTATGCACCATTACCCATTGTATGACTGACTGTTGTGAACCATTATGTACCATTACACATTGTATGACTGACTGTCTTGAACCATTATGCACCATTACCTATTGTATGACTGACTTTCGTGAACCATTATGCACCATTACACATTGTATGACTGACTCTCGTGAACCAATATGCACCATTACCCATTGTATGACTGACTGTCCTGAACCATTGTGCACCATTACCCATTGTATGCCTGACTGTCGTGAACCATTATGCATCATTACCCTGTGTATGACTGACTGTCCTGAACCATTATGCACCATTACCCATTGTATGACTGACTGTCCTGAACCATTATGTACCATTAATCATTGTATGACTGACTGTTGTGAACCATTATGCACCATTATCTATTGTATGACTGACTGTCCTGAACCATTATGCACCATTACCCATTGTATGACTGACTGTCCTGAACCATTATGTACCATTACCCATTGTATAACTGACTGTCCTGAACCATTATGCACCATTACCCATTGCATGACTGACTGTCCTGAACCATTATGCACCATTACCCATTGTATGACTGACTGTCCTGAACCATTATGCACCATTATCCATTGTATGACTGACTGTCCTGAACCATTATGTACCATTACCCATTGTGTGACTGACTGTCATGAACCATTTTGCACCATTACCCATTATATGACTGACTGTCGTGAAACATTATGTACCATTGCCCATTGTATGACTGACTGTCCTGAACCATTAGGTACCATTACCCATTGTATGACTGACTGTCGTGAACCATTAGGCACCATTACCCAGTGTATGACTGACTCTGGTGAACCATTATGCACCATTACACATTGTATGACTGACTGTCCTGAACCATTATGTACCATTACCCATTGTATGACTGACTGTCGTGAACCATTAGGCACCATTACCCAGTTTATGACTGACTGTCGTGCACCATTATGCATCATTACCTATTGTATGACTGACTGTCCTGAACCATTATGCACCATTAAACATTGTATGACTGACTGTCCTGAACCATTATACACCATTATCCATTGTATGACTGACTGTCCTGAACCATTATGTACCATTACCCATTGTGTGACTGACTATCCTGCACCACTATGTACCATTACCCATTGTATGACTGACTGTCCAGAACCATTATGTACCATTACACATTGTATATCTAACTGTCCTGAACCATTATGCACCATTACACATTGTATGACTGACTGTCCTGAACCATTATGCACCATTACCCATTGTATGACTGACTGTCCTTAACCAGTATGTACCATTACACATTGTATGACTGACTGTCGTGAACCACTATGCACCATTACCCATTGTATGACTGACTGTCCTGAACCAGTATGCACAATTACACATTGTATGACTGACTGTTGTGAACCATATTGTACCATTACACATTGTATGACTGACTGTCCTGAACCATTATGCACCATTACCCATTGTATGACTGACTGTCGTGAACCATTATGTACCATTACCCATTGTATGACTGACAGTCGTGAACCATTATGCACCATTACCCAGTGTATGACTGACTGTCGTGAACCATTATGCATCATTACCCATTGTATGACTGACTGTCCTGAACCATTATGCACCATTACACATTGTATGACTGACTGTCCTGAACCATAATGCACCATTACACATTGTATGACTGACTGTCCTGAACCATTTTGCACCATTACACATTGTATGACTGACTGTCGTGCACCATTATGTATCATTACCCATTGTATGACTGACTGTCCTGAACCATTATGCACCATTACACATTGTATGACTGACTGTCCTGAACCATTATGCACCATTATCCATTGTATGACTGACTGTCCTGAACCATTATGTACCATTACCCATTGTGTGACTGACTGTCCTGTACCATTATGCACCATTACCCATTGTATGACTGACTGTCCTGAACCAATATGTACCATTACACATTGTATGACTGACTGTCCTGAACCATTATGCACCAGTACACATTGTATGACTGACTGTCCTTAACCATTATGCACAATTACCCATTGTATGTCTGACTGTCCTGAACCAGTATGTACCATTACACATTGTATGACAGACAGTCGTGAACCACTATGCACCATTACCCATTGTATGACTGACTGTTGTGAACCATTATGTACCATTACACATTGTATGACTGACTGTCTTGAACCATTATGCACCATTACCTATTGTATGACTGACTTTCGTGAACCATTATGCACCATTACACATTGTATGACTGACTCTCGTGAACCATTATGCACCATTACCCATTGTATGACTGACTGTTCTGAACCATTATGTACCATTACACATTGTATGACTTACTGTCCTGAACCATTATGTACCATTACCAATTGTATGACTGACTGATGTGAACAATATTGTACCATTACACATCGTATGACTGACTGATGTGAACCATTATGCACCATTACCCATTGTATGACTGACTGTCCTGAACCATTGTGCACCATTACCCATTGTATGCCTGACTGTCGTGAACCATTATGCATCATTACCCAGTGTATGACTGACTGTCCTGAACCATTATGCACCATTACCCATTGTATGACTGACTGTCCTGAACCATTATGTACCATTAATCATTGTATGACTGACTGTTGTGAACCATTATGCACCATTATCTATTGTATGACTGACTGTCCTGAACCATTATGCACCATTACCCATTGTATGACTGACTGTCTTGAACCATTATGTACCATTACCCATTGTATAACTGACTGTCCTGAACCATTATGCACCATTACCCATTGCATGACTGACTGTCCTGAACCATTATGCACCATTACCCAGTGTACGACTGACTGTCCTGAACCATTATGCACCATTACCCATTGTATGACTGACTGTCATGAACCATTATGCACCATTACCCATTATATGACTGACTGTCGTGAAACATTATGTACCATTGCCCATTGTATGACTGACTGTCCTGAACCATTAGGTACCATTACCCATTGTATGACTGACAGTCGTGAACCATTAGGCACCATTACCCAGTGTATGACTGACTCTGGTGAACCATTATGCACCATTACACATTGTATGACTGACTGTGCTGAACCATTATGTACCATTACCCATTGTATGACTGACTGTCGTGAACCATTAGGCACCATTACCCAGTGTATGACTGACTCTCGTGAACCATTAGGCACCATTACCCATTGTATCACTGACTGTCCTGAACCATTATGCACCATTACACATTGTATGACTGACTCTCGTGAACCAATATGCACCATTACACATTGTATGACTGACTGTCGTGAACCATTATGTACCATTACACATTGTATGACTTACGGTCCTGAACCATTATGCACCATTACACATTGTATGACTGACTGTCCTGAACCATTATGCACCATTACACATTGTATGACTGACTGTCCTGAACCATTATGCACCATTACACATTGTATTACTGACTGTCCTGAACCATTATGCACCATTACCCATTGTATGTCTGACTGTCCTGAACCATTATGTACCATTACACATTGTATGACCGACGGATGTGAACCATTATTCACCATTACCCATTGTATGACTGACTGTCGTGAACCATTATGCACCATTACCTATTGTATGACTGACTGTCCTGAATCATTTGAACCATTACCCATTGCATGATTGACTGTCCTGAACCATTATGCACCATTACCCATTGCATGACTGACTGTCCTGAAACATTATGCAGCATTACCCATTGTATGACTGACTGTTGTGAACCATTATGCACCATTACCCATTGTATGACTGACTGATGTGAACCATTATGTACCATTACCCATTGTATGACTGACTGTCGTGACCCATTATGCACCATTACCCAGTGTATGACTGATTGTTGTGAACCATTATGCACCATTACCTATTGTATGACTGACTGTCGTGAACGATTATGTACCATTACCAATTGTATGACTGACTGTCATGAACCATTATGCACCATTACCCATTGTATGAATGACTGTCCTGAACCATTATGCACCATTACCCATTATATGACTGACTGTTGTGAACCATAATGCACAATTACACATTGCATGACTGACTGTCCTGAACCATTATGCACCATTACACATTGTATGACTGACTGTCCTGAACCATTAAGCACCATTACACATTGTATGACTGACTGTCCTGACCCATTATGCACCATTACCCATTGCATGACTGACTGTTGTGAACCATTATGCACCATTACCCATTGTATGACTGACTGATGTGAACCATTATGTACCATTACCCATTGTATGACTGAGTGTCGTGAACCATTATGCACCATTACCTATTGTATGACTGACTTTCGTGAACCATTATGCACCATTACACATTGTATGACTGACTCTCGTGAACCATTATGCACCATTACCCATTGTATGACTGACTGTTCTGAACCATTATGTACCATTACACATTGTATGACTTACTGTCCTGAAGCATTATGTACCATTACCAATTGTATGACTGACTGATGTGAACAATATTGTACCATTACACATCGTATGACTGACAGATGTGAACCATTATGCACCATTACCCATTGTATGACTGACTGTCCTGAACCATTGTGCACCATTACCCATTGTATGCCTGACTGTCGTGAACCATTATGCATCATTACCCAGTGTATGACTGACTGTCCTGAACCATTATGCACCATTACCCATTGTATGACTGACTGTCCTGAACCATTATGTACCATTAATCATTGTATGACTGACTGTTGTGAACCATTATGCACCATTATCTATTGTATGACTGACTGTCCTGAACCATTATGCACCATTACCCATTGTATGACTGACTGTCTTGAACCATTATGTACCATTACCCATTGTATAACTGACTGTCCTGAACCATTATGCACCATTACCCATTGCATGACTGACTGTCCTGAACCATTATGCACCATTACCCAGTGTACGACTGACTGTCCTGAACCATTATGCACCATTACCCATTGTATGACTGACTGTCATGAACCATTATGCACCATTACCCATTATATGACTGACTGTCGTGAAACATTATGTACCATTGCCCATTGTATGACTGACTGTCCTGAACCATTAGGTACCATTACCCATTGTATGACTGACTGTCGTGAACCATTAGGCACCATTACCCAGTGTATGACTGACTCTGGTGAACCATTATGCACCATTACACATTGTATGACTGACTGTGCTGAACCATTATGTACCATTACCCATTGTATGACTGACTGTCGTGAACCATTAGGCACCATTACCCAGTGTATGACTGACTCTCGTGAACCATTAGGCACCATTACCCATTGTATCACTGACTGTCCTGAACCATTATGCACCATTACACATTGTATGACTGACTCTCGTGAACCAATATGCACCATTACACATTGTATGACTGACTGTCGTGAACCATTATGTACCATTACACATTGTATGACTTACGGTCCTGAACCATTATGCACCATTACACATTGTATTACTGACTGTCCTGAACCATTATGCACCATTACCCATTGTATGTCTGACTGTCCTGAACCATTATGTACCATTACACATTGTATGACCGACGGATGTGAACCATTATTCACCATTACCCATTGTATGACTGACTGTCGTGAACCATTATGCACCATTACCTATTGTATGACTGACTGTCCTGAATCATTTGAACCATTACCCATTGCATGATTGACTGTCCTGAACCATTATGCACCATTACCCATTGCATGACTGACTGTCCTGAAACATTATGCAGCATTACCCATTGTATGACTGACTGTTGTGAACCATTATGCACCATTACCCATTGTATGACTGACTGATGTGAACCATTATGTACCATTACCCATTGTATGACTGACTGTCGTGACCCATTATGCACCATTACCCAGTGTATGACTGATTGTTGTGAACCATTATGCACCATTACCTATTGTATGACTGACTGTCGTGAACGATTATGTACCATTACCAATTGTATGACTGACTGTCATGAACCATTATGCACCATTACCCATTGTATGAATGACTGTCCTGAACCATTATGCACCATTACCCATTATATGACTGACTGTTGTGAACCATAATGCACAATTACACATTGCATGACTGACTGTCCTGAACCATTATGCACCATTACACATTGTATGACTGACTGTCCTGAACCATTAAGCACCATTACACATTGTATGACTGACTGTCCTGAACCATTATGCACCATTACCCATTGCATGACTGACTGTTGTGAACCATTATGCACCATTACCCATTGTATGACTGACTGATGTGAACCATTATGTACCATTACCCATTGTATGACTGACTGTCGTGAACCATTATGCACCATTACCCAGTGTATGACTGACTGTTGTGAACCATTATGCACCATTACCTATTGTATGACTGACTGTCGTGAACCATTATGTACCATTACCCATTGTATGACTGACTGTCGTGAACCATTATGCACCATTACCCAGTGTATGACTGACTGTTGTGAACCATTATGCACCATTACCTATTGTATGACTGACTGTCGTGAACCATTATGTACCATTACCCATTGTATGACTGACTGTCGTGAACCATTATGCACCATTACCCAGTGTATGACTGACTGTTGTGAACCATTATGCACCATTACCTATTGTATGACTGACTGTCGTGAACCATTATGTACCATTACCCATTGTATGACTGACTGTCCTGAACCATTATGCACCATTACACATTGTATTACTGACTGTCCTGAACCATTATGTACCATTACCCAGTGTATTACTGACTGTCCTGAACCATTATGTACCATTATCCATTGTATGACTGACTAATGTGAACCATTATGCACCATTACACATTGTATGACTGACTGTCCTGAACCATTATGCACCATTACCCATTGGATGACTGACTGTTGTGAACCATTATGCACCATTACCCATTGTATGACTGACTGATGTGAACCATTATGTACCATTACCCATTGTATGACTGAGTGTCGTGAACCATTATGCACCATTACTCAGTGTATGACTGACTGTTGTGAACCATTATGCACCATTACCTATTGTATGACTGACTGTCGTGAACAATTATGTACCATTACCCATTGTATGACTGACTGTCGTGAACCATTATGCACCATTACCCAGTGTATGACTGACTGTTGTGAACCATTATGCACCATTACCTATTGTATGACTGACTGTCGTGAACCATTATGTACCATTACCCATTGTATGACTGACTGTCCTGAACCATTATGCACCATTAAACATTGTATTACTGACTGTCCTGAACCATTATGTACCATTACCCAGTGTATGACTGACTGTCCTGAACCATTATGTACCATTATCCATTGTATGACTGACTAATGTGAACCATTATGCACCACTACACATTGTATGACTGACTGTCATGAACCATTATGCACCATTACCCATTGTATGACTGACTGTTGTGAACCATAATGTACCATTACCCATTGTATGACTGACTGTTGTGAACCATTATGTACCATTACACATTGTATGACTGACTGTCGTGAACCATTATGCACCATTACACATTGTATGACTGACTGTCGTGAACCATTATTTACCATTACCCAATGTATGACTGACTGTTGTGAACCGTTATGCACCATTATCCATTGTATGACTGACTGTCGTGAACCATTATGCACCATTACCTATTGTATGACTGACTGTTGTGAACCATTATGTACCATTACCCATTGTATGACTGACTGTCGTGAACCATTATGCACCATTACCTATTGTATGACTGACTCTCGTGAACCAGTATGCACCATTACCCATTGTATGACTGACTGTCCCGAACCATTATGCACCATTACACATTGTATGATTGACTGTCCTGAACCATTATGCACCATTACCCATTGTATGACTGACTGTTGTGAACCATTATGCACCATTACCCATTGTATCACTGACTGTCCTGAACCATTATGCACCATTACACATTGTATGACTGACTGTTGTGAACCATTATGTACCATTACCCATTGTATGACTGACTGTTCTGAACCATTATGAACCATTACCCATTGTATGATTTACTGTTGTGAACCATTATGCACCATTACCCATTGTATGACTGACTGTTGTGAACCACTATGCACCATTATCCATTGCATGACTGACTGTCCTGAACCAGTATGCACCATTAACAATTGTATGACTGACTGTCCTGAACCATTATGTACCATTACCCATTGTATGACTGACTGTCCTGAACCATTATGCACCATTACCCATTGTATGACTGACTGTTGTGAACCATTATGTACCATTACCCATTGTATGACTGACTGATGTGAACCATTGTGCACCATAACCCATTGTATGACTGACTGTTGTGAACCATTATCTACCATTACCCATTGTATGACTGAATGATGTGAACCATTGTGCACCATTACTCATTGTATGACTGACTGTTGTGAACCATTATGTACCATTACCCATTGTATGACTGACTGTCCTGGACCATTATATACCATTACCCATTGTATGACTGACTGTTCTGAAACAGTATGCACCATTACCCATTGTATGACTGACTGATGTGAACTAGTATGCACCATTACCCATTTTATGACTGACTGTTGTGAACCATTATGTACCATTACCCATTGTATGACTGACTGATGTGAACCATTATGCATCATTACCCATTGTATGACTGACTGTTGTGAACCATTATGCACCATTACCTATTGTATGACTGACTCTCGTGAACCATTACGCACCATTACACATTGTATGACTGACTGTCGTGAACCATTATGTACCATTACACATTGTATGACTGACTGTCCTGAACCATTATGCACCATTACACATTGTATGACTGACTGTCCTGAACCATTATGTACCATTACACATTGTATGACTGACTGTTGTGAACCATTATGCACCATTACTCATTGTATGACTGACTGTTGAGAACCATATTGTACCATTACCCATTGTATAACTGACTGATGTGAACCATTATGCACCATTACACATTGTATGACTGACTGTCCTGAACCATTAAGCACCATTACCCATTGCATGACTGACGGTCCTGAACCATTATGCACCATTACCCATTGTATGACTGACTTTTGTGAATCATTATGCACCATTACCTATTGTTTGACTGACTGTCGTGAACCATTATGTACCATTACCAATTGTATGACTGACTGTCATGAACCGTTATGCACCATTACCTATTGTATGACTGACTCTCGTGAACCAGTATGCACCATTACCCATTGTATGACTGACTATCCTGAACCATTATGCACCATTACCCATTGTATGACTGATTGTCCTGAACCATAAAGCACCATTATCCATTGCATGACTGACTGTCCTGAACAATTATGCACCATTACCCATTATATGACTGACTGTTGTGAACCATAATGCACAATTACACATTGCATGACTGACTGTCCTGAACCATTATGCACCATTACACATTGTATGACTGACTGTCCTGAACCATTAAGCACCATTACACATTGTATGACTGATTGTCCTGAACCATTATGCACCATTACCCATTGCATGACTGACTGTTGTGAACCATTATGCACCATTACCCATTGTATGACTGACTGATGTGAACCATTATGTACCATTACCCATTGTATGACTGACTGTCGTGAACCATTATGCACCATTACCCAGTGTATGACTGACTGTTGTGAACCATTATGCACCATTACCTATTGTATGACTGACTGTCGTGAACCATTATGTACCATTACCCATTGTATGACTGACTGTCGTGAAACATTATGCACCATTACCCAGTGTATGACTGACTGTCGTGAACCAATATGTACCATTACCCATTATATGACTGACTGTCCTGAACCATTATGTACCATTACCCATTGTATGACTGACTGTCGTGAACCATTATGCACCATTACCTATTGTATGACTGACTCTCGTGAACCATTATGCACCATTACCTATTGTATGACTGACTCTCGTGAACCAGTATGCACCATTACCTATTGTATGACTGACTCTCGTGAACCAGTATGCACCATTACCCATTGTATGACTGACTGTCCCGAACCATTATGCACCATTACACATTGTATGATTGACTGTCCTGAACCATTATGCACCATTACCCATTGTATGACTGACTGTTGTGAACCATTATGCACCATTACCCATTGTATCACTGACTGTCCTGAACGATTATGCACCATTACACATTGTATGACTGACTGTTTTGAACCATTATGTACCATTACCCATTGTATGACTGACTGTTCTGAACCATTATGAACCATTACCCATTGTATGACTTACTGTTGTGAACCATTATGCACCATTACCCATTGTATGACTGACTGTTGTGAACCACTATGCACCATTACCCATTGCATGACTGACTGTCCTGAACCAGTATGCACCATTACCAATTGTATGACTGACTGTCCTGAACCATAATGTACCATTACCCATTGTATGACTGACTGTCCTGAACCATTATGCACCATTACCCATTGTATGACTGACTGTTGTGAACCATTATGTACCATTACCCATTGTATGACTGACTGATGTGAACCATTGTGTACCATTACCCATTGTATGACTGACTGTTGTGAACCATTATCTACCATTACCCATTGTATGACTGAATGATGTGAACCATTGTGCACCATTACTCATTGTATGACTGACAGTTGTGAACCATTATGTACCATTACCCATTGTATGACTGACTGTCCTGGACCATTATATACCATTACCCATTGTATGACTGACTGTTCTGAAACAGTATGCACCATTACCCATTGTATGACTGACTGATGTGAACTAGTATGCACCATTACCCATTTTATGACTGACTGTTGTGAACCATTATGCACCATTACCTATTGTATGACTGACTCTCGTGAACCATTACGCACCATTACACATTGTATGACTGACTGTCGTGAACCATTATGTACCATTAAACATTGTATGACTGACTGTCCTGAACCATTATGCACCATTACCCATTGTATGACTGACTGTCCTGAACCATAATGTACCATTACACATTGTATGACGGACTGTTGTGAACCATTATGCACCATTACCCATTGTATAACTGACTGATGTGAACCATTATGCACCATTACACATTGTATGACTGACTGTCCTGAACCATTAAGCACCATTACCCATTGCATGACTGACGGTCCTGAACCATTATGCACCATTACCCATTGTATGACTGACTTTTGTGAATCATTATGCACCATTACACATTGCATGACTGACTGTCCTGAACCATTATGCACCATTACACATTGTATGACTGACTGTCCTGAACCATTAAGCACCATTACACATTGTATGACTGACTCTCCTGAACCATTATGCACCATTACCCATTGCATGACTGACTGTCCTGAAACATTATGCACCATTACCCATTGTATGACTGACTGTTGTGAACCATTATGCACCATTACCCATTGTATGACTGACTGATGTGAACCATTATGTACCATTACCCATTGTATGACTGACTGTTGTGAACCATTATGCACCATTACCTATTGTATGACTGACTGTCGTGAACCATTATGTACCATTACCAATTGTATGACTGACTGTCATGAACCATTATGCACCATTACCTATTGTATGACTGACTCTCGTGAACCAGTATGCACCATTACCCATTGTATGACTGACTATCCTGAACCATTATGCACCATTACCCATTGTATGACTGATTGTTCTGAATCATTAAGCACCATTATCCATTGCATGACTGACTGTCCTGAACAATTATGCACCATTACCCATTATATGACTGACTGTTGTGAACCATAATGCACAATTACACATTGCATGACTGACTCTCCTGAACCATTATGCACCATTACACATTGTATGTCTGACTGTCGTGAACCATTATGCACCATTACCCAGTGTATGACTGACTGTTGTGAACCATTATGCACCATTACCTATTGTATGACTGACTGTCGTGAACCATTATGTACCATTACCCATTGTATGACTGACTGTCGTGAAACATTATGCACCATTACCCAGTGTATGACTGACTGTCGTGAACCATTATGCACCATTACCTATTGTATGACTGACTCTCGTGAACCAGTATGCACCATTGCCTATTGTATGACTGACTCTCGTGAACCAGTATGCACCATTACCCATTGTATGACTGACTGTCCCGAACCATTATGCACCATTACACATTGTATGATTGACTGTCCTGAACCATTATGCACCATTACCCATTGTATGACTGACTGTTGTGAACCATTATGCACCATTACCCATTGTATCACTGACTGTCCTGAACCATTATGCACCATTACACATTGTATGACTGACTGTTTTGAACCATTATGTACCATTACCCATTGTATGACTGACTGTTCTGAACCATTATGAACCATTACCCATTGTATGACTTACTGTTGTGAACCATTATGCACCATTACCCATTGTATGACTGACTGTTGTGAACCACTATGCACCATTACCCATTGCATGACTGACTGTCCTGAACCAGTATGCACCATTACCAATTGTATGACTGACTGTCCTGAACCATAATGTACCATTACCCATTGTATGACTGACTGTCCTGAACCATTATGCACCATTACCCATTGTATGACTGACTGTTGTGAACCATTATGTACCATTACCCATTGTATGACTGACTGATGTGAACCATTGTGTACCATTACCCATTGTATGACTGACTGTTGTGAACCATTATCTACCATTACCCATTGTATGACTGAATGATGTGAACCATTGTGCACCATTACTCATTGTATGACTGACTGTTGCGAACCATTATGTACCATTACCCATTGTATGACTGACTGTCCTGGACCATTATATACCATTACCCATTGTATGACTGACTGTTCTGAAACAGTATGCACCATTACCCATTGTATGACTGACTGATGTGAACTAGTATGCACCATTACCCATTTTATGACTGACTGTTGTGAACCATTATGCACCATTACCTATTGTATGACTGACTCTCGTGAACCATTACGCACCATTACACATTGTATGACTGACTGTCGTGAACCATTATGTACCATTAAACATTGTATGACTGACTGTCCTGAACCATTATGCACCATTACCCATTGTATGACTGACTGTCCTGAACCATAATGTACCATTACACATTGTATGACGGACTGTTGTGAACCATTATGCACCATTACCCATTGTATAACTGACTGATGTGAACCATTATGCACCATTACACATTGTATGACTGACTGTCCTGAACCATTAAGCACCATTACCCATTGCATGACTGACGGTCCTGAACCATTATGCACCATTACCCATTGTATGACTGACTTTTGTGAATCATTATGCACCATTACACATTGCATGACTGACTGTCCTGAACCATTATGCACCATTACACATTGTATGACTGACTGTCCTGAACCATTAAGCACCATTACACATTGTATGACTGACTCTCCTGAACCATTATGCACCATTACCCATTGCATGACTGACTGTCCTGAAACATTATGCACCATTACCCATTGTATGACTGACTGTTGTGAACCAGTATGCACCATTACCCATTGTATGACTGACTGATGTGAACCATTATGTACCATTACCCATTGTATGACTGACTGTCGTGACCCATTATGCACCATTACCCAGTGTATGACTGATTGTTGTGAACCATTATGCACCATTACCTATTGTATGACTGACTGTCGTGAACCATTATGTACCATTACCAATTGTATGACTGACTGTCATGAACCATTATGCACCATTACCTATTGTATGACTGACTCTCGTGAACCAGTATGCACCATTACCCATTGTATGACTGACTATCCTGAACCATTATGCACCATTACCCATTGTATGACTGATTGTCCTGAACCATTAAGCACCATTATCCATTGCATGACTGACTGTCCTGAACAATTATGCACCATTACCCATTATATGACTGACTGTTGTGAACCATAATGCACAATTACACATTGCATGACTGACTCTCCTGAACCATTATGCACCATTACACATTGTATGTCTGACTGTCCTGAACCATTAAGCACCATTACACATTGTATGACTGACTGTCCTGAACCATTATGCACCATTACCCATTGCATGACTGACTGTTGTGAACCATTATGCACCATTACCCATTGTATGACTGACTGATGTGAACCATTATGTACCATTACCCATTGTATGACTGACTGTCGTGAACCATTATGCACCATTACCCAGTGTATGACTGATTGTTGTGAACCATTATGCACCATTACCTATTGTATGACTGACTGTCGTGAACCATTATGTACCATTACCCATTGTATGACTGACTGTCGTGAAACATTATGCACCATTACCCAGTGTATGACTGACTGTCGTGAACCATTATGTACCATTACCCATTGTATGACTGACTGTCCTGAACCATTATGCACCATTACACATTGTATTACTGACTGTCCTGAACCATTATGTACCATTACCCAGAGTATGACTGACTGTCCTCAACCATTATGTACCATTATCCATTGTATGACTGACTAATGTGAACCATTATGCACCATTACACATTGTATGTCTGACTGTTGTGAACCATAATGTACCATTACCCATTGTATGACTGACTGTTGTGAACCATTATGTACCATTACACATTGTATGACTGACTGTCGTGAACCATTATGCACCATTACACATTGTATGACTGACTGTCGTGAACCATTATGTACCATTACCCATTGTATGACTGACTGTTGTGAACCATTATGCACCATTATCCATTGTATGACTGACTGTCGTGAACCATTATGCACCATTACCTATTGTATGACTGACTGTCGTGAACCATTATGTACCATTACCCATTGTATGACTGACTGTCGTGAACCATTATGCACCATTACCTATTGTATGACTGACTCTCGTGAACCATTATGCACCATTACCCATTGTATGACTGACTGTCCTGAACCAATATGCACCATTACACATTGTATGACTGACTGTCCTGAACCAGTATGCACCATTACCCATTGTATGACTGACTGTTGTGAACCATTATGCACCATTACCCATTGTATGACTGACTGTTGTGAACCATTATGCACCATTACCCATTGTATGACTGACTGTTGTGAAACATTATGCACCATTACCCATTGTATGACTGACTGATGTGAACCATTATGTACCATTACCCATTGCATGACTGACTGTTGTGAACCATTATGCACCATTACCCATTGTATGACTGACTGATGTGAACCATTATGTACCATTACCCATTGTATGACTGACTGTCGTGAACCATTATGCACCATTACCCAGTGTATGACTGACTGTTGTGAACCATTATGCACCATTACCTATTGTATGACTGACTGTCGTGAACCATTATGTACCATTACCCATTGTATGACTGACTGTCGTGAAACATTATGCACCATTACCCATTGTATGACTGACTCTCGTGATTACCGTATGAATGTGGGGGGGTGGGGGGGGTGGGGGGGGGGTTGGGGGGTTGTTGGGGTTGTGGTGGTGGGGGTGGTGGGGGGGGGGGGGGGTTTGTTGGTGGGGGGGGGGGGGGGGTGGGGGGGGGGGGGGGGGGTTGTGGGGGTTGGGGGTTGGGGGGGGGGGGGGGGGGGGGGGGGGGGTGGTGGGGTGGGGCCATTACACATTGTATGACTGACTGTCCCGAACCATTATGCACCATTACACATTGTATGACTGACTGTCCTGAACCAGTAGGCACCATTACCCATTGTATGACTGACTGTCCCGAACCATTATGCACCATTACACATTGTATGACTGACTGTCCTGAACCAGTAGGCACCATTACCCATTGTATGACTGACTGTCGTGAACCATTATGTACCATTACGCATTGTATGACTGACTGATGCGAACAATTGTGCACCATTACCCATTGTATGACTGACTGTTGTGAACCATTATCTACCATTACCCATTGTATGACTGACTGTTGTGAACCATTATCTACCATTACCCATTGTATGACTGACTGTGGTGAACCATTATGCACCATTACACATTGCATGACTGACTGATGTGAACCATTATGTACAATTACCCATTGTATGACTGACTGTCCTGAACCATTATGCACCATTACCCATTGTATTACTGACTGTTCTGAACCATTATTCACCATTAACCAGTGTATGACTGACTGTTGTGAACCAATATGCACCATTACCCATTGTATGACTGACTGTCGTGAACCATTATGTACCATTACCCAGTGTATGACTGACTGTCGTGAACCATTATGTACCATTACCCATTGTATGACTGACTGTCCTGAACCATTATGCACCATTACACATTGTATTACTGACTGTCCTGAACCATTATGTACCATTACCCAGTGTATGACTGACTGTCCTGAACCATTATGTACCATTATCCATTGTATGACTGACTAATTGGAACCAATATGCACCATTACACATTGTATGACTGACTGTCATGAACCATTATGCACCATTACCCATTGTATGACTGACTGTTGTGAACCATAATGTACCATTACCCATTGTATGACTGACTGTTGTGAACCATTATGTACCATTACACATTGTATGACTGACTGTCGTGAACCATTATGCACCATTACACATTGTATGACTGACTGTCGTGAACCATTATGTACCATTACCCATTGTATGACTGACTGTTGTGAACCATTATGCACCATTATCCATTGTATGACTGACT
>CM026399.1:4829170-4883619 GCA_014843695.1 Archivesica marissinica
TCAATGGTAGAGTGGTTACAGTTGTTGTACCTCAATGGTAGAGTGGTTACAGTTGTTGCACCTCAATGGTAGAGTGGTTACAGTTGTTGCCCCTCAATGGTAGAGTGGTTACAGTTGTTGCCCCTCAATGGTAGAGTGGTTACAGTTGTTGCACCTCAATGGTAGAGTGGTTACAGTTGTTGCACCTCAATGGTAGAGTGGTTACAGTTGTTGCATCTCAATGGTAGAGTGGTTACAGTTGTTGCCCCTCAATGGTAGAGTGGTTACAGTTGTTGCCCTTCAATGGTAGAGTGGTTACAGTTGTTGCATCTCAATGGTAGAGTGGTTACAGTTGTTGCACCTCAATGGTAGAGTGTTACAGTTGTTGTACCTCAATGGTAGAGTGGTTACAGTTGTTGCACCTCAATGGTAGAGTGGTTACAGTTGTTGCATCTCAATGGTAGAGTGGTTACAGTTGTTGCACCTCAATGGTAGAGTGGTTACAGTTGTTGCACCTCAATGGTAGAGTGGTTACAGTTGTTGCCCCTCAATGGTAGAGTGGTTACAGTTGTTGCCCTCAATGGTAGAGTGGTTACAGTTGTTGCACCTCAATGGTAGAGTGGTTACAGTTGTTGCACCTCAATGGTAGAGTGGTTACAGTTGTTGCCCTCTCAATGGTAGAGTGGTTACAGTTGTTGCACCTCAATGGTAGAGTGGTTACAGTTGTTGCCCCAATGGTAGAGTGGTTACAGTTGTTGCACCTCAATGGTAGAGTGGTTACAGTTGTTGCCCTCAATGGTAGAGTGGTTACAGTTGTTGCCCTTCAATGGTAGAGTGGTTACAGTTGTTGCACCTCAATGGTAGAGTGGTTACAGTTGTTGCCCCTCAATGGTAGAGTGGTTACAGTTGTTGCCCTTCAATGGTAGAGTGGTTACAGTTGTTGCCCTCAATGGTAGAGTGGTTACAGTTGTTGCCCTTCAATGGTAGAGTGGTCAGTTGTTGCCTTCAATGGTAGAGTGGTTACAGTTGTTGCCCTTCAATGGTAGAGTGGTTACAGTTGTTGCACCTCAATGGTAGAGTGGTTACAGTTGTTGCCCTTCAATGGTATAGTGGTTACAGTTGTTGCCCTTCAATGGTAGAGTGGCTACAGTTGTTACATCTCAATGGTAGAGTGGTTACGGTTGTTGCACCTCAATGGTAGAGTGGTTACAGTTGTTGCATCTCAATGGTAGAGTGGTTACAGTTGTTGCCCTTCAATGGTAGAGTGGTTACAGTTGTTGCCCTTCAATGGTAGAGTGGTTACAGTTGTTGTACCTCAATGGTAGAGTGGTTACAGTTGTTGCCCTTCAATGGTAGAGTGGTTACAGTTGTTGCCCCTCAATGGTAGAGTGGTTACAGTTGTTGCCCTTCAATGGTAGAGTGGTTACAGTTGTTGCCCTTCAATGGTAGAGTGGTTACAGTTGTTGCCCTTCAATGGTAGAGTGGTTACAGTTGTTGCCCCTCAATGGTAGAGTGGTTACAGTTGTTGCATCTCAATGGTAGAGTGGTTACGGTTGTTGCACCTCAATGGTAGAGTGGCTACAGTTGTTACATCTCAATGGTAGAGTGGTTACGGTTGTTGCACCTCAATGGTAGAGTGGTTACAGTTGTTGCCCTTCAATGGTAGAGTGGTTACAGTTGTTGCCCCTCAATGGTAGAGTGGTTACAGTTGTTGCCCTTCAATGGTAGAGTGGTTACAGTTGTTGCCCTTCAATGGTAGAGTGGTTACAGTTGTTGCCTTCAATGGTAGAGTGGTTACAGTTGTTGCCCCTCAATGGTAGAGTGGTTACAGTTGTTGCATCTCAATGGTAGAGTGGTTACGGTTGTTGCACCTCAATGGTAGAGTGGTTACAGTTGTTGTACCTCAATGGTAGAGTGGTTACAGTTGTTGTACTTCAATGACAGAGTGGTTACAGTTGTTGTATCTCAATGACAGAGTGGTTACAGTTGTTGCCCTTCAATGACAGAGTGGTTACAGTTGTTGCACCTCAATGGTAGAGTGGTTACAGTTGTTGTACCTCAATGGTAGAGTGGTTACAGTTGTTGCCCCTCAATGGTAGAGTGGTTACAGTTGTTGCACCTCAATGGTAGAGTGGTTACAGTTGTTGTACCTCAATGGTAGAGTGGTTACAGTTGTTGTACCTCAATGACGGAGTGGTTACAGTTGTTGCATCTAATTAGTAGAGTGGTTACAGTTGTTGCATCTCAATGGTAGAGTGGTTACAGTTGTTGCCCCTCAATGGTAGAGTGGTTACAGTTGTTGCCCTTCAATGACAGAGTGATTACAGTTGATGCATCTCAATGGTAGAGTGGTTACAGTTGTTGCCCCTCAATGGTAGAGTGGTTACAGTTGTTACATCTCAATGGTAGAGTGGTTACAGTTGTTGCCCCTCAATGGTAGAGTGGTTACAGTTGTTACATCTCAATGGTAGAGTGGTTACAGTTGTTACATCTCAATGGTAGAGTGGTTACAGTTGTTACATCTCAATGGTAGAGTGGTTACAGTTGTTGCCCCTCAATGGTAGAGTGGTTACAGTTGTTGCTCCTCAATGGTAGAGTGGTTACAGTTGTTGTACGTCAATTGTAGAGTGGTTACAGTTGTTGCCCCTCAATGGTAGAGTGGTTACAGTTGTTGCATCTCAATGGTAGAGTGGTTACAGTTGTTGCCCCTCAATGGTAGAGTGGTTACAGTTGTTGCCCCTCAATGGTAGGGTGGTTACAGTTGTTGCCCCTCAATGACATAGTGGTTACAGTTGTTGCATCTCAATGGTAGAGTGGTTACAGTTGTTGCCCTTCAATGGTAGAGTGGTTACAGTTGTTGCCCTTCAATGGTAGAGTGGTTACAGTTGTTGTACCTCAATGGTAGAGTGGTTACAGTTGTTGCCCTTCAATGGTAGAGTGGTTACAGTTGTTGCTCTTCAATGGTAGAGTGGTTACAGTTGTTGTACCTCAATGACAGAGTGGTTACAGTTGTTGTTTCTCAATAACAAAGTGGTTACAGTTGTTGCCCTTCAATGACAGAGTGGTTACAGTTGTTGCACCTCAATGGTAGAGTGGTTACAGTTGTTGTACCTCAATGATAGAGTGGTTACAGTTGTTGCCCCTCAATGGTAGAGTGGTTACAGTTGTTGCACCTCAATGGTAGAGTGGTTACAGTTGTTGCATCTCAATGGTAGAGTGGTTACAGTTGTTGCACCTCAATGACAGAGTGGTTACAGTTGTTGCATCTCAATGACAGAGTGATTACAGTTGATGCATCTCAATGGTAGAGTGGTTACAGTTGTTGCACCTCAATGGTAGAGTGGTTACAGTTGTACCTCAATGGTAGAGTGGTTACAGTTGTTGCATCTCAATGGTATAGTGGATACAGTTGTTGCCCCTCAATGGTAGAGTGGTTATAGTTGTTGCATCTCAATGGTAGAGTGGTTACAGTTGTTGCATCTCAATGGTAGAGTTGTTACAGTTGTTGCCCCTCAATGGTAGAGTGGTTACAGTTGTTGCCCCTCAATGGTAGAGTGGATACAGTTGTTACATCTCAATTGTAGAGTGGTTACAGTTGTTGCATCTCAATGGTAGAGTGGTTACAGTTGTTGTACCTCAATGGTAGAGTGGTTACAGTTGTTGTACCTCAATGACATAGTGGTTACAGTTGTTGCTTCTCAATGGTAGAGTGGTTACAGTTGTTGCCCCTCAATGGTAGAGTGGTTACAGTTGTTGCCCTTCAATGACAGAGTGGTTACAGTTGTTGCACCTCAATGGTAGAGTGGTTACAGTTGTTGTACCTCAATGATAGAGTGGTTACAGTTGTTGCCCCTCAATGGTAGAGTGGTTACAGTTGTTGCACCTCAATGGTAGAGTGGTTACAGTTGTTGTACCTCAATGGTAGAGTTGTTACAGTTGTTGTACCTCAATGACAGAGTGGTTACAGTTGTTGCCTCTCATTGGTAGAGTGGTTACAGTTGTTGCACCTCAATGACAGAGTGGTTACAGTTGTTGCAGCTCAATGACAGAGTGATTACAGTTGATGCATCTCAATGGTAGAGTGGTTACATTTGTTGCATCTCAATGGTAGAGTGGCTACAGTTGTTGCCCCTCAATGGTAGAGTGGTTACAGTTGTTGCCCTTCAATGACAGAGTGATTACAGTTGATGCATCTCAATGGTAGAGTGGTTACAGTTGTTGCCCCTCAATGGTAGAGTGGTTAGAGTTGTTACATCTCAATGGTAGAGTGGTTACAGTTGTTGCCCCTCAATGGTAGAGTGGTTACAGTTGTTATATCTCAATGGTAGAGTGGTTACAGTTGTTAAATCTCAATAGTAGAGTGGTTACAGTTGTTACATCTCAATGGTAGAGTGGTTACAGTTGTTGCCCCTCAATGTTAGAGTAGTTACAGTTGTTGCTCCTCAATGGTAGAGTGGTTACAGTTGTTGTACCTCAATTGTTGAGTGGTTACAGTTGTTGCCCCTCAATGGTAGAGTGGTTACAGTTGTTGCATCTCAATGGTAGAATGGTTACAGTTGTTGCCCCTCAATGGTAGAGTGGTTACAGTTGTTGCATCTCAATGGTAGAGTGGTTACAGTTGTTGCCCCTCAATGGTAGAGTGGTTACAGTTGTTGCCCCTCAATGACATAGTGGTTACAGTTGTTGCATCTCAATCGTAGAGTGGTAACAGTTGTTGCCCTTCAATGGTAGAGTGGTTACAGTTGTTGCCCTTCAATGGTAGAGTGGTTACAGTTGTTGTACCTCAATGGTAGAGTGGTTACAGTTGTTGCCCTTCAATGGTAGAGTGGTTACAGTTGTTGTACCTCAATGGTAGAGTGGTTGCAGTTGTTGTACCTCAATGACAGAGTGGTTACAGTTGTTGCATCTCAATGGTAGAGAGGTTACAGTTGTTGCACCTCAATGACAGAGTGGTTACAGTTGTAGCATCTCAATGACAGAGTGATTACAGTTGATGCATCTCAATGGTAGAGTGGTTACAGTTGTTGCACCTCAATGGTAGAGTGGTTACAGTTGTTGCCCCTCAATGGTAGAGTGGATACAGTTGTTACATCTCAATGGTAGAGTGGTTACAGTTGTTGCATCTCAATGGTAGAGTGGTTACAGTTGTTGTACCTCAATGGTAGAGTGGTTACAGTTGTTGTACCTCAATGACAGAGTGGTTACAGTTGTTGCATATCAATGGTAGAGTGGTTACAGTTGTTGCCCCACAATGGTAGAGTGGTTACAGTTGTTGCCCTTCAATGACAGAGTGGTTACAGTTGTTGCACCTCAATGGTAGAGTGGTTACAGTTGTTGTACCTCAATGATAGAGTGGTTACATTTGTTGCATCTCAATGGTAGAGTGGTCATAGTTGTTTCCCCTCAATGGTAGAGTGGTTACAGTTGTTGCATCTCAATGGTATAGTGGTTACAGTTGTTGCCCCTCAATGGTAGAGTGGTTACAGTTGTTGCATCTCAATGGTAGAGTGGTTACAGTTGTTGCATCTCAATGATAGAGTTGTTACAGTTGTTGTCCCTCAATGGTAGAGTGGTTACAGTTGTTGCCCCTCAATGGTAGAGTAGTTACAGTTGTTACATCTCAATGGTAGTGTGGTTACAGTTGTTGCATCTCAATGGTAGAGTGGTTACAGTTGTAGTACCTCAATGGTAGAGTGGTTACAGTTGTTGTACCTCAATGACAGAGTGGTTACAGTTGTTGCATCTCAATGGTAGAGTGGTTACAGTTGTTGCCCCTCAATGGTAGAGTGGTTACAGTTGTTGCCCTTCAATGACAGAGTGGTTACAGTTGTTGCACCTCAATGGTAGAGTGGTTACAGTTTTTGCATCTCAATGGTAGAGTGGTCATAGTTGTTGCCCCTCAATGGTAGAGTGGTTACAGTTGTTGACCTTCAATGACAGAGTGATTACAGTTGATGCATCTCAATGGTAGAGTGCTTACAGTTGTTGCACCTCAATAGTAGAGTGTTACAGTTGTTGTACCTCAATGGTAGATTGGTTACAGTTGTTGCATCTCAATGGTAGAGTGGTTACAGTTGTTGCCCCTCAATGGTAGAGTGGTTACAGTTGTTGCATCTCAATGGTAGAGTGGTTACAGTTGTTGCATCTCAATGGTAGAGTGGTTACAGTTGTTGCACCTCAATGGTAGAGTGGTTACAGTTGTTGCCCCTCAATGGTAGAGTGGTTACAGTTGTTGCACCTCAATGGTAGAGTGGTTACAGTTGTTGCACCTCAATGGTAGAGTGGTTACAGTTGTTGCCCTTCAATGGTAGAGTGGTTACAGTTGTTGCACCTCAATGGTAGAGTGGTTACAGTTGTTGCCCCTCAATGGTAGAGTGGTTACAGTTGTTGCACCTCAATGGTAGAGTGGTTACAGTTGTTGCCCCTCAATGGTAGAGTGGTTACAGTTGTTGCCCCTCAATGGTAGAGTGGTTACAGTTGTTGCACCTCAATGGTAGAGTGGTTACAGTTGTTGCCCCTCAATGGTAGAGTGGTTACAGTTGTTGCCCTTCAATGGTAGAGTGGTTACAGTTGTTGCACCTCAATGGTAGAGTGGTTACAGTTGTTGCCCCTCAATGGTAGAGTGGTTACAGTTGTTGCCCCTCAATGGTAGAGTGGTTACAGTTGTTGCCCCTCAATGGTAGAGTGGTTACAGTTGTTGCATCTCAATGGTAGAGTGGTTACAGTTGTTGCACCTCAATGGTAGAGTGGTTACAGTTGTTGCCCTTCAATGGTAGAGTGGTTACAGTTGTTGCATCTCAATGGTAGAGTGGTTACAGTTGTTGCCCCTCAATGGTAGAGTGGTTACAGTTGTTGCCCTCAATGGTAGAGTGGTTACAGTTGTTGCCCTCAATGGTAGAGTGGTTACAGTTGTTGCATCCTGGTAGAGTGGTTACAGTTGTTGCCCCTCAATGGTAGAGTGGTTACAGTTGTTGACCTTCAATGGTAGAGTGGTTACAGTTGTTGCATCTCAATGGTAGAGTGGTTACAGTTGTTGCCCTCAATGGTAGAGTGGTTACAGTTGTTGTCTCAATGGTAGAGTGGTTACAGTTGTTGCACTCAATGGTAGAGTGGTTACAGTTGTTGCCCCTCAATGGTAGAGTGGTTACAGTTGTTGCCCCTCAATGGTAGAGTGGTTACAGTTGTTGCACCTCAATGGTAGAGTGGTTACAGTTGTTGCACCTCAATGGTAGAGTGGTTACAGTTGTTGTACCTCAATGGTAGAGTGGTTACAGTTGTTGCCCCTCAATGGTAGAGTGGTTACAGTTGTTGCACCTCAATGGTAGAGTGGTTACAGTTGTTGCACCTCAATGGTAGAGTGGTTACAGTTGTTGCACCTCAATGGTAGAGTGGTTACAGTTGTTGCACCTCAATGGTAGAGTGGTTACAGTTGTTGCATCTCAATGGTAGAGTGGTTACAGTTGTTGCCCCTCAATGGTAGAGTGGTTACAGTTGTTGCCCTCAATGGTAGAGTGGTTACAGTTGTTGCCCTTCAATGGTAGAGTGGTTACAGTTGTTGCCCCTCAATGGTAGAGTGGTTACAGTTGTTGCCCTTCAATGGTAGAGTGGTTACAGTTGTTGCACCTCAATGGTAGAGTGGTTACAGTTGTTGCCCTTCAATGGTAGAGTGGTTACAGTTGTTGCCCCTCAATGGTAGAGTGGCTACAGTTGTTACATCTCAATGGTAGAGTGGTTACGGTTGTTGCACCTCAATGGTAGAGTGGTTACAGTTGTTGCATCTCAATGGTAGAGTGGTTACAGTTGTTGCCCTTCAATGGTATAGTGGTTACAGTTGTTGCCCTTCAATGGTAGAGTGGTTACAGTTGTTGCATCTCAATGGTAGAGTGGTTACAGTTGTTGTACCTCAATGGTAGAGTGGTTACAGTTGTTGTACCTCAATGACAGAGTGGTTACAGTTGTTGCATCTCAATGGTAGAGTGGTTACAGTTGTTGCCCTTCAATGGTATAGTGGTTACAGTTGTTGCCCTTCAATTGTAGAGTGGTTACAGTTGTTGTACCTCAATGGTAGAGTGGTTACAGTTGTTGCCCTTCAATGATAGAGTGGTTACAGTTGTTGCCCCTCAATGGTAGAGTGGGTACAGTTGTTGCCCTTCAATGGTAGAGTGGTTACAGTTGTTGCTCTTCAATGGTAGAGTGGTTACAGTTGTTGCCCTTCAATGGTAGAGTGGTTACAGTTGTTGCCCCTCAATGGTAGAGTGGTTACAGTTGTTGCATCTCAATGGTAGAGAGGTTACGGTTGTTGCACCTCAATGGTAGAGTGGTTACAGTTGTTGTACCTCAATGGTAGAGTGGTTACAGTTGTTGTACCTCAATGACAGAGTGGTTACAGTTCTTGTATCTCAATGACAGAGTGATTACAGTTGATGCATCTCAATGGTAGAGTGCTTACAGTTGTTGCACCTCAATAGTAGAGTGTTACAGTTGTTGTACCTCAATGGTAGATTGGTTACAGTTGTTGCATCTCAATGGTAGAGTGGTTACAGTTGTTGCCCCTCAATGGTAGAGTGGTTACAGTTGTTGCATCTCAATGGTAGAGTGGTTACGGTTGTTGCACCTCAATGGTAGAGTGGTTACAGTTGTTGTTCCTCAATGGTAGAGTGGTTACAGTTGTTGTACCTCAATGGTAGAGTGGTTACAGTTGTTGCACCTCAATGCCAGAGTGGTTACAGTTGTTGCACCTCAATGACAGAGTGGTTATGGTTGTTGCATCTCAATGGTAGAGTGGTTATAGTTGTTGCACTTCAATGGTAGAGTGGTTATGGTTGTTGCCCTTCAATAATAGAGTGGTTACAGTTGTTGCATCTCAATGGTAGAGTGGTTACAGTTGTTGCCCCTCAATGGTAGATGGTTACAGTTGTTGCACATCAATGATAGAGTGGTTACAGTTGTTGCCCTTCAATGGTATAGTGGTTACAGTTGTTGCCCTTCAATGGTAGAGTGGTTACAGTTGTTGCCCTTCAATGGTAGAGTGGTTACAGTTGTTGCACATCAATGATAGAGTGGTTACAGTTGTTGCCCTTCAATGGTATAGTGGTTACAGTTGTTGCCCCTCAATGGTAGAGTGGCTACAGTTGTTATATCTCAATGGTAGAGTGGTTACGGTTGTTGCACCTCAATGATAGAGTGGTTACAGTTGTTGCATCTCAATGGTAGAGTGGTTACAGTTGTTGCCCTTCAATGGTATAGTGGTTACAGTTGTTGCCCTTCAATTGTAGAGTGGTTACAGTTGTTGTACCTCAATGGTAGAGTGGTTACAGTTGTTGCCCTTCAATGATAGAGTGGCTACAGTTGTTGCCCTTCAATGGTAGAGTGGTTACAGTTGTTGCTCTTCAATGGTAGAGTGGTTACAGTTGTTGCCCTTCAATGGTAGAGTGGTTACAGTTGTTGCCCCTCAATGGTAGAGTGGTTACAGTTGTTGCATCTCAATGGTAGAGAGGTTACGGTTTTTGCACCTCAATGGTAGAGTGGTTACAGTTGTTGTACCTCAATGGTAGAGTGGTTACAGTTGTTGTACCTCAATGACAGAGTGGTTACAGTTCTTGTATCTCAATGACAGAGTGGTTACAGTTGTTGCCCTTCAATGACAGAGTGGTTACAGTTGTTGCACCTCAATGGTAGAGTGGTTACAGTTGTTGTACCTCAATGATAGAGTGGTTACAGTTGTTGCCCCTCAATGGTAGAGTGGTTACAGTTGTTGCACCTCAATGGTAGAGTGGTTACAGTAGTTGTACCTCAATGGTAGAGTGGTTACAGTTGTTGTACCTCAATGACAGAGTGGTTACAGTTGTTGCATCTCAATGGTAGAGTGGTTACAGTTGTTGCACCTCAATGACAGAGTGGTTACAGTTGTTGCATCTCAATGACAGAGTGATTACAGTTGATGCATCTCAATGGTAGAGTGGTTACAGTTGTTGCACCTCAATGGTAGAGTGATTACAGTTGTACGTCAATGGTATAGTGGTTACAGTTGTTGCATCTCAATGGTATAGTGGTTACAGTTGTTGCCCCTCAATGGTAGAATGGTTACAGTTGTTGTACCTCAATGATAGAGTGATTACAGTTGTTGCACCTCAATGGTAAAGTGGTTACAGTTGTTGCCCCTCTATGGTAGAGTGGTTACAGTTGTTGTACCTCAATGATAGAGTGGTTACAGTTGTTGCCCCTCAATGGTAGAGTGGTTACAGTTGTTGCATCTCAATGACAGAGTGATTACAGTTGATGCATCTCAATGGTAGAGTGGTTACAGTTGTTGCACCTCAATGGTAGAGTGGTTACAGTTGTACCTCAATGGTAGAGTGGTTACAGTTGTTGCATCTCAATGGTAGAGTGGTTACAGTTGTTGTACCTCAATGGTAGAGTGGTTACAGTTGTTGTACCTCAATGACAGAGTGGTTACAGTTGTTGCATCTCAATGGTAGAGTGGTTACAGTTGTTGCCCCTCAATGGTAGAGTTCTTACAGTTGTTGCCCTTCAATGACAGAGTGGTTACAGTTGTTGCACCTCAATGGTAGAGTGGTTACACTTGTTGTACCTCAATGAGAGAGTGGTTACATTTGTTGCATCTCAATGGTAGAGTGGTTACAGTTGTTGCATCTCATGGGTAGAGTGGTTACAGTTGTTGTACCTCAATGGTAGAGTGGTTACAGTTGTTGACCCTCAATTGTAGAGTGGTTACAGTTGTTGCCCTTCAATGACAGAGTGATTACAGTTGATGCATCTCAATGATAGAGTGGTTACAGTTGTTGCCCCTCAATGGTAGAGTGGTTACAGTTGTTACATCTCAATGGTAGAGTGGTTACAGTTGTTGCCCCTCAATGGTAGAGTGGTTACAGTTGTTACATCTCAATGGTAGAGTGGTTACAGTTGTTACATCTCAATGGTAGAGTGGTTACAGTTGTTACTTCTCAATGGTAGAGTGGTTACAGTTGTTGCCCCTCAATGGTAGAGTGGTTACAGTTGTTGCTCCTCAATGGTAGAGTGGTTAAAGTTGTTGTACCTCAATTGTAGAGTGGTTACAGTTGTTGCCCCTCAATGGTAGAGTGGTTACAGTTGTTGCACCTCAATGGTAGAGTGGTTACAGTTGTTGCATCTCAATGGTAGAGTGGTTAGAGTTGTTGCACCTCAATGGTAGAGTGGATACAGTTGTTGCATCTCAATGGTAGAGTGGTTACAGTTGTTGCCCCTCAATGACATAGTGGTTACAGTTGTTGCATCTCAACGGTAGAGTGGTTACAGTTGTTGCCCCTCAGTGGTAGAGTGGTTACAGTTGCTACATCTCAATGGTAGAGTGGTTACAGTTGTTGGCTCTCAATGGTAGAGTGGTTACAGTTGTTGGATCTCAAGGGTAGAGTGGTTACAGTTGTTGCCCTTCAATGGTATAGTGGTTACAGTTGTTGCCTTTCAATGGTAGAGTGGCTACAGTTGTTACATCTCAATGGTAGAGTGGTTACGGTTGTTGCACCTCAATGGTAGAGTTGTTACAGTTGTTGCACCTCAATGGTAGAGTGGTTACAGTTGTACCTCAATGGTAGAGTGGTTACAGTTGTTGCATCTCAATGGTAGAGTGGTTACAGTTGTTGTACCTCAATGGTAGAGTGGTTACAGTTGTTGTACCTCAATGACAGAGTGGTTACAGTTGTTGCATCTCAATGGTAGAGTGGTTACAGTTGTTGCCCCTCAATGGTAGAGTTCTTACAGTTGTTGCCCTTCAATGACAGAGTGGTTACAGTTGTTGCACCTCAATGGTAGAGTGGTTACACTTGTTGTACCTCAATGAGAGAGTGGTTACATTTGTTGCATCTCAATGGTAGAGTGGTTACAGTTGTTGCATCTCATGGGTAGAGTGGTTACAGTTGTTGTACCTCAATGGTAGAGTGGTTACAGTTGTTGACCCTCAATTGTAGAGTGGTTACAGTTGTTGCCCTTCAATGGTAGAGTGGTTACAGTTGTTGCCCTTCAATTGTAGAGTGGTTACAGTTGTTGTACCTCAATGGTAGAGTGGTTACAGTTGTTGCCCTTCAATGACAGAGTGGTTACAGTTGTTTCACCTCAATGGTAGAGTGGTTACAGTTTTTGCATCTCAATGGTAGAGTGGTCATAGTTGTTGCCCCTCAATGGTAGAGTGGTTACAGTTGTTGACCTTCAATGACAGAGTGATTACAGTTGATGCATCTCAATGGTAGAGTGCTTACAGTTGTTGCACCTCAATAGTAGAGTGTTACAGTTGTTGTACCTCAATGGTAGATTGGTTACAGTTGTTGCATCTCAATGGTAGAGTGATTACAGTTGTTGCCCCTCAATGGTAGAGTGGTTACAGTTGTTGCATCTCAATGGTAGAGTGGTTACGGTTGTTGCACCTCAATGGTAGAGTGGTTACAGTTGTTGTACCTCAATGGTAGAGTGGTTACAGTTGTTGTACCTCAATGGTAGAGTGGTTACAGTTGTTGCACCTCAATGCCAGAGTGGTTACAGTTGTTGCACCTCAATGACAGAGTGGTTATGGTTGTTGCATCTCAATGGTAGAGTGGTTATAGATGTTGCACTTCAATGGTAGAGTGGTTATGGTTGTTGCCCTTCAATAATAGAGTGGTTACAGTTGTTGCATCTCAATGGTAGAGTGGTTACAGTTGTTGCCCCTCAATGGTAGATGGTTACAGTTGTTGCACATCAATGATAGAGTGGTTACAGTTGTTGCCCTTCAATGGTATAGTGGTTACAGTTGTTGCCCTTCAATGGTAGAGTGGTTACAGTTGTTGCCCTTCAATGGTAGAGTGGTTACAGTTGTTGCACATCAATGATAGAGTGGTTACAGTTGTTGCCCTTCAATGGTATAGTGGTTACAGTTGTTGCCCCTCAATGGTAGAGTGGCTACAGTTGTTACATCTCAATGGTAGAGTGGTTACGGTTGTTGCACCTCAATGATAGAGTGGTTACAGTTGTTGCATCTCAATGGTAGAGTGGTTACAGTTGTTGCCCTTCAATGGTATAGTGGTTACAGTTGTTGCCCTTCAATTGTAGAGTGGTTACAGTTGTTGTACCTCAATGGTAGAGTGGTTACAGTTGTTGCCCTTCAATGGTAGAGTGGTTACAGTTGTTGCATCTCAATGGTAGAGTGGTTACAGTTGTTGTACCTCAATGGTAGAGTGGTTACAGTTGTTGTACCTCAATGACAGAGTGGTTACAGTTGTTGCATCTCAATGGTAGAGTGGTTACAGTTGTTGCCCTTCAATGGTATAGTGGTTACAGTTGTTGCCCTTCAATTGTAGAGTGGTTACAGTTGTTGTACCTCAATGGTAGAGTGGTTACAGTTGTTGCCCTTCAATGATAGAGTGGTTACAGTTGTTGCCCCTCAATGGTAGAGTGGGTACAGTTGTTGCCCTTCAATGGTAGAGTGGTTACAGTTGTTGCTCTTCAATGGTAGAGTGGTTACAGTTGTTGCCCTTCAATGGTAGAGTGGTTACAGTTGTTGCCCCTCAATGGTAGAGTGGTTACAGTTGTTGCATCTCAATGGTAGAGAGGTTACGGTTGTTGCACCTCAATGGTAGAGTGGTTACAGTTGTTGTACCTCAATGGTAGAGTGGTTACAGTTGTTGTACCTCAATGACAGAGTGGTTACAGTTCTTGTATCTCAATGACAGAGTGATTACAGTTGATGCATCTCAATGGTAGAGTGCTTACAGTTGTTGCACCTCAATAGTAGAGTGTTACAGTTGTTGTACCTCAATGGTAGATTGGTTACAGTTGTTGCATCTCAATGGTAGAGTGGTTACAGTTGTTGCCCCTCAATGGTAGAGTGGTTACAGTTGTTGCATCTCAATGGTAGAGTGGTTACGGTTGTTGCACCTCAATGGTAGAGTGGTTACAGTTGTTGTACCTCAATGGTAGAGTGGTTACAGTTGTTGTACCTCAATGGTAGAGTGGTTACAGTTGTTGCACCTCAATGCCAGAGTGGTTACAGTTGTTGCACCTCAATGACAGAGTGGTTATGGTTGTTGCATCTCAATGGTAGAGTGGTTATAGTTGTTGCACTTCAATGGTAGAGTGGTTATGGTTGTTGCCCTTCAATAATAGAGTGGTTACAGTTGTTGCATCTCAATGGTAGAGTGGTTACAGTTGTTGCCCCTCAATGGTAGATGGTTACAGTTGTTGCACATCAATGGTAGAGTGGTTACAGTTGTTGCCCTCAATGGTAGAGTGGTTACAGTTGTTGCCCTTCAATGGTAGAGTGGTTACAGTTGTTGCCCTTCAATGGTAGAGTGGTTACAGTTGTTGCCTCAATGTAGAGTGGTTACAGTTGTTGCCCTTCAATGGTAGAGTGGTTACAGTTGTTGCCCCTCAATGGTAGAGTGGTTACAGTTGTTGCATCTCAATGGTAGAGTGGTTACAGTTGTTGCACCTCAATGATAGAGTGGTTACAGTTGTTGCATCTCAATGGTAGAGTGGTTACAGTTGTTGCCCTTCAATGGTAGAGTGGTTACAGTTGTTGCCCTTCAATGGTAGAGTGGTTACAGTTGTTGTACCTCAATGGTAGAGTGGTTACAGTTGTTGCCCTCAATGGTAGAGTGGTTACAGTTGTTGCCCCTCAATGGTAGAGTGGTTACAGTTGTTGCCCTTCAATGGTAGAGTGGTTACAGTTGTTGCTCTTCAATGGTAGAGTGGTTACAGTTGTTGCCCTTCAATGGTAGAGTGGTTACAGTTGTTGCCCCTCAATGGTAGAGTGGTTACAGTTGTTGCATCTCAATGGTAGAGTGGTTACGGTTGTTGCACCTCAATGGTAGAGTGGTTACAGTTGTTGTACCTCAATGGTAGAGTGGTTACAGTTGTTGTACCTCAATGACAGAGTGGTTACAGTTCTTGTATCTCAATGACAGAGTGGTTACAGTTGTTGCCCTTCAATGACAGAGTGGTTACAGTTGTTGCACCTCAATGGTAGAGTGGTTACAGTTGTTGTACCTCAATGATAGAGTGGTTACAGTTGTTGCCCCTCAATGGTAGAGTGGTTACAGTTGTTGCACCTCAATGGTAGAGTGGTTACAGTAGTTGTACCTCAATGGTAGAGTGGTTACAGTTGTTGTACCTCAATGACAGAGTGGTTACAGTTGTTGCATCTCAATGGTAGAGTGGTTACAGTTGTTGCACCTCAATGACAGAGTGGTTACAGTTGTTGCATCTCAATGACAGAGTGATTACAGTTGATGCATCTCAATGGTAGAGTGGTTACAGTTGTTGCACCTCAATGGTAGAGTGATTACAGTTGTACGTCAATGGTATAGTGGTTACAGTTGTTGCATCTCAATGGTATAGTGGTTACAGTTGTTGCCCCTCAATGGTAGAATGGTTACAGTTGTTGTACCTCAATGATAGAGTGATTACAGTTGTTGCACCTCAATGGTAAAGTGGTTACAGTTGTTGCCCCTCTATGGTAGAGTGGTTACAGTTGTTGTACCTCAATGATAGAGTGGTTACAGTTGTTGCCCCTCAATGGTAGAGTGGTTACAGTTGTTGCATCTCAATGACAGAGTGATTACAGTTGATGCATCTCAATGGTAGAGTGGTTACAGTTGTTGCACCTCAATGGTAGAGTGGTTACAGTTGTACCTCAATGGTAGAGTGGTTACAGTTGTTGCATCTCAATGGTAGAGTGGTTACAGTTGTTGTACCTCAATGGTAGAGTGGTTACAGTTGTTGTACCTCAATGACAGAGTGGTTACAGTTGTTGCATCTCAATGGTAGAGTGGTTACAGTTGTTGCCCCTCAATGGTAGAGTTCTTACAGTTGTTGCCCTTCAATGACAGAGTGGTTACAGTTGTTGCACCTCAATGGTAGAGTGGTTACACTTGTTGTACCTCAATGAGAGAGTGGTTACATTTGTTGCATCTCAATGGTAGAGTGGTTACAGTTGTTGCATCTCATGGGTAGAGTGGTTACAGTTGTTGTACCTCAATGGTAGAGTGGTTACAGTTGTTGACCCTCAATTGTAGAGTGGTTACAGTTGTTGCCCTTCAATGACAGAGTGATTACAGTTGATGCATCTCAATGGTAGAGTGGTTACAGTTGTTGCCCCTCAATGGTAGAGTGGTTACAGTTGTTACATCTCAATGGTAGAGTGGTTACAGTTGTTGCCCCTCAATGGTAGAGTGGTTACAGTTGTTACATCTCAATGGTAGAGTGGTTACAGTTGTTACATCTCAATGGTAGAGTGGTTACAGTTGTTACTTCTCAATGGTAGAGTGGTTACAGTTGTTGCCCCTCAATGGTAGAGTGGTTACAGTTGTTGCTCCTCAATGGTAGAGTGGTTAAAGTTGTTGTACCTCAATTGTAGAGTGGTTACAGTTGTTGCCCCTCAATGGTAGAGTGGTTACAGTTGTTGCACCTCAATGGTAGAGTGGTTACAGTTGTTGCATCTCAATGGTAGAGTGGTTAGAGTTGTTGCACCTCAATGGTAGAGTGGATACAGTTGTTGCATCTCAATGGTAGAGTGGTTACAGTTGTTGCCCCTCAATGACATAGTGGTTACAGTTGTTGCATCTCAACGGTAGAGTGGTTACAGTTGTTGCCCCTCAGTGGTAGAGTGGTTACAGTTGCTACATCTCAATGGTAGAGTGGTTACAGTTGTTGGCTCTCAATGGTAGAGTGGTTACAGTTGTTGGATCTCAAGGGTAGAGTGGTTACAGTTGTTGCCCTTCAATGGTATAGTGGTTACAGTTGTTGCCTTTCAATGGTAGAGTGGCTACAGTTGTTACATCTCAATGGTAGAGTGGTTACGGTTGTTGCACCTCAATGGTAGAGTTGTTACAGTTGTTGTACCTCAATGGTAGAGTGGTTACAGTTGTACCTCAATGGTAGAGTGGTTACAGTTGTTGCATCTCAATGGTAGAGTGGTTACAGTTGTTGTACCTCAATGGTAGAGTGGTTATATTTGTTGTACCTCAATGACAGAGTGGTTACAGTTGTTGCATCTCAATGGTAGAGTGGTTACAGTTGTTGCCCCTCAATGGTAGAGTTCTTACAGTTGTTGCCCTTCAATGACAGAGTGGTTACAGTTGTTGTACCTCAATGACAGAGTGGTTACAGTTGTTGCATCTCAATGGTAGAGTGGTTACAGTTGTTGCCCCTCAATGGTAGAGTTCTTACAGTTGTTGCCCTTCAATGACAGAGTGGTTACAGTTGTTGCACCTCAATGGTAGAGTGGTTACACTTGTTGTACCTCAATGAGAGAGTGGTTACATTTGTTGCATCTCAATGGTAGAGTGGTTACAGTTGTTGCATCTCATGGGTAGAGTGGTTACAGTTGTTGTACCTCAATGGTAGAGTGGTTACAGTTGTTGACCCTCAATTGTAGAGTGGTTACAGTTGTTGCCCTTCAATGACAGAGTGATTACAGTTGATGCATCTCAATGATAGAGTGGTTACAGTTGTTGCCCCTCAATGGTAGAGTGGTTACAGTTGTTACATCTCAATGGTAGAGTGGTTACAGTTGTTGCCCCTCAATGGTAGAGTGGTTACAGTTGTTACATCTCAATGGTAGAGTGGTTACAGTTGTTACATCTCAATGGTAGAGTGGTTACAGTTGTTACTTCTCAATGGTAGAGTGGTTACAGTTGTTGCCCCTCAATGGTAGAGTGGTTACAGTTGTTGCTCCTCAATGGTAGAGTGGTTAAAGTTGTTGTACCTCAATTGTAGAGTGGTTACAGTTGTTGCCCCTCAATGGTAGAGTGGTTACAGTTGTTGCACCTCAATGGTAGAGTGGTTACAGTTGTTGCATCTCAATGGTAGAGTGGTTAGAGTTGTTGCACCTCAATGGTAGAGTGGATACAGTTGTTGCATCTCAATGGTAGAGTGGTTACAGTTGTTGCCCCTCAATGACATAGTGGTTACAGTTGTTGCATCTCAACGGTAGAGTGGTTACAGTTGTTGCCCCTCAGTGGTAGAGTGGTTACAGTTGCTACATCTCAATGGTAGAGTGGTTACAGTTGTTGGCTCTCAATGGTAGAGTGGTTACAGTTGTTGGATCTCAAGGGTAGAGTGGTTACAGTTGTTGCCCTTCAATGGTATAGTGGTTACAGTTGTTGCCTTTCAATGGTAGAGTGGCTACAGTTGTTACATCTCAATGGTAGAGTGGTTACGGTTGTTGCACCTCAATGGTAGAGTTGTTACAGTTGTTGCACCTCAATGGTAGAGTGGTTACAGTTGTTGTACCTCAATGGTAGAGTGGTTACAGTTGTTGTACCTCAATGACAGAGTGGTTACATTTGTTGCATCTCAATGGTAGAGTGGTTACAGTTGTTGCCCCTCAATGGTAGAGTGCTTACAGTTGTTGCCCTTCAATGACAGAGTGGTTACAGTTGTTGCATCTCAATGGTAGAGTGGTTACAGTTGTTGCCCCTCAATGGTAGAGTGGTTACAGTTGTTGTACCTCAATGATAGAGTGATTACAGTTGATGCACCTCAATGGTAGAGTGGTTACAGTTGTTGCCCCTCAATGATAGAGTGGTTACAGTTGTTGTACCTCAATGATAGAGTGGTTACAATTGTTGCATCTCAATGGTAGAGTGGTTACAGTTGTTGCATCTCAAGGGTAGAGTGGTTACAGTTGTTGTACCTCAATGACAGAGTGGTTACAGTTGTTGCACCTCAATGACAGAGTGGTTATGGTAGTTACATCTCAATGGTAGAGTGGATATAGTTGTTGCACTTCAATGGTAGAGTGGTTATGGTTGTTGCCCTTCAATAACAGAGTGGTTACAGTTGTTGCATCTCAATGATAGAGTGGTTACAGTTGTTGCCCCTCAATGGTAGAGTGGTTACAGTTGTTGCCCTTCAATGGTAGAGTGGTTACAGTTGTTGCACATCAATGATAGAGTGGTTACAGTTGTTGCCCTTCAATGGTATAGTGGTTACAGTTGTTGCCTTTCAATGGTAGAGTGGCTACAGTTGTTACATCTCAATGGTAGAGTGGTTACGGTTGTTGCACCTCAATGGTAGAGTGGTTACAGTTTTTGCATCTCAATGGTAGAGTGGTTACAGTTGTTGCCCTTCAATAGTAGAGTGGTTAGAGTTGTTGCCCTTCAATGGTAGAGTGGTTACGGTTGTTGCACCTCAATGGTAGAGTTGTTACAGTTGTTGTACCTCAATGACAGAGTGGTTACAGTTGTTGTATCTCAATGACAGAGTGGTTACAGTTGTTGCCCTCAATGACAGAGTGGTTACAGTTGTTGCACCTCAATGGTAGAGTGGTTACAGTTGTTGTACCTCAATGGTAGAGTGGTTACAGTTGTTGCCCCTCAATGGTAGAGTGGTTACAGTTGTACCTCAATGGTAGAGTGGTTACAGTTGTTGCACCTCAATGGTAGAGTGGTTACAGTTGTTGCACCTCAATGGTAGAGTGGTTACAGTTGTTGCCCCTCAATGGTAGAGTGGTTACAGTTGTTGCCCCTCAATGGTAGAGTGGTTACAGTTGTTGCACCTCAATGGTAGAGTGGTTACAGTTGTTGCACCTCAATGGTAGAGTGGTTACAGTTGTTGCACCTCAATGGTAGAGTGGTTACAGTTGTTGTACCTCAATGACAGAGTGGTTACAGTTGTTGCATCTCAATGGTAGAGTGGTTACAGTTGTTGCCCCTCAATGGTAGAGTGGTTACAGTTGTTGCCCTTCAATGACAGAGTGGTTACAGTTGTTGCACCTCAATGGTAGAGTGGTTACAGTTGTTGCACCTCAATGGTAGAGTGGTTACAGTTGTTGCACCTCAATGGTAGAGTGGTTACAGTTGTTGCCCCTCAATGGTAGAGTGGTTACAGTTGTTGCACCTCAATGGTAGAGTGGTTACAGTTGTTGCACCTCAATGGTAGAGTGGTTACAGTTGTTGCCCCTCAATGGTAGAGTGGTTACAGTTGTTGTACCTCAATGATAGAGTGGTTACAGTTGTTGCATCTCAATGGTAGAGTGGTTACAGTTGTTGCATCTCAAGGGTAGAGTGGTTACAGTTGTTGTACCTCAATGACAGAGTGGTTACAGTTGTTGCACCTCAATGACAGAGTGGTTATGGTTGTTGCATCTCAATGGTAGAGTGGATATAGTTGTTGCACTTCAATGGTAGAGTGGTTATGGTTGTTGCCCTTCAATAACAGAGTGGTTACAGTTGTTGCATCTCAATGATAGAGTGGTTACAGTTGTTGCCCCTCAATGGTAGAGTGGTTACAGTTGTTGCCCCTCAATGGTAGAGTGGTTACAGTTGTTGCCCTTCAATGGTATAGTGGTTACAGTTGTTGCCTTTCAATGGTAGAGTGGCTACAGTTGTTACATCTCAATGGTAGAGTGGTTACGGTTGTTGCACCTCAATGGTAGAGTGGTTACAGTTGTTGCATCTCAATGGTAGAGTGGTTACAGTTGTTGCCCTTCAATAGTAGAGTGGTTAGAGTTGTTGCCCTTCAATGGTAGAGTGGTTACGGTTGTTGCACCTCAATGGTAGAGTTGTTACAGTTGTTGTACCTCAATGACAGAGTGGTTACAGTTGTTGTATCTCAATGACAGAGTGGTTACAGTTGTTGACCTTCAATGACAGAGTGGTTACAGTTGTTGCACCTCAATGGTAGAGTGGTTACAGTTGTTGTACCTCAATGATAGAGTGGTTACAGTTGTTGCCCCTCAATGGTAGAGTGGTTACAGTTGTTGCACCTCAATGGTAGAGTGGTTGCAGTTGTTGTACCTCAATGGTAGAGTGGTTACAGTTGTTGTACCTCAATGACAGAGTGGTTACAGTTGTTGCATCTCAATGGTAGAGTGGTTACAGTTTTTGCACCTCAATGACAGAGTGGTTACAGTTGTTGCATCTCAATGGTAGAGTGGTTACAGTTGTTGTACCTCAATGGTAGAGTGGTTACAGTTGTTGTACCTCAATGACAGAGTGGTTACAGTTGTTGCATCTCAATGGTTGAGTGGTTACAGTTGTTGCATCTCAATGGTATTGTGGTTACAGTTGTTGCCCCTCAATGGTTGAGTGGTTACAGTTGTTGCATCTTAATGGTAGAGTGGTTATAGTTGTTGCATCTCAATGGTAGAGTTGTTACAGTTGTTGCCCCTCAATGGTAGAGTGGTTACAGTTGTTGCCCCTCAATGGTAGAGTGGTTACAGTTGTTGCCCCTCAATGGTAGAGTGGTTACATTTGTTACATCTCAATGGTAGAGTGGTTACAGTTGTTGCATCTCAATGGTAGAGTGTTTACAGTTGTTGTACCTCAATGGTAGAGTGGTTACAGTTGGTGTACCTCAATGACAGAGTGGTTACAGTTGTTGCATCTCAATGGTAGAGTGGTTACAGTTGTTGCATCTCAATGGTATTGTGGTTACAGTTGTTGCCCCTCAATGGTAGAGTGGTTACAGTTGTTGCATCTCAATGGTAGAGTGGTTATAGTTGTTGCATCTCAATGGTAGAGTTGTTACAGTTGTTGCCCCTCAATGGTAGAGTGGTTACAGTTGTTGCCCCTCAATGGTAGAGTGGTTACAGTTGTTACATATCAATGGTAGAGTGGTTACAGTTGTTGCCTCTCAATGATAGAGTGCTTACAGTTGTTGTACCTCAATGGTAGAGTGGTTATAGTTGTTGTACCTCAATGACAGAGTGGTTACAGTTGTTGCATCTCAATGGTAGAGTGGTTACAGTTGTTGCCCCTCAATGGTAGAGTGGTTACAGTTGTTGCGCTTCAATGACAGAGTGGTTACAGTTGTTGCTCCTCAATGGTAGAGTGTTTACAGTTGTTGTACCTCAATGATAGAGTGGTTACATTTGTTTCATCTCAATGGTAGAGTGGTTACAGTTGTTGCCCCTCAATGGTAGAGTGGTTACAGTTTTTGCCCTTCAATGACAGAGTGATTACAGTTGATGAATCTCAATGGTAGAGTGGTTACAGTTGTTGCACCTCAATGGTAGAGTGGTTACAGTTGTTGTACCTCAATGGTAGAGTGGTTACAGTTGTTGTACCTCAATGGTAGAGTGATACAGTTGTTGTACCTCAATGGTAGAGTGGTTACATTTGTTGCATCTCAATGGTAGAGTGGTTACAGTTGTTGCCCCTCAATGGTAGAGTGGTTACAGTTGTTGCATCTCAATGGTAGAGTGGTTACGGTTGTTGCACCTCAATGGTAGAGTGGTTACAGTTGTTGTTCCTCAATGGTAGAGTGGTTACAGTTGTTGTACCTCAATAGTAGAGTGGTTACAGTTGTTGCACCTCAATGACAGAGTGGTTACAGTTGTTGCACCTCAATGACAGAGTGGTTATGGTTGTTGCATCTCAATGGTAGAGTGGTTACAGTTGTTGCACTTCAATGGTAGAGTGGTTACAGTTGTTGCACATCAATGATAGAGTGGTTACAGTTGTTGCCCTTCAATGGTATAGTGGTTACAGTTGTTGCCCTTCAATGGTAGAGTGGTTACAGTTGTTGCCCTTCAATGGTAGAGTGGTTACAGTTGTTGCACATCAATGATAGAGTGGTTACAGTTGTTGCCCTTCAATGGTAGAGTGGCTACAGTTGTTACATCTCAATGGTAGAGTGGTTACGGTTGTTGCACCTCAATGGTAGAGTTGTTACAGTTGTTGCATCTCAATGGTAGAGTGGTTACAGTTGTTGCCCTTCAATGGTAGAGTGGTTACAGTTGTTGCCCTTCAATGGTAGAGTGGTTACAGTTGTTGTACCTCAATGGTAGAGTGGCTACAGTTGTTGCCCTTCAATGGTAGAGTGGTTACAGTTGTTGCCCCTCAATGGTAGAGTGGTTACAGTTGTTGCCCTTCAATGGTAGAGTGGTTACAGTTGTTGCCCTTCAATGGTAGAGTGGTTACAGTTGTTGCCCTTCAATGGTAGAGTGGTTACAGTTGTTGCCCCTCAATGGTAGAGTGGTTACAGTTGTTACATCTCAATGGTAGAGTGGTTACGGTTGTTGCACCTCAATGGTAGAGTGGTTACAGTTGTTGTACCTCAATGGTAGAGTGGTTACAGTTGTTGTACCTCAATGACAGAGTGGTTACAGTTGTTGTATCTCAATGACAGAGTGGTTACAGTTGTTGCCCTTCAATGACAGAGTGGTTACAGTTGTTGTACCTCAATGGTAGAGTGGTTACAGTTGTTGTACCTCAATGATAGAGTGGTTACAGTTGTTGCCCCTCAATGGTAGAGTGGTTACAGTTGTTGCACCTCAATGGTAGATTGGTTACAGTTGTTGTACCTCAATGGTAGAGTGGTTACAGTTGTTGTACCTCAATGGTAGAGTGATACAGTTGTTGTACCTCAATGGTAGAGTGGTTACATTTGTTGCATCTCAATGGTAGAGTGGTTACAGTTGTTGCCCCTCAATGGTAGAGTGTTTACAGTTGTTGCATCTCAATGGTAGAGTGGTTACGGTTGTTGCACCTCAATGGTAGAGTGGTTACAGTTGTTGTTCCTCAATGGTAGAGTGGTTACAGTTGTTGTACCTCAATAGTAGAGTGGTTACAGTTGTTGCACCTCAATGACAGAGTGGTTACAGTTGTTGCACCTCAATGACAGAGTGGTTATGGTTGTTGCATCTCAATGGTAGAGTGGTTATAGTTGTTGCACTTCAATGGTAGAGTGGTTACAGTTGTTGCACATCAATGATAGAGTGGTTACAGTTGTTGCCCTTCAATGGTATAGTGGTTACAGTTGTTGCCCTTCAATGGTAGAGTGGTTACATTTGTTGCCCTTCAATGGTAGAGTGGTTACAGTTGTTGCACATCAATGATAGAGTGGTTACAGTTGTTGCCCTTCAATGGTAGAGTGGCTACAGTTGTTACATCTCAATGGTAGAGTGGTTACGGTTGTTGCCCTTCAATGGTAGAGTGGTTACAGTTGTTGCCCCTCAATGGTAGAGTGGTTACAGTTGTTGCCCTTCAATGGTAGAGTGGTTACAGTTGTTGCCCTTCAATGGTAGAGTGGTTACAGTTGTTGCCCTTCAATGGTAGAGTGGTTACAGTTGTTGCCCCTCAATGGTAGAGTGGTTACAGTTGTTACATCTCAATGGTAGAGTGGTTACGGTTGTTGCACCTCAATGGTAGAGTGGTTACAGTTGTTGTACCTCAATGGTAGAGTGGTTACAGTTGTTGTACCTCAATGACAGAGTGGTTACAGTTGTTGTATCTCAATGACAGAGTGGTTACAGTTGTTGCCCTTCAATGACAGAGTGGTTACAGTTGTTGTACCTCAATGGTAGAGTGGTTACAGTTGTTGTACCTCAATGATAGAGTGGATACAGTTGTTGCCCCTCAATGGTAGAGTGGTTACAGTTGTTGCACCTCAATGGTAGAGTGGTTACAGTTGTTGTACCTCAATGGTAGAGTGGTTACAGTTGTTGCATCTCAATGGAAGAGTGGTTACAGTTGTTGCACCTCAATGACAGAGTGGTTACAGCTGTTGCATCTCAATGACAGAGTGATTACAGTTGATGCATCTCAATGGTAGAGTGGTTACAGTTGTTGCACCTCAATGGTAGAGTGGTTACAGTTGTACCTCAATGGTAGAGTGGTTACAGTTGTTGCATCTCAATGGTATAGTGGTTACAGTTGTTGCCCCTCAATGTTAGAGTGGTTACAGTTGTTGCATCTCAATGGTAGATTGGTTACAGTTGGTGCATCTCAATGGTAGAGTTGTTACAGTTGTTGCCCCTCAATGGTAGAGTGGTTACAGTTGTTGCCCCTCAATCGTAGAGTGGTTACAGTTGTTACATCTCAATGGTAGAGTGGTTACAGTTGTTGAATCTCAATGGTAGAGTGGTTACAGTTGTTGTACCTCAATGGTAGAGTGGTTACAGTTGTTGTACCTCAATGACAGAGTGGTTACAGTTGTTGCATCTCAATGGTAGAGTGGTTACAGTTGTTGCCCCTCAATGGTAGAGTGCTTACAGTTGTTGCCCTTCAATGACATAGTGGTTACAGTTGTTGCACCTCAATGGTAGAGTGGTTACAGTTGTTGTACCTCAATGATAGAGTGATTACAGTTGTTGCACCTCAATGGTAGAGTGGTTACAGTTGTTGCCCCTCAATGGTAGAGTGGTTACAGTTGTTGCATCTCAATGGTAGAGTAGTTACAGTTGTTGCCCCTCAATGGTAGAGTGGTTACAGTTGTTGCCCTTCAATGACAGAGTGATTACTCTTGATGCATCTCAATGGTAGAGTGGTTACAGTTGTTGCACCTCAATGGTAGAGTGGTTACAGTTGTTGTACCTCAATGGTAGAGTGGTTACAGTTGTTGCCCCTCAATGGTAGAGTGGTTACAGTTGTTGTACCTCAATGGTAGAGTGGTTACATTTATTGCACCTCAATGATAGAGTGGTTACAGTTGTTGCCCCTCAATGGTAGAGTGGTTACAGTTGTTGTACCTCAATGGTAGAGTGGTTACAGTTGTTGCATCTCAATGGTAGAGTGGTTACAGTTGTTGCCCTTCAATGGTAGAGTGGTTACAGTTGTTACATCTCAATGGTAGAGTCGTTACGGTTGTTGCACCTCAATGGTAGAGTGGTTACAGTTGTTGCCCCTCAATGGTAGAGTGGTTACAGTTGTTGCCCTTCAATGGTAGAGTGGTTACAGTTTTTGCCCTTCAATGGTAGCGTGGTTACACTTGTTGCCCCTCAATGGTAGAGTGGTTACAGTTGTTGCCCCTCAATGGTAGAGTGGTTACAGTTGTTACATCTCAATGGTAGAGTGGTTACGGTTGTTGCCCCTCAATGACAGAGTGGTTACAGTTGTTGCCCCTCAATGGTAGAGTGGTTATAGTTGTTGCCCCTCAAAGGTAGAGTGGTTACAGTTGTTGCACCTCAATGGTAAAGTGGTTACAGTTGTTGCCCCTCAAAGACAGAGTTGTTACAGTTGTTGCCCTTCAATGATTTGTATCCCATTAGGGGAGTGAGATTCTCTCATGTGAGGAGGCTATGCAGATGGCTGCAGAAGGTCGGTGATAGTACTCAGTTGCACCCGGTATTTTCCTCCACCAACAATAGCTGGATCGAAAGTCGCCATTTTACCTAAGCTGTGGGTGCAACGCTAAACCCCCAAAACAAATGCAAATGCCTCAGATGGACCAGTTAAGGTTATAGCCACATATCCAATTTATTTATCTAGCTGGTCTGTGACATCCTTACAACAACCTCTAGTTGGTCTGTGACATCCGTAAAACAACATCTAGCTGATCTGTGACATACATACAACATCTAGCTTGTCTGTGACATCCTTACAACAACATCTAGCTGGTCTGTGACATCCTTACAACAACCTCTAGCTGGTCTGTGACATCCTTACAACAACATCTAGCTGATATGTGACATACTTACAACTTCTAGCTGGTATGTGACATCCTTACAACAACCTCTAGCTGGTCTGTGACATCCTTACAACAACATCTAGCTGGTCTGTGACATCCTTACAACATCTAGCTGATCTGTGACATCCTAACAACATCTAGCTGGTCTGTGACATCCTTACAACATCTAGCTGGTCTGTGACATCCTTACAACATCTAGCTGGTCTGTGACATCCTTACAACCTCTAGCTGGTCTGTGACATCCTTACAACAACCTCTAGCTGGTCTGTGACATCCTTACAACAACATCTAGCTGATCTGTGACATCCTTACAACAACATCTAGCTGATCTGTGACATCCTTACAACATCTAGCTGATCTGTGACATCCTTACAACATCTAGCTGGTCTATCGCATCCTTACAACAACATCTAGCTGGTATGTGACATCCTTACAACATCTAGCTGGTCTGTGACATCCTTACAACAACATCTAGCTGGTCTGTGACATCCTTACAACATCTAGCTGGTATGTGACATCCCTACAACATCTAGCTGGTCTGTGACATCCTTACAACATCTAGCTGGTCTGTGACATCCTTACAACATCTAGCTGGTATGTGACATCCTTACAACATCTAGCTGGTCTGTGACATCCTTACAACATCTAGCTGGTCTGTGACATCCTTACAACATCTAGCTGGTATGTGACATCCTTACAACATCTAGCTGGTCTGTGACATCCTTACAACATCTAGCTGGTCTGTGACATCCTTACAACATCTAGCTGGTCTGTGACATCCTTACAACATCTAGCTGGTCTGTGACATCCTTACAATAACCTCTAGCTGGTATGTGGCATCCTTGCAACATCTAGCTGGTATGTGACATCCTTACAACATCTAGCTGGTCTGTGACATCCTTACAACATCTAGCTGATCTGTGACATCCTTACAACATCTAGCTGGTCTGTGACAACCTTACAACATCTAGCTGGTATGTGACATCCTTACAACCTCTAGCAGGTCTGTGACATCCTTACGACATCATCGAGCTGATCTGTGACATACTTACAACATCTAGCTGGTCTGTGACATCCGTACAACATCTAGCTGGTCTGTGAAATCCTTACAACATATAGCTGGTCTGTGACATCCTTACAACATATAGTTGGTATGTGACATCCTTACAACAACATCTAGCTGATCTGTGACATACTTACAACATCTAGCTGGTCTGTGACATCCTTACAACCTCTAGCTGGTCTGTGACATCCTTACAACAATCTCTAGCTGGTCTGTGACATCCTTACAACATCTAGCTGGTCTGTGACATCCTTACAACAACCTCTAGCTGGTCTGTGACATCCTTACAACAACATCTAGCTGATCTGTGACATCCTTACAACAACATCTAGCTGATCTGTGACATCCTTACAACATCTAGCTGGTCTGTGACATCCTTACAACAACATCTAGCTGATCTGTGACATCCTTACAACATCTAGCTGGTCTGTGACATCCTTACAACAACATCTAGCTGGTCTGTGACATCCTTACAACAACCTCTAGCTGGTCTGTGGCATCCTTACAACAACCTCTAGCTGGTATGTGACATCCTTACAACATCTAGCTGGTCTGTGACATCCTTACAACAACATCTAGCTGGTCTGTGACATCCTTACAACATCTAGCTGGTATGTAACATCCTTACAACATCTAGCTGGTCTGTGACATCCTTACAACATCTAGCTGGTCTGTGACATCCTTACAACATCTAGCTGGTCTGTGACATCCTTACAACATCTAGCTGGTCTGTGACATCCTTACAACATCTAGCTGGTATGTGACATCATTACAACATCTAGCTGGTCTGTGACATCCTTACAACATCTAGCTGGTCTGGGACACCCTTACAACAACCTCTAGCTGGTATGTGGCATCCTTGCAACATCTAGCTGGTATATGACATCATTACAACATCTAGCTGGTCTGTGACATCCTTACAACATCTAGCTGATCTGTGACATCCTTACAACATCTAGCTGGTCTGTGACATCCTTACAACATCTAGCTGGTCTGTGACATCCTTACAACCTCTAGCAGGTATGTGACATCCTTACGACATCATCGAGCTGATCTGTGACATACTTACAACATCTAGCTGGTCTGTGACATCCTTACAACATCTAGCTTGTCTGTGACATCCTTGCAACATATAGCTGGTCTGTGACATCCTTACAACATATAGTTGGTATGTGACATCCTTACAACAACATCTAGCTGATCTGTGACATACTTACAACATCTAGCTGGTCTGTGACATCCTTACAACCTCTAGCTGGTCTGTGACATCCTTACAACAACCTCTAGCTGGTCTGTGACATCCTTACAACATCTAGCTGGTCTGTGACATCCTTACGACATCATCGAGCTGATATGTGACATCCTTACAACCTCTAGCTGGTCTGTGACATCCTTACAACATCTAGCTGGTCTGTGACATCCTTACAACATATAGCTGGTCTGTGACATCCTTACAACATATAGTGGTATGTGACATCCTTACAACAACATCTAGCTGATCTGTGACATACTTACAACCTCTAGCTGGTCTGTGACATCCTTACAACATCTAGCTGGTCTGTGACATCCTTACGACATCATCGAGCTGATCTGTGACATACTTACAACCTCTATCTGGTCTGTGACATCCTTACAACATCTAGCTGGTCTGTGACATCCTTACAACATATAGCTGGTCTGTGACATCCTTACAACATATAGTTTTGGTATGTGACATCCTTACAACAACATCTAGCTGGTCTGTGATATCCTTACGACATCTAGCTGGTCTGTGACATCCTTTCAACATCTTGCTGGTCTGTGACATCATTACAACAACATCTAGCTGGTCTGTGACATCCTTACAACATCTAGCTGGTCTGTGACATCCTTACAACATCTAGCTGGTCTGTGACATCCTTACAACATCTAGCTGGTCTGTGACATCCTTACAACATCTAGCTGGTCTGTGACATCCTTACAACATCTAGCTGGTCTGTGACATTACATCTAGCTGGTCTGTGACATACTTACAACAACCTCTAGCTGGTCTGTGACATTCTTACAACATCTAGCTGGTCTGTGACATCCTTACAACATCTAGCTGGTCTGTGACATCCTTACAACATCTAGCTGGTCTGTGACATCCTTACAACAACATCTAGCTGGTCTGTGGCATCCTTATAACAACATCTAGCTGGTCTGTGACATCCTTACAACAACATCTAGCTGGTCTGTGACATCCTTACAACATCTAGCTGGTCTGTGACATCCTTACAACAACATCTAGCTGGTCTGTGACATCCTTACAACATCTAGCTGGTCTGTGACATCCTTACAACATCTAGCTGATCTGTGACATCCTTACAACATCTAGCTGGTCTGTGACATCCTTACAACATCTAGCTGGTCTGTGACATCCTTACAACATCTAGCTGGTCTATGTCATCCTTACAACATCTAACTGGTCTGTGACATCCTTAAAACATCTAGCTGGTCTGTGACATCCTTACAACAACATCTAGCTGGTCTGTGACATCCTTACAACATCTAGCTGGTCTGTGACATCCTTACAACAACATCTAGCTGGTCTGTGACATCCTTACAACAACATATAGCTGGTCTGTGACATCCTTACAACATCTAGCTGGTCTGTGACATCCTTAAAACAACATCTAGCTGGTCTGTGACATCCTTACAACAACATCATCTAGCTGGTCTGTGACATCCTTACAACATCTAGCTGGTCTGTGACATCCTTACATCAACCTCTAACTGGTCTGTGACATACTTACAACAACCTCTAGCTGGTATGTGGCATCCTTGCAACATCTAGCTGGTCTGTGACATCCTTACATCTAGCTGGTCTGTGACATCCTTACAACCTCTAGCTGGTCTGTGACATCCTTACAACTCTAGCTGGTCTGTGACATCCTTACAACAACATCTAGCTGGTCTGTGACATCCTTACAACAACATCTAGCTGGTCTGTGACATCCTTCCAACAACCTCTAGCTGGTCTGTGACATCCTTACAACATCTAGCTGGTCTGTGACATACTTACAACATCTAGCTGGTCTGTGACATCCTTACAACATTTAGCTGGTCTGTGACATCCTTACAACATCTAGCTGGTCTCTGACATCCTTACAACAACCTCTAGCAGGTCTGTGACATCCTTACAACATCTAGCTGGTCTGTGACATCCTTACAATAACATATAGCTGGTCTGTGACATCCTTACAACAACCTCTAGCTGGTCTGTGACATCCTTACAACATCTAGCTGGTCTGTGACATCCTTACAACAACCTCTAGTTGGTCTGTGACATCCTTACAACAACATCTAGCTGGTCTGTGACATCCTTACATCAACCTCTAGCTGGTCTGTGACATCCTTACATCAACCTCTAGCTGGTCTGTGACATCCTTACAACAACATCTAGCTGATATGTGACATTCTTACAACATTTACCTAGTCTGTGACATACTTACAACATCTAGCTGGTCTGTGACATCCTTACAACATTTAGCTGGTCTGTGACATCCTTACAACATCTAGCTGGTCTATGGCATCCTTACAACAACATCTAGCTGGTATGTGACATCCTTACAACATCTAGCTGGTCTGTGACATCCTTACAACAACATCTAGCTGGTCTGTGACATCCTTACAACATCTAGCTGGTATGTGACATCCCTACAACATCTAGCTGGTCTGTGACATCCTTACAACATCTAGCTGGTCTGTGACATCCTTACAACATCTAGCTGGTCTGTGACATCCTTACAACATCTAGCTGGTCTGTGACATCCTTACAACATCTAGCTGGTCTGTGACATCCTTACAACATCTAGCTGGTCTGTGACATCCTTACAACATCTAGCTGGTATGTGACATCCTTACAACATCTAGCTGGTCTGTGACATCCTTACAACATCTAGCTGGTCTGTGACATCCTTACAACATCTAGCTGGTCTGTGACATCCTTACAACATCTAGCTGGTCTGTGACATCCTTACAACAACCTCTAGCTGGTCTGTGGCATCCTTGCAACATCTAGCTGTTATGTGACATCCTTACAACATCTAGCTGGTCTGTGACATCCTTACAACATCTAGCTGATCTGTGACATCCTTACAACATCTAGCTGGTCTGTGACATCCTTACAACATCTAGCTGGTATGTGACATCCTTACAACCTCTAGCAGGTCTGTGACATCCTTACGACATCATCGAGCTGATCTGTGACATACTTACAACATCTAGCTGGTCTGTGACATCCATACAACATCTAGCTGGTCTGTGACATCCTTACAACATATAGCTGGTCTGTGACATCCTTACAACATATAGTTGGTATGTGACATCCTTACAACAACATCTAGCTGATCTGTGACATACTTACAACATCTAGCTGGTCTGTGACATCCTTACAACCTCTAGCTGGTCTGTGACATACTTACAACAATCTCTAGCTGGTCTGTGACATCCTTACAACATCTAGCTGGTCTGTGACATCCTTACAACAACCTCTAGCTGGTCTGTGACATCCTTACAACAACATCTAGCTGATCTGTGACATCCTTACAACATCTAGCTGGTCTGTGACATCCTTACAACCTCTAGCTGGTCTGTGACATACTTACAACATCTAGCTGGTCTGTGACATCCTTACAACCTCTAGCTGGTCTGTGACATCCTTACAACAATCTCTAGCTGGTCTGTGACATCCTTACAACATCTAGCTGGTCTGTGACATCCTTACAACAACCTCTAGCTGGTCTGTGACATCCTTACAACAACATCTAGCTGATCTGTGACATCCTTACAACAACATCTAGCTGATCTGTGACATCCTTACAACATCTAGCTGGTCTGTGACATCCTTACAACAACATCTAGCTGATCTGTGACATCCTTACAACATCTAGCTGGTCTGTGACATCCTTACAACAACATCTAGCTGGTCTGTGACATCCTTACAACAACCTCTAGCTGGTCTGTGGCATCCTTACAACAACCTCTAGCTGGTATGTGACATCCTTACAACATCTAGCTGGTCTGTGACATCCTTACAACAACATCTAGCTGGTCTGTGACATCCTTACAACATCTAGCTGGTATGTAACATCCTTACAACATCTAGCTGGTCTGTGACATCCTTACAACATCTAGCTGGTCTGTGACATCCTTACAACATCTAGCTGGTCTGTGACATCCTTACAACATCTAGCTGGTCTGTGACATCCTTACAACATCTAGCTGGTCTGTGACATCCTTACAACATCTAGCTGGTCTGTGACATCCTTACAACATCTAGCTGGTCTGTGACATCCTTACAACATCTAGCTGGTATGTGGCATCCTTGCAACATCTAGCTGGTATGTGACATCCTTACAACATCTAGCTGGTCTGTGACATCCTTACAACATCTAGCTGGTCTGTGACATCCTTACAACATCTAGCTGGTCTGTGACATCCTTACAACATCTAGCTGGTCTGTGACATCCTTACAACCTCTAGCTGGTATGTGACATCCTTACAACATCATCGAGCTGATCTGTGACATACTTACAACATCTAGCTGGTCTGTGACATCCTTACAACATCTAGCTGGTCTGTGACATCCTTACAACATATAGCTGGTCTGTGACATCCTTACAACATCTAGTTGGTCTGTGACATCCTTACAACAACATCTAGCTGATCTGTGACATCCTTACAACATCTAGCTGGTCTGTGACATCCTTACAACCTCTAGCTGGTCTGTGACATCCTTACAACAACCTCTAGCTGGTCTGTGACATCCTTACAACATCTAGCTGGTCTGTGACATCCTTACAACAACATCTAGCTGGTCTGTGACATCCTTACAACCTCTAGCTGGTCTGTGACATCCTTACAACATCTAGCTGGTCTGTGACATCCTTACAACATCTAGCTGGTCTGTGACATCCTTACAACATCTAGCTGGTATGTGACATCCTTACAACATCTAGCTGGTCTGTGACATCCTTACAACATCTAGCTGGTCTGTGACATCCTTACAACATCTAGCTGGTCTGTGACATCCTTACAACATCTAGCTGGTCTGTGACATCCTTACAACATCTAGCTGGTCTGTGACATCCTTACAACATCTAGCTGGTCTGGGACACCCTTACAACAACCTCTAGCTGGTATGTGGCATCCTTGCAACATCTAGCTGGTATGTGACATCATTACAACATCTAGCTGGTCTGTGACATCCTTACAACATCTAGCTGATCTGTGACATCCTTACAACATCTAGCTGGTCTGTGACATCCTTACAACATCTAGCTGGTCTGTGACATCCTTACAACCTCTAGCAGGTATGTGACATCCTTACGACATCATCGAGCTGATCTGTGACATACTTACAACATCTAGCTGGTCTGTGACATCCTTACAACATCTAGCTGGTCTGTGACATCCTTACAACATATAGCTGGTCTCTGACATCCTTACAACATATAGTTGGTATGTGACATCCTTATAACAACATCTAGCTGATCTGTGACATACTTACAACATCTAGCTGGTCTGTGACATCCTTACAACCTCTAGCTGGTCTGTGACATCCTTACAACAACCTCTAGCTGGTCTGTGACATCCTTACAACATCTAGCTGGTCTGTGACATCCTTACGACATCATCGAGCTGATCTGTGACATCCTTACAACCTCTAGCTGGTCTGTGACATCCTTACAACATCTAGCTGGTCTGTGACATCCTTACAACATATAGCTGGTCTTTGACATCCTTACAACATATAGTTGGTATGTGACATCCTTACAACAACATCTAGCTGATCTGTGACATACTTACAACCTCTAGCTGGTCTGTGACATCCTTACAACATCTAGCTGGTCTGTGACATCCTTACGACATCATCGAGCTGATCTGTGACATACTTACAACCTCTATCTGGTCTGTGACATCCTTACAACATCTAGCTGGTCTGTGACATCCTTACAACATATAGCTGGTCTGTGACATCCTTACAACATATAGTTTTGGTATGTGACATCCTTACAACAACATCTAGCTGGTCTGTGATATCCTTACGACATCTAGCTGGTCTGTGACATCCTTTCAACATCTTGCTGGTCTGTGACATCATTACAACAACATCTAGCTGGTCTGTGACATCCTTACAACATCTAGCTGGTCTGTGACATCCTTACAACATCTAGCCGGTCTGTGACATCCTTACAACATCTAGCTGGTCTGTGACATCCTTACAACATCTAGCTGGTCTGTTACATCCTTACAACAACATCTAGCTGGTCTGTGACATACTTACAACAACCTCTAGCTGGTCTGTGACATTCTTACAACATCTAGCTGGTCTGTGACATCCTTACAACATCTAGCTGGTCTGTGACATCCTTACAACATCTAGCTGGTCTGTGACATCCTTACAACAACATCTAGCTGGTCTGTGACATCCTTACAACAACATCTAGCTGGTCTGTGACATCCTTACAACAACATCTAGCTGGTCTGTGACATCCTTACTACATCTAGCTGGTCTGTGACATCCTTACAACAACATCTAGCTGGTCTGTGACATCCTTACAACATCTAGCTGGTCTGTGACATCCTTACAACATCTAGCTGATCTGTGACATCCTTACAACATCTAGCTGGTCTGTGACATCCTTACAACATCTAGCTGGTCTGTGACATCCTTACAACATCTAGCTGGTCTATGACATCCTTACAACATCTAACTGGTCTGTGACATCCTTAAAACATCTAGCTGGTCTGTGACATCCTTACAACAACATCTAGCTGGTCTGTGACATCCTTACAACATCTAGCTGGTCTGTGACATCCTTACAACAACATCTAGCTGGTCTGTGACATCCTTACAACAACATATAGCTGGTCTGTGACATCCTTACAACATCTAGCTGGTCTGTGACATCCTTAAAACAACATCTAGCTGGTCTGTGACATCCTTACAACAACATCATCTAGCTGGTCTGTGACATCCTTGCAACATCTAGCTGGTCTGTGACATCCTTACAACATCTAGCTGGTCTGTGACATCCTTACATCAACCTCTAACTGGTCTGTGACATACTTACAACAACCTCTAGCTGGTATGTGGCATCCTTGCAACATCTAGCTGGTCTGTGACATCCTTACATCTAGCTGGTCTGTGACATCCTTACAACCTCTAGCTGGTCTGTGACATCCTTACAACATCTAGCTGGTCTGTGACATCCTTACAACAACATCTAGCTGGTCTGTGACATCCTTACAACAACATCTAGCTGGTCTGTGACATCCTTCCAACAACCTCTAGCTGGTCTGTGACATCCTTACAACATCTAGCTGGTCTGTGACATACTTACAACATCTAGCTGGTCTGTGACATCCTTACAACATTTAGCTGGTCTGTGACATCCTTACAACATCTAGCTGGTCTCTGACATCCTTACAACAACCTCTAGCAGGTCTGTGACATCCTTACAACATCTAGCTGGTCTGTGACATCCTTACAATAACATATAGCTGGTCTGTGACATCCTTACAACAACCTCTAGCTGGTCTGTGACATCCTTACAACATCTAGCTGGTCTGTGACATCCTTACAACAACCTCTAGTTGGTCTGTGACATCCTTACAACAACCTCTAGCTGGTCTGTGACACCCTTACAACATCTAGCTGGTCTGTGACATCCTTACATCAACCTCTAGCTGGTCTGTGACATCCTTACATCAACCTCTAGCTGGTCTGTGACATCCTTACAACAACATCTAGCTGATATGTGACATTCTTACAACATTTACCTAGTCTGTGACATACTTACAACAACCTCTAGCTGGTCCGTGACATCCTTACAACCTCTAGCTGGTCTGCTATGTTAACACATACACAATAAGCGACATATGGCAACCAATAAACACCTCACCGACCAGCTAGACGTTGTTGTAAGGATGTCATAGACCAGCTAGACATGGTGATCTACAGCAACTAGTTCATTTCTTATTTTAAAAAACATGATTAGTGAGGCTTGGTTTCGTCTATGTTCTAATTTTTACAATTGATGGTGGATACCATTTGTGATACACTACTAGCGTAGTTGTAATCATTGAATATATATCTGGCTGCAAATCTTTGGACCATTTCTATTTTGTAGGTGAGGTGTTTCTGTCAGGGGTTCCAGACTGTAGAACAGTATTCAACCTGTGGGCGGACATAAGTTATATATGCGTTTTCTCTGACCTGTTTGTTATTTGTTTTGACATTCCTTTTGATGAAGCGGAGGGTGTTGTTATCTTTTGAGGTGATATTATTGATGTGTTGGGCCCAGTTAATGTTCTTACTAAATAAATGGTGACTCCGAGATATTTGGAATGTTCGTTTGACAGCAGCATTACATCGTAGTAAAGGATGTTTTGTGTAAAATATAAATACTAATATGTGTGTGTTTACAAAAATCGAAATAGTCGCTCAGAAACGATAAAATTCCAATAAATTTAAACCGTCGTATACACGAATTTGTTTATCAACACACGAAATGTAAACACGCACAGCGCGCATGCGTGAATCAACAGAGGATGTAGAAAACAACGTATATATTTTGAACATGACAGACTATCTATCTATCTTCCTCTAATGTCGAACCCCTCGCGGGGATGTAGAAATATCCCTAAAAGACTTAGCTAACAGAGGTATGAATCAACATATCAAGTAATTCAATTAAGAGTCAACGTGGGACAAATGGGGACAATGTATTCCGAATGTAAACAAGTGCGGACGATGCGTTCCGGTTGTAAACAAGTGCGTGACCGATGGACTCGGAAAGTCCTACTTTCGGTTTCGAGTTTGTTTTATCGCAAACAAACACTGTTTACCAAATGAACATAAGCATACAAAGTAGAATGTTAGAATGTGTAGCAGCATTGCTAACCATATGCAAAAATTGAATTTTTCAAATATCTTTTATTTCATACGATGTAATGCTGCTTTAATGGTGTGTTATGTAACATGTATGGGTAAATGGTGGGTCTCTTTTCCTATGGACTCTTAATATTTCACATTTTTCAGGATTAAACTCCATTGACCATTCCTTTTCCAAAGATTCCAAGAGGTGTAGGTCATGTTGTAGAGCTTCTGCTGAGGACTGGGATTTGATGGTGATGTAGACGATGGTGTCGTCGGCAGAGGCGGGTCCGACTTTTGATACTATTAGATAGAGAATAGAAAGAGACAGGGCCACAGGACCGACCCTTGGGGGACACCTGAGAGAACTGGTAACCTGTCGGAGCATTTACCTTCGACAATAACCTGTTGTGAGGAAATCGTGTATCCATGATGTGGCTTTATCATTTATACCAACATGTTTGAGTTTATGGATGAGCTTGTTGTAATCTACTTTGTCGAATGCTTTACTGAAATCCACCATGATGACATCCGTCTGGAGACCGAGCTCGATATTATCAGCTAGTTCTTGTGTGAAACCAATGAGTTGGGTGTCACATCTGTGTTTTGACCTGAACCCGTGCTGCTGTGGGCTAAGGATATGGTGAGAGTCTAAGTATGACGTGATGTTGCAAACCAGGATGTGTTCCAAGTGTTTGGATGATATGCATGTAAGAGAAATGGGACGGTAGTTGTTAGGTTTGCACTTTTGACTCTGTTTGTATATGGGAGATATAACGGCATGTGTCCAATCATCTGGGACAATGCCGGTGTCAAGTGACCTTTGAAAGATGTATGTTAGCATTGGGGCAATTCGATCGATATAGTTTTCTTTAAAGTCGCCTCCGCCGAGGCATTTGGGCGACTGGTTTCTCTAAGTAGTTTATGTAGTGATCGTCGTTGTTTACGTGGACAGCTGGAAAGGCATATTCGTTCTTCTCAGGGTGACACGTCCTGTATCATCTTTCGAAGGGGTCCCTTGTAAGGCCACATCCTCCACGATTTGTCAGCTCACAGCAGCAATAATGGTTCCGGTTTCTTCGCTGGGGTTCTCACGCCATCAATATGTCTGCAGCCCACCGTCTTCCTTGAAGGAGATCCGTCCCCTTGAAGGAGCCGGCTAAAAGAAAACCAGCTATCCGCCGGCGCACTAAGTGTTGCTGTCTCGCCAAGTAGGGAAGTTAGTAGTAAGGTACTCTATATGTAAATGTATAGTCACGCGATTCCGATGACGCGGCTTCCGTCAGCGAAGTCCTTGAACCATATTCCTGCTGTGAGCTGTGCCTAGGTCACGTTGTGGAGGAGAGACCTGGATTGTGGCAATTTCGCTGTGCAGTTGTTTAAGTAACTATGTGAGATTTCATCAGGACCTGAGGCCTTATTGGGGTTTAGACCTGACATGAGCTTGTCAACTCATTGTACTGTGATTGGTGGCATGGGTGGGTGAGTGGGCATTGAGGCTGCACTTTTTGACAATTGTTTGAGATTGAGGGGGTTAGGACGAGAACAGACATATTTAAACTGTCGATTCAGAATATTGGCTTTTAACATTGGGTCAGAATGGATTTGACCATTACTACTGAGTGGGGCTATTCCAGAGTTCAATCTTGCTGTGTTTGATGAAGGAGTAGAACTTTTTCTTTTGACCTGCATTACTTATGTCATTAAAGATGACTGAGTCTAAGTATGAACAATACGAATTTCTGATCTTTTTTTGTATGATGGATTTCAATGAATTTAATTTGGTGACCATATTTTGATGACCTTTCGAGTTTTGAATAAAGTTTGTCCATTTTTCTAATGAGCTTTACTATTCGGGAGGTCAACACGTGACTTGCTGAACCTAGATGGGATGTGCATTTTGGATAACCTATTTAGTTCGGCTTTGAGACTGTTCCAAGATGTTTGGATCAGTGTGGTCTAACTGGTCAAATTTTTCTGAAAAACATCCCAGATCCTGCTTGAAGCTTGACCAATCGGCCTTACTGTATGATCTGACCATTCTCTTTATTGGAAAGGGCGGCCCCTGTTAAGTTTGAGTTCATGAAAGGGTTTGAATATTGTGGACAACTGCTGTGGTGTTGGTTAGGAATAGGTCCAATATATTGTTTATCTCTGGTGGGGATTTTGACCATCTGTTCACGGTTGAAATGTGTGAGATTTTCGGAGGATTCGTACATTTGTTTGAATTTACAGGGTGGGGAGGCATGTGGAAGTCGTGATAGCTCAGTGGTAGCGCGTTCGCTTCACGTGCGAAAGGCCCGGAGTTCGAGCCCCGCTGGAGCCGTTACGATTGTGTCCTTAGGCAAGGCATTTAAATCCCACATGCCTCTTCTCTCTCCCTCGTGGCGATGGATTCCATCAGGAATGAGGTCTCGAGAGTGATTAGTATACGTTATAAGAACTTGTTTCGCAATCGAGCTCAAATAAATTTGTATAAACTAATTGTTTTCTGTAATATTTCTGGTTTATTTATAGTGATTTGTTTGTGTTGTACGCATTCGTATACTGGAATAAGAACCGGAGTCGAGGAATGTATAAACTGTGAGATGGCTTACTTTCATGTGCGCGATTTCTGTTTGATAAAGTTCTGCTTACATCCCCAGGCCCGTCGCTGGGCATACGCAAGTACGCACGTGCGTATCATTGGTCTCAGAAAATGAAAAAATCCAAAAATGCAATAAAACCCCAGGGGGGTAGTAGGGATACATAGGCGCCGTGATGTGTGGAATGGTGGAATAATATAGCCCATTGCAAATATGGTGCATCTCGAAATTTAGTGTGTGCTATTTTACGTGCTTGTTTAATTGATAAGGGCGATAGATCATGTATATTATACATCTAGCCTTAATTTTTACCTTTATACGGATTGTCGTAAGAACTTTAGTCCTGTACGTTACAAAATGCACTGAAATGCAGGAAATTGCTTCCTCATTTCAAACAATTTCAGGGGAGGGGCATGCCCCCGGACCCCCCTAGCGTACTCGCTCGCTATGATCACTCGACAAACAAGCATATTTGGCCGTGCGTATCATAAAAATAGCTCCAGCGACGGCCCTGATCCCAGTATACTGTTGGAATTGCTTTCACCAGCCCACACATTTATGGAATTCATTGAAGTTTCCTATCCAAGTCAATTGTCTACATAGAATATGGTGTACGTATGTTATTGATAATGATCTTTAATTCAGTTGATAATCATGTTGAATAACAAATCACCAACAAATATACACTGGTATCTGCAGCATAACAATATATCTCTGTTTAGGGTTATATCAATATATTTCCTCTTGCTGGAAGAAACTCTCCGACGACCCCTATGCCAAGCGAGTTCGACTACTGATGTATGCCTATTTCAAATGTTCCCTATTTCGTCCGTTATTCGAGGCTCAAACAACGGTTGTGGATCGGCTGTGTCTCTAAGAAAAACAAACAACACATTAATAATATTTTATTGCAACTTTTTCCATAATGAAGAATGCAATTTACAAATCACAATAACATTACTGTCATATTAATAACATACATAAATCCTTATAATATCCATATACATGACATTTTCAAAGTGCAAAATGATTGGGTTACACGTTTTGAAAACATTAACAACAACACAGTGTACTTGTATATGCAACATACATTCAAAGCATGGTTGATGTTGTTTGAACTTTACGGTGAAGCAACAGATGTCATGCATCGCAGAACACAACTCAATATATTTGTTTCCAATCTACTTTACAGGGCTAGACCTGCAATACAAGGAGCTTACGGGACTGTGACAGAATCTGATTGGTTCTGTACTGATGTTCTTGTCTCGCAATTATCCAAACTATCAACATGGAATTCTTTTGATACACCTGTTGCTATACTTCCTGTATATAGCCCAAAATGATCGTCCGCAAATATCAACTGTTCAGTGATATATGTATTCATGTTTTCATCAAACTTAACCTGCTCCACTATATCTGTGTTTGAATCTTCTCCACGTCGTGTGGCTGTATCATTTTGTTCTTTTAGTAATATAATAGTCTCTATATCACCAGATGAATGTTTTATTTCTGATATGTTATCCATGTTATGCATTCCTCCTTTACCATCATTCAAATGATCAGAACCTACTATACCATCATTCAAATGATCCAAACCTACTATACCATCATTCAAATGATCAGAACCTACCTTACCGAATATGTCATTTCTACGTTCACTGTCCAGTCGTTTATGACAATACCGTTTTGGAGAAGCACCTTTACACTTGTGAGGAAAGAAATTCACATTTGAAACACTATCTTTGTCTGGTGGTTTGCTCTGTGAATCAGCAGAAACGAAGTTGCAACTACATCTGTTATTTTCATTGTCAGCTGTTATTTTCTTCTTCCTATATAAACCTGGTGGATCTAAGTTCACCGACAACATTAAGTTGTCTCTAGTTTTTATTATATCTTTCAACATATCATTTTCAGTTGGAGCAGATCTAACTTCATCATGACTATAAGTCTGATTCGTTGTTGCACTATTGTGTGATACAGTTGTGGTGAAGTTTGTATTTGGTGTTGTTTCTACTCGACATTTTGAAATTACTGCCAATGTTTCTGATTCATCTACGTTCATTGTGCATTTTCGCTGTATCACATGTTGATCTGAATGTCCTATGTTCGCATCTGGTCCTATTGCCTCTATTGCACCATTTGATAATTCATCTGAACTCTCTATTTCTGATTTCGTGTCATGTTTAATTATCTTGGAATAGTCCTGCATCACAAGCGTTTCACTATGTTTAGTCATCTCTTGCTGATCAAAGAATAGAACTATAGGAGCCATTTCTCCAGGAAGACCAGACATAATACTCGGAGTTGCTTCTCCTGGACCATCTTGTTCCAACGAAGACATATGTGTTTGACGATCAGACATGGGTCTAGATGTCATGTCATCTACTGATGAACTCTCATCATACGAACTGTAGGAGGAGGACCTAACAACCTCATGCTCTGTTACTACATCATAAAAACACATGTATTATATTCATATATACAGTAATACATTGTATCAAGTTCAATCAAAATTATTTTTCTCTGAACTGCCATTTAACGTCTCTTAAAACACATTTACAAATGTTTCCTAGTAGAGTGTTAACTATAGTAATCCACCATTTACAAAGCTATTATATGCTGATATTTTATATTGATAATATCAAATCGTCGTAGTAGGTAATCTACATATGCGAATGTTCAAACACCAGTCCATTTGTGGGCAGATCTTCAAAATTATTGAAAATGGTATGTTCCTAGTTTTAAACATAACAACTACTTTTGGAATAAACAGTGTGTAATAAACAGTGTAAATAAATAATTATCTATATGGACCACAGGAACTTGAAATTGTATCCATAAGCCACCAAAGGTCTCGTACCTCTATCCTAGGACACCCCCCTCTATTCTTTTTTTTAACAGGTGGACACCCCGGTAGAACCACCATCAAGGTAACTACAACTGTGGCCTCCTCGCATCGTAAGACACTTGGTGTTTGGGTTAGTAGTGATAATAAATACCTTGTGGTGAATTGCTTGAATTCTTGTTTTTCTCTTTTGTTACAGTGTTACCCATTTTACAGCCAATCCGTGCATAATCCCAAATGTTCACCGACCGAGCTGCAAAATACATTTGATTAAGGCAAAGCGCACTTAGTAAGGCATAGCGTCAGGTAATGTTTATAAATCAATAATACAGAGGACTAATAACAGTCAATAGTACTTACACGAAGAGAACTATCAGTCAAAATGAAACCGAAAGCGGAAGTATTATTTTGGGGAAATCTTAACAGTAAATTATGTACGCATATAAAATAGGATAACGTTATCGACAATACCAGACCGTAGCCATACTGAGGCAAAATTTCCAAAGCAAAAACATAAAATACCAAAACATATCCCTTTGCTGTATACAATGTTGACTTCTAGAGAGCTGAAAGGTCAGTACATAATTAAACGTGTAAACTCATTAAATCAGAACACACAGAGAATCGCTTCTATACCCCAACACTTTAAGGGGGACATGCCACAGGATCCCTAGATTTCGACGGTGGCTTCTTTCTGTATCTCCAATCCATATGTCATTATGAGGACCACACATGTCTCCTTTTGTCTTCTGTTGTACACCACACTTGCTATGGAAGCCAGAGCCCATACGTGAGTAGGCTGTCTGTCGTCCCAGTTTTACTTTCTGGTCGATATGAGTCCTTTATGTTTATGTTAATACCTAAGTGTACAGCTTCGTCCAGACATGGTATTTATAATACGATTTGATGTGTGTGTGTTTATATCCGTATCGATAACTGATTGATTTGAATTTATTTAGGGCGTCAATAGGTTTATTTATCAATAGCACTATTAGTGACATTATTGGGCTATACATATACCATAAGACAGTTAGTGGACACATTCTAAAATTGTATCAGCAGGTGTACCTCAATGCTCCGTACTTGCGCCCCTTCTTTTCTTAATTTATGTGAATGATATTTCTGATAGCTTGGTAAATGTAATGTGTCTCTTTGCCGATGATAGTTCTTTTGCCATTTCATCTTCAGATATTACATACATGTGCATGGAACATACCCTTAATAGTGATCTCCAGAAAGTTACAGAATGGTCTCGTCAATGGCTTGTGAATTTTAATCCGAATAAAACAGAAGTACATGCAAGCTTTGAAGATCGCGAACATTATGTTTATAAATGCTCCGCGTTAAGGTCGGCCAGGGTTGAGTATATTGACAAATATGCGAAACCTACTCTCGCGCTAGCCATTATAGTCGGCAATCCCACGCTCCTTACTCCGATATAGCTAGATTCCTCGCACCCGGACATCTCGCGTATTCTGGATGCAGAACGAATGACAGAGCAGATTGAATTGATCAGCAGGCAAGCTATAATCTATCAACTAATCAACTACACGTCAAGAGGACCTTACTATTAGAGCAACTTTAATCAAGTCGACACTAGTGACTACCTGATACCGGACGTTAAATAGCTCATTCACTTAGGCATGACTGTACATATTAATTAATGTAAATATAATAACTTTTCATACAGACATTATTAAATATTTGCTGTACACGACCTAAAGTCGGTGCCACGGAAAGTCAACGTTGGCTCCATAAGATGAAATGAAAGAAGAGAAAGAATAGCGACGTATAGGTCAGATACTAGCCTGGGTTCCAGTCTGTCGATTTTTCACTTTTTAACTTTTGACAAAATGACAGCCTGGGGAAACTTGATTTCCGATCATAGCGCCATCTACTTACATTAAATGAGGGTGTAGATTTGAAGAACGACAACTCTTCTCTACAATACAAGTTGATATGATCAGAAACTCAATACGGCCCAATTAATAGTATCGGTGTTAAAATATATTTATTTGACTGACCAGGCAACATATATCGACGCCTGTTCCCAGGTTAGTCAGATACGAGTGTCAACTGTAGATAACTGGACACGCGTATAAAGGAAAGAGAGAGCACATGGTGCAGTCTTTTAGATGAGACTTTAAACCGAGGTCTCGTGTCGGTGCTGTACACCGTGCACGTAAAAGAACCAGAGGAGACTCTGGACTGGGTCTCTGTCTGTATCATTGCACTATCCTCCAAAAATCTAAAATGACTAATCTCTTCAGAAGGCGTCGCTCATATGGGAAACCGGTAGCAACGATAAATAAACGTAAAGCACACACACATGGTGCATGGGGACGTTTCCATTTCCTGAGATAGTATAAAGTAATACTAACAAGAACAACTAGTACATATAAATATGTAATAGAAGGACGATTGAAAACTCACTCTGCATACTACACACTTGGATAGTGTATTGAGTGAACGTATATACATTATAAAGTGCATATTTTAGTAATTAAATGCAAACATGTTGACAATAACACGAAACCCTGTCCAACATAATAGTATATACCACATTCCTGCTGGAACATCCGCGAACCATATGGGAACCAATTATTGTTGCAGAATTTCAACTGCGTTAATAGACTGACCTGGCCATATCTGGATTCCAGCTCAAGTCTGTATTTCTATGCGCACACCAGTGAAAGATTGGAACTAGTTCCTTGAAAACAATTGGACACTTTTAATACCCCTAATACGAATACATAACAGTAATTCTTATCACATACATTCCCATTCGACCAGAAAAGAGTAATGTTGAACTCATACTTATTAAAGTTACATCTATAGCATGCCATCATATTATGAAACAGTTGGTATATATAGACCGGGGAGTTTATAGATATACCAAACTCTGGTTGTTTTCGTATTTTCGTATATATGGATATAAAGAGCCTGTAAAATACAATATATACATAATATTATTATGTACAAATCATTCTACTTAATTTCACAATACAAAATAGTAAATACACAATTCCAATTCCAGCAGTTCAAATAAATATTTTACAATGTAAAATATCAAAGATAAAACATTACATTACCAGAGTCCGGCTATCAGCTGATACATATAATGTATATATTTACTAGTATAGTATATATTAAGGTAAACAGGATAGCTTTTCAACTTATCCGTTTGACTAGTAGAGATAGTGTGTGGGATAAGGGTCTTGAACAAGTTAGTTGGAAAGTGCACCTACTTAGTTGAGTTAGTTCACTCATTCACACATCTGACCTGATTGTCACTCACAATCACTCACCCATAATACTTTATACACAATAGTAGTGAAGACTAGTATATATTATACAAAGACATAGTCTGGGACCAGGCTATATAATTATGATATGATTCAGACCAGTGATTTTATTAGGCCATATAGGGGAAACTATTGGGTGGTACGCTTGCAGCAGGGTTTGGAAATATTATGATGTACATGTACTAAATATCAATAATTATTACTCTTTTAGATAAATATGACATGGGTTACATAGTTCCCCCTCTTGGAGAAAAGGTCTCCTGACGTTTTAATTACCTGAAACTAAATGAATATTGTAGATCAATCCAAATAATCAAGCTATATAATAACAATTTTATTTACTGCATCATTCACTATCCAACATCCGACATTGTCAACTGAAATAATTTTACAACCTGAAATAAAAACATAACAACCAATACAATGTAATTAAAGATACTAATGTAACGATCATTAGTTAAGTATTATACCGTGCATGGGTATGTTCACTATGGCTGGCTTAAAGGTAGATGTCCACAATAATGGACATATGCTACAAATCTGTTCCAACTATGTGGAGACCTGTAAAGGTAAGATTAACCTTCAAATTGTACAAACATGAACATTTACTATGAAATAAAAACAACCATTCCAAATGACATAATGAAATGTAATACTAATGTACGCGCATTGTATATATACTGACATAGAATGATTCGAACATTGCACTTATACAGTAAAATACCAGAAATAATACTACTGTAATAACACAGCGAAATACCAGAATACGGTATATTTTTAAACAATTAAAACTCAATATATCTCACTGTCTTACACATAGTACACAACCTTGTCAGTGTTTGGTACTGCTGTCAATGGGATCACCCATTCTCCATACCGGTCCGGTGGCTTCCTTTGGCGCACCGGACGATGGGTCGGTTCAGGAGTTTGGGCATTGCCAGCAGGGACGACAACAGGTTGGTCTATTATGGACTCTAAATGTGAGACAGATCTCTGTACCGATGGTTCCGGGGTGGTGTTATCAGATATATCATGAATCTGTGAAGATTCAGGTATCGCACTACCGGTACCAGGTGAACTGGGTACAGAGGGTTCTGAGCTCGATGTCGCAGAGTTAGATCTGGTCGAGTGTTGCACTCCTGGATTGTTCTCGACGATACGGCTAGGAATATGGGTTGGACTATCAGTAGTAGCAGGAACCGTCCTAGGTATCGTCGGAGGCAGCAATCCAGGGTGATTATGCTTTCGCAAAGCTGGAGGTCTGTATAGTTTGACGCTTTCGCCTTCACTATCTAAATCAGAACTATCAGATTGGATTGCGTGAGGTACATGTACTGGTGGTGTCCTGAGATTGGTTCTGGCCAACTCCTTGCGGATAGGGCCTATCTCAGATTCTACACTTACATCCACCGTCGGTGTATCTCTGGGTACACAATTGAATGGCAGGAGCATATTCCTATGCAACGTCCGGATTGGTCCTTTGCCATTCTCAAGTTGTACACGAAATACTGGTATGTCAGGGTTCGGCATAGCTAGCACAACATAAGGGTCGCGATCCCATCTGTCTGCTAGCTTATGTGTCCCCTTGATACCGACTTTCTTTACAAGTACACGGTCTCCAACTTCTATCTTGGACTCACGAACTGTACAGTCGTACCTGTCCTTGTTCTTGGCAGCCTGCCTGCCAGCTTCATTGGCAGCTGCCCTATATGCATATTCTAGCCGGTTCTTTAGTTTGGCTACATAGGTCGTAGGTGTAAATTCACCAATGTCTTGTGGATCTGTGCCTAAGTAGGCATCGACAGAAAGTCGAGGATGCCACCCAAACATTAAATAGTGTGGTGAAAAACCGGTTGCGTCACTCTTGGTACCATTGTATGCCTGAACAAGAGGGGCAATATACGATTTCCAGTCGCTCTTTTGGTGTTCCTCTAAGGTACCAAGCATGCGCAGAAGAGTGCCGTTGAATCGTTCTGCTGAACCATTACCCATAGGGTGGTACGGCGTTGTACGGCTTTTACGAATGCCCGTGAGCTTACACAGTTCCTGTATAGTCCTACTAAGAAAATGTCGACCTTGGTCACTGTGAAGTCGCTCGGGAAAACCATAAAAACGGAAATAATGGTCATACAAGGCCTTGGCAGTGGTTTGTGCAGTCTGGTTGCGACATGGCACTGCTTGAGCATATCTGGTGAAGTGATCCACTATAACCAGTATGTTTTCCACACCACCTTTGCTAGGTTCGAGCTTTAAAAGTCGATGCACACTAGCTCCATAGGTCTAGAGGTAAAAATTGGTACAAGCTCTGCGAAAGGTTTAACAGGGGTCTTTCGTCTAATACATGAGCTACAATTGGTGATGTACTTGTTAACATCCTCTTCCAACCCAGGCCAGTAAAACCGTTGTCTGGCCAGCCAAATGGTCTTTTCCTTGCCCTGGTGACCAGCATCGTCATGAATACCCTTCAAGGCAATAGTCCTGTGGGATACAGGTAAAACAAGTTGACGAACTGACTGGCCATCCAAGAAAGCGGTTCTGTACAGAATTCCCTCATCGAGATGAAGTCTGTTCCATTCTCGGAGAAAACGCTGTACAGCTTTTGACTCGGATCCTCTCCCTCTAGGAAGAAAATCGCTTTCGAGGAGGTCAATCACCCTTACAATGATAAAATCATTCAATTGCTCAGCTTTCCAGTCAATCTTGTTAACATGTTCATATTCAAACATCTCCTCATCGGCCGAATGAGGAGCTGCCGAATCTGATAAACAGTCGACAAGTGGTGTAGCATTTACAGCACCTTGAAAAATCGCTTTCATTTCGTCTTGAAAATCGTATCGACGAGATAATCCATCTGCGTCTCCGTTTTGGCTGCCACTACGGTATTCAATATAAAAATTGTAATTGGCTAATTCTGCTAGCCAACGGTGGCCTGTTGCATCAACCTTTGCAGAGGTTTTGACATAGGTTAAGAGATTGTTGTCAGTAACCACCTTAAAGTCATTCCCACACAAGTAGTCATGGAATTTATCTGTTATACTCCACTTAAGGGCTAGAAATTCCATCTTGTGGGCGGGATAATTCCTCTCACTGGGTCTCAAACTTCGGGATGCGTATGCAATAACACGCTCCTTCCCGTCTTGGACCTGGTACAATACTGCTCCTAATCCAAGGGAGGATGCATCCGTGTGCAGAATAAAAGGTTGGGAATAGTCTGCATATGCCAAGATTGGGTGTGATGTTAATTCATCTTTGATCGTATCAAAGGCAGCTTGCTGGGCATCACCCCATATCCATGGAACGGGTGTCTTGGTCTTCTTCTTGGTCTTTTTCTTGGATTTTTTCTGGTTAAAACCATGTCCTTCTAATAAGGAGTTTAACGGCTGTACAATCTGGGCATAATCCTTTATAAATTTTCTGTAGTAGCCCGAGAATCCAAGAAATTGTCAGAGATTTCAGATCGTGACATGCTGGCCAATCTTTAACGGCGGAAACTTTACCGGGATCCGTAGAAATACCTTGATCAGAAACGACATGACCCAAGTAAGTTACGGATTTCTTGAAGAATTCGCATTTTGAAGGTTTAAGCTTCAAGTGATGCTGATCCAACCGTTGAAAGACGGATTCAATCCTCTCTATGTGTTCCTCAAATGTAGATGAGAAAATAAGGATGTCATCTAAGAAAATTAAACATTCTCTAAGATGCATATCACCCATGCATTTTTCCATCAGTCGCTGGAATGTTGCGGGTGCATTGGTGAGTCCGAAACCCATCCGGTTCCACTCATAAAACCCCAGTGCTCCGACACTAAAAGCTGTTTTGGCCTTATCCTCTTCTGCAACTTCGACCTGCCAGTAGGCTGAATGTAGGTCAAGTTTACTAAAATATTTGGCAGAAGAAAGGACATCAATAGTGTCATCAAATCTGGGTAGCATAAAAGCATCCTTTCGGGTCTTGTTGTTCAATCGACGCCAATCCACACAAAACCTGAGTGCACCGGAGGATTTTCTAATCAAAACAACGTTAGAAGAGTAAGGACTACCAGACTCTCGAATAACGTCTGCCTCCAACATTTCCTTTATGTGCTGACGCACTTCCTCATACATGGCTGGAGGGATTCATCTGTATGGGTCTTTAAACGGTGTATTGTCCTCTAACACTATCTTGTGCTGTACAAGATTTGTTTTACCCAAGTCCTGACTGTCTTTGGAAAATACATGTGTCCATTTACCCAGGACTTGTTGAAACCGCAAAACTTGAGACGGAGACAAATTTGTATTGTCAACGTTGACACTCAGGTCTTCGGGAGAGGTATCTGAAGATGTATCCTGGCAAATATATGTAGAAAGATCATCCACAACTGTTGCTTCAGAAATTTCACAAATCTGTGTTTTGGGTTTAAAAGATAAAGTCTTCGCAGTCATATTGCAAATCCTGACTGGGACTTTAACTGTGGATTGTTGATTGACTTTAACAATCCGAGGACATACTGTATAACCTGTAACAGTTTCAGGTGTCTCAGTGACAACAGATGAGATGTTGTTGTCGAAATTACGGACTATCCCATTGATGGTAACTGTCTCATATGGTGCTACCGTAATCGTTTTGGTACCGCACACTTTTACTGAGAAGGTCCGGGAGTCGAGGCTATCCATTGCCGACTTCCATTCTACTGGGATGTCAACAGTAGAATTGTCTGAAGATGGGGACAAAAATGTCTTACTACTTCTAAGAACGTTTGTTCCCACAATGACGGGACACGTTCTGTTAAAACTATTGTCTGGGATGACCAGAACAGGAATATCCAATTTAAAAACAGATAAAAACGGTAATGTGATGGTAGACTCAAAATAACCCGAGTACCCCATGCGTGAACCATCAGCAATTGATAAGTCAAGACCAAGAGTGGTGAGAGGTTGTAATACAACATTTGAAAGTCTCTTGAAACAAGAAAGAGAAAGAGTGGTTACTTGACTACCAGTATCAATCAAGGCTTTAAAAGAACTGCCGTTGATAACAATATCATGTTCATTCGGTGAACCTACAAGACGGTTCACAAATTGTTGTGCTGGTGGGTGTGGGTTCGTTTGGGCAACTTGATCACCAGTCCCTGTTTGGCCCTCAACAGAGACGGTATCTAGTTTAACGATTGGCGATATTGGGAAATGCCTCTTCCGCGACCAAATAACCTTGGTCCGGAGTTCGGCTGCAGGTGTGATCCTTGCGGATTGTAATCCTGCTGACTATAACCAGAAGCTTGGTTGCCACCACTGTATCTCCCAGGTCTATGACCGCGACCTCTGTTGGTACTAAATGGTTGTGGTGGTAGAGAGAATGACTGATGTTGTTGTTGCTGGTTGTGGGTAGAGTCCAGCTTCTGTAAAATCTGGTCGAACTTGGAGTTGATCTTCTGGTCCATCATGTTCTCCCAGGAAGTGAGTTTGGTATCAAACTGATCCAAGCGAGACTGCATTTTCTTTTCCAATAAAGAAAACTGTTGTTGCACGTCTGAGTCCGCAGTAACTGTATTGTTCTTAACAGAAACCTTCTTAGAGAAAGGAGTTGTCTATAGAACATTACCAGTTGAAGAAGAGTTGAGATTAGAAGAAGTCGAAGTGCGCAACATCTCTTTCTCAACTTTGCGGATTTCTCGAAGTAATTGGTTGTAGTCCGCCAGAGTATCATACTTGTGGCGGGTTTGCAGTCGCAACATATCCGAGGATAACCCTGTCCAGAACTTATGACGAAGTATGTCATTCCTTGCAACACCTGGTAACTGACCCTTATTGATGATGGCCTGTAACAACGTTTCTAGGCGGCATGCATAAGATGTTACTGATTCGTCCGCTGCCTGAGATGAATTAAAAAATTCTGTCACCAGGTCCTCTTTGGTCGATGCATCTGAGAACGTGCAGTCTAGCTTATCCATAATATGGACAAGTGTTGACTCCTGACCTAGCGGAATCACCATCATACGGGCAGAACCACGAATGGAACTGCGCATAGTGTACAACAGGTTGGTGGCTGATATTTCCGGATTGTTCATCATACATTGGACTTCATATCTCCATATAACGTAAGGCACCTCCCCCTTGTTGATAGGTTCATCACCCGAGAAGCTGGGTATCTTAGGAGGGTTGGATGAAAACTGTGTCGGATATGGAAGTACATTGGGGGTTGAAACAAAAGGAAATCCAGAAGGTGGTCTATTAAGAAAAGACTGCACTGGTGGGGTACTATCTGCACCGTTGTCTGGAATGTCAAACCGTCTGCCTCTGAAAGAAGTGAAGGGCAAGGGCGGTGGGGGTGCTTGAGCCGACTTTGGAACCACGTCAAAATTCTCACTCAACTGTTTATAAACCTGGTCCATCATCCCCGGGGGTAATCCTCCAGGAGTGCTCTCCTTTCCTGGTGTAGCCATTATAAAAATTATAACCAGGATATAAGGAAAATAAATACAAGAGTTGTACAACAATATGCAACAAAATCAATAGTGGACACGCGAATACGGCGCAAAAATACCGTCGCAACCGTACGTAATATCGCGATAAATAATTGTTGAAACGCAAAAATATTTCGCAAAAAAATTACAAACGCAAGAATTATATATGCTATAAAACAAATGTATGGTTGGCCTTTAATACTCTGTTGAGAATCAACAGTAGCTAATTATAACTGTCTATACAATGCAACACCTTCAATATAAAGGCTGAACTGACCAATAAATAAGTAGGTCACAATGAAAAGGTGTAAACTGATTGTATGTAAACAGATCAGGAATTTAACCTATCCACAATCAATACTGTATACCTGTAAATAACCACAGACTATATTTTAACACAATACACACAACACAAAATTTAATGGACTGTAAAAGAATACACAATTACTGGACTGTAACACAATACACATATAATCCTGAAAATAAATTTAATTGATTTAACAGTGATTATGCAATATGTTGTATGGCAAATAGAAATTGGTGCTCCTACTGGCATCTATATATACCTGAAACACGAAATTTGGAACAGCATTACCCTCTGAAAAGAATGACAACCACAGGCCTTAGCAAGGGCGTATATATAACCTAGTTATATGGGTAATATTATACTGGGGCGTAGGAATATATGGGGTAACACAGATAGCATAAATAGAATATACAATATAGATCTATCCGATACTACAACAACATCTACTCACTTACATACCTTTCTTTCTGCTACTCACGATTCAATGTTGCCGGAACAATAAGTTTAATTAATATGTGCAACTTGTGAATAATGACATGCAGGGATGTGTGTTAGTAATACAGAATAAAGAAACCTTATTTATACAACCAGGTAATCGAACTTCTATGTCGACACCGCTTTGTATAAATAACGTATACACTTAATTGAATAATATTTTTCAGAAGTAGGTCACTACCAAACTCTAGTGACACATTCACAGAATGATGATGACAATTAAATAATGTATAGTAACTGAATTTACAAATGTAGCACACTAATTACATGTATACAATTTTGAAATATATCGGTTCACAATCACACGAGAATACAATACGTGGAATCAAAAATAACCGTCAATGAATTTACTAGGACTATCAATTAATAGATCATGTACAGTTTTAACAATAACTACACACCTTGTATGAAAAGCCTAGTAAATGAAGTAGACTAATTGAAATACAAATGCTTTTAAAATGAAATTTACAAAATGACTGGTACGAACCGATACCTTTCAAAAACACAACAATATAGACAATACATAATACAAAACACTTACGTGACAATATCCTTAAACAATATTCCTGTATATATTACACACAGTTTTAACACATCAGATTAATTAATCACTGTACACCTAAATATTTACACCTTGCACTTAAAAAAAACACACACTTGTAAAACACACTTTCCCGTTTAAAAACACTTCCACTTGAATCATCCTCCTGGCGCCATTCGACTCCACAGTGGTGATATCACTACTTTTCCCATTCGTGATGCTATGCCGTAGACCCCAACTTCCTCGTGCGCAGTTTTACGGCCTGTAAGCATTTTGCCGACTCTGGCTCTCATCTATCATTCCTTGACGGGGAGCCATTTGTAGACCGGGGAGTTTATAGATATAACAAACTCTGGTTGTTTTCGTATTTTCGTATATATGGATATAAAGAGCCTGTAAAATACAATATATACATAATATTAGTATGTACAAATCATTCTACTTAATTTCACAATACAAAATAGTAAATACACAATTCCAATTCCAGCAGTTCAAATAAATATTTTACAATGTAAAATATCAAAGATAAAACATTACATTACCAGAGTCCGGCTATCAGCTGATACATATAATGTATATATTTACTAGTATAGTATATATTAAGGT
>CM026399.1:4884619-4904713 GCA_014843695.1 Archivesica marissinica
GTTACAGTTGTTGTACTTCAATTGTAGAGTGGTTACAGTTGTTGTATCTCAATGGTAGAGTGGTTACAGTTGTTGCCCTTCAATGATAGAGTGGTTACAGTTGTTGCCCCTCAATGGTAGAGTGGTTACAGTTGTTGCATTTCAATGGTAGAGTGGTTACAGTTGTTGTTCTTCAATGGTAGAGTGGTTACAGTTGTTGCCCTTCAATGGTAGAGTGGTTACAGTTGTTGCCCCTCAATGGTAGAGTGGTTACAGTTGTTGCATCTCAATGGTAGAGTGGTTACGGTTGTTGCACCTCAATGGTAGAGTGGTTACAGTTGTTGTACCTCAATGGTAGAGTGGTTACAGTTGTTGTACCTCAATGGTAGAGTGGTTACAGTTGTTGTATCTCAATGGTAGAGTGGTTACAGTTGTTGCATCTCAATGGTAGAGTGGTTACAGTTGTTGCATCTCAATGGTAGAGTGTTACAGTTGTTGTACCTCAATGGTAGATTGGTTACAGTTGTTGCATCTCAATGGTAGAGTGGTTACAGTTGTTGCACCTCAATGGTAGAGTGGTTACAGTTGTTGCATCTCAATGGTAGAGTGGTTACAGTTGTTGCACCTCAATGGTAGAGTGGTTACAGTTGTTGCACCTCAATGGTAGAGTGGTTACAGTTGTTGTACCTCAATGGTAGAGTGGTTACAGTTGTTGCACCTCAATGGTAGAGTGGTTACAGTTGTTGCACCTCAATGGTAGAGTGGTTATGGTTGTTGCATCTCAATGGTAGAGTGGTTATAGTTGTTGTACTTCAATGGTAGAGTGGTTACAGTTGTTGCCCTTCAATGGTAGAGTGGTTACAGTTGTTGCATCTCAATGGTAGAGTGGTTACAGTTGTTGCCCCTCAATGGTAGAGTGGTTACAGTTGTTGCACATCAATGGTAGTGTGGTTACAGTTGTTGCACTTCAATGGTAGAGTGGTTACAGTTGTTGCCCTTCAATGGTAGAGTGGTTACAGTTGTTGCCCTTCAATGGTAGAGTGGTTACAGTTGTTGCACATCAATGATAGAGTGGTTACAGTTGTTGCCCTTCAATGGTATAGTGGTTACAGTTGTTGCCCCTCAATGGTAGAGTGGCTACAGTTGTTACATCTCAATGGTAGAGTGGTTACGGTTGTTGCACCTCAATGGTAGAGTGGTTACAGTTGTTGCATCTCAATGGTAGAGTGGTTACAGTTGTTGCCCTTCAATGGTAGAGTGGTTACAGTTGTTGCCCCTCAATTGTAGAGTGGTTACAGTTGTTGTACCTCAATGGTAGAGTGGTTACAGTTGTTGCCCCTCAATGGTAGAGTGGTTACAGTTGTTGCCCTTCAATGGTAGAGTGGTTACAGTTGTTGCTCTTCAATGGTAGAGTGGTTACAGTTGTTGCCCTTCAATGGTAGAGTGGTTACAGTTGTTGCCCCTCAATGGTAGAGTGGTTACAGTTGTTGCATCTCAATGGTAGAGTGGTTACGGTTGTTGCACCTCAATGGTAGAGTGGTTACAGTTGTTGTACCTCAATGGTAGAGTGGTTACAGTTGTTGTACCTCAATGGTAGAGTGGTTACAGTTGTTGTACCTCAATGGTAGAGTGGTTACAGTTGTTGCCCTTCAATGGTAGAGTGGTTACAGTTGTTGCACCTCAATGGTAGAGTGGTTACAGTTGTTGTACCTCAATGGTAGAGTGGTTACAGTTGTTGCACCTCAATGGTAGAGTGGTTACAGTTGTTGCACCTCAATGGTAGAGTGGTTACAGTTGTTGTACCTCAATGGTAGAGTGGTTACAGTTGTTGCACCTCAATGGTAGAGTGGTTACAGTTGTTGCATCTCAATGGTAGAGTGGTTACAGTTGTTGCACCTCAATGGTAGAGTGGTTACAGTTGTTGCATCTCAATGGTAGAGTGGTTACAGTTGTTGCATCTCAATGGTAGAGTGGTTACAGTTGTTGCACCTCAATGGTAGAGTGGTTACAGTTGTACCTCAATGGTAGAGTGGTTACAGTTGTTGCATCTCAATGGTAGAGTGGTTACAGTTGTTGCCCCTCAATGGTAGAGTGGTTACAGTTGTTGTACCTCAATGATAGAGTGGTTACAGTTGTTGCACCTCAATGGTAGAGTGGTTACAGTTGTTGCCCCTCAATGGTAGAGTGGTTACAGTTGTTGCACCTCAATGGTAGAGTGGTTACAGTTGTTGCCCCTCAATGGTAGAGTGGTTACAGTTGTTGCCCCTCAATGACAGAGTGGTTACAGTTGTTGCATCTCAATGGTAGAGTGGTTACAGTTGTTGCACCTCAATGGTAGAGTGGTTACAGTTGTACCTCAATGGTAAGGGTACAGTTGTTGCTCTCAATGGGGTGGTTGTTTGTTTGGTTAGAGTGGTTACAGTTGTTGTACCTCAATGGTAGAGTGGTTACAGTTGTTGTACCTCAATGGTAGAGTGGTTACAGTTGTTGCATCTCAATGGTAGAGTGGTTACAGTTGTTGCCCCTCAATGGTAGAGTGGTTACAGTTGTTGCCCTTCAATGGTAGAGTGGTTACAGTTGTTGCACCTCAATGGTAGAGTGGTTACAGTTGTTGCACCTCAATGGTAGAGTGGTTACAGTTGTTGCACCTCAATGGTAGAGTGGTTACAGTTGTTGCATCTCAATGGTAGAGTGGTTACAGTTGTTGTACCTCAATGGTAGAGTGGTTACAGTTGTTGACCCTCAATGGTAGAGTGGTTACAGTTGTTGCCCTTCAATGGTAGAGTGGTTACAGTTGTTGCATCTCAATGGTAGAGTGGTTACAGTTGTTGCCCTTCAATGGTAGAGTGGTTACAGTTGTTACATCTCAATGGTAGAGTGGTTACAGTTGTTGCCCCTCAATGGTAGAGTGGTTACAGTTGTTGCATCTCAATGGTAGAGTGGTTACAGTTGTTGCATCTCAATGGTAGAGTGGTTACAGTTGTTGCATCTCAATGGTAGAGTGGTTACAGTTGTTGCCCCTCAATGGTAGAGTGGTTACAGTTGTTGCTCCTCAATGGTAGAGTGGTTACAGTTGTTGTACCTCAATTGTAGAGTGGTTACAGTTGTTGCCCCTCAATGGTAGAGTGGTTACAGTTGTTGCACCTCAATGGTAGAGTGGTTACAGTTGTTGCATCTCAATGGTAGAGTGGTTAGAGTTGTTGCACCTCAATGGTAGAGTGGTTACAGTTGTTGCATCTCAATGGTAGAGTGGTTACAGTTGTTGCCCCTCAATGACATAGTGGTTACAGTTGTTGCATCTCAACGGTAGAGTGGTTACAGTTGTTGCCCCTCAGTGGTAGAGTGGTTACAGTTGCTACATCTCAATGGTAGAGTGGTTACAGTTGTTGGCTCTCAATGGTAGAGTGGTTACAGTTGTTGGATCTCAAGGGTAGAGTGGTTACAGTTGTTGCCCTTCAATGGTATAGTGGTTACAGTTGTTGCCTTTCAATGGTAGAGTGGCTACAGTTGTTACATCTCAATGGTAGAGTGGTTACGGTTGTTGCACCTCAATGGTAGAGTTGTTACAGTTGTTGTACCTCAATGGTAGAGTGGTTACAGTTGTACCTCAATGGTAGAGTGGTTACAGTTGTTGCATCTCAATGGTAGAGTGGTTACAGTTGTTGTACCTCAATGGTAGAGTGGTTATATTTGTTGTACCTCAATGACAGAGTGGTTACAGTTGTTGCATCTCAATGGTAGAGTGGTTACAGTTGTTGCCCCTCAATGGTAGAGTTCTTACAGTTGTTGCCCTTCAATGACAGAGTGGTTACAGTTGTTGTACCTCAATGACAGAGTGGTTACAGTTGTTGCATCTCAATGGTAGAGTGGTTACAGTTGTTGCCCCTCAATGGTAGAGTTCTTACAGTTGTTGCCCTTCAATGACAGAGTGGTTACAGTTGTTGCACCTCAATGGTAGAGTGGTTACACTTGTTGTACCTCAATGAAGAGTGGTTACATTTGTTGCACTCAAGGTAGATGGTTACAGTGTTGCATTCATGGTAGAGTGGTTACAGTTGTTGTACTCAATGGTAGAGTGGTTACAGTTGTTGACCTCAATTGTAGAGTGGTTACAGTTGTTGCCCTTCAATGAGAGTGATTACAGTTGATGCATCTCAATTAGAGTGGTTAAGTGTTGCCCTCAATGGTAGAGTGGTTACAGTTGTTACATCTCAATGGTAGAGTGGTTACAGTTGTTGCCCCTCAATGGTAGAGTGGTTACAGTTGTTACATCTCAATGGTAGAGTGGTTACAGTTGTTACATCTCAATGGTAGAGTGGTTACAGTTGTTACTTCTCAATGGTAGAGTGGTTACAGTTGTTGCCCCTCAATGGTAGAGTGGTTACAGTTGTTGCTCCTCAATGGTAGAGTGGTTACAGTTGTTGTACCTCAATGGTAGAGTGGTTACAGTTGTTGCCCCTCAATGGTAGAGTGGTTACAGTTGTTGCACCTCAATGGTAGAGTGGTTACAGTTGTTGCATCTCAATGGTAGAGTGGTTAGAGTTGTTGCACCTCAATGGTAGAGTGGATACAGTTGTTGCATCTCAATGGTAGAGTGGTTACAGTTGTTGCCCCTCAATGACATAGTGGTTACAGTTGTTGCATCTCAACGGTAGAGTGGTTACAGTTGTTGCCCCTCAGTGGTAGAGTGGTTACAGTTGCTACATCTCAATGGTAGAGTGGTTACAGTTGTTGGCTCTCAATGGTAGAGTGGTTACAGTTGTTGGATCTCAAGGGTAGAGTGGTTACAGTTGTTGCCCTTCAATGGTATAGTGGTTACAGTTGTTGCCTTTCAATGGTAGAGTGGCTACAGTTGTTACATCTCAATGGTAGAGTGGTTACGGTTGTTGCACCTCAATGGTAGAGTTGTTACAGTTGTTGCACCTCAATGGTAGAGTGGTTACAGTTGTTGTACCTCAATGGTAGAGTGGTTACAGTTGTTGTACCTCAATGACAGAGTGGTTACATTTGTTGCATCTCAATGGTAGAGTGGTTACAGTTGTTGCCCCTCAATGGTAGAGTGCTTACAGTTGTTGCCCTTCAATGACAGAGTGGTTACAGTTGTTGCATCTCAATGGTAGAGTGGTTACAGTTGTTGCCCCTCAATGGTAGAGTGGTTACAGTTGTTGTACCTCAATGATAGAGTGATTACAGTTGTTGCACCTCAATGGTAGAGTGGTTACAGTTGTTGCCCCTCAATGGTAGAGTGGTTACAGTTGTTGTACCTCAATGATAGAGTGGTTACAATTGTTGCATCTCAATGGTAGAGTGGTTACAGTTGTTGCATCTCAAGGGTAGAGTGGTTACAGTTGTTGTACCTCAATGACAGAGTGGTTACAGTTGTTGCACCTCAATGACAGAGTGGTTATGGTTGTTACATCTCAATGGTAGAGTGGATATAGTTGTTGCACTTCAATGGTAGAGTGGTTATGGTTGTTGCCCTTCAATAACAGAGTGGTTACAGTTGTTGCATCTCAATGATAGAGTGGTTACAGTTGTTGCCCCTCAATGGTAGAGTGGTTACAGTTGTTGCCCTTCAATGGTAGAGTGGTTACAGTTGTTGCACATCAATGATAGAGTGGTTACAGTTGTTGCCCTTCAATGGTATAGTGGTTACAGTTGTTGCCTTTCAATGGTAGAGTGGCTACAGTTGTTACATCTCAATGGTAGAGTGGTTACGGTTGTTGCACCTCAATGGTAGAGTGGTTACAGTTTTTGCATCTCAATGGTAGAGTGGTTACAGTTGTTGCCCTTCAATAGTAGAGTGGTTAGAGTTGTTGCCCTTCAATGGTAGAGTGGTTACGGTTGTTGCACCTCAATGGTAGAGTTGTTACAGTTGTTGTACCTCAATGACAGAGTGGTTACAGTTGTTGTATCTCAATGACAGAGTGGTTACAGTTGTTGCCCTTCAATGACAGAGTGGTTACAGTTGTTGCACCTCAATGGTAGAGTGGTTACAGTTGTTGTACCTCAATGATAGAGTGGTTACAGTTGTTGCCCCTCAATGGTAGAGTGGTTACAGTTGTTGCACCTCAATGGTAGAGTGGTTACGGTTGTTGCACCTCAATGGTAGAGTGGTTACAGTTGTTGCATCTCAAAGGTAGAGTGGTTACAGTTGTTGCCCTTCAATGGTAGAGTGGTTAGAGTTGTTGCCCTTCAATGGTAGAGTGGTTACGGTTGTTGCACCTCAATGGTAGAGTTGTTACAGTTGTTGCACCTCAATGGTAGAGTGGTTACAGTTGTTGTACCTCAATGGTAGAGTGGTTACAGTTGTTGTACCTCAATGACAGAGTGGTTACATTTGTTGCATCTCAATGGTAGAGTGGTTACAGTTGTTGCCCCTCAATGGTAGAGTGCTTACAGTTGTTGCCCTTCAATGACAGAGTGGTTACAGTTGTTGCACCTCAATGGTAGAGTGGTTACACTTGTTGTACCTCAATGATAGAGTGGTTACATTTTTGCATCTCAATGGTAGAGTGGTTACAGTTGTTGCCCCTCAATGGTAGAGTGGTTACAGTTGTTGTACCTCAATGATAGAGTGATTACAGTTGTTGCACCTCAATGGTAGAGTGGTTACAGTTGTTGCCCCTCAATGGTAGAGTGGTTACAGTTGTTGTACCTCAATGATAGAGTGGTTACAGTTGTTGCATCTCAATGGTAGAGTGGTTACAGTTGTTGCATCTCAAGGGTAGAGTGGTTACAGTTGTTGTACCTCAATGACAGAGTGGTTACAGTTGTTGCACCTCAATGACAGAGTGGTTATGGTTGTTGCATCTCAATGGTAGAGTGGATATAGTTGTTGCACTTCAATGGTAGAGTGGTTATGGTTGTTGCCCTTCAATAACAGAGTGGTTACAGTTGTTGCATCTCAATGATAGAGTGGTTACAGTTGTTGCCCCTCAATGGTAGAGTGGTTACAGTTGTTGCCCCTCAATGGTAGAGTGGTTACAGTTGTTGCCCTTCAATGGTATAGTGGTTACAGTTGTTGCCTTTCAATGGTAGAGTTGCTACAGTTGTTACATCTCAATGGTAGAGTGGTTACGGTTGTTGCACCTCAATGGTAGAGTGGTTACAGTTGTTGCATCTCAATGGTAGAGTGGTTACAGTTGTTGCCCTTCAATAGTAGAGTGGTTAGAGTTGTTGCCCTTCAATGGTAGAGTGGTTACGGTTGTTGCACCTCAATGGTAGAGTTGTTACAGTTGTTGTACCTCAATGACAGAGTGGTTACAGTTGTTGTATCTCAATGACAGAGTGGTTACAGTTGTTGACCTTCAATGACAGAGTGGTTACAGTTGTTGCACCTCAATGGTAGAGTGGTTACAGTTGTTGTACCTCAATGATAGAGTGGTTACAGTTGTTGCCCCTCAATGGTAGAGTGGTTACAGTTGTTGCACCTCAATGGTAGAGTGGTTGCAGTTGTTGTACCTCAATGGTAGAGTGGTTACAGTTGTTGTACCTCAATGACAGAGTGGTTACAGTTGTTGCATCTCAATGGTAGAGTGGTTACAGTTTTTGCACCTCAATGACAGAGTGGTTACAGTTGTTGCATCTCAATGGTAGAGTGGTTACAGTTGTTGTACCTCAATGGTAGAGTGGTTACAGTTGTTGTACCTCAATGACAGAGTGGTTACAGTTGTTGCATCTCAATGGTTGAGTGGTTACAGTTGTTGCATCTCAATGGTATTGTGGTTACAGTTGTTGCCCCTCAATGGTTGAGTGGTTACAGTTGTTGCATCTTAATGGTAGAGTGGTTATAGTTGTTGCATCTCAATGGTAGAGTTGTTACAGTTGTTGCCCCTCAATGGTAGAGTGGTTACAGTTGTTGCCCCTCAATGGTAGAGTGGTTACAGTTGTTGCCCCTCAATGGTAGAGTGGTTACATTTGTTACATCTCAATGGTAGAGTGGTTACAGTTGTTGCATCTCAATGGTAGAGTGTTTACAGTTGTTGTACCTCAATGGTAGAGTGGTTACAGTTGGTGTACCTCAATGACAGAGTGGTTACAGTTGTTGCATCTCAATGGTAGAGTGGTTACAGTTGTTGCATCTCAATGGTATTGTGGTTACAGTTGTTGCCCCTCAATGGTAGAGTGGTTACAGTTGTTGCATCTCAATGGTAGAGTGGTTATAGTTGTTGCATCTCAATGGTAGAGTTGTTACAGTTGTTGCCCCTCAATGGTAGAGTGGTTACAGTTGTTGCCCCTCAATGGTAGAGTGGTTACAGTTGTTACATATCAATGGTAGAGTGGTTACAGTTGTTGCCTCTCAATGATAGAGTGCTTACAGTTGTTGTACCTCAATGGTAGAGTGGTTATAGTTGTTGTACCTCAATGACAGAGTGGTTACAGTTGTTGCATCTCAATGGTAGAGTGGTTACAGTTGTTGCCCCTCAATGGTAGAGTGGTTACAGTTGTTGCGCTTCAATGACAGAGTGGTTACAGTTGTTGCTCCTCAATGGTAGAGTGTTTACAGTTGTTGTACCTCAATGATAGAGTGGTTACATTTGTTTCATCTCAATGGTAGAGTGGTTACAGTTGTTGCCCCTCAATGGTAGAGTGGTTACAGTTTTTGCCCTTCAATGACAGAGTGATTACAGTTGATGAATCTCAATGGTAGAGTGGTTACAGTTGTTGCACCTCAATGGTAGAGTGGTTACAGTTGTTGTACCTCAATGGTAGAGTGGTTACAGTTGTTGTACCTCAATGGTAGAGTGATACAGTTGTTGTACCTCAATGGTAGAGTGGTTACATTTGTTGCATCTCAATGGTAGAGTGGTTACAGTTGTTGCCCCTCAATGGTAGAGTGGTTACAGTTGTTGCATCTCAATGGTAGAGTGGTTACGGTTGTTGCACCTCAATGGTAGAGTGGTTACAGTTGTTGTTCCTCAATGGTAGAGTGGTTACAGTTGTTGTACCTCAATAGTAGAGTGGTTACAGTTGTTGCACCTCAATGACAGAGTGGTTACAGTTGTTGCACCTCAATGACAGAGTGGTTATGGTTGTTGCATCTCAATGGTAGAGTGGTTATAGTTGTTGCACTTCAATGGTAGAGTGGTTACAGTTGTTGCACATCAATGATAGAGTGGTTACAGTTGTTGCCCTTCAATGGTATAGTGGTTACAGTTGTTGCCCTTCAATGGTAGAGTGGTTACAGTTGTTGCCCTTCAATGGTAGAGTGGTTACAGTTGTTGCACATCAATGATAGAGTGGTTACAGTTGTTGCCCTTCAATGGTAGAGTGGCTACAGTTGTTACATCTCAATGGTAGAGTGGTTACGGTTGTTGCACCTCAATGGTAGAGTTGTTACAGTTGTTGCATCTCAATGGTAGAGTGGTTACAGTTGTTGCCCTTCAATGGTAGAGTGGTTACAGTTGTTGCCCTTCAATGGTAGAGTGGTTACAGTTGTTGCCCTTCAATGGTAGAGTGGTTACAGTTGTTGCCCTTCAATGGTAGAGTGGTTACAGTTGTTGCACCTCAATGGTAGAGTTGTTACAGTTGTTGTACCTCAATGACAGAGTGGTTACAGTTGTTGTATCTCAATGATAGAGTGGTTACAGTTGTTGCCCTTCAATGACAGAGTGGTTACAGTTGTTGCACCTCAATGGTAGAGTGGTTACAGTTGTTGTACCTCAATGGTAGAGTGGTTACAGTTGTTGCCCCTCAATGGTAGAGTGGTTACAGTTGTTGCACCTCAATGGTAGAGTGGTTACAGTTGTTGCACCTCAATGGTAGAGTGGTTACAGTTGTTGCATCTCAATGGTAGAGTGGTTACAGTTGTTGCCCTTCAATGGTAGAGTGGTTACAGTTGTTGCCCTTCAATGGTAGAGTGGTTACAGTTGTTGCACCTCAATGGTAGAGTGGTTACAGTTGTTGCACCTCAATGGTAGAGTGGTTACAGTTGTTGTACCTCAATGGTAGAGTGGTTACAGTTGTTGTACCTCAATGATAGAGTGGTTACAGTTGTTGCATCTCAATGGTAGAGTGGTTACAGTTGTTGCCCCTCAATGGTAGAGTGGTTACAGTTGTTGCCCCTCAATGGTAGAGTGGTTACAGTTGTTGCACCTCAATGGTAGAGTGGTTACAGTTGTTGCACCTCAATGGTAGAGTGGTTACAGTTTTGCATCTCAATGGTAGAGTGGTTACAGTTGTTGTACCTCAATGGTAGAGTGGTTACAGTTGTTGCACCTCAATGACAGAGTGGTTACAGTTGTTGCACCTCAATGACAGAGTGGTTACAGTTGTTGCATCTCAATGGTAGAGTGGTTACAGTTGTTGCACTTCAATGGTAGAGTGGTTACAGTTGTTGCACCTCAATGATAGAGTGGTTACAGTTGTTGCCCTTCAATGGTATAGTGGTTACAGTTGTTGCCCTTCAATGGTAGAGTGGTTACATTTGTTGCCCTTCAATGGTAGAGTGGTTACAGTTGTTGCACATCAATGATAGAGTGGTTACAGTTGTTGCCCTTCAATGGTAGAGTGGCTACAGTTGTTACATCTCAATGGTAGAGTGGTTACGGTTGTTGCCCTTCAATGGTAGAGTGGTTACAGTTGTTGCCCCTCAATGGTAGAGTGGTTACAGTTGTTGCCCTTCAATGGTAGAGTGGTTACAGTTGTTGCCCTTCAATGGTAGAGTGGTTACAGTTGTTGCCCTTCAATGGTAGAGTGGTTACAGTTGTTGCCCCTCAATGGTAGAGTGGTTACAGTTGTTACATCTCAATGGTAGAGTGGTTACGGTTGTTGCACCTCAATGGTAGAGTGGTTACAGTTGTTGTACCTCAATGGTAGAGTGGTTACAGTTGTTGTACCTCAATGACAGAGTGGTTACAGTTGTTGTATCTCAATGACAGAGTGGTTACAGTTGTTGCCCTTCAATGACAGAGTGGTTACAGTTGTTGTACCTCAATGGTAGAGTGGTTACAGTTGTTGTACCTCAATGATAGAGTGGATACAGTTGTTGCCCCTCAATGGTAGAGTGGTTACAGTTGTTGCACCTCAATGGTAGAGTGGTTACAGTTGTTGTACCTCAATGGTAGAGTGGTTACAGTTGTTGCATCTCAATGGAAGAGTGGTTACAGTTGTTGCACCTCAATGACAGAGTGGTTACAGCTGTTGCATCTCAATGACAGAGTGATTACAGTTGATGCATCTCAATGGTAGAGTGGTTACAGTTGTTGCACCTCAATGGTAGAGTGGTTACAGTTGTACCTCAATGGTAGAGTGGTTACAGTTGTTGCATCTCAATGGTATAGTGGTTACAGTTGTTGCCCCTCAATGTTAGAGTGGTTACAGTTGTTGCATCTCAATGGTAGATTGGTTACAGTTGGTGCATCTCAATGGTAGAGTTGTTACAGTTGTTGCCCCTCAATGGTAGAGTGGTTACAGTTGTTGCCCCTCAATCGTAGAGTGGTTACAGTTGTTACATCTCAATGGTAGAGTGGTTACAGTTGTTGAATCTCAATGGTAGAGTGGTTACAGTTGTTGTACCTCAATGGTAGAGTGGTTACAGTTGTTGTACCTCAATGACAGAGTGGTTACAGTTGTTGCATCTCAATGGTAGAGTGGTTACAGTTGTTGCCCCTCAATGGTAGAGTGCTTACAGTTGTTGCCCTTCAATGACATAGTGGTTACAGTTGTTGCACCTCAATGGTAGAGTGGTTACAGTTGTTGTACCTCAATGATAGAGTGATTACAGTTGTTGCACCTCAATGGTAGAGTGGTTACAGTTGTTGCCCCTCAATGGTAGAGTGGTTACAGTTGTTGCATCTCAATGGTAGAGTAGTTACAGTTGTTGCCCCTCAATGGTAGAGTGGTTACAGTTGTTGCCCTTCAATGACAGAGTGATTACTCTTGATGCATCTCAATGGTAGAGTGGTTACAGTTGTTGCACCTCAATGGTAGAGTGGTTACAGTTGTTGTACCTCAATGGTAGAGTGGTTACAGTTGTTGCCCCTCAATGGTAGAGTGGTTACAGTTGTTGTACCTCAATGGTAGAGTGGTTACATTTATTGCACCTCAATGATAGAGTGGTTACAGTTGTTGCCCCTCAATGGTAGAGTGGTTACAGTTGTTGTACCTCAATGGTAGAGTGGTTACAGTTGTTGCATCTCAATGGTAGAGTGGTTACAGTTGTTGCCCTTCAATGGTAGAGTGGTTACAGTTGTTACATCTCAATGGTAGAGTCGTTACGGTTGTTGCACCTCAATGGTAGAGTGGTTACAGTTGTTGCCCCTCAATGGTAGAGTGGTTACAGTTGTTGCCCTTCAATGGTAGAGTGGTTACAGTTTTTGCCCTTCAATGGTAGCGTGGTTACACTTGTTGCCCCTCAATGGTAGAGTGGTTACAGTTGTTGCCCCTCAATGGTAGAGTGGTTACAGTTGTTACATCTCAATGGTAGAGTGGTTACGGTTGTTGCCCCTCAATGACAGAGTGGTTACAGTTGTTGCCCCTCAATGGTAGAGTGGTTATAGTTGTTGCCCCTCAAAGGTAGAGTGGTTACAGTTGTTGCACCTCAATGGTAAAGTGGTTACAGTTGTTGCCCCTCAAAGACAGAGTTGTTACAGTTGTTGCCCTTCAATGATTTGTATCCCATTAGGGGAGTGAGATTCTCTCATGTGAGGAGGCTATGCAGATGGCTGCAGAAGGTCGGTGATAGTACTCAGTTGCACCCGGTATTTTCCTCCACCAACAATAGCTGGATCGAAAGTCGCCATTTTACCTAAGCTGTGGGTGCAACGCTAAACCCCCAAAACAAATGCAAATGCCTCAGATGGACCAGTTAAGGTTATAGCCACATATCCAATTTATTTATCTAGCTGGTCTGTGACATCCTTACAACAACCTCTAGTTGGTCTGTGACATCCGTAAAACAACATCTAGCTGATCTGTGACATACATACAACATCTAGCTTGTCTGTGACATCCTTACAACAACATCTAGCTGGTCTGTGACATCCTTACAACAACCTCTAGCTGGTCTGTGACATCCTTACAACAACATCTAGCTGATATGTGACATACTTACAACTTCTAGCTGGTATGTGACATCCTTACAACAACCTCTAGCTGGTCTGTGACATCCTTACAACAACATCTAGCTGGTCTGTGACATCCTTACAACATCTAGCTGATCTGTGACATCCTAACAACATCTAGCTGGTCTGTGACATCCTTACAACATCTAGCTGGTCTGTGACATCCTTACAACATCTAGCTGGTCTGTGACATCCTTACAACCTCTAGCTGGTCTGTGACATCCTTACAACAACCTCTAGCTGGTCTGTGACATCCTTACAACAACATCTAGCTGATCTGTGACATCCTTACAACAACATCTAGCTGATCTGTGACATCCTTACAACATCTAGCTGATCTGTGACATCCTTACAACATCTAGCTGGTCTATCGCATCCTTACAACAACATCTAGCTGGTATGTGACATCCTTACAACATCTAGCTGGTCTGTGACATCCTTACAACAACATCTAGCTGGTCTGTGACATCCTTACAACATCTAGCTGGTATGTGACATCCCTACAACATCTAGCTGGTCTGTGACATCCTTACAACATCTAGCTGGTCTGTGACATCCTTACAACATCTAGCTGGTATGTGACATCCTTACAACATCTAGCTGGTCTGTGACATCCTTACAACATCTAGCTGGTCTGTGACATCCTTACAACATCTAGCTGGTATGTGACATCCTTACAACATCTAGCTGGTCTGTGACATCCTTACAACATCTAGCTGGTCTGTGACATCCTTACAACATCTAGCTGGTCTGTGACATCCTTACAACATCTAGCTGGTCTGTGACATCCTTACAATAACCTCTAGCTGGTATGTGGCATCCTTGCAACATCTAGCTGGTATGTGACATCCTTACAACATCTAGCTGGTCTGTGACATCCTTACAACATCTAGCTGATCTGTGACATCCTTACAACATCTAGCTGGTCTGTGACAACCTTACAACATCTAGCTGGTATGTGACATCCTTACAACCTCTAGCAGGTCTGTGACATCCTTACGACATCATCGAGCTGATCTGTGACATACTTACAACATCTAGCTGGTCTGTGACATCCGTACAACATCTAGCTGGTCTGTGAAATCCTTACAACATATAGCTGGTCTGTGACATCCTTACAACATATAGTTGGTATGTGACATCCTTACAACAACATCTAGCTGATCTGTGACATACTTACAACATCTAGCTGGTCTGTGACATCCTTACAACCTCTAGCTGGTCTGTGACATCCTTACAACAATCTCTAGCTGGTCTGTGACATCCTTACAACATCTAGCTGGTCTGTGACATCCTTACAACAACCTCTAGCTGGTCTGTGACATCCTTACAACAACATCTAGCTGATCTGTGACATCCTTACAACAACATCTAGCTGATCTGTGACATCCTTACAACATCTAGCTGGTCTGTGACATCCTTACAACAACATCTAGCTGATCTGTGACATCCTTACAACATCTAGCTGGTCTGTGACATCCTTACAACAACATCTAGCTGGTCTGTGACATCCTTACAACAACCTCTAGCTGGTCTGTGGCATCCTTACAACAACCTCTAGCTGGTATGTGACATCCTTACAACATCTAGCTGGTCTGTGACATCCTTACAACAACATCTAGCTGGTCTGTGACATCCTTACAACATCTAGCTGGTATGTAACATCCTTACAACATCTAGCTGGTCTGTGACATCCTTACAACATCTAGCTGGTCTGTGACATCCTTACAACATCTAGCTGGTCTGTGACATCCTTACAACATCTAGCTGGTCTGTGACATCCTTACAACATCTAGCTGGTCTGTGACATCCTTACAACATCTAGCTGGTCTGTGACATCCTTACAACATCTAGCTGGTCTGGGACACCCTTACAACAACCTCTAGCTGGTATGTGGCATCCTTGCAACATCTAGCTGGTATGTGACATCATTACAACATCTAGCTGGTCTGTGACATCCTTACAACATCTAGCTGATCTGTGACATCCTTACAACATCTAGCTGGTCTGTGACATCCTTACAACATCTAGCTGGTCTGTGACATCCTTACAACCTCTAGCAGGTATGTGACATCCTTACGACATCATCGAGCTGATCTGTGACATACTTACAACATCTAGCTGGTCTGTGACATCCTTACAACATCTAGCTTGTCTGTGACATCCTTGCAACATATAGCTGGTCTGTGACATCCTTACAACATATAGTTGGTATGTGACATCCTTACAACAACATCTAGCTGATCTGTGACATACTTACAACATCTAGCTGGTCTGTGACATCCTTACAACCTCTAGCTGGTCTGTGACATCCTTACAACAACCTCTAGCTGGTCTGTGACATCCTTACAACATCTAGCTGGTCTGTGACATCCTTACGACATCATCGAGCTGATATGTGACATCCTTACAACCTCTAGCTGGTCTGTGACATCCTTACAACATCTAGCTGGTCTGTGACATCCTTACAACATATAGCTGGTCTGTGACATCCTTACAACATATAGTTGGTATGTGACATCCTTACAACAACATCTAGCTGATCTGTGACATACTTACAACCTCTAGCTGGTCTGTGACATCCTTACAACATCTAGCTGGTCTGTGACATCCTTACGACATCATCGAGCTGATCTGTGACATACTTACAACCTCTATCTGGTCTGTGACATCCTTACAACATCTAGCTGGTCTGTGACATCCTTACAACATATAGCTGGTCTGTGACATCCTTACAACATATAGTTTTGGTATGTGACATCCTTACAACAACATCTAGCTGGTCTGTGATATCCTTACGACATCTAGCTGGTCTGTGACATCCTTTCAACATCTTGCTGGTCTGTGACATCATTACAACAACATCTAGCTGGTCTGTGACATCCTTACAACATCTAGCTGGTCTGTGACATCCTTACAACATCTAGCTGGTCTGTGACATCCTTACAACATCTAGCTGGTCTGTGACATCCTTACAACATCTAGCTGGTCTGTGACATCCTTACAACAACATCTAGCTGGTCTGTGACATACTTACAACAACCTCTAGCTGGTCTGTGACATTCTTACAACATCTAGCTGGTCTGTGACATCCTTACAACATCTAGCTGGTCTGTGACATCCTTACAACATCTAGCTGGTCTGTGACATCCTTACAACAACATCTAGCTGGTCTGTGGCATCCTTACAACAACATCTAGCTGGTCTGTGACATCCTTACAACAACATCTAGCTGGTCTGTGACATCCTTACAACATCTAGCTGGTCTGTGACATCCTTACAACAACATCTAGCTGGTCTGTGACATCCTTACAACATCTAGCTGGTCTGTGACATCCTTACAACATCTAGCTGATCTGTGACATCCTTACAACATCTAGCTGGTCTGTGACATCCTTACAACATCTAGCTGGTCTGTGACATCCTTACAACATCTAGCTGGTCTTGACATCCTTACAACATCTAACTGGTATGTGACATCCTTAAAACATCTAGCTGGTCTGTGACATCCTTACAACAACATCTAGCTGGTATGTGACATCATTACAACATCTAGCTGGTCTGTGACATCCTTACAACAACATCTAGCTGGTCTGTGACATCCTTACAACAACATATAGCTGGTCTGTGACATCCTTACAACATCTAGCTGGTCTGTGACATCCTTAAAACAACATCTAGCTGGTCTGTGACATCCTTACAACAACATCATCTAGCTGGTTTGTGACATCCTTGCAACATCTAGCTGGTCTGTGACATCATTACAACATCTAGCTGGTCTGTGACATCCTTACATCAACCTCTAACTGGTCTGTGACATACTTACAACAACCTCTAGCTGGTATGTGGCATCCTTGCAACATCTAGCTGGTCTGTGACATCCTTACATCTAGCTGGTCTGTGACATCCTTACAACCTCTAGCTGGTCTGTGACATCCTTACAACATCTAGCTGGTCTGTGACATCCTTACAACAACATCTAGCTGGTCTGTGACATCCTTACAACAACATCTAGCTGGTCTGTGACATCCTTCCAACAACCTCTAGCTGGTCTGTGACATCCTTACAACATCTAGCTGGTCTGTGACATACTTACAACATCTAGCTGGTCTGTGACATCCTTACAACATTTAGCTGGTCTGTGACATCCTTACAACATCTAGCTGGTCTCTGACATCCTTACAACAACCTCTAGCAGGTCTGTGACATCCTTACAACATCTAGCTGGTCTGTGACATCCTTACAATAACATATAGCTGGTCTGTGACATCCTTACAACAACCTCTAGCTGGTCTGTGACATCCTTACAACATCTAGCTGGTCTGTGACATCCTTACAACAACCTCTAGTTGGTCTGTGACATCCTTACAACAACATCTAGCTGGTCTGTGACATCCTTACATCAACCTCTAGCTGGTCTGTGACATCCTTACATCAACCTCTAGCTGGTCTGTGACATCCTTACAACAACATCTAGCTGATATGTGACATTCTTACAACATTTACCTAGTCTGTGACATACTTACAACATCTAGCTGGTCTGTGACATCCTTACAACATTTAGCTGGTCTGTGACATCCTTACAACATCTAGCTGGTCTATGGCATCCTTACAACAACATCTAGCTGGTATGTGACATCCTTACAACATCTAGCTGGTCTGTGACATCCTTACAACAACATCTAGCTGGTCTGTGACATCCTTACAACATCTAGCTGGTATGTGACATCCCTACAACATCTAGCTGGTCTGTGACATCCTTACAACATCTAGCTGGTCTGTGACATCCTTACAACATCTAGCTGGTCTGTGACATCCTTACAACATCTAGCTGGTCTGTGACATCCTTACAACATCTAGCTGGTCTGTGACATCCTTACAACATCTAGCTGGTCTGTGACATCCTTACAACATCTAGCTGGTATGTGACATCCTTAAACATCTAGCTGGTCTGTGACATCCTTACAACATCTAGCTGGTCTGTGACATCCTTACAACATCTAGCTGGTCTGTGACATCCTTACAACATCTAGCTGGTCTGTGACATCCTTACAACAACCTCTAGCTGGTCTGTGGCATCCTTGCAACATCTAGCTGTTATGTGACATCCTTACAACATCTAGCTGGTCTGTGACATCCTTACAACATCTAGCTGATCTGTGACATCCTTACAACATCTAGCTGGTCTGTGACATCCTTACAACATCTAGCTGGTATGTGACATCCTTACAACCTCTAGCTGGTCTGTGACATCCTTACGACATCATCGAGCTGATCTGTGACATACTTACAACATCTAGCTGGTCTGTGACATCCATACAACATCTAGCTGGTCTGTGACATCCTTACAACATATAGCTGGTCTGTGACATCCTTACAACATATAGTTGGTATGTGACATCCTTACAACAACATCTAGCTGATCTGTGACATACTTACAACATCTAGCTGGTCTGTGACATCCTTACAACCTCTAGCTGGTCTGTGACATACTTACAACAATCTCTAGCTGGTCTGTGACATCCTTACAACATCTAGCTGGTCTGTGACATCCATACAACAACCTCTAGCTGGTCTGTGACATCCATACAACAACATCTAGCTGATCTGTGACATCCTTACAACATCTAGTTGGTCGTGACATCCTTACACCTCTAGCTGGTCTGTGACATACTTACAACATCTAGCTGGTCTGTGACATCCTTACAACCTCTAGCTGGTCTGTGACATCCTTACAACAATCTCTAGCTGGTCTGTGACATCCTTACAACATCTAGCTGGTCTGTGACATCCTTACAACAACCTCTAGCTGGTCTGTGACATCCTTACAACAACATCTAGCTGATCTGTGACATCCTTACAACAACATCTAGCTGATCTGTGACATCCTTACAACATCTAGCTGGTCTGTGACATCCTTACAACAACATCTAGCTGATCTGTGACATCCTTACAACATCTAGCTGGTCTGTGACATCCTTACAACAACATCTAGCTGGTCTGTGACATCCTTACAACAACCTCTAGCTGGTCTGTTGCATCCTTACAACAACCTCTAGCTGGTATGTGACATCCTTACAACATCTAGCTGGTCTGTGACATCATTACAACAACATCTAGCTGGTCTGTGACATCCTTACAACATCTAGCTGGTATGTAACATCCTTACAACATCTAGCTGGTCTGTGACATCCTTACAACATCTAGCTGGTCTGTGACATCCTTACAACATCTAGCTGGTCTGTGACATCCTTACAACATCTAGCTGGTCTGTGACATCCTTACAACATATAGCTGGTCTGTGACATCCTTACAACATCTAGCTGGTCTGTGACATCCTTACAACATCTAGCTGGTCTGGGTTTTGTGGTTGTGGTTTGTTGTGGTTGTGTTTTTGTGGTTGTGACATCCTTACAACATCTAGCTGATCTGTGACATCCTTACAACATCTAGCTGGTATGTGACATCCTTACAACATCTAGCTGGTATGTGACATCCTTACAACCTCTAGCAGGTATGTGACATCCTTACGACATCATCGAGCTGATCTGTGACATACTTACAACATCTAGCTGGTCTGTGACATCCTTACAACATCTAGCTGGTCTGTGAAATCCTTACAACATATAGCTGGTCTGTGACATCCTTACAACATATAGTTGGTATGTGACATCCTTATAACAACATCTAGCTGATCTGTGACATACTTACAACATCTAGCTGGTCTGTGACATCCTTACAACCTCTAGCTGGTCTGTGACATCCTTACAACAATCTCTAGCTGGTCTGTGACATCCTTACAACATCTAGCTGGTCTGTGACATCCTTACGATTGGTGTTGTGTTTACAACCTCTAGCTGGTCTGTGACATCCTTACAACATCTAGCTGGTCTGTGACATCCTTACAACATATAGCTGGTCTTTGACATCCTTACAACATATAGTTGGTATGTGACATCCTTACAACAACATCTAGCTGATCTGTGACATACTTACAACCTCTAGCTGGTCTGTGACATCCTTACAACATCTAGCTGGTCTGTGACAT
>CM026399.1:4905713-4927092 GCA_014843695.1 Archivesica marissinica
ACCACAGGGATTCGGCACGTTTGGGGGTACTAGTATATATATTTAAGTATATATATTTAAGTAATAAATATATATACTAGTACCCCCAAACGTGCCGAATCCCTGTGAGGTAAACAGGATAGCTTTTCAACTTATCCGTTTGACTAGTAGAGATAGAGTGTGGGATAAGGGTCTTGAACAAGTTAGTTGGAAAGTGCACCTACTTAGTTGAGTTAGTTCACTCATTCACACATCTGACCTGATTGTCACTCACAATCACTCACCCATAATACTTTATACACAATAGTAGTGAAGACTAGTATATATTATACAAAGACATAGTATGGGACCAGGCTATATAATTATGATATGATTCAGACCAGTGATTTTATTAGGCCATATAGGGGAAACTATTGGGTGGTACGCTTGCAGCAGGGTTTGGAAATATTATGATGTACATGTACTAAATATCAATAATTATTACTCTTTTAGATAAATATGACATGGGTTACATATCTAAAATGTGCACCACTACCGTGGATGGAGGTGAGACATGTGGGGGTATACCCCTCGGCAGAATGTATGTTATGATCTTGGAAAATATCATGTTCATGGTCACTGTTAGCCTGGGAACAGGCGTCAATATATATTGCCTGGTCAGTCAAATAAATATATTTTAACACTGAGACTATTAATTTTTGCCAGAGGTTAAAAAGTGACTGGAACCCAGGCTAGGTCACTGTTTCAGGGTCGCACTCAAATTTATATTTCCGAGTTAAAAGCGATCGAGTCTTTGAATTTCTTATCTTGTACTATCTGGTCAAATTAGATAGTGATGTTAGTATAAATCAATAGTGTAGCTTAAATCGTGGACTTCGAATAAAACATGTGTGCGACAATTTGTTTACACACCAGAAAGGTGACGTACCAAACCGGTTCGGATTTAACTGTTTAAGACATACATGTGCATTTAAACTTTGTATTCCATCAATGGAAGGCGAGATACCAAACCGGTTCGGATTTAACTGTTTGAGACAAACATGTGCATTTAAACGTTGTATTCCATGGACGGTCATATCCGACACGTAGAATATGGATCTACTTCTGAATGGATTAATGTGAATATTCTATACATAAATGCGTTGTCAGAAATTGGACAATCTTGTAACGGCACAATAATATGTGAGCGTCAAACACTGACTTCCGACTGGACATGGAACTATATGAAGGTAAATTATGTTTGTACATATAGGCCTTTCTAAAATGAGCAGGCCATTATATTTCTTCTTAGGCGTCCAATATGTTATTGGGTTATTGTTACATAAGCATGTCGTAAACAAGAAATTAATACATACTTGTGTTTTATATGAATTTGCAGGTATGGATTTAGCACATTGTATAAAGGTTGTGTTTACTCCCTGTTGGTCTTCACGGTCCGTCTATATGTGTCTGAATCCAATTACAGATCGTTCCGCTCATATAAATGTCTGTCTGTCTGTCTGTCTCGTTTTAACTGTGTAAACTGTATATTCGTTCAACACTGACGTTGTGTGTGCTGTTTGTTGACTCTATGAACTGTATACTCATTTAACACTGACGTTGTGTACGCTGGTTGTTGACTGTATAAACTGTGTATTCATTCAACACTGGCGTTGTGTAGACTGGTTGTTAACTGTGTATACACCCAACACTGACGCTGTGCACGCTGGTTGTTGACTGAATAGACAGCGTATTCATTCGGCACTGACGCTGTGTAGAATGGTTGTCGACTGTGTATACATCCAACACTGACGCTGTGTATGCTGATTGTAGACTGTCTAAGCTGTGGATTCATTCAACACTGACGCTGTGTACGCTGGTTGTTGACTGTATAAGCTGTGCATTCATTCAACACTGACAGTGTGTACGCTGGTTGTTGACTGTATAAGCTGCGTATTCATTCAGCACTGACGGTGTGTACGCTGGTTGTTGACTGTATAAGCTGTGGATTCATTCAGCACTGACAGTGTATACACTGGTTGTTGACTGTATAAGCTGCGTATTCATTCAGCACTGACGCTGTGTACGCTGGTTGTTGACTGTATAAGCTGTGGATTCATTCAGCACTGACAGTGTGTACGCTGGTTGTTGACTGTATAAGCTGTGGATTCATTCAACACTGACAGTGTGTACGCTGGTTGTTGACTGTATAAGCTGTGGATTCATTCAACACTGACAGTGTGTACGCTGGTTGTTGACTGTATACGATGTGGATTCATTCAACACTGACAGTGTGTACGCTGGTTGTTGACTGTATAAGCTGTGGATTCATTCAACACTGACAGTGTGTACGCTGGTTGTTGACTGTATAAGCTGTGTATTCATTCAACACTGACGCTGTGTACGCTGGTTGTTGACTGTATAAGCTGTGGATTCATTCAACACTGACGCTGTGTACGCTGGTTGTTGACTGTATAAGCTGTGTATTCATTCAACACTGACGCTGTGTACGCTGGTTGTTGACTGTATAAGCTGTGTATTCATTCAACACTGACGCTGTGTACGCTGGTTGTTGACTGTATAAGCTGTGTATTCATTCAACACTGACGCTGTGTACGCTGGTTGTTGACTGTATAAGCTGTGTATTCATTAAACAATGACGCTGTGTACGCTGGTTGTTGACTGTATAAGCTGTGTATTCATTCAACACTGACGCTGTGTACGCTGGTTGTTGACTGTATAAGCTGTGGATTCATTCAACACTGACGCTGTGTACGCTAGTTGTTGACTGTATAAGCTGTGTATTCATTAAACACTGACAGTGTGTACGCTGGTTGTTGACTGTATAAGCTGTGGATTCATTCAACACTGACGCTGTGTACGCTGGTTGTTGACTGTATAAGCTGTGTATTCATTCAACACTGACAGTATGTACGCTGATTGTTGACTGTATAAGCTGTGGATTCATTCAACACTGACAGTATGTATGCTGATTGTTGACTGTATAAGCTGTGGATTCATTCAACACTAACAGTATGTACGCTGGTTGTTGACTGTATAAGCTGTGGATTCATTCACCATTGACAGTATGTACGCTGATTGTTGACTGTATAAGCTGTGTAAGTTCATCTTACAGCATAAATCATATCGAGACAACGTTGAACAATAACTTGAATATTTGATCTCATTGGGCAAAACAATGGCTTGTAAAATTCTATCCAAGTTATGTTTTTAACACTTGCGAGAAACAACCGTACCTTACCCGCGCATTCTATCGACATGTGTTAGTTCTCATAAACATTTAGGCGTACATTTAAACAATGATGGTTCATGGCACGACCATATTAAAGCAGCATTACATCGTAATAAAGGATGTTTTGTGTAAAATATAAATACTAATGTGTGTGTGTTTACAAAAATCGAAATAGTCGCTCAGAAACGATAAAATTCCAATAAATATAAACCGTCGTATAAGCGAATATGTTTATCAACACACGAAATCTAAACACGCACAGCACGCATGCGTGAAACAACAGATGATGTAGAAAACAACGTATATATTTTGAACATGAAAGAATATCTATCTTCCTCTAATGTCGAACACCTCGCGGGGATGTAGACATGTCTCTAAAAGACTTAGATAACAGAGGTATGAATCAACATCTCAAGTAATTTAATTAAAAAAGACAACCTGGGACAAATGGGGACGATGCATTCCGAATGTAAACAAATGCGTGACTGATCGACTCGGAAAGTCCTACTTTCGGTTTCGAGTGTTTTTTATCGCAAAAAAAACATTGTTTACCAATTGAACATAAGTATACAAAGTATAATGTTATAATGTGTAGCAGCATTGCTACCCATGCGTAAAATTTGAATTTTTCAAATATCTTTTATTTCATACGATGTAATGCTGCTTTAAGTACATGTATATAACTTTTTCAGCTGCACGATATCTAGGAACAATGAGAATGTTAAAGATTATACTTAAGCGGAAAATATTGGATCAAATTTATTGATGGTCTATGGAACGATTTCCTTTAGTGAAATAACTTCTGAGCTAGTTTTCACTTTGATAGATTTGCATCCATTGATCCAATTTAGATACTTCAGTTTTGGAACCTTATCATAGAGGATTTTGTCACCACGAATACGTTCCTCCACAAACTGTTCCAGAGCTTTTCTTCCACGGTTTTCTCTGTCAAGTATGTCATCCTTAACCGCATCAGGCATTATTGATATTTGTGATGAGGTTAGCCAAATTCAACTCGGTACCATCATCACTTTCACTAACTGAATTGATTTGATTCTCCCAACACTTCCCTTAACCTCTGAACAGCTCTTTCCTGACGAACTGTTCTTGGAACAGTTTTCTGGTGATGCTTTTGGTGATGTGTGTGAAATCCCTACCATATCCCCCATCTTACCAGAGAGTATTGTGAGTTCTGCAGTGCCGAAACAATATTTTAGTATAGCATCGGCACTGGTGGTTATTCCAGATATGGCCCCATCACCTTTGTGTACCTTGGTTACATACTCATGAGCCTGATCTGGACCGATGGATGTGAAGACATTGGAGTTACTTGCCACTGTGAAATCACCATCTTGAAAGGTGTTCCAGATATCTGGATTGGTGTCCTTCAGCTGCTACATACGTGTCAGACAGTCCGGTATAGTATGTGCATAATCCCATGAAAGGTCGTAATATGCAATAATATGCACTTTGTGATTTAGTTTTAGAAGTTGTCTCATACTCTTATTTAAATTAATAGTTTTGTCAGCCATATCGTGCATACTACATGTGTACTAGATTATATTTACTCTAGAGATAACACAACACTCTTTCATAACACAATCAAAATGTATAAAAACTGGAACTATTGATCAATTGGGCTTTATATAGGGTAACTCTATGATACACCGATAGTTTTACTTAGTTGGTGGCTATCTTGGATTGTTCTCTACTCCTTAAATCCATTTTAACTTCCATATGATAATCACATACATAGACTGGGAACAGTTTACTACTAAAACTTGTATTGGGGTTTATTAAAAAGGATGATGATTTTTGGTATTCTAAACACAATAAAGTGCCAATGTTAGGGTTTTTGCAGCCATAATGGATTTTAGTCTTTTACACTAATATATGTACCTGTATGCATCCTACAACAGATACAATTATATAAGTAGATTATTTATGGGCTAAAAGTTTGACTTGGTAGTCAAACTCTTCCATTCAAATCATTTTAGTAACCGTATAGTGACGTGTTTGGGGTATTTTGGATTTTAGGGGGGGGGATGTATGAACAAAAAATGGAAATAGCTTTTTTTCATTAATTTCTGGTCCAAATTACTAAAAAAAGGTTTATTATTTAAAATCTATATGAATAACTTGATATATACAGATCTGTCCAATAGTTCAGTCTATTACACACTTCCCTACCTTAAAAAAATGACGTCCCGTCATTCCCTCTATAGTCAGTCAATGTCAATCATATACATCACTCTATAGACCTCAATACTATTCCTATACTTGATACTCACCGAACTTCCACAATTCTAACACGTATGCTGCATTCAGCGACATACAATAGACTAACCGTACAACTTCATATGTATCTATATTTAAATACAACACTTATATCACTACTATGCTTATCTGTATAAGCATACTAACTACCCGAAACATACTAGTCATATTTCTATGGTTTCCATACTGCCTATTTTCTATTTTCCAAAAGGTAGAAACAAAAACAGGCCACAACAGTAGTATATGCCATATTAAAAGAAACAAGTTACAAACAATATTATTTTCCATATTTCTCAACAGCAACAAAAATGCGACCTCGAATGTTCATCAGAAAAAATAGTAACATAAAATCCGATACATAGAAATATATACATATACAGACAATTCACCCAGATTACGTAATAACGGCGCCAACTGCCGCTCCAACTAGTCTGTGTCACTATCTACATTGTTTAAAAGTCCTGACCTCATTAACTCGTCTATAGCCTGTAACTTGTTGTCCGCAAGTCTCGATGCCATCTGGTTCATCACATAATCCTGGTATCGTTTTAGTGGCTTCCTTATTCGTGTAGGTCTTCTAAGTTTCGGCATTGGTTTTCGTCTTTCCTCTTCACCCACCGCTGTTCCAACAGTATCGGCTGTTTGACCTATCTTCTCTACTTGTATGCTTACTCTCTCTTCTGCATCATCAACAGTCTATTCTGCACGTTCCACTATTTGGTCTGGATTCGGGTCCGGATCCTCTATCTGATGTTCTATGTCTTGACTTTCGTCTGTACCAGTGTTCTCGCCTTCTTGTTGAGAAATAGCTAGACTTGTGTCTATATCAGGGTCCTCCGCCAGAACGAGAAAGACACCAGACAAATGGTTTAATAAACAGATTGTTTAATCAGTAAAATTACGCGACTTAAACGCGTCAATGGCGGAGAATCAGACAGGGGAAGTAACCGTGTAATAACCAACAAGTATAACATACTGGCGCTCCCTCTTTTTTTTTAAAAGATTAAATCCAGTACTCAAATATATACTGAATTATTCAGTATAACTTTCATGATACAATGTCAAGCTACCTTTCATGATACAATATCAAGCAAGTAATACTAGACGAGAAATTATATGATGAGTAGTGTTAAAGGTAAGCACAGATGCTATTATAATAAACCAAACTATTATCCATATAGTAATTAGAAATAACAAACAGAAACAAAACTATGTACTACAAACTTCTACCTGAAGAGTTAAATTGTCATAAACAGTGATACATAATCACTACACTTCCAAATTATAGGTACTAGTAACTGACATAAACTGAAATACTGGTTCTGCTAGCCTCACTGCTAGGACATACTATCAATGTTCACTAAAATAACCTAATGTAATCACTGTTTGTAGTGTTGTTTCCCTACTAAATATAGTCAGATAGGTAAGCCGGTGGCTTTCTGATGCGTTGTGGCCTTTTTTGTATGTTATGACTGTCATCATGAATGTCACCGGTGTTCTCGAGACCTGGAGATGATGGTGGTCCTGGTACACCAATCAAGATAGGAATGGGAGCAACGTCTTGTTGACTGGTATCAGGTGTGGACAATGTTGTTGGAATTGTAACTAATGACGGGGATTCACTGATTGTAGGACTAGATTCACTCTCGTCATCAGACATATGACTATGATCAAAAGGCACAAACGAATGCTCGGAATGAATATCACTGAAATCACTTGGAATACGGTAACACTCGCTTTGTTTCACTTTATAACTAGAGGCACGTAACTGACTACCGGAGAACTTTTTCACAAAACACCACTCTCCATCACATGAAACCACAAGATACCTATTACGGGCTTTCAACTTGCTTTTATCACAGAACAAATATACTATATCACCTACACACACACGATCTGATGGCCTGTGGCGGTGATGTTTCGACTTGGAATCTTCGCTGTGTTGATGATTCAAATTTCTGGACTCGTGTTGCTGTAGAATGAGCTCTCTGTCAGAAATGGGGAGTTGATCATGGGTGAACTGTGACCTCTGTGTCCATAACTCGCGAGCCGAAAGACCAGATTTTCGTAGACGTGAGTTTAATCTTGCGACAACAATGGCAAGGTCTAATTTCGAGATTGGGCCTCCTCCGGGTTCATAGCGTAGTATTTCATGTTCTAACTCTTGGATAGCTTTCTCTGCGACAGGATTTTTGTTAACGTTTTTAACGCGCCCGATCTCTAAAACAATGTTCAACTTTTGTAATGAAGTGTCTGACTGAAGAGATATAAAACCAGGCGCAGGGTCTACACGAATAATAGCTGGGGGACCATCTAAGGGATGCAACTCTGTACACATACACATTAAGGCTTCACGGATTGTGTCCCTTCTTTCGTCGGTGATGATACAGGCTTTTGTGTAATTTGTTACAGTTTCACGCACCACAAGAATAGTTTGTAAATTGCGTTTCAAAATATCTGCTGCGAATGAAACACCTATGACATCTGGGGGGTCCTCACTAGTCTGTTTGGATGCGCAGTCTGGGAAAGATCGCAATGAGGCACATAAATGACACTGTGAAGTTACCCGTTCAATGGCACTATGCAGGTCTAACGCAAAGAAGTGCCTTTTCATGACAAGCTCAAGTTGGTGTCTAGTTGGGTGGTCCAGTTTAATATGTAGAGCACTGACTAATCCATCTAGTACGGAGCCGGGGACCACTATAAGTTCTGAAGAGGTTGAGAGGGGGTCACTGCGCTTAACTACTACTAAATTGTCCTTTGCAATAGTGGCTGTTTGTAGGTAACGCTTAACGTCCTTGATGTTGGTGAGTTTTTTTGATGGACGCGTGCCTTGTTTAAGATGAGCACGTGTTCGGCGGAGGTCTGGACAGTCTGACTGGATCTGTAACCATGATGACCGAGTTGTAAATGGTAGACGTGTTGACTTGTTTATGATGTTTTCAATACGTATTGAGCGAACAACCGAGTCTTATGTGGTGTATATGAATGAGCAAATTTGACAGTTTGGCTCATTGCATTCTGGTGCATTCCTGCTTGAAAAGTCGGATGGCACGTTTGCTGAACCTGCAAGATGGCGGACGCTGAGTTGGTAACGACTAACAATAGACAGGAATGATGTCACTCTCGGGCTAGCTGAGAATTCGCCACGGCATAGTTTTTCCACTGCCTGAACACACGGTTGGCTGTCTGTTAAAACACATGACTTAGATGTAGATTGTATTATGTAGGGACTAACATGTTTTATTGCGGCTGCAATACTAAGAGCTTCTATCTCACATGGTAGCCAATTTACTTGGTGTTTGCGCAGCTTAGCACTAAAGAATCCAGCTAAGAGCAATTTCTCATTCCTCATAACGTATAATGTTGCTCCAATGCCATGTCGGGATACCGAACCGTCTGTAACTATTCATAACTGGTCAGTGGGCCTAGGTATGGCAATAGATCTGTGGTTAGTAAGAGCTGACTGAGCGTCTCTAAATAGCTTGATGGATGAGTCTGACCAAATGATCTTTTCCTGGGATTTTTTGCCTGCTGATATGTCGTCTAATGGGCTAAGAAATCTTGAATAATGAGGAAGAACTCTTCCAAGAAATTTGTAGGCTCCAACAAACTAACGTAAACCATGGATAGTTTCTGGAATGGCACAGGTTGATAGCGTTGCAATACGGTGAGGACTTGCGGACAGTTGACCAGAAGACCAAATCCATCCAAGAATGCTTGTTGTTCTCGGACAAATCACAGTTTTGGGTGCTGATAGGTGTAAACCATTTCTCTGTAGGGCTTTAAGGACGTTTTGCCAGTTGTGTAATAAGTCATCAATTGTGTTGGCCCCGCAATACAAGTCATCGGCTAACTTAGCAACATGGCCATCTTGTACCTGGTCACCAAGGATACGGCACATAAGTTCTTCCAGGGCTGTCTCTGACCCGGGCATGCCCATAGCACAGCGAGTATATACGCGTACACCTCGGAATGGAGTTGCAACACCACAATATTTCATAGACTGTTTAGCAAGTGGGATTTGATAAAAGGCGCTGGTGATGATCAAATATTTCCATTGTCCAATAGCCCTGAGTGTAGAATCAACATCTGGCATTAAGCTTTGCTGGGGTTTGCTATAGCGTCCTACATCTGCAAAGGCAGTCACTAGACGAAAACCTCCGTGTGGCTTTTTGACAAGAAATGAGGGGTTTAAGTACTCTGCAGTCACACCCACATTCGCGGGCCTGGTAAATACACCCTGTTTCTCTAAATCATCGAATCTTTCCTGCAGTTCTACGAGTTTGTCCTTTGAGTATTGTGGCACTCTACCTTTACGCTGTGGGGGTTCAACAGGTCCCATATTGACAGTAGCCTCAAATTTGCCGGCAGCACCATTATACCCATTAAATGTAGGTGTAAAAACATCACTGTGCTGTGTTAGTAGGTCTCGAAACCTAACTCTGTCTTTTTCTTGGAGTATGTTATCTGGATCAATGGAAACACTTTCAATGTGTAACTGATTGCTTTCACTTTGAGGAGTGTGTGTATTGTGGTCACTCAATGTTTCTGTCTGGGGGCAAGTTGTATTTCTTACAAACCCAACATGATCATGTTGACGTATGAGCTTTGGTTCGTTGGTATCATTGACTACTCGTATACGTCCTCCAACAGCTTCAACGATCTGTGGGTATGGCCACTTGCTGTCAACAGGTACTGCTTTTGGTTCAATAGCTACGGTGTCTTCAGGATTTATCTCAGGTGGTAAGTGTATTTCTAGAAAGGCGCCAGGCCATATGACTGTCTTATGTGGCTGTGATCGTAACACAAATGCTTGAGTGCGCCGTACATAATTATTTGGACTTTTTGTATTGACTGTTCCATAATGTACTTTGTCAACCTCACCTACATGTATTGTAATCTCGTGTTTGGCCGGACGTATAGCTATGTCGTTGGCTGTCATGAATGGAATCCCGGCTAACACATCCACATCCAGGTCATTTACGACTAGAGCATCCAGAAACAGTTTGTTATCGCCCCTTGCAAGTGTGATATGAGTTTCCCCAACAATATTTAGGGGTGTGACGCCATCTGCTTGGAGAGCACTTTGTTTAGTCCTGCTAATGGGCACCCCAATTTGATCTGCCACTGACTGTTTGATCATACTGATTTCTGCACCACTATCAATAGTTATTACAATTGGAAACTGTCTAAAGAAGGTCTTCATGGAGGGAGACTGTTTTGTGCTAACGCGCCTAAGTGATGGTGTGACTCGTTGGCTAAAAGTAGGCGCTTCTTGTTCTGTGTCATTGGGAAATGTGACGTCTTCTGGCTCGTCATCCGACTCTAAATTTGTAGTTTGGCGGATTCTACTTGAAGAGGTCATGTATTTTCTGTCTTCATCTGGTAAATACTTGCAGTTGCTCAGAAAGTGCTGATATTTTGGTCGACCAGCTTGTTTACACAGAGGGCAGGATGGAGATCCGCGACTAGGTTTTGAACTTGGAGTGAAAGTCTTTCTGAATGATGAACGCAAGACTCTTGCTTCAGCAAGGGTATGAACTTCATCAATGAGGCTGGGAATGGCAAGGGATATTTCAGGTTTCAACGAAGCCAATGTTCTAGACCTTAAATCTGTGGCATATTTTTGTTTCACAAGAGCTGGTAAACTTGCATGAATAAGTCGGAGCCATGTTATGATGATAAAGTTTTCCACGGTAGGCGTAAGTTCCTCATCCGCAGTGGGTACCTCATCGTGATGGCTGATAGGTCCACCTCTCCGAAGTAAACTATCGTCAACAAAACTTGCGAGCCGTTGATATAAGTCTTCTGGTCTCTCCCCAGGTTCTAATTTTATGTTGTCGAAGTCAAGAAAGTGACCACCTGTAGTCTGGAACCCGAAATGTTGACGGATGGTCTGCCAGACAGTATTGATGCTAGTCGAGTTCTTAATGATTGTATTTCTCGATATTATAGGACAATAGTTGGCTATTTGGCCCAACATTAGTTCAAGAAGTGCCACTTTTTGTGCTGCTGTTTTTCCATCATCCCCTGCGTCGTCAGTGAATCCACGAAGTGGTGAGCCCGGTGTTTTCCGACCCCAGTTAGTCCCATCCACAATAAAGGGTGCAAAGTTTGCATCAAGGGATAATGTATACAAACGGTTTTGTCGCCAGGCTTCAAACGATGAAATTGTCTCCTGTTTGCTCAACGACCATTGTTTTGGGGCTCGAATGTTGTGAGCCATTGTTTTGGTACTGTTTAGTTCTTAACCATGAAGCAAATACCACGGAATTGGTTGCCTTGTCTGTCCTTCGTAATGGAAAATGCCGATTTCTCGTCTGTTTTTGTAGTCTGTAGAGTAAAGCGATTGCGTCGTAAGTACTTTAAGACCGCTGCCACCACGCCAGAACGAGAAAGACACCAGACAAATGGTTTAATAAACAGATTGTTTAATCAGTAAAATTACGCGACTTAAACGCGTCAATGGCGGAGAATCAGACAAGGGAAGTAACCGTGTAATAACCAACTAGTATAACATACTGGCGCTCAACCTCTCCTGTACTATTTATGGACTTGTGTCTGTGTCCTCATCCTCTTGGTGTACCGTTACTGGCCTGCTGTCTGTAGCAGTGTCCTCCTCTTGATGTAATGTTCCTGGACTGCTGTCTGTGTCAGGATCAAGAGCGTCCTCATGTCGGTCTGTAATTTCTACAAATCCATGTCACTTCACTATCAGACTATTCATCTACCTCAGTGACGTCACTTATATCATCTATCTCCTCCCTCTTGGATATATCCTTATCTTCCATATCTCTATCAACATTGCCTGATTTTAATTTGTAAACAGGAATATCGGGTCGCGACTGTTCTACAACTTCGTAAACGTCATCTTCAAATTTATCTTCTATTTTGTGTTTTCCTTGAAAAGCTAATCTACACACAAGTAATCGTTCTCCAACTGATAATTTTTGCTACTTTGGCTTTCTTGTCGTAATATTTCTTCTGTTTCATCTGGCCTTCTCTGTGTCGCTGTACTATTTGCTGTGATTTTCCTATCCTCTCTTGTGGATCCACTATGTATTCCTGTGTACTTTTGTTTGTTATTTCTTCCTCATTGACCTTCTCAAATGTCATATCGATTGGTAATTTAGGCTAACTTCCAAACATTGACTCATATGGCGAAACTTTGTTGGATTCGTGTGGAATACAATTGTAACTATATACTAACTAGTTGATGTATTTTTTCCAATCTTCTGATCATCTTCCAGTGTTCCAAGCATGTCTAATAGCGTCCTGTTGAACGTTTAAGAACCTGCATTTCCTTGGGGTGGTAAGGTTTAGTATGGGTTTTCTTTATATTCATGGTGATGCATAATTCTTTAATAATTTCACTCTCAAAATTGGCTCCCTGGTCCGAATGTAGCCTTGTTGGAATCCCATAATGAATGATAAAGTTGTTAAAAATGCATCTGCTGTAGTTTTAGCAGTTTGGTTTTTTGTCGGTACTGCAAGTGCATATTTGATGTAGTGGTCTGTAATGACAAGACTATTGCCAATGTTTCCTTTGGATGCCTCTAATGTCAATATAGGCAAAACAGATCAGTTCAAGTGGGTATGTACAATTAACATTTACAAGTGGTGCTCTGGTGTTAACATATGACTTTCTTCTGATGCAGCGATCACATCTAGTTACCTACTGACATAAGTTCCATCGTCCTATCCCGACATGGGTGTCCAATTATGTAGTCCTATCAGTACCTCTTTCTTGTAGCATTCAGGTAATACCAATTGTTCTATCTCTCTTTCTTCATCTTTCATTATCCTGAATAAAATCCTCCTCTTTATCTTTAGTTTCTTGAATTGTCATCTTTATTCATCCAGTTGTTTGGTATCCTCTTATCTATCTATCTATCTATCTATCTATCAAAGCTCTTCTCCACTTCTCTATCATCGGGTCTTGTCTCTGCATTCTTCTGATTTCTCTCAGTTCTCTATGTGCCAATACTTGCCCTTGGTCTTCGGTTGCTTCGATAATGTTGATACTTGATACCGGTAGAATCTCAATGTAAGGTGGTGATATGACACAAGAGCAAATAGCTTTAATAGTCTGGTCATCCATCTTGCATCTCTCTTCATGTCCATTCGTCAATTTCTCAAACGGATATCTACTCATTCGGTCAGCATCAGCATTCTTCAGTCCTGCTCTATGTGAGATGTTGAAGTCGTATAACCCAAGTGCTGAAGTCCTTCGTTGACCTGTAGCATCTAACTTCGCATTGGTGAGAATATAGGTTAGTAAGTTATTGTCAGTGACGACACTGAAGTGCTTCATTGTCAAGAATTCAGAGAATTTCTCTGTTACGGTCCATTTCAGTGCTAAAAACTCTAGTTTAAAGGCACTATAATTGCATTCTGACGTCGTCAAAGCTCTGCTGGCATATGCTATGATTCGCTTCTGGTCATCTTGCTTCTGATACAACACTGCGCCCAGAGCTTTAGTTGAAGCGCCAGTGTGTAATTCAAATGGAAGCTAATGGAAGCAGGGTATGCTAGAATCGGAGGCGATGACAAAATTCTCTTAAGCTCATAAAATACTGATTGTTCATTATCAGTCCAACTCCATTCTAGCTTGGGTTTCTTTGTTCCTTTCTTATGTGACGTTGGTGGAAGTTCTTACAATGGTCGTGTAAGTTTACTGAAGTCTTTTACAACTGTTCTGTAGTATCCAGCAAAAGCAGTTTCAATACCATCACTACTGACTACATGTCCGAGGATGTTAACCTGGTTGTTTGAAGAAATGGCACTTTTCCGGTGCAAGCTGTAGATTGCATGATTTTAATCTGGCCAATACTATGTCCAACCTTTCCAAATGTTGTTCAAATGATTCCGAAAATATTATCAGATGGTCTAAGTAGATAAGGCAAATTTTGAAGTTTAAATGTCCAAGGCATTCCTCCAATAAGCGCTGATAGGTTGCTGGTGAGTTACACAGACCAAACGGCATCCGGTTATATTAAAAAAATCCTATCGATTCAACTTTGTGTATATCCTCCACATCTACCTGGTGATAGCCATATTTCATGTCCATAGTACTAAAGTATTTAGCACCAGGCATGCAGTCAAAGATCTCTATGCGGGGCAATGCACATGAATCTTTTACTGTTCTTTCGTTGAGCATGCGATAATCCACACATAATCTCAACTTGCCAGTGTTCTTCCTTACAAGTACGACATTAGGTGTTCAAGGCGACTTTGAAGGTCGAATAGTTCCACTAGCAAGGAGTTGTTCAATATGTTGACGTACCTCTTAAATAATCATTGTGTGTATCCGTCTATGTCTTTGCTTAAATGGTATGCTGCTCAATAAATCAATCCTGTGTTTAATTTTATTACAAAGGTCAATATCAGTGTCATTTAGTGAAATTATATCCTTATGTTGCCGTAATAATTCTTTCAATCTCTGTGCCTGGTCTTCATTAAGTATGTCGAATTCTTTAATGTGAAGAAGCTATCCCGGTGGCTTGCGGAAAGACTGTGGTTCTATCTGGGGCCCGCCCGTGCTTGAGATAGTGCTTTGAGGGGCACCTGGGGTCTTCCTGCACCAATACTAGCTGGAGAGTCGCCATATGACCTATTGATGTTTGTGCGACTTTAAGCACCAAAACGAAACATAGAACTGGGAAAACATGCATTGACAGGTTTGGCAAGATAATACCAGTAATACCAGTGGCATTGCTTCATTTAGTCACTGTAGGAAAGTGCCAACACATTTTCTTCAAAAAATTTAAAATATGAAAATTGCAATACAACATGAAATATAAGGGACGGTAGTGGATATGCGATATATACTTTCATAATTGTCCAGGAGATACCCCGGATCCTGGAGGTGTATGCGATATATGCTTTCATAATTGTCTTCTAACATATGTTCATATTTGTCACATCGTGAAAAGGTGCATGTGGACGTACTCGTTCCCTGGACTGATCATTTACCCATTCAGCAGTATAATCGTGTAGATTATCTTTAGCTACATCTGGGGGACTGTTACCACGACTGAATATATTTGCTACTGCATTGTCTGCACTGCTCTGTTCTAATCGCTGGGTAGATACATGCTTTCCTCGTGGAATATATGCTTCGTTCATATAAGTAACTCCCGTAATGTTTATATTACCTTGGTCAACATAGGTTTGAGGGTGAAAATAATTTAATTTCTTATATGTGTGTCCGTACATACTATCGTGGGTATCGTGATCATTGACCAGGCTTCTATCCTTCTCCTTAAAATTGATACTTGGATGTCCGGATCCATAATAGTCAGAATGATGTTTCTGGTTGTAAGATGTTGCATTAAGCTGATTTGGATGTCTTATGTCTGCATACCATTGTTTCTCCTCACTTAGTGCACTTGATTGGCGTGAACTGCTCCTTCCCGAATACTGATGTTCATTCCTAGTATGGTTATGACCATGTTGATCATCAGCAAGATACTTTATGTAAGTAGCATTGACTTTCCTTGACTTAGCAATTGCACTGATGCGGCTATCACTATGTTCTGACTGATTATAGTATTGTCCAGTTTCGGTTGGAGCACGGCTTGTTCTATGCTGATGCTCATCTGTATTATTAATGTCGTACTCATTCATCGGGTGCCCACTTTCTTTAGACCTGTCTCTAGCCTTGTCATTAGACCTGTCTCTAGAACTGTCATTAGCCCTGGTACTTGGTAGTGAAAGAAATTCTAGAGCCTGCAGGAGTTCACCACTATTCTGTGTATGACCAGCGACACGAGCGGCAATTGGTTTAACTTCTGGTAATTCCACGTATTTTGCTTTACTTGCAGACTTCCCTGCCTTGTGCTGTGTAGTGGATCTGTGGACATTACCCAGTGCTGAGTGAGAATCTATGCATCCAGAGACAGCGCTCTTTGCACCCTGAAGGAGAACATGAATATATGGTATGATAGATAATAAACTCAAATGTAAAATATAAATGAAAGAAACTGGATAATACGATACATATTTATATACATATAGCAACGTTACTGAGGCAACATCGTTTCAATCTTGGAGATTTTGAATATAACACTTTAGAATATATGTAAGATTGTATTTATCTTGTTTTCCAATCCTTTGTTATCTTCCTGCAACATGTGTGTTTACAATTTCATGCATATATGCTCTTTGTACAAAAGAAGAACACTAAATAAAGTTTAAACTAAGTATGGCTAACAACACTATGCCTACAAGTAACAATAAACATATATAAAATTAATGTCTACATGTATATGCGATATGTTCACAACAATCTCACCGTTTAGTCATATTTTATTGCAAATCAATTGTAAAAGTGACATACAAAAACAGCTAAAATAGTATGAACATGCAAATGGTTTGGGCCAAAAGACAAGTAAACAAACTCTCAACAAACATGTCATTGAACCAAGTCCTTTTATCTTCATATCATGCACTTGCTATTCATTGTTAATTACTAGTGTGTAATTATTCAAATTATACATATCAAGCAAATAACATTTCAGTAAATAACCAACTGATTCTTTTATATTTATACTCTACTATTGTTTCTTCTGGAAAAAGACTATTTGGAACAGGACAAAGCTGTTTTAGTACATTTATCTACATTCCGGTATCCTATGAACATGATGAATGACTATGTATGTATTATGAAATGTATATTACTTGTGTATTTGACTGTGATTGTCTTTCTTCAGATACCGCTGGTGTACGAAGGAGAGTAACTTCCTGGTGGAACGGCTTCCAATGTCTCCAAAGGCGCCAGGTTTCATTGATGGCCATCTAGCATATAAATAATAAACATATATATATATATATATGGCGTCCAGTGGTAGAGCGTCGGATTTGGAATCGAACTGTCCCGGGTTCGATACTCAGTCAGGCCACGTATGTAGTGTCATTGAGCAAGGCACCTCACACACATTGCTTAGTACTGGTTAACCACTATGGTCGGATAAGCCTGCCCCGGAAAACACACAAGGGGTTTGACATTAATGGAACATACATACATACATACATACATGCATGCATACATACATACATCCATCCACACTCGTATTCCAAATCATATGTTAACCATGTTGTGCTTTATATGCACATACTTATAAATAAGGAAGATAATGCACTCATATACAGTGGAGTGTAAGTCACAATACCTACGCACTGCTCTACATTACACAACACAACAATACCTACGCACTGCTCTACATTACACAACACAACAATACCTACTCACTGCTCTACATTACACAACACAACAATACCTACTCACTGCTCTACATTACACAACACAACAATACCTACGCACTGCTCTACATTACACAACCTTACAATACCTACTCACTGCTCTACATTACACAACACTACAATACCTACGCACTGCTATACATTACACAACACTACAATACCTACGCACTGCTATACATTACACAACACAACAATACCTACGCACTGCTCTACATTACACAACACTACAATACCTACGCACTGCTATACATTACACAACACAACAATACCTACGCACTGCTCTACATTACACAACCTTACAATACCTACTCACTGCTCTACATTACACAACACAACAATACCTACGCACTGCTCTACATTACACAACACAACAATACCTACGCACTGCTCTACATTACACAACACAACAATACCTACGCACTGCTCTACATTACACAACACTACAATACCTATGCACTGCTCTACATTACACAACACTACAATACCTACGCACTGCTCTACATTACACAACACTACAATACCTACGCACTGCTCTACATTACACAACACTACAATACCTACCACTGCTCTACATTACACAACACTATATTACCTACGCACTGCTCTACATTACACAACACAACAATACCTACTCACTGCTCTACATTACACAACACAACAATACCTACGCACTGCTCTACATTACACAACACAACAATACCTACTCACTGCTCTACATTACACAACCTTACAATACCTACGCACTGCTCTACATTACACAACACAACAATACCTACGCACTGCTCTACATTACACAACCTTACAATACCTACGCACTGCTCTACATTACACAACACAACAATACCTACTCACTGCTCTACATTACACAACACTATATTACCTACTCACTGCTATACATTACACAACCTTACAATACCTACTCACTGCTCTACATTACACAACACAACAATACCTACTCACTGCTCTACATTACACAACACTACAATACCTACTCACTGCTCTACATTACACAACACAACAATACATACTCACAACACTACAATACCTATTCACTGCTCTACATTACACAACACTACAATACCTACTCACTGCTCTACATTACACAACACTACAATACCTACTCACTGCTCTATATTACACAACACTACACTATCTACTCACTGCTCTACATTAAACAACACTACAATACCTACTCACTGCTCTACATTACACAACACTACAATACCTACTCACTGCTCTACATTACACAACACTACTCACTGCTCTACATTACACAACACTACAAAACCTACTCACTGCTCTACATTAAACAACACTACAATACCTACTCACTGCTCTATATTACACAACACTACACTATCTACTCACTGCTCTACATTAAACAACACTACAATACCTACTCACTGCTCTACATTACACAACACTACAATACCTACTCACTGCTCTACATTACACAACACTACTCACTGCTCTACATTACACAACACTACAAAACCTACTCACTGCTCTACATTAAACAACACTACAATACCTACTCACTGCTCTATATTACACAACACTACACTATCTACTCACTGCTCTACATTAAACAACACTACAATACCTACTCACTGCTCTACATTACACAACACTACAATACCTACTCACTGCTCTACATTACACAACACTACAATACCTACTCACTGCTCTACATTACACAACACTACAATACCTACTCACTGCTCTACATTACACAACACTACACTATCTACTCACTGCTCTACATTACACAACACTACAATACCTACTCACTGCTCTACATTAAACAACACTACAATATCTACTCACTGCACTACATTACACAACCGTACAATACCTACTCACTGCTCTACATTAAACAACACTACAATATCTACTCACTGCTCTACATTAAACAACACTACAATACCTACTCACTGCTTTACATTACACAACACTACAATACCTACTCACTGCTCTACATTAAACAACACTACAATACCTACTCACTGCTCTACATTACACCACACTACAATACCTACTCACTGCTTTACATTACACACTACAATACCTACTCGCTGCTCTACATTACACACAACACTACAATACACACCACACTACACTACACTACACTACACACCACACTACAATACACACCACACCACAATACACACCACACACCAATACACACCACACCACACCACACACCAATACACACCACACCACACCACACCACACAACACACCACACAACAATAACCTACTCAATGTTGCACTTGTCTTGCTATGCTATGCTATCATTGTTGAGGGCTATGCTATCAGTGTTGAGGGCTATGCTATCAGTGTTGAGAGCTATGAGCTATGCTATCAGTGTTGAGGGCTATACTATCGGTGTTGAGGGCTATACTATCAGTGTTGAGGGCTATACTATCAGTGTTGAGGGCTATACTATCAGTGTTGAGGGCTATACTATCAGTGTTGAGGGCTATACTATCAGTGTTGAGGGCTATGCTATCAGTGTTGAGGGCTATACTATCAGTGTTGAGAGCTATGCTATCAGTGTTGAGAGCTATACTATCAGTGTTGAGAGCTATGCTATCAGTGTTGAGGGCTATGATATCAGTGTTGAGGGCTATGCTATCAGTGTTAAGAGCTATGCTATCAGTGTTGAGGGCTAGGCTATCAGTGTTGAGGGCTATGCTATCAGTGTTGAGAGCTATGAGCTATGCTATCAGTGTTGAGAGCTATGCTATCAGTGTTGAGAGCTATGAGCTATGCTATCAGTGTTGAGGGCTATACTATCAGTGTTGAGGGCTATACTATCAGTGTTGAGGGCTATGCTATCAGTGTTGAGGGCTATACTATCAGTGTTGAGGGCTATACTATCATGTTGAGGGCTATGATATCAGTGTTGAGAGCTATGCTATCTATCAGTGTTGAGAGCTATACTATCAGTGTTGAGAGCTATACTATCCGTGTTGAGGGCTATGCTATCAGTGTTGAGGGCTATGCTATCAGTGTTGAGGGATATGCTATCAGTGTTGAGGGCTATGATATCAGTGTTGAGGGCTATGCTATCAGTGTTGAGGGCTATGAGCTATGCTATCAGTGTTGAGGGCTATGCTATCAGTGTTGAGGGCTATGCTATCAGTATTGAGGGCTATGCTATCAGTGTTGAGGGCTATACTATCAATGTTGAGGGCTATACTATCAATGTTGAGGGCTATACTATCAGTGTTGAGAGCTATACTATCAGTGTTGAGAGCTATACTATCAGTGTTGAGGGCTATACTATCAGTGTTGAGGGCTATACTATCAGTGTTGAGGGCTATACTATCAGTGTTGAGGGCTATACTATCAGTGTTGAGGGCTATGCTATCAGTGTTGAGGGCTATGCTATCAGTGTTGAGGGCTATGCTATCAGTGTTGAGGGCTATGCTATCTATCAGTGTTGAGGGCTATGCTATCAGTGTTGAGGTCTATACTATCAGTGTTGAGGTCTATGCTATCAGTGTTGAGGGCTATGATATCAGTATTGAGGGCTATGCTATCAGTGTTAAGAGCTATGCTATCAGTGTTGAGGGCTAGGCTATCAGTGTTGAGGGCTATGCTATCAGTGTTGAGAGCT
>CM026399.1:4928092-5005626 GCA_014843695.1 Archivesica marissinica
ACCTACTCACTGCTCTACATTACACAACACTACAATACCTACTCACTGCTCTACATTACACAACACTACAATACCTACTCACTGCTCTACATTACACAACACTACACTATCTACTCACTGCTCTACATTACACAACACTACAATACCTACTCACTGCTCTACATTAAACAACACTACAATATCTACTCACTGCACTACATTACACAACCGTACAATACCTACTCACTGCTCTACATTAAACAACACTACAATATCTACTCACTGCTCTACATTAAACAACACTACAATACCTACTCACTGCTTTACATTACACAACACTACAATACCTACTCACTGCTCTACATTAAACAACACTACAATACCTACTCACTGCTCTACATTACACCACACTACAATACCTACTCACTGCTTTACATTACACACTACAATACCTACTCGCTGCTCTACATTACACACAACACTACAATACACACCACACTACACTACACTACACTACACACCACACTACAATACACACCACACCACAATACACACCACACACCAATACACACCACACCACACCACACACCAATACACACCACACCACACCACACCACACAACACACCACACAACAATAACCTACTCAATGTTGCACTTGTCTTGCTATGCTATGCTATCATTGTTGAGGGCTATGCTATCAGTGTTGAGGGCTATGCTATCAGTGTTGAGAGCTATGAGCTATGCTATCAGTGTTGAGGGCTATACTATCGGTGTTGAGGGCTATACTATCAGTGTTGAGGGCTATACTATCAGTGTTGAGGGCTATACTATCAGTGTTGAGGGCTATACTATCAGTGTTGAGGGCTATACTATCAGTGTGTTTGTGAGTGGGCTAGTGCTATCAGTTGTTGAGGCTATACTACAGTGTTGAGAGCTATGCTATCAGTTTTGAGACTATACTATCAGTGTTGAGAGCTATTGGCTATCATGTTTGATGCTATGATATCAGTGTTGAGGGCTATGCTATCATGTTAAGGCTTTCTATCATTGTGAGGGCTATGCTATCAGTGTTGAGGGCTATGCTATCAGTGTTGAGAGCTATGAGCTATGCTATCAGTGTTGAGAGCTATGCTATCAGTGTTGAGAGCTATGAGCTATGCTATCAGTGTTGAGGGCTATACTATCAGTGTTGAGGGCTATACTATCAGTGTTGAGGGCTATGATATCAGTGTTGAGAGCTATGCTATCTATCAGTGTTGAGAGCTATACTATCAGTGTTGAGAGCTATACTATCCGTGTTGAGGGCTATGCTATCAGTGTTGAGGGCTATGCTATCAGTGTTGAGGGATATGCTATCAGTGTTAGGGCTATGATATCAGTGTTGAGGGCTATGCTATCAGTGTTGAGGGCTATGAGCTATGCTATCAGTGTTGAGGGCTATGCTATCAGTGTTGAGGGCTATGCTATCAGTATTGAGGGCTATGCTATCAGTGTTGAGGGCTATACTATCAATGTTGAGGGCTATACTATCAATGTTGAGGGCTATACTATCAGTGTTGAGAGCTATACTATCAGTGTTGAGAGCTATACTATCAGTGTTGAGGGCTATACTATCAGTGTTGAGGGCTATACTATCAGTGTTGAGGGCTATACTATCAGTGTTGAGGGCTATACTATCAGTGTTGAGGGCTATGCTATCAGTGTTGAGGGCTATGCTATCAGTGTTGAGGGCTATGCTATCAGTGTTGAGGGCTATGCTATCTATCAGTGTTGAGGGCTATGCTATCAGTGTTGAGGTCTATACTATCAGTGTTGAGGTCTATGCTATCAGTGTTGAGGGCTATGATATCAGTATTGAGGGCTATGCTATCAGTGTTAAGAGCTATGCTATCAGTGTTGAGGGCTAGGCTATCAGTGTTGAGGGCTATGCTATCAGTGTTGAGAGCTATGAGCTATGCTATCAGTGTTGAGAGCTATGCTATCAGTGTTGAGAGCTATGAGCTATGCTATCAGTGTTGAGGGCTATACTATCAGTGTTGAGGGCTATACTATCAGTGTTGAGGGCTATGCTATCAGTGTTGAGGGCTATACTATCAGTGTTGAGAGCTATACTATCCGTGTTGAGGGCTATGCTATCAGTGTTGAGGGCTATGCTATCAGTGTTGAGGGATATGCTATCAGTGTTGAGGGCTATGATATCAGTGTTGAGGGCTATGCTATCAGTGTTGAGGGCTATGAGCTATGCTATCAGTGTTGAGGGCTATGCTATCAGTGTTGAGGGCTATGCTATCAGTATTGAGGGCTATGCTATCAGTGTTGAGGGCTATACTATCAATGTTGAGGGCTATGAGCTATGCTATCAGTGTTGAGGGCTATGCTATCAGTGTTGAGGGCTATGAGCTATGCTATCAGTGTTGAGGGCTATGCTATCAGTGTTGAGGGCTATGCTATCAGTGTTGAGAGCTATACTATCAGTGTTGAGGGCTATGAGCTATGCTATCAGTGTTGAGGGCTATGCTATCAGTGTTGAGGGCTATGCTATCAGTGTTGAGGGCTATGCTATCAGTGTTGAGGGATATGCTATCAGTGTTGAGGGCTATGCTATCAGTGTTGAGGGCTATACTATCAGTGTTGAGGGCTATACTATCAGTGTTGAGAGCTATGCTATCAGTGTTGAAGGCTATGCTATCAGTGTTGAGAGCTATGCTATCAGTGTTGAGGGCTATGATATCAGTGTTGAGGGCTATGCTATCAGTGTTGAGGGCTATACTATCAGTGTTGAGGGCTATACTATCAGTGTTGAGGGCTATGATATCAGTGTTGAGGGCTATGATATCAGTGTTGAGGGCTATGCTATCAGTGTTGAGGGCTATACTATCAGTGTTGAGGGCTATACTATCAGTGTTGAGAGCTATACTATCAGTGTTGAGGGCAATATTATCAGTGTTGAGAGCTATGCTATCAGTGTTGACCATGGTAACCTTACCATTAGCCATACAATGTAGAGCACTAGAAGACTCAAAGAGAGACTGGTAAGACCACCCCTCTCAAACGCTTTGTCTTTATAGTAAGTAAATGCACCTGAAATTATAAATAGAAATCAGTGTCATGCCGCAGGTACTACTGTGTTACTGAACAATGAATAAACAGTTAATTGAAGGCGATATTGCCCGCCGTTACGATTTCTTACCATCGCACAATATGTTTTCAGAATCATGTATTGTTGTTGTATCATGTATTGTTGTTGTATCATGTATTGTTGTTGTATTATCATGTATTGTTGTATCATGTATTGTTATTGTATCATGTATTTTTGTATCATGTATTGTTGTTGTATCATGTATTGTTGTTGTATCATGTATTGTTGTTGTATCATGCATTGTTATTGTATCATGTATTTTTGTATCATGTATTGTTGTTGTATCATGTATTGTTGTTGTATCATGCATTGTTGTTGTATCATGTATTTTTGTATCATGTATTGTTGTTGTAGCATGTATTGTTGTTGTATCATGCATTGTTGTTGTATCATGTATTGTTGTTGTATCATGTATTGTTGTTGTATCATGTATTGTTGTATCATGTTGTTTGTATCATGTATTGTTGTTGTTTTATTGTATCATGTATTTTTGTATCATGTATTGTTGTTGTATCATGTATTGTTGTTGTATCATGTATTGTTGTTGTATCATGTATTGTTGTTGTATCATGTATTGTTGTTGTATCATGTATTGTTGTTGTATCATGTATTGTTGTTGTATCATGTATTGTTGTTGTATCATGTATTGTTGTTGTATCATGTATTGGTGTTGTATCATGTATTGTTGTTGTATCATGTATTGTTGTTGTATCATGTATTGTTGTTGTATCATGTATTGTTGTTGTATCATGATTGTTATTGTATCATGTATTTTGTATCATGTATTGTTGTTGTATCATGTATTGTGTTGTATCATGTATTGTTGTTGTATCATGTATTGTTGTTGTATCATGTATTGTTGTTGTATCATGTATTGTTGTTGTATCATGTATTGTTGTTGTATCATGTATTGTTGTTGTATCATGTATTGTTGTTGTATCATGTATTGTTGTTGTTGTTTTTGTTGTATCATGTATTGTTGTTGTATCATGTTGTTGTGTGTTGTTGTTGTATCATGTATTGTTGTTGTATCATATATTGTTGTTGTATCATGTATTGTTGTTGTATCATGTATTGTTGTTGTATCATGTATTGTTGTATCATGTATTGTTATTGTATCATGTATTTTTGTATCATGTATTGTTGTTGTATCATGTATTGTTGTTGTATCATGTATTGTTGTTGTATCATGTATTGTTGTATCATGTATTGTTATTGTATCATGTATTTTTGTATCATGTATTGTTGTTGTATCATGTATTGTTGTTGTATCATGTATTGTTGTTGTAGCATGTATTGTTGTTGTATCATGTATTGTTGTTGTAGCATGTATTGTTGTATCATGTATTGTTGTATCATGTATTGTTATTGTATCATGTATTTTTGTATCATGTATTGTTGTTGTATCATGTATTGTTGTTGTAGCATGTATTGTTGTTGTATCATGTATTGTTGTTGTATCATATATTGTTGTTGTATCATGTATTGTTGTTGTATCATGTATTGTTGTTGTAGCATGTATTGTTGTTGTATCATGTATTGTTGTTGTATTGTTGTTGTATCATGTATTGTTGTATCATGTATTGTTATTGTATCATGTATTTTTGTATCATTTATTGGTGTTGTATCATGTATTGTTGTTGTATCATGTATTGTTGTTGTATCATGTATTGTTGTTGTATCATGTATTGTTGTTGTAGCATGTATTGTTGTTGTATCATGCATTGTTGTTGTATCATGTATTGTTGTTGTAGCATGTATGGTTGTTGTATCATGTATTGTTGTTGTATCATGTATTGTTGTTGTATCATGTATTGTGTTGTATCATGTATTGTTGTTGTATCATGTATTGTTGTTGTATCATGTATTGGTGTTGTATCATGTATTGTTGTTGTATCATGATTGTTGTTGTATCATGTATTGTTGTTGTAGCATGTATGGTTGTTGTATCATGTATTGTTGTTGTAGCATGTATGGTTGTTGTATCATGTATTGTTGTTGTAGCATGTATGGTTGTTGTATCATGTATTGTTGTTGTATCATGTATGGTTGTTGCATCATGTATTGTTGTTGCATCCTGTATCGTTGTTGTATCATGTATGGTTGTTGCGTCATGTATTGTTGTTGAATCATGTATTGTTGTTGCATCATGTATTGTTGTTGCATCATGGTGTTTATCATGTTGTTGTTTCATGTATTGTTTTTGTATCATGTATGGTTGTTGAATCATGTATTGTTTTTGTATCATGTATGGTTGTTGAATCATGTATGGTTGTTGCATCATGTATTGTTGTGTGTAAACACAGTGACGTTATTCATAGGTGAGCACTGGCTATTTCAAACATTAAATTTGAAATATTCTTGGTGTGTTTCAGGCTGATTTGAATACCTCTTCACAGTGTATGTGGTATCAGAAGAAATGAAAGATTGGAAATATAAATGAACAGACTGTATGTTTTTACTATGTATTTAATAGGCAATTTATTTGTTGTTTTACAACCGTTATAGAAATCAATATGCAAAAGATTAGCTAGGGTTCGATTAACGGAACATTATTATTATTATACCGGATTGATATAGCACTCTTTTCATATAGCAACATCCGTTCAAAAGTACATACAATACATGTACCTAGGATAAAAAACAAATAACAGAATCATACAATTATCATCATGATTTAAAATTAAAGAAGTTGACTGTAAACTAATAAAATAATGATTACAATTTAAAGGTATAGTAAACTAATAAAACAATTTAAAGGTAAAGTTTAAGAACACATTCAAAGGACATGGTAATAAATTAATATATTATGCAGAGAAGCCACACTAACATGATTGTACTGTATCGTACCTTGCATACATATCCATATCACAGCCACCGTCATCGGCGTTATGAGAACGAATGTAACAATATCACAGATGAGATGGGTCTTCTCTTGTGCTGTACCAGGTTCCTCAAAAAACTGTGGAGAGAATAATAATAGAAAATATGTGGGTATGTACTGGTCCAACGCGATATGTGAAATATGTATATAAACAGAGAACCAATAAAATAAACACAATCCAGGTAATTGGTATCGACCAGATATGAGATACAATCACTTAGTCAAATTAAAAATGTGTTTCACTATATCTTAGTGTAATGGTAACGGCCTCAATATCGCGTTGCATTTATAATAAGGTTTCAACAAACGTTGAAGCTACACCTATGTAAGTGAAATGCTGCTTAAAGATATTTTTTTCTCCAATTTCAACTTAAAAGTTCATCATAGCACAACATATACTTATAAAAGCATTCACGTGAAAAATATGTCAATATGAGAAAATCATATACAGTATTGACAATACCTACTATACATATAATACATTATAATTTACATTCTCATTATTTTTAGACATTACATTGAATACAGATTGCTTAAGTATATGAGTTCGACAATATGGACTTTGATTTAACGTATCTTGTGGAAAACAATAAATTTAAATAGAATAAATACAAAAAAATGATCATGTTTATATAGTCGAAGGAAAAACATTTAAGCGAGCAAATGTTCAATTCTTCTCCGGTTTTACGAGCAAAATAGACATATTCTCTATTTACGAAATAATATTTGTCTTTTTTGGGCCAATAAATCATGGTTTGGAGTTCTGACGCGTAGGAATTAACATCCTAAGTTGGTACTCCCGGGCTCAGAACGACACACCGTGTTCTATTCGACTATAAATAACGCAAATACAAATATTATTTCAATTCTAACATGACCGAAACTATCTAAAAAGAGCATATATAGTTGGTGTTATTTTTTAGAAAGCGTAAATGCCGTCACAAAACTACAACAGTGCCAGTAAAATAACGTCACCCGCTAAACTATGGTTTATTGCAGATTTCTTCTTTGCGTATACAGACAAAATGCCGAGTCATGTTGGAATTACCGCTAATATATATGTCACTAAAACACATATCGATCAATCTAAATTGGTTACTGTAACCTTTCTTATTGGCATCGTCTTCTTTTCCAGTTCGAATTGGAAGGAACATATTTCACAGGCGGTTTTATTTGACGACCCAAGCCATCTCTGTAGACAGGAGACATGCAATAATCCCATAGATCCTGTGCAATAACAGGGCGAGATGAGAGCTTCACATCCACTCCCGTCGTGGCAGATTCGACATACAATGCCATCGCTTTGGATACTGTAAAAGAAAGACCAATGACGTCAGACCAATGACGTCAGCTATGCATATACAATGTATATAATTATTCATATGCATAACCAAGGCGTTGAACCCGCACAGCCAACACTTTATAGCACAACATTCTACCACTGCACCATCACCACAACTGATAGGTGTTCAAAATAATAAATAGCGTGCCTATATAAATCTTCTTGCTGAATGCTAATTATTGGCATATCCTAAAAACAGTATGCTCAAATTGTCTGTACATGTTCTACAGCATGCCCCTCCTCAGAAACTAAGCGATGCAACTTCGGCATCATTGCGAACTTTAAATATTCAAGAAGACGAACACGATCGGTCAGATGTTTTAAGATCATCATATCTCCTGTTAATATGCTCGCCATGTTGAATTCCTTCCAGTCACCTGTGTTTATATGTGTTTATATTCTAATAAACACAGTTACCACGGCTGACTGGTTATAAAGTTGTTGTTTAACGTCATAAATAGTGTTTCTATACCGTTGTCAATAATACCGCGCAGTATATTAGTGAGATCGCTGTTCTCTATTAATTAAAACGAAAATCGAGTATGACACAATTATATATACATGCGTATCACAGCAGTTAAACCATGACATTTTATGGTTATTTACAGCTTTGAAACCCTCAGAAAATAAAATGTAAATATAAGTACACGTAAAAATGTTCAATAAAATGAACATCTGTTTTGTTTATTGGGGTACTCAGTCCACACACACGCGCACACACATGCACGCATATATATACTTATGGTTTGTATTAGCATTTTTATTAGCAACTAAACTGGTAAAATATCAACACAACCTAAGATGGTGGAAAAGAAGGTCTCTAAAACTTTAACTTCACTGTATTTCCTGTATTACATATCAAGTTTTAAAACAAGTCCATTTGCTTAATATAATATTTTGTATGTCTAATCAAGAGTGCAATTTAAATGGGGATATACCAATTATCATTAAGTTAACAGCAATACGTTTTTGGTATGTTATATTATATAGCACTGTGTTAGCACTGAATATAAATCTGCTTTTTAACGTCCTATGTAGGAACTGAGATCAGTTATTTCCTAGAGGATAATGGTAATACGTAGAGGTTATTACGTGGCTGGTTTCATATGTGTGTTTATAAGAGGTAGTGTGGTTGTATATACGTAGATAGGCGGATGTGCATCCTGATAACATCAGGTAAAAAATGCATTTTCGTGACTAGCAGTGTATAGTTTTTGTGGGTTTTTTTGTGTGGAGATATTGTGTGACTTGAGAAGACTTCAGACTTGTTGATGTGGCGAAAAGATGTGATATAAGAAGTCGGGCAGTACAAACTGAAGGTGGGGTATACTGTGATAGTTGGCGGAGGAATACACGTGTGTATACACAGTGACGTCATTCATAGGTGTCGATGCTCACCATTACATGTTTGCTGTTTTTCATGCTCACCATTACATTGTTGCTGTTTTTCATGCTCACCATTACATTTTGCTGTTTTTCATGCTCACCATTACATGTTTGCTGTTTTTCATGCTCACCATTACATTGTTGCTGTTTTTCATGCTCACCATTACATTTTGCTGTTTTTCATGCTCACCATTACATGTTTGCTGTTTTTCATGCTCACCATTACATTGTTGCTGTTTTTCATGCTCACCATTACATTTTGCTGTTTTTCATGCTCACCATTACATGTTTGCTGTTTTTCATGCTCACCATTACATTGTTGCTGTTTTTCATGCTCACCATTACATTTTGCTGTTTTTCATGCTCACCATTACATGTTTGCTGTTTTTCATGCTCACCATTACATTGTTGCTGTTTTTCATGCTCACCATTACATTTTGCTGTTTTTCATGCTCACCATTACATGTTTGCTGTTTTTCATGCTCACCATTACATTTTTGCTGTTTTTCATGCTCACCATTACATTTTTGCTGTTTTTCATGCTCACCATTACATGATTGCTGTTTGTCTCATGCTCACCATGGGTTAGGGTTACCATTACATTTTTGCTGTTTTTCAGTTTTATTTGAATACCTCTTCACAGTGGATGTGGTATCAGAAGAAATCACAGTGGAAGTGGTATCAGAAGAAATGAAAGATTGGAAATATAAATGAACAGACTGTATGTTTTTACTTTTTACTATTTAGTATTTAATAAGGCAATTTATTTGGTTGTGTTACAACATTTTTTTTGGAGAGTCGTGTAGAAAATGGTAAATCGGGTTGATCGTTTCCATCTTAAGGATTCGTATGTAACTGTAACAGATGTTCACTGCAATCAATATGTTCAAAAATAAATCTAGACTACTTGTTCTAGTTTTCTAGTTTTAATCACTAGTTTCCTTTTCTAAAGTTATTCTTATGTTTAAATATCGTTCAGTGCGTAATGCAAGGGGGTTAATTTTCTGTATTTCATTCGTATAATGTAAAATTTACATAACATTATTATCATATTTGCTTTAATATTGTCATTTCCTTTGTTGTCTATTTTACCACCACCACATATGTAGCTAAAATTGAACTCTCCCGTTTGATTTTAAAAGATCACTCCGTCGATTCCAAAAATGTTGTATATATGGGCACTCTCATTTATATGAAAAAGTTGGTAGTTTCTTACGGAGGTTGGTGCACCCAAGTACTGGTTAACCGCTGGAGCCTGCCCAGGAAAGGTGTTAGGTAAACTGCCCGCCGGCGATATAGCCCAATATGGTGCTGATGCAGGCGTAAAACCCGAAATATAAAATAAATAAATAAATATGTGGGTACTCCCAGAAAATGTGTTCAATACTTTCAACATGCATATTCAAAAAATCGTACAAGTTTGAAGTACTTAATTTGTATTTATATAAATATGTATTTGGTTGCATCAGCAACATTAGAGGTTTATATTGAAAACGTCTTAGTGTTGTATCTATAGTTTCGACGAATAGATATGTTCCATGTGAGAGTTTGCTTATGTAGGAACGTCGACTATTCGAATGTTAATGTTTCCCTATTTTGTTATTTGAGTTTTTTTATTTTTTCAACAATTGTTTCTTTTCTATTTTTATTGGTATATTTTTGTTTTTAAGTTCAAGTGTTTGAAGACAGTTGCAAAAACAATTACAGACAAGTCGGGGCCCCATAGCAACCACACCAGTTACACACGACTGTTCAGATGCACCCCGCAGCATACATGCTGGAGCAGGAGAAATTGAATAGGAATAGGCACTTTAGATTTAGGATATTTGATTTATGTAATGTTTGTTCAATGCAAGTTAGCTAGAGACAAGTCTGAAGATTCTTTATATTCTCTTTGAAGGATTCTGTTTTCGGTGGCATGATTAAATTTTGGCATTTTTTGGATGATTTTCCTCTCCATTTTCGCTACTCAAATATCATATCGCACGTTGGACATACATGACTACAGGTGTTCGTATTTCATATGCGTCAACACACTAAACTGTTAGCTTCTTCAAGGGCGTAATTCATATCCGCATTTATATCTCGAAGTGTATACAGGTTGTACCATTTTCCAGTTGCGTTCCTATGCCATTTAGTTGTGTAACAGTATCGCAACCAGACATGTCATGTACGAACAACGGCTGGGGAATCATTACCGAGTGTACCTTGATATTACTGCATGAATGCATGAAAATAACTGACTGCTTGTCCCAAGAAGGCGAATCTCCACTTACAAGCATTACCAACTCATCTTTGCGTGTTTCACATACTTCGATATAGGCCTCTGCAAACATATTGTTTTGGTATCTACTGCAAAGGAAAATATTACTTTCATAATTATGTACATGTACGATCTTAATTGGAATATAAATAGAATGTCTTTCTTGGCATTTAACCTACCTTGTGTCATTCGACGTGCTTGTCTTGCTGACTGGTAATGATGACCGGGTTGTGCAACTCTGTGATCTGCTTCCTCGTTGTACTTTGCTTGGCATGCTTGTTTTGTTCATTACCAGGGGTATTAACGACCTGCTAGTGCGACTGTACGTGATACTGCTTGATTTCAACTCGTGTGACGTGCGTTCTTTGCTACTTCCACAAGATGTACTGAGGTACAATGGATATCGACTGTTTGGATGCAGGCTGTTGCTAACTGTTTGTTCTTTGTGTGGTGGTTGGTTGTGATTCGCATGTATTGACAATCTGTCCGCGAGAGCCCGTCGATGATCAGTGCGAGTGTGTTCAATTGAAGCATCATGTTTGTCTGAATATCCAAATGTCGGATTCTTTTTGAAAATATGAATAAAATTGTTTTTAAATTAATTTATGTGCATGTCCACATATCTGTCATACAGTGTTACATTTACACATATATATACTACTGTTCATGTTACGGTTACTGCATTTTTGATCAGTTATGATCGAGTGCAGCATCAATGGGTTGGTGGCAGTGGTGGCCGGACACCTTCCGGGGCCCCAGGCTATAATTATTATGGCCCCCTCGGACACAAAACGCAGAGAACATTTTGGAAATTGGGAAAGAAAAACGCCAAATCCTTCACTCTAGAGTGGAATTGGACAATAATTCAGTTGTTCATTAATTGAAGGTCTTCTCGTATGACTGTATGAATCGACCGCTGCCATTGTTTTTTTTCTGGGAACTCTGGTTTTGAAGTATACATATGATAACATATCCAAGTGACGCTAGGTTGAGGTAGGTTCTTTAATAAGGAAATAAATTTTTTAAAAACTATTAGAACACCAGAAACAGCTGTACTTCACTAACAAAATTATAAAAATAATTAACTTGAAACTCCGATATTTCTTCAATCTTTGTCGTTGGGAGTAACCTGAGACCACGAGTGTTTTTTCGGTTCTTCAACTGACATCGCGTTAGTACTTTCGGTTTAATAAAATAAGTTTATCGGGGGAAAACCCGGATATGTACGGAACCGATATTTGGTAGAAACATCGATATTTCAGCGCGCAGAAACTTTTCTCAGTTCGTGTACATAAGATTGTGCGTCCTGAGGCGCAGTTGGGGGGGGGGGGGATTTCCAGAGGGTGCCTCAGAAAACTCCTAATATTTTTCCCTTATGGTCTTCGGTGGCCCCCTTTGGGCCCGGGGCCCCTGGCTATTAGCCAACCACTCCCCATGGACCGGCCGCCATTGGTTGGTGGATAAAACGTGACATGATATATTTACAATACCACACACGTTTATAATATCGACTATATATAACTATAAATTGATTCAGTGTACTGGTACTGTAGATCGTTAGCAAAGAAATATATTAGAAGATCGAACATGACTTCGTCACAGTTAGGACCTACTCGCCGTTTCATTTTGATTAATTATGCATAATACCATACTACACTTACAGCCACTTGTAACCCGACACTTATATAATTCGGTATATTTGGATTATTTGTAAACGGATTTCATTAAAATTTGGACTAGGAATAATTCAACACAGTATATGTTCTTCCTAGAAATTTCCTTTTCAATTGATCAACAAAAAGATATAAAACTTAACAAATAAAAAACATCACTGTAAAATCCGAATTCACAAAATGACACAACTCAAAACCCGACGGTCATGTTTGCACGTGAGACAGGCACGATTTTACAATTTTGCACGAGGAAATTTAGCTGAGAAAAATATCGATTTTTACATTTTATGATTCTAGAAGGGAATTCACACGGAAAAACAAAACTTTTGAGTTTAAAATTGTTATGGTTCGAATGAATAACCAAGAGCGCGGTCGCGCTATTGGCATGTTGCACGCAGGCCTTTCACTCAGACACGTATGTAAATGTATTTTATTTATATAACAATAATTTTAATTGCAAAAATATGCAATATAAACGTATTCAGTATAAATCATAACAAAAAGTGACATTTTATCTCTGAAAACTAGTTAATATTGTATTTTGTTTCTTTACAGGTAGCTCGAGTCTTGGCAGGCATGTGTCCACCATAATCAGCCTACTGCAGAAGTTCCAACGCACTGGCCGAGTTGATGACGAGCCTAGGCAGCCTCGCGGAAGGGTGACTACGCCGGTACAGGATGCGCAGATTGTTGCGGATCATCTTCAGAATCGTTTCAAGACCGCAACATGTACTGCGAGGACGACCAATGGAATGCACGGTAGGACAGTTAGTAGACAAACAGTCCTCAGGCGGCTCCATGATCAGGGAATAAGAGCTAGGCGGCCATTCCGAGGTCTTATTCTGACACCACGCCACCGGCTGCAGCGGGAGCGATGGGCCCGTCGGCACCAGCGTATGACTCGGGCGGAGTGGGCAAACGTCCTGTTCACGGACGAGAGCCGGTTTAACTTGTACCACAACGATGGAAGGATGTGCATGTACAGGCGTCGGGGTGAAAGATTGAACGACGAGTGTGTGTTTCAGCGAGACCAGTATGGCGGCGGCTCCGTGATGGTGTGGGCCGGAGTGTCGCTACACACCAAGACCGACTTGGTAATTGTTCAAGGGAACCTTAACGCTGCTAGGTATCAGCAGGAGATTTTGATCCCAGTTGCAATTCCGCACCTGCGAGCCAGTGGACGTGGCATGGTATTTATGCAGGACGGGGCACCAGCCCACACAGCGCGTACGACACAGACATTACTTCAACAACAGAACGTCCGGCAGCTGCCTTGGCCTTCAAAGTCACCGGATCTTAATGTAATCGAGCATCTGTGGGACGAGCTGAACAGGAGGCAAATACGGATGCGACCAGCAGCCGCTCGCAACCTACGTGAACTGGAACAGGCCCTTGTGCAGGAATGGAGGAATATTCCCCAAGGTTTCATCCGAAACTACGTGATGTCGATGAGACAAAGGTGTGTGCACGTCGTAAGAGCCATGCGAGGACACACGCGGTATTAGTTACTTGGACGTACGGATTTTATTGTGATTCAGTGACATTTCACATTGTTCGGATTTTGCGTTGTATCATCTTGTGAATTCGGATTTTACAGTGATGTTTTTTATTTGTTAAGTTTTATATCTTTTTGTTGATCAATTGAAAAGAAATTTCTAGGAAGAACGTATACTGTGTTGCATTATTCCTAGTCCAAATTTTAATGAAATCCGTTTATAAATAATCCAAATATACCGAATTATATAAGTGTCGGGTTACAAGTGGCTGTAAGTGTAGTATGTTTGACTACATATTTGAGTTGTAGCATTATATAATACACGTACGAACTTTCTATTTATAAAGCTGACGTCTGCTTTGATATGAGGGCTGAGATAAATAATAGTTTCACTACAGTGGTCTTCTTAACAATGATTACGCAATACGCTCATGAAGGAAAAGACATTGTGAATTACCATAGGGCGGATAAACTCCGATCCGTCTGATTCAGCCATGTCAATGTTGTATCTTCTCTGAATCTGGTCGGCGAAGTTCCTTGTGTCAGATGACAGGTTGAATGCCGGACTGCAATAAAGTAACTTAGCTTTAATCAAATTAAAATGAAAGTGTATCATAATGCAGATTGGCTTAGTATGAACATATGAAAGTGTATCATAATGCAGATTGGCTTAGTATGAACATATGAAAGTGTATCATAATGCAGATTGGCTTAGTATGAACATATGAAAGTGTATCATAATGCAGATTGGCTTAGTATGAACATATGAAAGTGTATCATAATGCAGATTGGCTTAGTATGAACATATGAAAGTGTATCATAATGCAGATTGGCTTAGTATGAACATATGAAAGTGTATCATAATGCAGATTGGCTTAGTATGAACATATGAAAGTGTATCATAATGCAGATTGGCTTAGTATGAACATAGATAGTTGTTTTGTGATTTTAAGAAGGTTGTTTCTTTTAAAATTATGCCCATTCGAACTCGGATGGATTTATAATTAGAATAACTACAGACCTGTCGGTTTAGAGTCATTGATGGACCAGGTCTAAGTGGTTTTTTAATTTTGTTTAATGAATTTGATAAATGTCACGTACACCGCCTAATGTTCATCGCACTTTACTAAATATAGACGTTAGACCGACCTTGGTGTTCGATGACTCACCCTTTAGCTAAAGATAGATGACCGCGAGGTGCGTGACGTCGTGTATCATGGGTTATGACGCTATGTAGTGAGCTCACATTTCGACCAATGAGAACGTAGCACGTTACTAAATATAGAAGCTACATTGATGTTCGATGACTCGATGTAAAAAGGGGGCGGGGCGTAACCGATTAAAAACCACATTGACGTGTCAATTAAATACGCTATATCGATGGGTCTGTAGTAAAATGCGCTGAATCTTAAAGATGGAACTACTCACACATATCCTAGATCACAACGCAACATAATATGAAATTACTGACATATTGTCTGTACTGAACATACAGTCCGGGATAACTGAGATATAGTACCAAACAAAGTAAACACAGAGACTGAATTGCCGTTCCAAACTGACCACAACCATCAGTGATTTCAACTGATGGTAGTTATGTTTCGAACACACACCGCTACGGCATCGTCGTCCTGCAATTAGAAATCTGACCACGCCACCTATAGATTCTGCTAAGCATTATTAATTTTATTTTCATACCCTTTAAATGGTTTGCTTTTAGGCGGAATATCATCGTGACATGGTCTTTTATATTGCTGACATTTCTGTGGCATGTAGGACTGATCACGAGTACGTGTCTGCTGTTTTCTCCGAGAAACCCAAGAATTCATGTCTGGAGTTTCTAAAATAAACATGCCATTACTATTAAATGCTGATAGCAATCGATCTACATATCCTCTGGTTAAGATTCACAAAGTTATTTAATTCTAACAGGATTTCATTAAAGGGCTTTCCGCAAACCTACTGGAGTGTTTCCTCACACCGGCCGAAAGAATTCGACACATTTGAAACACAAGACGGTAATGAAGATTTCTAATCATCTACTCCTTAAATATCTACGCGTGCAAACTATTCTAAGAAAACACATTATGTGGCTTTTAATTATGAATAGTGGATACCACTTTGTGAAGTTACCCTATGTATAGATAATTGGCATTCTCTAGAACAATGATTATATATGGCAATATTCCTCGAGTTATCAGGCATAGAATCGCCATGTCTGTGGTTGGACAACTGCAGGACTTGTACTTATAGAACTACACATTATTCTTGCAAGACAATGTTACTGAGAATTCAAATGCAGATAGGCATGCATTAATATTAAGGTTTACCTAAACCATGCTCGAACTGGCTTTGTGCATTGAAGTCTCCGGCATCAGCAGTATATTCGCCACATCTTTCAGGATTTGCATTGACATGTGTTCTCAAAGGCTGTCCAATTGGAAGAGGTCTTGGCAACTCGAATATCATTTCAGGAACAGCTTGATTTGTTCCCTCGGAACTATCTCTTTGGAGAATGTGTGTTTGATGGTTGTCTATTTGTTCTGTGTCTGTCATGACTGAAGCAAGTGTTGCACTCTGCGTAACACTTCCAATTACTCCAAGGTTCTCAGTGTGCACGTGTTGTTTACAGACATCGTATGTTTCTGGCATTGTAATACTTTGCTTAGATGAATACATTTGGAATCCATGGTCTAAATTAAAGATGTTTACATTTTCGTGCACATTTGCTTGTGAGCATATATTATTCTTATGAAGTACTGGCATAGGTACTATAGCACTATCTGTGATTGCCGTATGAAAACTATCGATGGAATTGACTGCTAATACCGGCCCATTACCATCAATGACATCTATTTTGCTACCTACATCTTCAGTCTCACTCCTTTGTTTGTTAGATTCATTGAATGTGTTACTTTGTTCCATTTCCGTATAGCTTTTTACCAGTGTTGATGGTAATAACACTAGATGCCTTACAAACCACAATAGTAGACATTTAGCCATGCTATAATAAAAATGATACACTTTATTTGTTTCACAACTACATGTATTGCGAAACGAGCTTTAACAACTTATTTTAACATTCTCTTGGGCGCGGATGAAAGCGTATATATGTGGTCATTTGTGTGAGAGGAAAACGTAGAACGCGGAGAAAACCCACGTGTCCGATATGGCGACCACTGTACCATTCGCCTCCCGATCTGAAGATCGAACCTGGGTTGCATTGATGTGAGCATGCTAACCACTGCGCTAATCGTACATTTACTAAGCGTGTTACAAACAGTAGTGTGTCCTTGTATTAGTCTATAGTGATGACAAGGGTACAGGCTTTCTATTTATATATGTGCTTTTATCCCACCAAAGCTTTGTACGGTCAAATTTCCGACTGAAACATTTTGATAAATATTTCATTACGCGTCTATGTTCCTCACAGACTAATTAGTCCAAAATAATATTTCAACAATATGTACTAGTCCCTTCCACAACAGTGCATACTGTAGCTATATACGATGCTATTAAACCTTAGTAGCAACTTCTCCTGGAAGCAAATCTGTGTTCTGTTGGATGAACAGTTCATAGTAAATACTGGGTGTTGTATATAGCTACAGAGAGTTACATAGTGAATACTGTGTGTTGTATATAGCTACAGAGAGTTGCATAGTGAATACTATTGTGTCGTATATAGCTACAGGGAGTTACATAGTGAATAATGTGTGTTGTATATAGCTACAGAGAGTTGCATAGTAAATACTGTGTGTTGTATATAGCTACAGAGAGTTACATAGTGAATACTGTGTGTTGTATATAGCTACAGAGAGTTACATAGTGAATACTGTATGTTGTATATAGCTACAGAGAGTTACATAGTGAATACTGTATGTTGTATATAGCTACAGAGAGTTACATAGTGAATACTGTGTGTTGTATATAGCTACAGAGATAGTACATACTGTGTGTTGTATATAGCTACAGAGATAGTGAATACTGTTGTGTTGTATATAGCTACAGAGAGTTACATAGTGAACACTGTGTGTTGTATATAGCTACAGAGATAGTACATACTGTGTGTTGTATATAGCTACAGAGATAGTGAATACTGTTGTGTTGTGTATAGCTACAGAGAGTTACATAGTGAATACTGTGTGTTGTATATAGCTACAGAGTTAGTGAATACTGTTGTGTTGTATATAGCTACAGAGAGTTACATAGTGAACACTGTGTGTTGTATATAGCTACAGAGATAGTGCATAGTGTGTGTTGTATATAGCTACAGAGAGTTACATAGTGAATACTGTGTGTTTTATATAGCTACAGAGAGTTACATAGTGAATACTGTGTGTTGTATATATCTACATAGATAGTGAATAATGTGTGTTGTATATAGCTAAATAGATAGTGAATAATGTGTGTTGTATATAGCTACAGAGAGTTACATAGTGAATACTGTGTGTTGTATATAGCTACAGAGATAGTGAATAATGTGTGTTGTATATAGCTACAGAGTTACATAGTGAATACTGCGTGTTGTATATAGCTACAGAGATAGTGAATACTGTTGTGTTGTATATAGCTACAGAGAGTTACATAGTGAACACTGTGTGTTGTATATAGCTACAGAGATAGTGCATAGTGTGTGTTGTATATAGCTACAGAGAGTTACATAGTGAATACTGTGTGTTGTATATAGCTACAGAGAGTTACATAGTGAATACTGTGTGTTGTATATATCTACATAGATAGTGAATAATGTGTGTTGTATATAGCTAAATAGATAGTGAATAATGTGTGTTGTATATAGCTAAATAGATAGTGAATAATGTGTGTTGTATATAGCTAAATAGATAGTGAATAATGTGTGTTGTATATAGCTACAGAGAGTTACATAGTGAATACTGTGTGTTGTATATAGCTAAATAGATAGTGAATAATGTGTGTTGTATATAGCTAAATAGATAGTGAATAATGTGTGTTGTATATAGCTACAGAGAGTTACATAGTGAATACTGTGTGTTGTATATAGCTACAGAGATAGTGAATAATTTGTGTTGTATATAGCTACAGAGAGTTACATAGTGAACACTGTGTGTTGTATATAGCTACAGAGATAGTGAATACTGTGTGTTGTATATAGCTACAGAGAGTTACATAGTGAATACTGTGTGTTGTATATAGCTACAGAGATAGTGAATAATGTGTGTTGTATATAGCTACAGAGAGTTACATAGTAAATACTGTGTGTTGTATATAGCTACAGAGAGTTACATAGTGAATACTATGTGTTGTATATAGCTACAGAGAGCTACATAGTAAATACTGTGTGCTGTATATAGCTACAGAGAGGTACATAGTGAATACTGTATGTTGTATATAGCTACATAGATAGTGAATATTGTGTGTTGTATATAGCTACATAGATAGTGAATACTGTATGTTGTATATAGCTACAGAGAGTTACATAGTTAATACTGTGTGTTGTATATAGCTACAGAGAGTTACATAGTGAATACTGTGTGTTGTATATAGCTACAGAGATAGTGAATAATGTGTGTTGTATATAGCTACATAGATAGTGAATACTGTATGTTGTATATAGCTACAGAGAGTTACATAGTTAATACTGTGTGTTGTATATAGCTACAGAGATAGTGAATAATGTGTGTTGTATATAGCTACAGAGAGTTACATAGTTAATACTGTGTGTTGTATATAGCTACAGAGAGTTACATAGTGAATACTGTGTGTTGTATATAGCTACAGAGAGTTACATAGTTAACACTGTGTGTTGTATATAGCTACAGAGATAGTTAACACTGTGTGTTGTATATAGCTACAGAGATAGTGAATAATGTGTGTTGTATATAGCTACAGAGATAGTGAATACTGTGTGTTGTATATAGCTACATAGATAGTGAATACTGTGTGTTGTATATAGCTACATAGATAGTGAATAATGTGTGTTGTATATAGCTACAGAGATAGTGAATACTGTGTGTTGTATATAGCTACATAGATAGTGAATACTGTGTGTTGTATATAGCTACAGAGAGTTACATAGTTAATACTGTGTGTTGTATATAGCTACAGAGAGTTACATACTTAATACTGTGTGTTGTATATAGCTACAGAGAGTTACATAGTGAATACTATGTGTCGTATATAGCTACAGAGAGGTACATAGTGAATACTGTATGTTGTATATAGCTACAGAGAGTTACATAGTGAATAATGTGTGTTGTATATAGCTACATAGATAGTGAATACTGTGTGTTGTATATAGCTACAGAGAGTTACATAGTGAATAATGTGTGTTGTATATAGCTACATAGATAGTGAATACTGTGTGTTGTATATAGCTACATAGATAGTGAATAATGTGTGTTGTATATAGCTACAGAGATAGTGAATACTGTGTGTTGTATATAGCTACAGAGAGTTACATAGTTAATACTGTGTGTTGTATATAGCTACAGAGATAGTGAATACTTTCTGTTGTATATATCTACAGAGATAGTGAATACTTTGTGTTGTATATATCTACAGAGATAGTGAATACTGTATGTTGTATATAGCTACAGAGAGTTACATAGTGAATACTGTGTGTTGTATATAGCTACATAGATAGTGAATACTTTGTGTTGTATATAGCTACAGAGAGTTACATAGTGAATACTGTGTGTTGTATATAGCTACAGAGATAGTGAATACTTTGTGTTATATATAGCTACAGAGAGTTACATAGTGAATACTGTGTGTTGTATACAGTTACAGAGAGTTACATAGTGAATACTGTGTGTTGTATACAGTTACAGAGAGTTACATAGTGAATCGGAATATTGATGCAGATGGGCTAATCTCACGGAGAGGAGTCTCTTCTTAAATACTGATTACTGTGCATATGCGGTCCCAGGGTGTCTGTGTTACACACTTTCAATCTAAAAGTAGGGGTAAGTTTTCTCCACATCAATCTAAAGTAGGGGTAAGTTTACTCCACATCAATCTAAAGTAGGGGTAAGTTTTCTCCACATCAATCTAAAGTAGGGGTAAGTTTACTCCACATCAGCCTAAAGTATGGGTAAGTTTACTCCACATCAGCCTAAAGTAGGGGTAAGTTTACTCCACATCAGCCTAAAGTAGGGGTAAGTTTACTCCACATCAGCCTAAAGTAGGGGTAAGTTTATTCCACATCAGCCTAAATTAGGGGTAAGTTTACTCCACATCAGCCTAAAGTATTTATTTATTTATATTTCGGGTTTTACGCCTGCATCAGCACCATTTCGGGCTATATCGCCGGCGGGCAGTTTACCTAACACCTTTCCTGGGCAGGCTCCAGCGGTTAACCAGTACTTGGGTACACCAACCTCCGTAAGAAACTGCCAACTGTTTCATATCAATGAGACACGGCCTGAGCGGGGCTCGAACCCGTGACCATCAGTGATGATAGGTTACAGTGGTATACAAGTCAGCGACCTTGACCACGGAGGCGGACTCGGCCTAAAGTAGGGGTAAGTTTTCTCCACATCAGCCTAAAGTAGGGGTAAGTTTACTCCACATCAGCCTAAAGTATGGGGTAAGTTTACTCCACATCAGCCTAAAGTAGGGGTAAGTTTACTCCACATCAGCCTAAAGTATGGGGTAAGTTTTTCATAATTTCAGTGTAAAGTAGGGTATACATAAATTTCGGTAAATCCTCCTTGGGTTGCGTGAACATTTTTAAGTAAATCAAATATAACAGTATATATTAAAGTGAAAATATGTGACTATAATTTTAAAATCTGTCCGCATACAACTGATGTGATGTTTTTCCAAAGTTGTGTCCGATCTGTCTAAAGTAGTCCTAATTTTATCACAAGACAACACACCCACATATATTTTCAAGGAGAGCTTCCAACCTCCTGTACTAACTAACACCACTTTTCTTATTTCAGCGCATGCATGAGAATTGCCTTGTAGATCGCTACAAGGAGCAGGTATATACATTATAAGGTCGACTATGGCCAAAGACTCGTTGCTGATGCTATGGGGTGTGGGGACTCGGGAAAGTTATTTATAAAGGGTTCATTTTAGAACATAGCATTGTACATCGATAAGGGGAGGAAATCTGAACAATTAGAGATACTAGATTCCAGATTAGCGGTCCTCACTGACTCTTACTTTTGTATTTAGGAAGGTTATGGAATATGTTTCTCCACATGGCCCTGGCATTAGAGGAAGTTATTCAGCGGAGTGTGGTTGTGTAGCCCCCTTGACTTAAACAATGTCATGATGTTGCACTTCCGGGGACCGCTATATTGGAAGTGTTCCCAAGTAGTAATACCAACTCTCGATCACTGTCAATGATAGCAGTCAATGATAGCAAAAGCTAATTTATTTTGTTTCCATTTACAAAAATAATATGTCTCACAAATAGTCCATGACATGTGCATGTGTTTGTAACTGAATACATAACACACATAAAAGTGTTATATATGCTATAAGCTTCCGATTCAATCCACATATCTTTATTGTGTGTGTGTTTTACGTTTATTTATCATCGCTACCGGTTGCCCATATGAGCGACGCCTCCTGTAGAGATTAGTCATTTAGATTTTTGGAGGATAGTGCAATGATACAGAGACCCATTCCAGATTCTCCTCCGGTTCGTTTACGTGCACAGGGTGTACAGTACCGACACGAGACCTCAATTTAATGTCCCATCTGAAAGACTGTTAATAATCGTTATTGTGTGTATTATGATTTGTTTTATACTAGCTATTATCATGACCGAATACATAATTACAGACATTTGGCTGGGACATCGGGTGGGGTAATCTGTCAATGACGCCAATTACAGAAATGACAATGTGCATTTGTTTGTTTACAATGGCACTTAGTAAAAAAAGTTAATAATTGAATGCAAAGAACAATGGGAGTCCTAAGTAAAAGCAAGTCAATTGGAAAGAAACAAAGAAGACACGGCTGAAAGTAATCCCAAAACTAATGACGTAATGTATCATGTCTAGTTATTTTAACTCGCGAAAACTGACAACATTATTTTAATTTAGTTTGAGAATGAGCTTATGCACACACTATCTATCTTCCTTTAATGTCGAACCCCTCGCGGGGACGTAGACATGTTGCGCGTCAAAGACCGCTAAGAAGTTAAAAGTATGAGTAGTTAAAAGTATAATTTAAAAAGGTATGAAAATAAGTTGTGGTAAAAGTTTAAAAGCAGCTACGCAGAACAACTAGGGACAGGCATGTTCAATATGGCAAACTGCCAATCGCACTCATCATCAGCCTCCGTCCGTCTGATGAGACGATGGATTGCGCTCTTGTTGAACATCTTCTGCGGTGACTGAGTAGGCCTATTCTTGAGTGGCAGTCTCTGTTGCAGTCATCGCAGGTGAAGATCGAGTCATCCAGTTTGGTTGATGCCTTTCGCTTCTGTCGTTTCTGCTCACGAAGCCGAGTTCGTTCAGCCTCGGCTCGTCTGACCCCAGCTTTCACAACGTGTCTCCATGATGACCGGTTTGATGCTGTGTCCTCCCAAGACTCTATGTTGATTTGCGCTGAACGCAGGTCCCTCTTACAAGCGTCCCTGTATCTTAGGTGGGGGCGACCAGTTGGACGTGATCCTTGTTCAAGTTGACCGTACAGTAGATCTTTGGGGATGCGTCCTTTGTCCATGCGTCGGACATGACCTAGCCAGCGCAGGCGGCGTTCACTGAGCATTGCATAGATGGTTGTTGAACAATCGCACTACTGCTAATCGTATTGGGGATATGGATGGTCAATTAATTAATTACCATTTCACATCTACACAGAACTACCATGAAGTATAACAGCTGATTAAAGAATAACCGTTTCTAGTCATCCTCTATTTGTAAACAATGTCGGACTGGTTATTTGATTTCGCAACGGATTCTTAGTCCGGAACGTTAATTTATACGATCAGTCTAAAAGTTTAGAACGTGGGAAATATCGATACAGTAACGTGCCACAAACCTTGCTCACTTCTATGTTCGACTATAATTAAACACATACTATAATTATATATATACATACAGGATGCATCGTTTTTGTATCTTGTGCAATGTAGTAAATTTTATGCGATAATCAATACCTGTCGAGTCGAGCAAGGCAGTCATTAGGATCGGTAAGTGTTATGACGTCACCATGTTAGTGTTATGATTTAGGGTTTGGTATAGGATTTACCGTTTTTAAGCGACACTGGGACAACTCACAGGTTCGTGACACAATGTTAAGACTTGACATTGTGCCAAGTACCTGTGGGACAACTTGTATAAGGTCACCTTGAATGTATCAACTAATCAATATCATTAGAGTGGTGGAACCTATGTGCTCGACGTAGGCCTATTCCTATGCTCGGCGTATTTTTTCTTCCATTTACATCCGTATTTAAATAGTTGTAACCTATTGTCGCTTGACAGAGGTGAAGCATGGTTCAATAACATACCGCTGTGCGTACCGGTAGCCTAATGCAACTGGTTCAGTAGCCGAATATAAACAGACAACTTGTTGGGAATTTTTGTCCACCGAAATGATGCGGTTTATGGGCATTTCAGGTAGCTATCCGAATTGGGGGGAAATGTACAAATAACCAGAAAAAAATTCTTATCAGTTGTAATATTGTTAGTTATTGATGTTACTAAGTCAAAATAATATATTCAACATTTACACGTGCATAAATAAAAAAGTGCATGTACGCCGTGCATAGGTGCCCTATTTAAAGTTCTAGTATCTGGAAACAGGTGCCGTTGCGATAGCTGTATTGAGGTGCATGGTCACGTAATGAAGCTAATATTTTCAACAACAATATTTTGAAAGTTGTGTTCACGACTTAAGAAAATAATAATATATGACAAGTGCATTTAACTTTTTCAATAGGCCACGATATGTAGGATTTACGCCGAGCATAGGTTCCACCACTCTAGACTTAGTGAAACCAACAAGAATGAAGATGACCTGTGAACATTATTTGGTATCTCAAGACTATGAATGCCATCATGTCATGAACAATGTCCAAGAACGACAATTCGTAGATCTAACTTGGTTTAATCGTCGTTTAAAAAGAGTTTATACATACAAACGAGAATTCATAACAGCTGGCACTTTATTAACATTTAACAATACAATTGAAGAAAAGGTTGAGATGAGAAGATAATAGCTGCATCTCTCCCTTGAAGAAAATAGGAAAGTTCGTCAGTAACAGAAAGGACAATGCACATACAATATTTGTGCAGTTCTGCTCCTATCTTCACATTACCACATTACCACCCACTTTAATCACTCTACAACACCAACACAGGCGTTGAAAAACTACTATTACCACATTACCACCCACTTTAATCACTCAACACAAACACGGGCGTTGAAAAACTACTAAGAACGCTGAACAAAGAAACGACACCTGACCCGATAACCTCTCTAACGTAATAGTAAAAATATGTGCACCCAACTCGCACCGGGCCTCGGTACCATCTACCAGATTTCCATTTACACAGGAAAACTACCAGTGAATGGCAGACTACTAATATGCAGCCACTATCTTCAAAAAATATGATGTTCATCTGCCTGAAAATAAAACCCCAGTATCACTCGCGTGTGCTTCCTGCACGATTCTACATACATATGTTCTAGTAACATCATATCTTAACACAACTTCAACATGGATTTTGTGCTGGTTACTCTTGCGAAACACAGCTCCTGTCAACGATGAATGACTTACTCAAGACTCGTATGTGGAAGTCACAATAGCGCTGTGGTAGCGCATTTGCTTCAGGTGCTAGCGGCTCCGAGTTCTCATCCAGTTGTAGCCATGATTGAGCTCTTTGTCAAGGCTCATAAGTCCACATTGCTGCTCTCTCCGAGTGGGTGGGTTACATCAGGATTGGGTGTGTCCCAAAACATAAACTAAGAGACCTGCCAGTACTAATCAGAATTGATTGTTCGGCAGTATAACGTACCAATAGGAATAAACTCCTGATGTTAGGAAACTGACAAATGTTGTCATACTTGACTTTTCCATGACATTGGACATTGTCCCCCATGAGAAGTTACTACATAAGCTGTAACAGTAAGACATGGCTGTATATCAATTTCTTACACAGAACCACAGTTAAGTCTGGTGTGCCGCAGGGTACTGTTCTTGGAGGTCTCGTATTCCTATGCCATATCACTGGAATCCTGGCTTCCGCGTCCGTTATGGAAGACGTGAAAAAAATGTAAACAAGAGAACATTTCTGAAATATGATCTAAACAGACGTAAGGGTTGATATGGTCTTCACAGATTATGTAAATAACTGGCACACATACATAATTGACACTATGTTGATAAAACAAATCTGAACTTTATACCGTTGTCACCTGTGAAATGAAAATCTATATTTAGACCACCCCTGTTCGAATTTTCAACAACCTACACTGCGCGCAAAAAAATTGTAACTATTATTAACTTTTGAACAATACACATACGCATTATGAATAATGACCAGATTCCAGTATGTTCAACGCCTGTAACTGATAGCAAAAAAAGAGAGTTGTCATCACCACTGGATTATACAGATCTTAAAAAATCAAAAATGGCAGAATCCCAGATTGTTCTCTCTAGTGAAGACATTAAGGCAATTGCCAGTGCATTACATGGAACATTTCGTTCTGAGATGCCTAGTCATAGACCTGCTGCGAACATTGATGCCACTGTTCAAGCCATTGTTGATGGAGTTCTTGCAGGACTTCAACAACAAATACAAAAGTTAGAGAAGGAAAATGAAGAACTTCGCACACGCGTTGACAAACTGGAACATGATGTAGATGCTGCAGAGCAATACAGTCGAAGAAACTGCCTTCGTATTAGCGGTATTCCAGAAACAACTATCGAACAAGAACCAAACTCACATAACAATATCACACATCACAATCACGAACCTACAGATGAAAAAGTCAGGAAAATCTCAAGAGCCCTTGAGGTAAAAGTCGACACTTCAGATATTGAAAGATCACATCGCATCGGAAAACAACAGCCTGGCAAAACCAGGGACATTATTGTGAAATTCACATCATACCGGGCAAGAAACGCTCTTTAGCGAGCCAGGGTCGGGCTGAAGGCATGTGGATATCCTGGTGTATTCCTCAACGAAGATCTAACCCGGATGCGCTCATCCCTATTCTACAGGGCCAGACAGCTCGTTAAGGATCGCTTCCTGAATGGTGCTTGGACTTACGACGGCACAATCATGGTAAAGGACGCCCGTCAAAACATACATCGGATAACTTGTGAGAACGAACTTTTGTCAGCCAAATGTTCACAACCGATTAAACGATGACTGTCGTGTAACTTTTGTTGAGATGTATACTACCTACTAACTTTCAATGAAGCAACTCTACATGCTGCTATTTATAGCATCTCACCTGTGCAAAACTGACTGACCGTTTTCTAATTATAGCACACATTGAATACCTGAGATATCGGGTTTATTAATACTTCTTTTGTTGTGTATATATATACGCGTACTTTCGTTGACCAGCCAGGAAAATGTTCTGAATCTTATATATATATATATTTATAATTCTAGTCTTGTTGCAGAAATCTTGCTACCTAAAATATGACGAGTGTATGCGTTATCTTGATCCATAATTATATGGTATATACACCATGTTATTGTAGATGTACTGTACTTTAGTTAATTAGACAATACCTTGGCAAATGACATTTTGTGTGTGTGTGTGTGTGTGTGTGTGTGTTGTTGTTGTGTTGCGCGCGCGCGCGCGCGCGATGTATATCTACCAATACCATATGCAGTATGTTGTAGTTAATTTAATTCCTAACCAATTGTGATCTTGTTGAGATCAGTTTTTCAACACAAAATGTACCTGCCTTTCTATATGTGACGCACAGTATGTTCATTGTCTGTTCATTTTCTGTGTCAATATATATATATTTTAATCGAAACTTGATCGAATTACCTCCCATGCACTTTAACTTGGCAACATCAGTTTATGTATAATATACACATACATGCTGGACTTACTGGCATACCAGCCAATTTCATAATTTGAATGCAGCAAGTTACCGACAACTTATCTTGTACACTTAATTTTTTTTTTCATAATCAAGAGCATATATATGGTTGGAATATTAGGTAATATTGTATGTTGATATCTCATGCCGCCTATTAATCACATTTTTAATTTGGGTAATGCCACAGTGATCTTGGAAAATATGTCTTAGTTGAAAATGCATATCAGTATTTTTAAGGTACCAGTATTCCTCTATGGTACACATCAGTTTCAGAATATTAGATTGGGTAGGTACCATATTGGTACCGGGTGGTCATGCAAATACGTCTAAATGGTATGTCTGCAATACACGTTCCACTATTATGACGGTCATAATAGTGGAACGTGTATTGCAGACATAACATTAGACATTGAGCTAACATTTCAGTAATTATAATCGCTCTCAATTTTCACAGACCCATATAGTAATAACATGTAACTAATTCGTCAGTTTATGTCATATTTCCCTTGTTATAATATGCTACTCTTACTAGATTGCAGTATGGACGTTATTCTCTTTCTTTGTTTACTCTTGTTCAATCCTGTACAGTTACAGTATCTATCTAACACTCTCCTGTTGATGAATCGGAACATTATTATTCGGACCAGTTTATATGGCAGCGGCTGTGCATGCGACATTTCAGTGTGCGTATGCATGACTGTGGTCAAATTGTTTTTGTTGTCCTTGTCAGCAGTAACATAATGAGTAACACTTCCTTCCCCACGGTCGTGCTAACCTATACAAGCCCATGGAAATTCTCATTATTTCTACAAGCCACATTAATATTTGTCATCGCTTCCAACTCGTTATATGCGTATTCTCTGACCAATCAGATAAGGTCACAATTAAAACACAACATTGTATACCCTCATAAACACATGCTTCAAGGGCTCAAATTCAAGCAAAATCTTTGCTTCGTTAGATATGTATTTTGGGTGTTTACAAGTTCATTGTCTATAACATGGCTCTGCCTCTTAATAGTTCAGGCTGGTGATGTTCATCCGAACCCGGGCCCATCGTCAACGAGTTCTACCAGTTCATCATCTATCAGTTCCACCATGTCTAACACACTATCAGAACTAATAACTAGCACCAGATGCCTTTCATTCTTACAGTATAACGTACAAAGCCTCGTGAACAAGATTGATGTTCTTGGAACTGAGTATGGTATTTTCGATGTCATTGCATTCACTGAAACATGGTTAAATCCGAACATCTCTTATGACGACATCAAACTTCCAGGCTTTCATATTCCAGAGAGAACGGACAGATCTGAAAATGGCTACGGTGGTGTTATTGTGTACTTGAAGGAATCTTTACATTACAAAAGAAGGTTTGACCTCGAACCCATAAACTTGGAATGCATCTGGATCGAATTAATGCCTTCCCATTCCAAGCATATCCTGTTTGCTGTTTTCTACCGTTCCCCAAACGCAGCTGCCAATCTCACAAATCTAATCGAAGACTCATTAAGTTTGGCTATTGATTCAGGTATATCTGATATAATCGTCACTGGTGACTTTAACTTTAATGAAACAAACCTGTACATGAGTCGCAAGCTCCACTCTATCTGTCAACAATTTAGCTTAGAACAACTAATTTCTGAACCAACCCACTTCACAGAGACCTCCTCTTTTATACTGGACCTCCTCCTGGTAACTTGTAGCCACAAAGTAATAACTTCTGGTGTAGGGGAACCTATTTTAGACCATAACCAACGCTTTCATGACTTGAACATCTTTGCTCTATTTACGTTCTCCAAACGTCTTTTAAACGGTTAGTATGGCTATATGAACGAGGAGATTACACCTCACTTAGACGTAAGATCATGTGTTTTTACGTTTATTTATCGTCGCTACCGGTTGCCCATATGAGCGACGCCTCCTGAAGAGATTAGTTATTTTAGATTTTTGGAGGATAGTGCAATGATACAGACAGAGACCCATTCCAGAATCTCCTCTGGTTCTTTTACGTGCACGGTGTAAAGCACCGACACGAGACCTCTGTTTAATGTCCCATCTGAAAGACTGTTAATTTTATTAGGGTCAGACGGGGGATCGAACCTGCGATCCCTGGATTACTAATCCAGCGTGTTACCACTGGACTACATATCCGCCTGTGACGTAAGATCAGTGAAACTAACTGGGACCTGTTCAAGAACGATGACATTAACACGTACACTTCCTCCTTTACAAATAAACTCCTAGAGCTTTCCAAGGAATGCATTCCAACAAGAAATATTACCGTAAAACCAAAAGATGCTCAATGGATCTCAACGCAGATAAAGAAACAAATTCTAAAACGCAAGAAATACTACCAAAAAGCTAAACGCACTCAGAACCCTATTCACTGGAACAAGTTCAGAACAATCCGAAATGAAATAGTCTCACTTATCCGCTCTGCTAAACTAAACCATTATCTAAAATTGGCTGATTCTCTCAATTCTGCAACTACCACGCCAAAAGACTTGTGGAAACTCATCAAAGCATTCATTTCGCCTTCTAATAAACAAGTCATCCCTCCACTTATAGACCCGGCCACACATGCACTTGTCCTTGATTCTAAGTCGAAGTCTGATCTCTTGAATGACTTCTTTTGTAGCCAGTCTTCGCTAATCAACCACAATAACGACCTTCCTGCCAATAATTATCAAGAACATATAAATAAATTAGACTCCATTTCTATTACCCTACAAGACGTTGACGATTCTTAAAATCAACAAAGCCTCAGGACCAGATGGAGTTAGTAACCGAATCCTGCGTGAAACTGCACCAGTGATTAAATTTCCACTTTGTTCTCTGTTCAACCATTCACTACAGCTCAGTAAGGTACCTCATTCTTGGAAAGATGCAAATGTCTGTGCTATCTTTAAAAAAGGTGACCCATCTTTACCTAACAACTATCGCCCGATGTCTTTGCTCTGTTGTATAGAGAAGGTATTTGAGCGTATTATATTTAAGTATCTTTTCAACTTTCTTAGTGATATTAATTCCTGTCTTCACTACAATCTGGGTTCAGACCAGGAGACTCATCATCGAATCAGCTCATCTACCTGTACAATACATTCTGCAAGGCTCTCGATGACGGCCTTGAAGTAAGAACTGTATTCTTTGATATTAGTAAGGCCTTTGATAAAGTGTGGCATAAAGGTCTCCTCTTCAAGTTAAACAATGCTGGACTGGATGGCTGTTTATTTACCTGGTTTTCAGTAAATGCAGGAGTTCCCCAAGGATCTATTCTTGGCCCACTCTTATTCCTAGTGTTTATCAACGACATTGCCAGTTTACATATCATAGTTGATCATCCTATTTCTGCTGCAGAAATTCTACAATCCGACATTGAAAAAATATCAAATTGGGCTGACAAATGGTTAGTCACGTTTAATCCTTCCAAATCAGAAACTATGACAATTTCACGTAAAACTCATAAACACGTTCATCCACCTCTACTTATGCACGATCAACCTATTACACTAGTCAATGGTCACAAGCATCTTGGTGTCCACCTTTCCGATGATTGCTCTTGGCATTCTCATCAACTCAATTAAAGAGCGTGTCTGGAAAAGAATACACATCATGCGAAAATTCAAGTTCCAACTAGATAGAAGATCTCTAGAAGTGATATATGTATCCTTCATTAGACCTCTTATTGAATACGCGGACGTTGTTGAAATCAACTGCACACACTATGAGAAATCGGAACTCGACAAAATTCAGCACGAAGCTTCCCGTATTGTTTCTGGAGCTACCAAACTTGTATCACTTAACGAACTCCATAGAGAAGTTCCATGGGAATCCCTTGAACGTCGAAGACACAACCATAAACTAATTATGCTGTACAAGATGAAGAACGGCCTAACTCCTGATTATCTTTCTTCTCTAGTCCCACCTACTGTAGGAGAAACTTCTAGGTATAATTTGCGCAATGTCGATGATATCCAAACCATACGCGCAAGAACATCTCTATACAACAATGCGTTTCTGCCATCGGCTCTGAGAGACTGGAACAAACTATTAAATGTACTACAAAATTCACCATCCCTTTCCTCGTTCAAATCGCAACTAAAGAGTGACGTCACAAAATGCCAAACTATTTTTACTTAGGTGACCGCAAATGGCAAGTCTATCATGCTCGACTCCGTAAAATTGTAGCTCATTAAACCAGCATTTGTTCACAAAAAACATTTCTCCATCACCACTCTGTCATTGTGGTCTTCCTGAGAGTAATCATCATTTCTTCTTTGAATGTATCTACTACAATGACACCAGCGTTCGTCTCCTAGCAACTACTTCTAAATATTGTACCATAACACTATACACTCTATTACACGGAGACCGGAACCTTAGCGATGATCTCAACGCACATATATTTGAAGCAGTCCAAAACTACATCCGGGAAAGCAGACGATTTTCCTGAGCATCTGTTCACTAAAGGTGCAAATTTGCTTCTCCCATTGAACTATCCGAATGAATACATCATGTTCCTCCATCTTCTATCCTTTTTCCTATCTTCTCAGTCAATCTTAATTTCAACTTACTAATTTAATTACTATGTGTATTTCTATCACCTTAATACTCTCATTATATTATTGAGATTATAGTTTACAGTTCATTGTTAATATAATTTTATACTTATCTTTATCGAATTGCAAGTTCATATACGATTAAAACACTGTCATACTGTAATTACAATATACATCTAAATATAGGAGAAGACCTCTATAAGCTATAGCTTTCGGTTCTAATCCTTTTTCATACATGTATGTAAATATTTGTGTAAATTGTACATTTGTATATGTTGTATCATTGTTTGAAATAAACTATGCCATATCACTGACCTACCGGACAGTCAAGTCTCTGATTAGGCACCTCACTGACCTACCGGACAATCAAGTATCTGGTTAGGCTCCTCACTGACCTACCGGACAGTCAAGACTCTGGTTAGGCACCTCACTGACCTATTGGACAGTCAAGTCTTGGGTTAGGCTCCTCACTGACCTATTTGACAGTCAAGTTTTGGTTAGGCTCCTCACTGACCTACTGGACAGTCAAGTCTCTGGTTAGGCACCTCACTGACTTACGGGACAGTCAAGTCTTGGGTTAGGCACCTCACTGACCTATTGGGACAGTCAAGTCTTGGGTTAGGCTCCTCACTGACCTACCGGTCAGTCAAATCTCTGGTTAGGCTCCTCACTGACCTAACGGTCAGTCAAGTCTTGGGTTAGACTCCTCACTGACCTACCGGTCAGTCAAATCTCTGGTTAGGCACCTCACTGACCTATTGGACAGTCAAGTCTTGGGTTAGACTCCTCACTGACCTATTGGACAGTCAAGTCTCTGGTTAGGCACCTCGCTGACCTATTGGACAGTCAAGTCTTGGGTTAGGCTCCTCACTGACCTACCGGACAGTCAAGTCTCTGGTTAGGCACCTCACTGACATATTGGACAGTCAAGTCTCTGGTTAGGCACCTCGCTGACCTATTGGACAGTCAATTCTTGGGTTAGGCTCCTCACTGACCTACCGGACAGTCAAGTCTTGGGTTAGGCACCTCACTGACCTATCGGAGTCAAGTCTTGGGTTAGGCACCTCACTGATCTACCGGACAGTCAAGTCTCTGGTTAGGCACCTCACTGACCTATCGGACAGTCAAGTCTTGGTTTAGGCACCTCACTGACCTACCGGACAGTCAAGTCTTGGGTTTGGCACCTCACTGACCTATTGGACAGTCAAGTCTCTGGTTAGGCACCTCACTGACCTATTGGACAGTCAAGTCTTGGGTTAGGCACCTCACTGACCTACCGGACAGTCAAGTCTCTGGTTAGGCACCTCACTGACCTACTGGACAGTCAAGTCTTGGGTTAGGCTCCTCACTGACCTATTGGACAGTCAAGTTTTGGTTAGGCTCCTCACTGACCTATTGGACAGTCAAGTCTTTGGTTAGGCACCTCACTGACCTATTGGACAGTCAAGTCTCTGGTTAGGCACCTCACTGACCTATTGGACAGTCAAGTCTTGGGTTAGGCTCCTCACTGACCTACCGGACAGTCAAGTCTCTGGTTAGGCACCTCACTGGACAGTCAAGTCTTGGGTTTGGCAACTCACTGACCTATTGGACAGTCAATTCTTGGGATAGGCACCTCACTGACCTATTGGACAGTCAAGTCTCGGGTTAGGCACCTCACTGACCTATTGGACAGTCAAGTCTTGGGTTAGGCACCTCACTGACCTATCGGACAGTCAAGTCTTGGGTTAGGCTCCTCACTGACCTATCGGACAGTCAAGTCTCTGGTTACGCACCTCACTGACCTATTGGACAGTCAAGTCTTGGGTTAGGCTCCTCACTGACCTATTGGACAGTCAAGTTTTGGTTAGGCTCCTCACTGACCTACTGGACAGTCAAGTCTCTGGTTAGGCACCTCACTGACTACTGGACAGTCAAGTCTTGGGTTAGGCACCTCACTGACCTATTGGACAGTCAAGTCTTGAGTTAGGCACCTCACTGACCTATCGGACAGTCAAGTCTTGGGTTACGCACCTCACCGGACAGTCAAGTCTCTGGTTAGGCACCTCACTGACCTACCGGACAGTCAAGTCTTGGGTTAGGCACCTCACTGACCTACCGGACAGTCAAGTTTTGGGTTAGGCACCTCACTGACCTACTGGACAGTCAAGTCTCTGGTTAGGCACCTCACTGACCTATCGGACAGTCAAGTCTTGGGTTAGGCACCTCACTGACCTACCGGACAGTCAAGTTTTGGGTTAGGCACCTCACTGACCTACTGGACAGTCAAGTCTCGGGTTAGGCACCTCATTGACCTATTGGACAGTCAAGTTTTGGGTTAGGCTCCTCACTAACCTATTGGACAGTCACGTTTTGGTTAGGCTCCTCACTGACCTATTGGACAGTCAAGTCTCTGGTTAGGCACCTCACTGACCTATTGGACAGTCAAGTATTGGGTTAGGCTCCTCACTGACCTACCGGACAGTCAAGTCTCTGGTTAGGCACCTCACTGGACAGTCAAGACTTGGGTTTGGCAACTCACTGACCTATTGGACAGTCAATTCTTGGGATAGGCACCTCACTGACCTATTGGACAGTCAAGTCTTGGGTTAGGCACCTCACTGACCTATTGGACAGTCAAGTCTTGGGTTAGGCACCTCACTGACCTACCGGACAGTCAAGTCTTGGGTTAGACTCCTCACTGACCTATCGGACAGTCAAGTCTCTGGTTACGCACCTCACTGACCTATTGGACAGTCAAGTCTTGGGTTAGGCACCTCACTGACCTACCGGACAGTCAAGTTTTGGGTTAGGCACCTCACTGACCTACTGGACAGTCAAGTCTCGGGTTAGGCACCTCATTGACCTATTGGACAGTCAAGTTTTGGGTTAGGCTCCTCACTAACCTATTGGACAGTCACGTTTTGGTTAGGCTCCTCACTGACCTATTAGACAGTCAAGTCTCTGGTTAGGCACCTCACTGACCTATTGGACAGTCAAGTCTCTGGTTAGGCACCTCACTGACCTATTGGACAGTCAAGTATTGGGTTAGGCTCCTCACTGACCTACCGGACAGTCAAGTCTCTGGTTAGGCACCTCACTGGACAGTCAAGACTTGGGTTTGGCAACTCACTGACCTATTGGACAGTCAATTCTTGGGATAGGCACCTCACTGACCTATTGGACAGTCAAGTCTTGGGTTAGGCACCTTACTGACCTATTGGACAGTCAAGTCTTGGGTTAGGCACCTCACTGACCTACCGGACAGTCAAGTCTTGGGTTAGACTCCTCACTGACCTATTGGACATTCAAGTCTCTGGTTAGGCATCTCGCTGACCTATTGGACAGTCAAGTCTTGGGTTAGGCTCCTCACTGACCTATTGGACAGTCAAGTTTTGGTTAGGCTCCTCACTGACCTACCGGACAGTCAAGTCTTGGGTTAGGCACCTCACTGACCTATCGGACAGTCAAGTCTTGGGTTAGGCACCTCACTGACCTACCGGATAGTCAAGTCTTGGGTTAGGCACCTCACTGACCTACCGGACAGTCAAGTCTCTGGTTAGGCACCTCACTGACCTATCGGACAGTCAAGTCTTGGTTTAGGCACCTCACTGACCTACCGGACAGTCAAGTCTTGGGTTTGGCACCTCACTGACCTATTGGACAGCAAGGTCTCTGGTTAGGCACCTCACTGACTTATTGGACAGTCAAGTATTGGGTTAGGCTCCTCACTGACCTATCGGACAGTCAAGTCTTGGGTTAGGCACCTCACTGACCTACCGGACAGTCAAGTCTTGGGTTAGGCACCTCACTGACCAATTGGACAGTCAAGTCTTTGGTTATGCTCCTCACCTACCGGACAGTCAAGTTTTGGGTTGGGCACCTCACTGACCTAATGGACAGTCAAGTCTCTGGTTAGGCACCTCACTGACCTATCGGACAGTCAAGTCTTGGGTTAGGCACCTCACTGACCTACCGGACAGTCAAGTTTTGGGTTAGGCACCTCACTGACCTACTGGACAGTCAAGTCTCGGGTTAGGCTCCTCACTAACCTATTGGACAGTCACGTTTTGGTTAGGCTCCTCACTGACCTATTGGACAGTCAAGTCTCTGGTTAGGCACCTCACTGACCTATTGGACAGTCAAGTCTCTGGTTAGGCACCTCACTGACCTATTGGACAGTCAAGTATTGGGTTAGGCTCCTCACTGACCTACCGGACAGTCAAGTCTCTGGTTAGGCACCTCACTGGACAGTCAAGTCTTGGGTTTGGCAACTCACTGACCTATTGGACAGTCAATTCTTGGGATAGGCACCTCACTGACCTATTGGACAGTCAAGTCTTGGGTTAGGCACCTCACTGACCTACCGGACAGTCAAGTCTTGGGTTAGGCACCTCACTGACCTACCGGACAGTCAAGTCTTGGGTTAGGCTCCTCACTGACCTATCAGACAGTCAAGTCTCTGGTTACGCACCTCACTGACCTATTGGACAGTCAAGTCTTGGGTTAGACTCCTCACTGACCTATTGGACAGTCAAGTTTTGGTTAGGCTCCTCACTGACCTACTGGACAGTCAAGTCTCTGGTTAGGCACCTCACTGACTTACTGGACAGTCAAGTCTTGGGTTAGGCACCTCACTGACCTATTGGGACAGTCAAGTCTTGAGTTAGGCACCTCACTGACCTATCGGACAGTCAAGTCTTGGGTTACGCACCTCACCGGACAGTCAAGTCTCTGGTTAGGCTCCTCACTGACATACCGGACAGTCAAGTCTCTGGTTAGGCACCTCACTGACCTATCGGACAGTCAAGTCTTGGTTTAGGCACCTCACTGACCTACTGGACAGTCAAGTCTTGGGTTAGGCACCTCACTGACCTACCGGACAGTCAAGTCTTGGGTTAGGCACCTCACTGACCTACCGGACAGTCAAGTATTGGGTTTGGCACCTCACTGACCTACCGGACAGTCAAGTCTTGGGTTTGGCACCTCACTGACCTACCGGGCAGTCAAGTCTTGGGTTAGGCACCTCACTGACCTACCAGACAGTCAAGTCTTAGGTTAGGCACCTCACTGACCTACCAGACAGTCAAGTCTTGGGTTAGGCACCTCACTGACCTACCGGACAGTCAAATCTTGGGTTAGGCACCTCACTGACCTATCGGACAGTCAATTCTTGGGTTAGGCACCTCACTGACCTATCGGACAGTCAAGTCTTGGGTTAGGCACCTCACTGACCTACCGGACAGTCAAATCTTGGGTTAGGCACCTCACTGACCTACCGGAGTCAAATATTGGGTTAGGCACCTCACTGATGACTACTTAATAGAGTACTCCATAGCTTCAATCATTACTCCATTTTCCAAGAAGACCTCAAAGTTCTCGATGACTGTGGCCAGGCATGGTGCGTGCGAATCAACGCCAAAAACTTAATGCTACGTTACCACACTTCTACTCCCTGGACAATAATTTTCTTCATTAGGTAACCATTTCGAAGATCTAAAATGGGACATTCAAATTACTAAGCTCGCAAAGAAAGCAAACCCATCCATTGGATTCTTGAAAAGAAACGTAACACTGCACCTTCAGGAAATCGGCTTATTTAGCGATCTTCTGTTCAATATTAGGATATAGCTCCATCGTCCAGGATCCCTACTATCGAATTGAAAAAAGTGCATAGCTTGACTACGCATATAATTGTTTAAAGGTGACTTATAATGCCTAATTCTTTGATCTGCTATTAATAGATTTAGAGGTGGATTTAATTGCTACAATGGCCCTCGGATGCACATGTTTATATAGAAGAGATTGCATAATTTATGGGTAAATGTTTGAGTAACGTGTAAAGCGTTAACATTTTCATCGTAAATTTAGTGCATTCTTTGTTATTAGAAATCGTAAGTGTACATGTTAATTTCATAAAATTTGACCCAGAATTGATCCAAGTAATCATATGCGTTACTTTGTACTGATCATATGGCGACTCTAGCTATTGGTAGCGGAAGGGTAACCGGGTAGAACCACCGCATGGGATTCGAACCTACAGCGACGAGTGGCAACCATATTGACGATGAGGTCACTGATGGCTTAGTTCGAAAGTGTTCACAACAGTTCAACATGCAGCGGCAAGGTACCAAAAGTTCAAGCATTGAGAAATATATGTCTTATTCCGCTGCTTTTTAACAAGTGTAATATATTTATAACCAGTGAAACGAAAAAGAAACGAGTTTAAAATTTGCAATGCTGTTTATTACTAGGCTGCATTAAAGAATGCTAGCAGTACATTATGTACGTTAGCAGTACATTATTTCTATCTCACAATCCGTAGGGCTGGTCCATAGTTCATCAACTTTAAAACATTGGGTGATCACTGCATGAATCGCGCTTCACATTGCTGGCATAGTGTGTGTAAAAAGTTATTCCGGTTGCATATTCTATTTAATAACTTGCGTAATAACTTGCGAAGAAAGTGAACAAGTTATTCCCCAACAAATGTTCTAATCAACGACATTTTTATACACATTGCCAGCGACGCAAATGCATCTTTCATGTGAGGAAGCTATCCAGCCGGCAATACATTGCTGCAAACACATCGACGAGAACAACAATGTTATACGCCTCGTGGAATCGCCAATATTCATGCAGTGAATAGAATAACATAAAACAAAACCACATTTATAACCATCAAAAATTCAATAGCATGCATACATACATGAATTTAATAAAAACAGCATTCATAAAACCGAGTGCTTTTCCACGCATTCTGAGCAAATAATTTATGGAAAGAGAAACTTAATGCATCTTACTTCAGTTGCAATATATATATAACGAAAGCTTATAACCATGTATACATTCATCTATGCTACAGGTGAAACCTTGGTCACCAGTGATAAGGAAGGTACAGCGCGGTGTTGCTTTCTCCTTAATCCAATTAATATGTTGCTAATTTGTGTGTAATTAAGCAATCAAACACGAAAAATAATTTTTGGAAAGTAAAGCTTTTAAATTTTGAAATATGTGACACAAGTCGATTCCTGAGCATAACATCCTACAACTAAAAATTTGTCAGACAATTTTTACCAACCCTCCCATGTCTGAGGTAATGGAATGCACCAACCCTCCCATGTCTGAGGTAATGGAATGCACCAACCCTCCCATGTCTGAGGTAATGGAATGCACCAACCCTCCCATGTCTGAGGTAATGGAATGCTCTAAATAATCGGAATTTCCCACAACATTATGGTCCATTTGTTCAGTGGATTCAATTTGCTTCTTCGACCGTTAACACCAATAAAACAAATAAAACAAAATGGCCTATACTGTGAATTGATAACTATTGTAGCCGATCCAGATTAACATCCCGGTAGAGAAACTCTATATACCACATCTCCCACTTCAACAGAAAAGAACCCCTTCCACACTTCTTTTCTGTTGAAGTGGGAGGGGTATAAACTAAGGAAGCCACTGAAAACGTACATTTACTTGTTTCATGGTGGTTACAGCAAAGTCATTGAATTGAATGTGTAGTTTGAATGTGTAGTTAACAAAGACGAGCAGTACCACATTATGTAAATGTGTCATACACAGTCTCTGAAAAATTGGGTCAAAATCAATTTAGATTAATATTTAATGTGGTACTGCTCATTGACTTTATTTGCCGATATAAAAAATACCCGTGCAAAACCTTTTGAACTTCTCAGTGTTGCAGACAGCTAGCAACAACATATATACCTAAAATAAGCTGTTTCACTGCAAACAGTATGAAAAAAATCAAACGGGCTGTTACCGAGACGTTTTGCAAGAAACAAATTCCAACACACTGCATAAAGTGATCCTCATTGACAAATAGCTAGATTCAATTTACAATTAACCTTTAAGTCAACAAATTTATTTGGCTACAACTCGTTTAGGCCATGAACCACCACAATGCACACAGTGTTGGTCCTGAACCACCACAATGCACATACAGTGTTGGTCCTGAACCACCACAATGCACAGTGTTGGTCCTGAACCACCACAATGCACATAGTGTTGGCCCTGAACCACCACAATGCACATAGTGTTGGCCCTGAACCACCACAATGCACATAGTGTTGGTCCTGAACCACCACAATGCACATAGTGTTGGTCCTGAACCACCACAATGCACATACAGTGTTGGTCCTGAACCACCACAATGCACATACAGTGTTGGTCCTGAACCACCACAATGCACATACAATGTTGGCCCTGAACCACCACAATGCACATACAGTGTTGGTCCTGAACCACCACAATGCACATACAGTGTTGGTCCTGAACCACCACAATGCACACAGTGTTGGCCCTGAACCACCACAATGCACATACAGTGTTGGCCATGAACCACCACAATGCACAGTGTTGGTCCTGAACCACCACAATGCACATACAGTGTTGGCCCTGAACCACCACAATGCACATACAGTGTTGGTCCTGAACCACCACAATGCACATACAGTGTTGGCCCTGAACCACCACAATGCACATACAGTGTTGGCCCTGAACCACCACAATGCACACAGTGTTGGTCCTGAACCACCACAATGCACACAGTGTTGGTCCTGAACCACCACAATGCACATACAGTGTTGGCCCTGAACCACCACAATGCACATACAGTGTTGGCCCTGAACCACCACAATGTACATACAGTGTTGGTCCTGAACCACCACAATGTACATACAGTGTTGGTCCTGAACCACCACAATGCACATACAGTGTTGGTCCTGAACTACCACAATGCACATACAGTGTTGGTCCCGAACCACCACAATGTACATACAGTGTTGGCCATGAACCACCACAATATTCATACAGTGTTGGTCCTGAATTACCACAATGCACATACAGTGTTGGTCCTGAACCACCACAATGTACATACCGTGTTGGTCCTGAACCACCACAATGCACATACAGTGTTGGTCCTGAACCACCACAATGCACATACAGTGTTGGTCCTGAACCACCACAATATACATACAGTGTTGGTCCTGAACCACCACAATGCACACACAGTGTTGGTCCTGAACCACCACAATGTACATACAGTGTTGGTCCTGAACCACCACAATGCACATACAGTGTTGGTCCTGAACCACCACAATGCACAAAGTAGCGCTGTTGTGAGGTTTAATTCTCCAATAGCCTTGCCCTTGTGCGATGTATAAAATCTCAACTTGAGAAAACCAAAATTAATAATACATGTACCGCAACTAACTCTTTTAACAGGTGAAATAAAAGGAGAAAAGCCCAATGTGAGAGTTGAATAAACCTTTGTAACCAAAGCACATGATAAATAGCACAGGGGGAAGAAATACAGCCACGCGTGACCTGGGGGCAACAGTAACAACACGCACGATTTACACAAGTTCACTCCATTCCTCAAAATAAAAATGGAACATACAAACATTATACTATTCGTATCGAATTTTCCTTCAAACATTCAGTACTCTACTCCGATGCCTCGAGCATTGTAGTTTGAGGAAAGCGGTTGAACAAACCACAAGCATCGTGGTTTGAGGAAAGCGGTTGAACAAACCACAAGCATCGTGGTTTGAGGAAAGCGGTTGAACAAACCACAAGCATCGTGGTTTGAGGAAAACGTTTTTCAGAGGAGAAAAAACCAGTAAAATAATACATTATATTAAATCATCCATCTCCTTGGTTTGAAATAAAACAACAAAATAACAGTAACCATATACATGTACACATTAAGAAAATTAAGCATATCCCAAGGTTATATGTATAAACATATATACAGAAACAAAATAAATAAAAAAAGATATAAATACGAGAATTGTCTATGTACAAAACAATTTGTTTGCATCATTTGCTATTTCAATGTTCACCACAAAGAAAATATATAACTTAATATTTATCAAAATGTTGGAAATCTGGACTTAATTATTCACTGACAAGAGTTAATGGCAGTGGCGTAGCTAGGGTATAATTTGCAGAGGGGGGGGGTACATGGAGGGCCACACATTTTAAAGTGAACATTTTGTTTGCAACTACACATATTTCGGGAACAATGAACACTATTTTCACAACACTTGTTTTCTTCTATCTATATATTTTGTCACAACAATCTCTCTATTCTCTTAAAAAATATTTATTGAATGTCTTATGGTAATTTTATTTTCAGCAACTAGAATCAATTTGTACAACAATAGTATAATTATTATTGTACAAGTGAGTGTCTAGTTAGCCATTTGTAATTTGTTGGCATCAAGGGAGGGGTCTGGGGGTACCCAGGAGAATTTCAAAATACGGAATGCCTCATTTCATTGAACATTTTAAGTGTACAAATTTCGATATTTTCAGAGATGTATTTTTCAAAATTATACCAATTTGAGTCTAAAATTGTTGTACATACGTGGGGAACATGGAGGGGAGGGACACAGCTGCATAGTGGGGGAGGGGGGGGGGACGCCACTGGTTAATTGAGGCCTGTAGGTTATATATTACTTCTCCAATCTGTTATTTACGAGATTAGTTATCCTCGTCACTAGCAACTATTTGGACAAGCTTCTACAATTTCACTCAGTCTCAGGCTTCCGGTTGGTTCAGCCGAGTCCACCAATCAAATCACTTGAGTAGGCTATATTTTTCACCCCAAAAACACGATACACATACTTTGCGACACAAGGAAAGGATATACTTAAAAAAAGAAATGTACTTAGATCGCATAATACCTCCCCCCCCCCACCCTGAAGGGCATGGTCCTTAACATCCAGCATCAAATCTATTTTGAAGGAACCAACTATAAATAGAATTAAACAATTGAACTAACTATAAATTAAGAATTATTAATAGTTTTCACAACAGTTTGAACGGAAGTCGACAGCTCATCTAGTTACATCACATGCCACATTTACAGTGACAATCAATACTTTAATTATCAGAAAATTCACTGTAAAACAATCCAAATATGGAGTAAATAATAGTGTTTAGATCACAACATCGAGATGGTTCATTCCGAGAATAATCCCCACGATAGATCACAATATGGAGATGGTACATTCCGAGAATAATCCCCACGATAGATCACAACATCGAGATGGTACATTCCGAGAATAATCCCCACGATAGATCACAATATGGAGATGGTACATTCCGAGAATAATCCCCACGATAGATCACAATATGGAGATGGTACAATCCGAGAATAATCCCCACGATAGATCACAATATGGAGATGGTACAATCCGAGAATAATCCCCAAAAGAGATTACCCATTATTTGTTCTTTGCAATTTAATCATTAGTGCCCGACAATTAAAATAAGACACCGTTTTACAAAACGCGATTAAATAAATATAGAGCAAGTGTATTTCAATCTCTCTACCTGTTGTGAGTCATGTTTTTTGCGTTCCTTGTTTACAATGTATCTCTACATGCAAATAACTCACGAAATAACACATCTGACAATAACCATGTGTGTGAAATTACATGTATGAAAATTAAACCAAACTGATTTCCCAAATAGAAGCACCTCTTGACACTATGACATACATGCACCTCTTGACGCTATGACATACATTGACAATGTAGTGGCAAAACCAATGTTCATAATAATGGCCGGAATCTCATGTAGTTCCAGTAATATCTATGGAGGTGGGATAGATATGGCGACTACTTATCCCCTGCATGATAGCTAAATGACTGTCCTTTGTTTGGAGATATAATAGTATATTAACCTAAATCTCTATGTAGTCTCAGTAATATCTATGGAGGTTGGATAGATATGGCGACTACTTATCCACTGCATGATAGCTAAATGGCAGTCGTTTGTATGGAGATATAATAGTATATTAACCTAAATCTCTATGAATGAAAGGGTTAAAACAGAAACCTCAAAACTGATCTACCATTATCTATACTGGCGGCTGAAAACTCAAGAGTAAACAAAGACGAGTTTACATACAACATATAAGTGAGAAGGTAAAACATTACATGTCAAATCTAAAATTGAATGGCAGAGATAGAAAATACATCAAATATACTGGTACTCTTGCATCACCAACATTTATCTATACATAACATTATGACCAAAATTGCAGACACTCCTGGTTTTACCAGAGTAAGAAAGACATAACTATTATTTTATGCAGCTTTACCATCCGTTGAAGGATTCATTCAAACATTATCATAACAGCTCCAAACTACAGAGTGACCTTGTGGTTTGACCACAAGCATCACAGTCCTTGTGCAGACTCCCCAAAGCATCACAGTCCTTGTGCAGACTCCCCACACAACCTAATCACATCCGATCCATAGAGTTAATAATATAACAAAGCACACATTTTACTTGGAAAGCACTTAGTACCAACCATTGTAATACAATACTTACACTACCTACAATAATTGAATAAGAGAAGTGCGATAAAAGACTACTACATGTATTCAAAAGTATAACTACAATGTAGTTCTGCATAATATAAGCATTCTAGTAACGCATACAGCTGCAGGGTTACAGCTGTATTCTAGTAATGCATACAGCTGCATTCTAGTAATGCATACAGCTGCAGGGTTACAGCTGTATTCTAGTAATGTATACAGCTGCATTCTAGTAATGCATACAGCTGCAGGGTTACAGCTGTATTCTAGTAATGCATACAGCTGCAGGGTTACAGCTGCATTCTAGTAATGCATACAGCTGCAGGGTTACAGCTGCATTCTAGTAATGCATACAGCTGCAGGGTTACAGCTGTATTCTAGTAATGCATACAGCTGCATTCTAGTAATGCATACAGCTGCAGGGTTACAGCTGTATTCTAGTAATGCATACAGCTGCATTCTAGTAATGCATACAGCTGCAGGGTTACAGCTGCATTCTAGTAATGCATACAGCTGCAGTGTTACAGCTGTATTCTAGTAATGCATACAGCTGCATGGTTGCAGCTGTATTCTAGTATGGATTGCTGCAGGGTTACAGCTGTATTCTAGTAATGCATACAGCTGTATGGTTACAGCTGTATTCTAGTAATGCATACAGCTGCAGGGTTACAGCTGTATTCTAGTAATGCATACAGCTGCAGTGTTACAGCTGTATTCTAGTAATGCATACAGCTGCATGGTTGCAGCTGTATTCTAGTATGGATTGCTGCAGGGTTACAGCTGTATTCTAGTAATGCATACAGCTGTATGGTTACAGCTGTATTCTAGTAATGCATACAGCTGCAGGGTTACAGCTGTATTCTAGTAATGCATACAGCTGCAGTGTTACAGCTGTATTCTAGTAATGCATACAGCTGCATGGTTGCAGCTGTATTCTAGTATGGATTGCTGCAGGGTTACAGCTGTATTCTAGTAATGCATACAGCTGTATGGTTACAGCTGTATTCTAGTAATGCATACAGCTGCAGGGTTACAGCTGTATTCTAGTAATGCTTACAGCTGCAGGGTTACAGCTGTATTCTAGTAATGATTGCTGCATGGTTATAGCTGTATGACAAGCAGTGTATGTTGTAGGTAGGAATGACGAGCAGTGTATGATGTAGGTAGGAATGACAAGCAGTGTATGATGTAGGTAGGAATGACTAGCAGTGTATGATGTAGGTAGGAATGACGAGCAGTGTATGATGTAGGTAGGAATGACAAGCAGTGTATGATGTAGGTAGGAATGATAAGCAGTGTATGATGTAGGTAGGAATGACAAGCAGTGTATGATGTAGGTAGGAATGAAAAGCAGTGTATGATGTAGGTAGGAATGACAAGCAGTGTATGATGTTGGTAGGAATGACAAGCAGTGTATGTTGTAGGTAGGAATGACAAGCAGTGTATGTTGTAGGTAGGAATGACAAGCAGTGTATGATGTAGGTAGGAATGACAAGCAGTGTATGATGTAGGTAGGAATGACAAGCAGTGTATGTTGTAGGTAGGAATGATAAGCAGTGTATGATGTAGGTAGGAATGACAAGCAGTGTATGTTGTAGGTAGGAATGACAAGCAGTGTATGATGTAGGTAGGAATGAGTTAAAGCGAAGATTTGTGAATTTGTTTTCGTTTGGTAACAACATGTACTTCATGGATCTACTTCACTTAGATATTCTGGCAAAAAGTCACAAATCTTTCCACAAAATGTTCATCAAGATTGACCTTTGAAGGAAATTGTGGAACAGTCGTTTGACCATGCAGGATGATGGCAAGCGACAACCCTATTCTATGGCACTATCTGACCCTAAGCCAAGCAAAGCTTGAGCTAAACAACATATTTTTCAAAAATATTGGCATATTAAATAATAATGCCCATAAATCTCCATAATAATTACACAAGTTCTCAGTACACAATATACTTGATATATATACATGTATGTAACACCCGTATACACAAGTTCTCAGTACACAATATACTTGATATACATACATGTATGTAACACCCTTATACACAAGTTCTCAGTAGTCCTATACTTGATATACATACATGTATCCAACACCTTTATACATGTATCTAACACCTTTATACATGTATCTAACACCTTTATACATGTATCAAACACCTGTATACATGTATCAAACACCTGTATACATGTATCAAACACCTGCATACATGTATCAAACACCTGTATACATGTATCATTCACTCATTATTAAACGAAGCAAGGAGACAATATAACAGATTTTCAGCTTTTCTTTGTTTAAGATCGAAACGCAATTTGGTCTTTAAACTTCTTGAAGTGACCAACACGGGTCAAAAATATAAAATATTACATTTGATATTTTAATGACTGATATGTGTGTATGTGCGAGGTACGTAAAACAAACACATATATAGCATGGAGATGAAGCACCATAAAATGGGTACATTATACATGGTACATAGCAGTATAATCACAAGCTAGGAACATCATCTGTCACTGTTGCAGAGCAGAAACAGTTATGTTATATTTCGGGTTTTACGCCTGCATCAGCACCATTTTGGGCTATTTCGCCGGCGGGCAGTTTACCTAACAACACATGGACAGACTCCAGCAGTTAACCAGTACTTTGGTGCACCAACCTACGTAAGAAACTGCCAACTTTTTCATATAAATGAGACACGGCCCGAGCGGGGCTTGAACCTGTGATCATCAGTGATGATAGGTTACAGTGGTATACAAGTCGGCGACCGTAACCACTCGACCACGGAGGCGGACAGTTGCAGAAACAGACATTTGTTTTTTAGTCAATTCATATTTATATATTAGTGTATCGAACAAGAATAAATAAACCCATTCTATAGCTTCCTTAGCTAATTTTGGCGTTCTGTTTAACATCAATATCAAAAAACATAACCAAAAATTTTGATTATATATGCAAGGTTCACATTCAATTCTAAATTTAAGCAATAACATAGAATGAGTTATCTATTCACCACAAGAGTTTATGTGCTTTCAATCTATAGTTTATTTCAAAGTTGTATAACTTTTACTAGCAGGTGGAAGGAATGTAGCCAAGGCCCAAATCCATAATGTAGAAATGACCTTGTGACATAGCTTATATCTCACTGGATATACAGCTTATATAAATGTACAGGACCTGACACTGTTACAAAGTTATTTATACCTCGGATATACAGCTTATATAAATGTACAGGACCTGTGTGTGTTTTACATTTATTTATCGTTGCTACCAGTTGCCCATATGAGCGACGCCTCCTGAAGAGATTAGTCATTTTATATTTTTGGAGGATAGTGCAATGCTACAGACAGAGACCCATTCCAGAGTCTCCTCTGGTTCTTCTACGTGCACGGTGTACAGCACCGACACAAGACCTCGGTTTAACATCCCATCTGAAAGACTTAATTTGATTAGGGTCAGACGGGGGATGGAACCTGCGATCCCTGGATTACCAGTCCAGCATGTTACCACTGGACTACAGATTCGTCTGTACAGGTCCTGGCACTGTTACAAGGTTATTTATACCTCAGATATACATCCCTGTGACAAGAAAATCCATTATTGGTTGAACACAAAACTGTGTGCAGCAGAATTGAACAGCAATACAATTGTTATAGAGTGAAACGGGACTTTTCTACATTTTTTCCTATTTTTTTCCTCCTTTTTCTAATGTTTTTTCTCACTTCACGGTATTACTGAAAATATTTGCAAAGACATTGTCAAACCATTTACACTATTTTTAGCAGTCATTCTAAGCAGTATATGTCGTAGCAAACACATTTTAAGATGAAAAATGGTACATTTACAGGAAGTTTTCAAATTACATGTGTATATATGTATGTATTATGCTTTAAAGTTTATTTTAATACATTTCTAGATCTATAATTTTACAAATCTATTCATACCATTTATGCACGAGATAATCCAACACTTATCTGAATATTTCACAGTTAAACTGCAATTAACATTCACTTAAAGTACTGTAAATATTCACCAGCAAGTAAACCTATGTTGTACAGGTTAGTGATTCCCCCCCACCATTATGGGTTACAGTGATGATTTCCCCCCCACCATTATGGGTTACAGTGATGATTTCCCCCCACCATTATGGGTTACAGTGATGATTTCCCCCCCACCATTATGGGTTACAGTGATGATTCCCCCCACCATTATGGGTTACAGTGATGATCCCCCCCACCATTATGGGTTACAGTGATGATTTCCCTCCACCATTATGGGTTACAGTGATGATTTCCCCCCACCATTATGGGTTACAGTGATGATTTCCCTCCACCATTATGGGTTACAGTGATTTCATCCACCATTATGGGTTACAGAATCAGTTCTCCATAGGTTAGGAAAATCTTGACATATATTTTCTCAATTTGGGAAATTCATTGTCATAATATTACCAAACAGTTTACCTATATTGCATATATTTCTGTAAATATACATTGTTGTAATTCAAACCTCAGTTTTGCAATACAGTCAAACCTGTCTTGAGCAGCCAGCCAAGGGAGTCAGAGAAAGTGACTGTTTAGCACAGGTGGCTGCTTAATAGAGGTCCCATATATAATAAAACAACCAACTGGTAATCTGGAAACTGGCTGCTTAATACAGGTTGGTTGCTTAATGGAGGTGACCACTAACACAAGTTTGACTGTATGGTAAAAGAATTAATTTGGTATAAATACAATGTATGTATACAAGTTCTGATCAAGAATGGTACCGGTTTCTGGTATCCTTTATACAAGGGGAAAGCAGCACTACCGGTACAGGGGATTGAACATAGCAACACTGCCGGTACAGGGGATAGAACATAGCAACACTGTCAGTACAGGGGATTGAACATAGCAGCACTGCCGGTACAGGGGATAGAACATAGCAGCACTGCCGGTACAGGGGATTGAACATAGCAGCACTGCCGGTACAGGGGATAGAACATAGCAGCACTGCCGGTACAGGGGATTGAACATAGCAGCACTGCCGGTACAGGGGATAGAACATAGCAGCACTGCCGGTACAGGGGATTGAACATAGCAACACTGAGGGTACAGGGCATTGAACATAGCAACACTGCCGGTACAGGTGATTGAACATAGCAACACCGTCAGTACAGGGGATTGAACATAGCAGCACTGCCGGTACAGGGGATAGAACATAGCAGCACTGCCGGTACAGGGGATTGAACATAGCAGCACTGCCGGTACAGGGGATAGAACATAGCAGCACTGCCGGTACAGGGGATTGAACATAGCAACACTGAGGGTACAGGGCATTGAACATAGCAACACTGCCGGTACAGGGGATTGAACATAGCAACACTGCCGGTACAGGGGATTGAACATAGCAACACTGCCGGTACAGGGGATTGAACATAGCAACACTGCCGGTACAGGGCATTGAACATAGCAGCACTGCTGGTACAGGGGATTGAACATAGCAGCACTGCCGGTACAGGGCATTGAACATAGCAGTACTGCCGGTACAGGGCATTGAACATAGCAGTACTGCCGGTACAGGGCATTGAACATAGCAACACTGTCAGTACAGGGGATTGAACATAGCAACACTGCCGGTACAGGGCATTGAACATAGCAGTACTGCCGGTACAGGGGATTGAACATAGCAACACTGCCGGTACAGGGGATTGAACATAGCAGCACTGCCAGTACAGGGGATTGAACATAGCAGCACTGCCGGTACAGGGGATTGAACATAGCAGTACTGCCGGTACAGGGGATTGAACATAGCAACACTGCTGGTACAGGGCATTGAACATAGCAACACTGCCGGTACAGGGCATTGAACATAGCAGCACTGCCAGTACAGGGCATTGAACATAGCAACACTGCCGGTACAGGGGGATTGAACATAGCAGCACTGCCGGTACAGGGGGATTGAACATAGCAACACTGCCGGTACAGGGCATTGAACATAGCAGCACTGCCGGTACAGGGGATTGAACATAGCAACACTGCCGGTACAGGGCATTGAACATAGCAACATTGCCGGTACAGGGCATTGAACATAGCAGCACTGCCGGTACAGGGCATTGAACATAGCAGCACTGCCGGTACAGGGGATTGAACATAGCAGCACTGCTGGTACAGGGGATTGAACATAGCAGCACTGCCGGTACAGGGCATTGAACATAGCAGTACTGCCGGTACAGGGCATTGAACATAGCAGTACTGCCGGTACAGGGGATTGAACATAGCAACACTGCCGGTACAGGGGATTGAACATAGCAGCACTGTCGGTACAGGGGGATTGAACATAGCAGCACTGCCGGTACAGGGGGATTGAACATAGCAACACTGCCGGTACAGGGCATTGAACATAGCAGCACTGCCGGTACAGGGGATTGAACATAGCAACACTGCCGGTACAGGGCATTGAACATAGCAACATTGCCGGTACAGGGCATTGAACATAGCAGCACTGCTGGTACAGGGGATTGAACATAGCAGCACTGCCGGTACAGGGCATTGAACATAGCAGTACTGCCGGTACAGGGGATTGAACATAGCAACACTGCCGGTACAGGGGATTGAACATAGCAGCACTGTCGGTACAGGGGATTGAACATAGCAGCACTGTCGGTACAGGGGATTGAACATAGCAGCACTGCCGGTACAGGGGATTGAACATAGCAGCACTGCCGGTACAGGGGATTGAACATAGCAGCACTGCCGGTACAGGGGATTGAACATAGCAGCACTGCCGGTACATGGGATTGAACATAGCAGCACTGCTGGTACAGGACCGTGAACATAGCAGCCTTTATATTATCATTGCCAAGATGCAAAATATGTTTGCTATATAGCCAGTCGGACATGTTCTTCCAAAAGCCCAAAAGTAGAGCCTATACTTAACATATGATTTAGGTCAACTTATGGGTGAATATATACGGTACACAGAAATGAATAGAAACTTTAGATTAAGCATCTTCAACATAGTTATAATTATGACTACACCACAAACATACCACTCTAGTATCATCAAACATACACTCAACAATTGAACACAAAAGTATATGCAGCTATATACCATCGACATATATTAAGGAACAGTGAATACACGTCTTACCATAGATCTGTTAATAATTTATTGCATCTGCATAATGTCAAACATATGAAGGAAAAAATGTAGGTCAAACTTATGAAGAAAAAAATGTAGGTCAAATTTATGAAGGAAAAAATGTAGGTCAAACTTGTGGAAAAAAATGTAGGTCAAACGTATGTAGGTCAAACTTATGAAGGAAAAAATGTAGGTTTCCGATGTCTTATGTGGTATTCTCAAAAATGAAAAGCTAAACATAATCTATTCATCGTAGTAACAAGTCGGCCATCTTGGATTCGACTAAAATAATTCAGAATGGACATGTGCCTTAATGCCATAAAAGTTGAATTTATACAAAGCAGCTTAGCCATAAGCAAAATACTCGACGAATAAAATAGAAAGAAGTAGACGAGCTGGGAACGGGTAAACAATTCTGCATGACTGTGCAGCGAATCAATACCAAGTAATACGATGAATTTCATTACGTGTAGTGGTTAACCCATTTCATTCTGGATACATTTGAAGGCTTTTGCAAACAACATAGATCCAGATCAGCCGCAGCGTGACGCTGCATGCTGATCAGGATCTATGTTGTTTGCTATATAGCCAAGTGTCTTAGCAAGATCATCTGAATAGCAAACAGCATAGAGCCTGATCAGACGGAACGTTCCATAGCGGCTGATATGGGTCTATGTTCTTTGCAAATACTGTTTGAACGGTATCCAGAAACAAATGGGTTAATAGCCATAAAACAAAATGGAATACGCATTAATGCGAACATTCTATGGGATGTTTGCTACAATGCCCTAAATACAGAATAAATCAATCTTAAGCGGTATTTCCGAAAATGTTAAACATAATCTATTGTTATGTTATATTTCGGGTTTTACGCCTGCATCAGCACCATTTTGGGCTATATCGCCGGCGGGCAGTTTACCTAACAACACCTTTCCTGGGCAGTTATGTTATGTTATGATTCGGGTTTTACGCCTGCATCAGCACCATTTTGGGCTATATCGCCGGCGGGCAGTTTACCTAACAACACCTTTCCTGGGCAGGCTCCAGCGGTTAACCAGTACTTGAGTGCACCAACCTCCGTAAGAAACTGCCAACTTTTTCATATAAATGAGACACGGCCTGAGCGGGGCTCGAACCCGTGATCATCAGTGATGATAGGTTACAGTGGTATACAAGTCAGCGACCTTAACCACTCGACCACGGACTCCTTTCCTGGGCAGGCTCCAGCGGTTAACCAGTACTTGGGTGCACCAACCTCCGTAAGAAACTGCCAACTTTTTCATATAAATGAGACACGGTCTGAGCGGGGCTCGAACCCGTGACCATCAGTGATGATAGGTTACAGTGGTATACAAGTCAGCGACCTTAACCACTCGACCACGGAGGCGGACTAAACATAATCTATATATATATATATATATATATATATATAGTTTGCCAGATATTTGTCAGGGCGAGCAAAAATCTTGCTTCGATTTAAATGCTATAACATATGCTGTAGATAGTGCAGTGTATTTGCAGTCTTTATTTGGTTGCTCGAGAATTTATATCCAACGAAAATAAAGCAGCGGGAATGATATAAAGATATGAACATAATGTCGTATACAATTCATGACAGCACATAGGTGATCAATGACTAGCAAACAATTAAACTCTCGACACATCACCAAATACAACAAGCAAATACCCTGAAACCACTGGTGTTTGCTGATTTGGGCAACAGAGAAATCATGAATGAATGTATCAGTGAATTAAATAACGTCAATTACAGTTTCATCATGTTCCTGTCGACAATTCACCAAACAATCCTCATCAATTTGTGCCGTTTTACACAGTTCCACATTTGGAATTTTTGTTTTAAGAATGAAGTGCTGAAAGTGCAAGTTTTTTTCGTTTAAATAATTAATGCCATTATTGTTGATTTTTATGCACGACGACGCACTTTCATCTTAACTAAAATGAAGAAATCACAATCTCCTTAATAAATGGGTTATTGATCCCGATTCTTGTCTACCTTTTTTGGTATATTTTTAGGGAGGCGACCTTCAGTAAGTCCAAATTTTCATGCGAGTGCAGCGTTATGATTTCCGATCTCTTCTAAAAAATAGTATTATTTATGAAAAGCATGTTTACTGACATCACTATGTGGCAGGGCCGTACAGGTGCACACAATATTTTAGATTGAGTAGATGTATATCTAAATTAGCAGAAAAATCAATATTTTTGCTCAAAATGAACACGCTTTGATGCCAAGTATACATACTGTTCATTTTTCATTGTATAAGGTTAGTTTTTGTAGACATATATTTACAATTATTTGCAACTCAACTTGTCTACAACTTGTCTTAAGCAGCCAGCCAAGAGAATCACAGAAAGTGGCTGCTTAGAACAGGTGGCTGCTTAATAGAGGTCAAATGTATAATGAAACAACTTATTGGGAATCTGGCTGCTTAATACAGGTAGGCTGCTTAATACAGGTGACCAATAACACAGGTTTGACTGTACATTGAAATATACATCAACATCATTTTATTCATGAAGAGATGCAGTACTCGTGGCATTATAACCAATGAACTATACCGAGTATTGCACACGTCTACATGTATACAAATACACTGATGCAACACCAGTTGTGCGAAAACTGGAAATACTAAATGTTTACATCCAGGTTGCTATTTTCCACATTCTGCTTAATGCAAAATGAACGTCCAAATTGAGGTCCGTGAATAGGTGTGGGACAGACTACATGTAACATTATGAATATATAAACAAGTAATATAGCGGGGTAATGTGCACGACAGAAGCATATTTAAATACGGTATGTAGAATTTTCTCAGACAATACACCACTTCTTGGAAGCTTCAACAAACGTGTACTGTAGTATGAAAGACAAATCCATGAACGTAAACCCTATTTATGGTCTCCGTTGTGGTGACAAAAGTTTTTTTATCCATAAAACGCACATGTGTTTCCTAACCCTTTCAACACTACAGACCTCTAAATAGGCTTACAAAAAGTGTAGGTCCAGATGAGCTGACTCGCTCATCATGAGCCGTCTCATCAGGATCTGCACTTTTGTGCAGCAACATTACAATTTTTAGACAAAATTACCCATTTTCATAAATGAACTGGTCCAACTATAATTTTCTTATTAATTTATTCGTCTAAAAATATAAATGCACAAGTCCACGTCAGTTACTTGGTGTTGGAATGGGTTACTGAAGCCAGCTCTAACAATCGAATATAAATATCACAAACATAAATGCTTCCATTTTCTTACATGGATAATAAATTATTCTACCACTAAATTCACTTTTATATTTTGGTGTTTTGCATTAGTTACAAACAAAACTGCACAAAATGGAACGTACAACTTAACCAAAAACATTACATTTTATTCTCCAGATATCTATACATCTTGGAAAATTCAATCACCTTGGTTTACCAGTAAAATGTTGACTCTAAGTGTCCATGTTAATGAAACTATTAAATACCCCTCTGTCTATCATGTAGAGGTAAATACCCCTCTGTCTATCATGTAGAGGTACATACCCCTCTGTCTATCATATAGAGGTACATACCACTCTGTCTATCATGTAGAGGTACATACCACTCTGCCTATCATGTAGAGGTATATACCCCTCTGCCTATCATGTAGAGGTAAATACCCCTCTGTGTATCACGTAGAGGTACATACCCCTCTGCCTATCATGTAGAGGTACATACCCCTCTGCCTATCATGTAGAGGTACATACCCCTCTGTGTATCACGTAGAGGTACATACCCCTCTGCCTATCATGTAGAGGTACATACCCCTCTGCCTATCATGTAGAGGTACATTGTAATTACAATATTCAACTCGGCATTAAAGAGCTCATCGTGAACCATATCTCCATGTAGCAGCGACACCCTGGTACCTCACAAAGTGCTAAAAATATACCTGATCCTAACTCGGGTAGCAATTTAACTGAGTTGTTGCTTGTGCCAGTACAGTAAGCATGTGGCACAATTTATTTGCACACATATGCTAGCCACCAAAATAATACATACAAGTCATTTACATGAACCAAAAATTACAATTTTCATTCTTGACATATTAAATATACTGATTGCCATATTGATTTATCACTACTTTCTACATTTCCAGCAATTTTACTTAACCTTTAGCACCCTGTAGAATGGGACAATCAATGAAATGTCAAAACCCTACTTTCTAGAAAAAAAATAAGAAAAATATTACACATTTTGCCGACAGCGTGACAACGGTTAATGAAGCACAATGCTTTTTGTATTAAGGTTATATTCCTGTTCAGAAATGATATTGTACTGTATGTGAGTGTCCTGGGCTGTATGCGAATGTCCCGGGCTGTATGCGAATGTCCCGGGCTGTATGCAAGTGTCCCGGGCTGTATGTGAGTGTCCCGTGCTGTATGTGAGTGTTCTGTGCTGTATGTGAGTGTCCCGTGCTATGTGTGAGTGTCCCATGCTGTATGTGAGTGTTCCGTGCTGTATGTGAGTGTCCCGTATACGAGTGTCCCGTGCATTTTGGAAACCCACCTCCTAAATACATACAAAGTACAACACATGTATATCAAGAGCTAACTCCATCAATGAGAATTTAGTCCTATCAGTCATGGGGTGTAAATCCAGATATACAATGGAAGATAATATATTACTAGTGAAATCATGACTGGTCAATGTATCGATTAATGAAATCAACATACATGTACATAGTTGTATGCACACAGGTCACTGTGTTACACTAGTAGCATCCTAGCCAACATACATGTACATAGTTGTATGCACACAGGTCACTGTGTTACACTAGTAGCAACCTAGCCAACATACATGTACATAGTTGTATGCACACAGGTCACTATGTTACACTAGTAGCATCCTAGCCAACATACATGTACATAGTTGTATGCACACAGGTCACTATGTTACACTAGTAGCATCCTAGCCAACATACATGTACATAGTTGTATGCACACAGGTCACTATGTTACACTAGTAGCAACCTAGCCAACATACATGTACATAGTTGTATGCACACAGGTCACTATGTTACACTAGTAGCATCCTAGCCAACATACATGTACATAGTTGTATGCACACAGGTCACTATGTTACACTAGTAGCATCCTAGCCAACATACATGTACATAGTTGTATGCACACAGGTTACTATGTTACACTAGTAGCATCCTAGCCAACATACATGTACATAGTTGTATGCACACAGGTCACTATGTTACACTAGTAGCAACCTAGCCAACATACATGTACATAGTTGTATGCACACAGGTCACTATGTTACACTAGTAGCAACCTAGCCAACATACATGTACATAGTTGTATGCACACAGGTCACTATGTTACACTAGTAGCATCCTAGCCAACATACATGTACATAGTTGTATGCACACAGGTCACTGTGTTACACTAGTAGCATCCTAGCCAACATACATGTACATAGTTGTATGCACACAGGTCACTATGTTACACTAGTAGCATCCTAGCCAACATACATGTACATAGTTGTATGCACACAGGTCACTATGTTACACTAGTAGCAACCTAGCCAACATACATGTACATAGTTGTATGCACACAGGTCACTATGTTACACTAGTAGCAACCTAGCCAAATACGAGTATATATGTTTCAGGTAGATTAAAAATACGAATACGATTGCAGGACGACAATCATTTAATAATGAATGAATATCACTTTGATCAGGAATATAACTTATACTTGATCGATAGCATAGACTATAATATGACACCGATATATACATCCCTCATGGAAATGGTATAAATGTCCAAACATATGGAGGCAGTGATAAAGCCTACATAAATATTCACTTCAGGCAAATTACCATTGAAGTTCTATATATAGATTATGTGTCTATATATAACATACGCACCATTATCGGTTTTAGGCTACCATAATCTATTGCGATTTTAATTAAAATACACAGTTTTACAAATGACAAGGCAAGTATTGCTGCACACATTCAAAACAATCTGGGAGAAATGTCCATCAAAGTAGTGAACGTGCGTGTTCTGCATTCTTCTGCAGCATAGCACTTTCTGGTATAGTTATCTTCACTTTGTGGTAGTTACCAGCACTGTTTGGTAGTTATTGTACAATTGGAATGAATCAAGCTCTTGTGAGGGTTAAGCTCTTTATGGTTTTACATTTTGCTGCAGTATTACACCTGCATGTCATACATACATACATACATTAATCTACTAATCCAATTGCACATGACAGTGCTTTATTTAGGATTCAAATTTCGTCACTAATTCAATTAGCTGCACCCGCAGCACGTCATATATTAACATTTCCCGTTGTTTGTATCACACGTTGTTTGTATCACACGATACCATGCTATATTTCTAAGAGATTCAGTCATTTACCCACATATTTTATGAACAAAAAAAATTCCAATCTCAAACTCGTATCTCCAGCTGTTTGACTGGCTGCAGCCAGATTCAATGCTCAAATTTATCCATTCATATTCTCCTATACTAAATCTAAACTTCAAATAATGCTTTATAACAACAATGTGACCAGGATTTCATGACGAAAATACAATACAATCCGCAAATAATACAAATCTACCCTGCATAGCAAACCATATTTACTTCTATCATTTGCATTGTCTCTTGATTTACTCTCTCATCCAATCACAACTGACCATAACGGTCCATTATCACAAATTATATCATATTTGGAATAGAAGTGTAGATATATATAAAATTTGGATATTTCTTGTACTGCTGTATAGCTGGTTGAGATGTCTACATTAACAGTGAGTGAGTGAGTGAGTATTTGGTTTAACGATGCATCAGATGTCTACATTAACAGTGAGTGAGTGAGTGAGTGAGTATTTGGTTTGATGATGCATCAGATGTCTACATTAACAGTGAGTGAGTGAGTGAGTGAGTGAGTATTTGGCTTAACGATGCATCAGATGTCTACATTAACAGTGAGTGAGTGAGTGAATATTTGGTTTAACGATGCATCAGATGTCTACATTAACAGTGAGTGAGTGAGTGAGTATTTGGCTTAACGATGCATCAGATGTCTACATTAACAGTGAGTGAGTGAGTGAATATTTGGTTTAACGATGCATCAGATGTCTACATTAACAGTGAGTGAGTGAATATTTGGTTTAACGGCGCATCAGATGTCTACATTAACAGTGAGTGAGTGAGTGAGTATTTGGTTTAACGATGCATCAGATGTCTACATTAACAGTGAGTGAGTATTTGGTTTAACGGCGCATCAGATGTCTACATTAACAGTGAGTGAGTGAGTGAGTATTTGGCTTAACGATGCATCAGATGTCTACATTAACAGTGAGTGAGTGAGTGAGTGAATATTTGGCTTAACGGCGCATCAGATGTCTACATTAACAGATGACGTAACATAACATCAATCAGGGTTCCCTCTGTCTGAATGTTTGTCTGCGCCACTTCTGTCGCCAATTGAAAAACTTGGAGCCAACTAAGAGCCATATAGTTCACAAATAAATATTTGAAGCCATGTATTTGACAAAACGTGTGCCAAAATTTAAAAAGAAATCGCCAATTCACAAAATTTAGCGCCAATATTTGTTTTTTTGTCGCAATTGGCGCCATTGGCGAACGACAGCGGGAACCCTGCTCAATATGATCAGGCGACCGACAGCGGGAACCCTGCTCAATATGATCAGGCGACCGACAGCGGGAACCCTGCTCAATATGATCAGGCGACCGACAGCGGGAACCCTGCTCAATATGATCAGGCGACCGACAGCGGGAACCCTGCTCAATATGATCAGGCGACCGACAGCGGGAACCCTGCTCAATATGATCATAGTATCTGACTGCAACGTTATAAACACGCAGATGACAATGTTGATTGTGTTTCCATAAATAGCAATTAAAGAGTCTGCTGTGACTTCATAACAATCCAATAAAACGACAGTAGTTGATTGTGGTGCCATTAATATAAATTAAGAATAACAAGTGTAAATGGTTGAAATGTCATAAACAGCTGTAAGTATGCAACCAGTTGGCCGAAACTTCATAAAGATATATCGCCATAGATAACACCATTTGGTTGAGAATTATAAGTCGCTAACTTACTAAGATGAAACAGATTGGCTCAGATGTCACAAACCGCTAAGATGACGTCAGGGTTGGTTCTAATGTCAATAACAGTTGATAACACGAGTCGTGACACATCATCAACATTCAATACTATTTGGTTGAGAAGTCAAACACAACTACCAAGATGACATCAGTTGATTAATATGTCATAAACAGTCGCTATGACAATACAAGTGGATCCTATATCATATACAGCTTCTAACACGTTACTACCGGTAGCTGGTCGCGACATGAACAGCCGCTAAGATACTGCTGTTACTATTTTTTGATCGTAGTCCATTATCAGGTCTTTGATATAAGCCAGCTTTTTATGCAGGTACTTGTATCGTTTCATTTGTTCTATAAATTTAGGATCACTTTTCTGTAGCATGTACTCACTGCGGATTCTGTCCTCCAGGTTCTACAATGATAAAACCATCTCAATTATATTTGAAGTGAATGTAATGAAATAAAGTTCACCCATCAACATCACAGACCTCTAAATTACAAAAAGTGTAGATTAAGATGAGCTTGTCGTTGATAAGCACCCAGGCAGAACCACCAACTTCCCACACGCCAGCTGGATAACTTCCACACTTCAAATAATTCGACACCCCCGGTACTTTAACCTACAGCGGTGAGGGGCAAGTGATTTGATGTCAACGACAGTAACCACTCGGCCACCACACATAAACAATGATGTCAACGACAATAACCACTAGGCCACCACACATAAACAATGATGTCAACGACAGTAACCACTCGGCCACCACACATAAACAATGAGGTCAACGACAGTAACCACTCGGCCACCACACATAAACAATGAGGTCAACGACAGTAACCACTCGGCCACCACACATAAACAATGAGGTCAACGACAGTAACCACTCGGCCACCACACATAAAAATGAGGTCAACGACAGTAACACCGCACACAAACATGATGTAACGACAAACACTCGGCCACACACATAAACAATGAGGTCAAAGACGTAACCACTCGGCCACCACACATAAAACAATGAGGTCAACGAGTAACACTCGCCACCACACATAAACATGAGGTCAACGACAGTAACCACTCGGCCACCACACATAAACAATGATGTCAACGACAGTAACCACTCGGCCAACACACATAAACAATGAGGTCAACGACAGTAACCACTCGGCCACCACACATAAACAATGAGGTCAACGACAGTAATCACTCGGCCACCACACATAAACAATGAGGTCAACGACAGTAACCACTCGGCCACCACACATAAACAATGAGGTCAACAACAGTAACCACTTGGCCACCACACATAAAGAATAGAGAAAACAACATTGGCTGCTAAATCATGTGTGGGTCTGCATCCAATATTGAAATGCTCCAATGCCCCCCCCCCCCCCCATGTGACATGCAGAGGCAATGGGTAAACACTGACTTAACAAGACGCTAAAACTTGATGAAAATGGCTGCTAGGTTTGTTTGTGTATAGTGTTTGTGTATAGTGTGTGTGCATAGTGTTTGTGTAGTGTTTGTGTATAGTGTTTGTGTATAGTGTTAAAGTTTGTGTATAGAGTTTGTGTATAGTGTTTGTGTATAGTGTTTGTGTATAGTGTTTGTGTATAGTGTTTGTGTATAGTGTTTGTGTATAGTGTTTGTGTAAAACGTTCTTTATGATGACTTCTGCCGTATTATGTATCTACATGTGTACAGATACCCTCAGACAAGCCAGCAACTCGTGTACAGATAACCTCAGACAAGCCAGCAACTCGTGTACAGATACCCTCAGACAAGCCAGCAACTCGTGTACAGATATCCTCAGACAAGCCATCAACTCGTGTACAGATACCCTCAGACAAGCCAGCAACTCGTGTACAGATACCCTCAGACAAGCCAGCAACTCGTGTACAGATATCCTCAGACAAGCTAGCAACTTGTGTACATATACCCTCAGACAAGCCATCAACTTGTGTATAGATACATTCAGACAAGCCAGCAACTCGTGTACAGATACCATCAGACAAGCCATCAACTCGTGTACAGATACCCTCAGACAAGCCAGCAACTCGTGTACAGATACCCTCAGACAAGCCATCAACTAGTGTACAGATACCCTCAGACAAGCCATCAACTCGTGTACATATACCCTCAGACAAGCCATCAACTCGTGTATAGATACCTTCAGACAAGCCAGCAACTTGTGTACATATACCCTCAGACAAGCCAGCAACTCATGTATAGATACCCTCAGACAAGCCAGCAACTCGTGTACATATACCCTCAGACAAGCCATCAACTTGTGTACAGATATCCTCAGACAATCCAGCAACTCGTGTACAGATATCCTCAGACAAGCCAGCAACTCGTGTATAGATACCCTCAGACAAGCCAGCAACTCGTGTACAGATCCCTCAGACAAGCCAGTAACTCATGTATAGATACCCTCAGACAAGCCAGCAACTCGTGTACAGATACCCTCAGACAAGCCAGTAACTCATGTATAGATACCCTCAGACAATCCAGCAACTCATGTATAGATACCCTCAGACAAGCCAGTAACTCGTGTATAGATACCCTCAGACAAGCCAGTAACTCTTGTATAGATACCCTCAGAAAAGCCAGCAACTCATGTATAGATACCCTCAGACAAGCCAGCAACTCGTGTATAGATACCCTCAGACAAGCCAGCAACTCGTGTATAGATGTTAATGAAATTCCGTAACATATTTGTCTGTTATTTTCACTGCTCGAGTGCAAAGATTTAATAGTTTCAAGTTTCAAGTTTATTAGCAAATCGGCAAAACATTTGCCTTTGGCCATTTACAATTTCACTAACTTATGGCAAAGACAATAAATATATATACACGACAATAAATATATAATTTATACAAATAACAAAACACACAAACACATCAGTACAGTAAACGATCAGTAGACAAATCTAATTTAATTTCCAAGAGTATTTTTACGTAGGCATAGCGCTTCTTTCACAAATCGAGCAATATTCAGCAAACATTTTCTATTTTTTATTGACATTAACATGTTGAATTTTTGAGTGGTGGGCCCGGAACACCTGCCCAGATATTTTGATCTTATAAATTTATACAATGGGCAGCACAACATAAAGTGAAATTCGGATTCTACCATATTTTGTGAACATAGTTTACACAATCTATTTTGTCTGTCAACATTATTGTACCGGCCTATTTCAATTTCTAGACAGTGTGACGATAATCTCATGCAGGTTAATTTCATTTCATGCTAACATAGGTTTCACTGTACCTCAAATTCAGAAGTGCCCTTCTGCGTTTTTCTTCTCAGTTCCTGCATCTCAGAGAATTTCTTGGAGACTAGATCTATTGTTTGATGCAGATCTCTGTATTCCTCATATTCCTCGTTAAAGTCTTGTTTATATTTATAACGCTGCTCATCAGATACGATGTTAAAATATTGCCTGAAATGACAAAACCCAGATGTATACTGTTGATATTATAGATCGGTACCATATACAGAGATAGAGAGAGAGATAGATTTCTTTATTTATAGAGGGTGACCTAATTAGTTTTGAACTAATCCTCCTTAGGGCCCTACAATATTGTCTGTAATGACAAGACCCACATGTATACTGTTGATATTATAGATCGGTACCATATACAGACCACATTATACGCTACAATATTGCCTGAAATGACAAGATCCAGATGTATACTGTTGATATTATAGATCGGTACCGTATACAGACCACATTATACGCTACAATATTGCCTGAAATGACAAGACCCACATGTATACTGTTGATATTATAGATCGGTACCGTATACAGACCACATTATACGCTACAATATTGCCTGAAATGACAAGATCCAGATGTATACTGTTGATATTATAGATCGGTACCGTATACAGACCACATTATACGCTACAATATTGCCTGTAATATTAGATTAGAATGCTACGCTATACAGATCACTTGCAATAGTGAAATATATACTGGAGACAAAATGTATACTATACTGTTTAATGTCTGTCAAATGATATTTATATGTCGATATACATGTATGGCTACAGATTTTTCATCAAAATACCTCCGAGAAACGGTTCCACTAGAAACGGCCATTTTCCACTAGAAACGGCCATTTTCCACTAGAAACGGCCATTTTCGCTGATTAACTAAAGACAATATCTACACCGGAAACTGGTGAAAACGAAAGTAGATTATGCAAATTAACCTAACATTTTTTCATCAATTCGACTTTGTATAGTAAGCGTGGCAAAATTTGTCACACCCGGTGCACAAATATTATTATGTAAACAAATGTTCGTTTACGAGAAGGAAATGGCTTCTTTGAAGGTTTTTAAGAAAAACGTGTGTCGTTATCGCAACTGCTCCAGCAGGGCTCGAACTCGGGGCCTTTCGCACCTGAAACACTATCACGACTACCACGGGTGTCCATTTTATCCACCTAGTGTCAAACCCACAGACTTCAAGAGCGCTTTATAGGTGAGTATGGATGGTAGTCTAACACACAATAAAACTAGTTTGCATAATTATGCACACAGATTTGCTACAGTACAATATTGAGATAATTTGCAATCACCTAGTATGGCATACTAGTCAGATATGAATCTGTCGGTGTACATACAGTTAGCAGGTAGAATATGGTTTTATGGAGATGTAGTGATTTGTTCCATTAATGTCAAACCACTTGCGGGGACCTAGACATGTTTTCCTGGGCAAGCTTAGCCGACCTAAGTGGTTAACCAGTACTAAGCAATGTGTGTGAGGTGCCTTGCTCACTGACACTGCATACGTGGCCTGACCGAGTATCGAACCCGGGACCGTACGATTCCAAATTCAACGCTCTACCACTGGACCACGGACGCCACACATGGAGATGTAGTGATATGTAACCTTACCTCATATATTCAGGAGTATCAGACGTGGAATCTACAGTATCTGAAATATGTAACATAGCAATTAGAATCATCCTTTCCACCATACTCTCGGTGTATCTGGATCCCACCATTCTCTCTGTGTATCCGGTTCCCACCATTCTCTCGGTGTATCCGGTTCCCACCATTCTCTCGGTGTATCTGGATCCCACCATAATCTCAGTGTATCTGGATCCCACCATTCTCTCGGTGTATCTGGTTCCCACCATTCTCTCTGTGTATCTGGATCCCACCATTCTCTCGGTGTATCTGGTTCCCACCATTCTCTCTGTGTATCTGGTTCCCACCATTCTCTCGGTGTATCTGGTTCCCACCATTCTCTTGGTGTATCCGGTTCCCACCATTCTCTCGGTGTATCTGGATCCCACCATTCTCTCGGTGTATCTGGTTCCCACCATTCTCTCGGTGTATCTGGATCCCACCATTCTCTCGGTGTATCTGGTTCCCACCATACTCTCAGTGTATCCGGTTCCCACCATTCTCTCGGTGTATCTGGTCCCACCATTCTCTCGGTGTATCTGGATCCCACCATTCTCTCGGTGTATCTGGTTCCCACCATTCTCTCGGTGTATCTGGATCCCACCATTCTCCGGTGTATCTGGTCCCACCATCACTTGTGTATCCGGTTCCCACCATTTGCTCGGGGTATCTGGATCCCACCATTCTCTCGGTGTATCCGGATCCCACCATTCTCTCGGTGTATCTGGTTCCCACCATTCTCTCGGTGTATCTGGTTCCCACCATTCTCTCGGTGTATCTGGATCCCACCATTCTCTCGGTGTATCCGGTTCCCACCATTCTCTCGGTGTATCTGGTTCCCACCATTCTCTCGGTGTATCTGGATCCCACCATTCTCTCGGTGTATCTGGTTCCCACCATTCGCTCGGTGTATCTGGTTCCCACCATTCGCTCGGTGTATCTGGTACCACCAGAATATTACTAGATAAAAGACTGTAAATGTTATTTATTTCCCACCCAGGCTACTTATATTAAATAAATATAGAAGTGTTATCGAAATTTCGGCTCTCATCACATGATCTTATGATAGAAACGGGAAAATACACAACTATTCCAAGGAATGATCGAAAATGCGTCAACTGTTCGATGAATGTCATTGAAAACGAATATCACTTTTTACTTCTATGTCCGAAATATAGACAATTACGTAAAGATTTTATGAAACCATATTATTGTAGATGGCCAAATATATACAAATTCGAAAACCTAATGTCAAATAAATCCGTAAAGAATGTTAACAATCGGGCGAAATATGAAAACCACGATGAGAGTGTATTTGCGGATCTTAGTGTGGGTGGGAAGCCGGAAGCCACAGAGAAATCCAACCTGCTTCATTTGGTGATACCATCTTGAATACTTCCCAGATACACTTTCTTACTAATTAGTTTCTTTGTTTGCGTTTTACGCCTGCATCCAGCCAGCACCATTTTGGGCTATATCACCAGCGTGTTGTTTACCTAACAACACCTTTCCTGGGCAGGCTCCAGTGGCTAACAAGTACTTGGTTAACAACATGAGACACGACCTGAGCGGGGTGTACTACAGTAGTATACTGCTAATTAATACTAGGGCATGGCAAGAAATTGTAACCATCATTACAATTCTAGACATCCATGTTCATAGATAATCACAATATTGTACATATATACCAAGCTAGTCCATACTGGGTGGGTATATTGCATGGAGCATATTGTACATATGTAGTACTGTCAAACATGTTCATAGATAATCACAATATTGTACATATATACCAAGCTAGTCCATACTGGTATATTGCATGGAGCATATTGTACATATGTAGTACTGTCAAACATGTTCATAGATAATCACAATATTGTACATATATACCAAGCTAGTCCATACTGGGTGGGTATATTGCATGGAGCATATTGTACATATGTAGTACTGTCAAACATGTTTATAGATAATCACAATATTGTACATATATACCAAGCTAGTCCATACTGGGTGGGTATATTGCATGGAGCGTATTGTACATCTGTAGTACTGTCAAACATGTTCATAGATAATCACAATATTGTACATATATACCAAGCTAGTCCATACTGGTATATTGCATGGAGCATATTGTACATATGTAGTACTGTCAAACATGTTCATAGATAATCACAATATTGTACATATATACCAAGCTAGTCCATACTGGGTGGGTATATTGCATGGAGCATATTGTACATCTGTAGTACTGTCAAACATGTTTATGAAGACCAATCACGGACTAGTGAAAGGTTATCTTCATTGACAGGTGGTCCAGGTGGTCTTCATTGACAGGTGGTTTTTGTTCAGGATTGATCTTTGTTGACAGGTGGTATTTGTGGAAAGGTGGTCTTTGTCGACTTGTGGTCTTTGTTGACAAGTTAAAATGCATACATATTGGCTTGACGGGAGACCAAAATGATCGTTCTTATCACAGGTTTACTATATATGAACATTAGGCAATTTTAAATTAATTGCAAAATTTCCATCTAAATATTGTTAAATATTTGTAGTGTGTTAGTTTATACAAATTTATTTTAGCTCGATTGCGAAACAAGTTCTTTCAACTTATATTAATCACTCTCGAGACCTCCTTCCTGATGGAATCCATCGCCACGAGGGAGAGAGAAGAGGCAACGTGGTATTTAAATGCCTTGCCTAAGGGCACAATCGTAACGGCGCCAGCGGGGCTCAAACTGTAGTGGGGTTGGGCCGACATTTAATTGCCTAAATATAGTTCTTGAAATGTCAATGTAATAATCATGAAATAAAGCCGTTTATTACTTAAGAAAATTAAGCAAAACGTTTTGAGCCGGATAAGGACAAGAATCTATAAATTAATTTATATTGGCATAATGAACAGAAATCAATTAGGGAAATATTACCATCAATGTTTTCCTTTTTATCGGATATATCGGAGGTGGAAGAAACGTTATTGCTACTACTACTACTACCGTGCCTGTCCCCAGACGGCAACCGGGGCTCGCACTTGACACCAGTCTTATCATACAATGAGATCCGCTTCTTTTTAGCATTATGATGTACCGGCTGGTGGGCTTCCTCGATTGACCGCTTCAAAGGTTCACACTTCTTCTGTAAGACAAGAGAGGACATATACACAACAATTATTGCTTAAGTCAAACACAATAACCCCAGTTGCCAGGCGCGTAGCTACCTGTACGCTATGTATACAAACACACTCAGTCAAACACAATAACCCCAGTTGCCAGGCGCGTAGCTACCTGTACGCTATGTATACAAACACACTCAAACACAATAACCCCAGTTGCCAGGCGCATAGCTACCTGTACGCTATGTATACAAACACACTCGAACACAATAACCCCAGTTGTCAGGTGCATAGCTACCTGTACGCTATGTATACAAACACACTCAGTCAAACACAATAACCCCAGTTGCCAGGCGCGTAGCTACCTGTATGCTATGTATACAAACACACTCAAACACAATAACCCCAGTTGCCAGGCGCGTAGCTACCTGTATGGTATGTATACAAACACACTCAAACACAATAACCCCAGTTGCCAGGCGCGTAGCTACCTGTACGCAATGTACGCAGTTGAAATATACATTGTTAAAAATATTGCAAAAATAGAAAGATAAAATATGCAATAAAAAGCGAAGGTAATTCTAACCATGTCTACTGAAGACACAGTGTAGAGACAAAATCTATCTCATTCTGTTGCTGAAACGGCTCTAGAATGCACCGTACAATACCGCATGCTGTTTGGAAGTGGAAATAGGCCGTGACCTAGAAGCCTCTGTGGTGAAGTGGATACAGTGTCAGCTTACTACAACATGAGGTTGTCAGTTCGAACCCCGCCAGAGCATCAAGGTGGTGATGCCGTTAGGCATGGCTCTTAAATCCACATTGCCTCTTCTCTCTCCCTCATCACGATGGATTCCACGAGAGCGATAAAATTAATGGTGTCAGAACTTGTTTCGCAATCAAGCAAAATGAATTTGGATAAACATTATCAAGAAAACGCCATTACCGGATTTTAAAAGTTTCTATTTCATATTTATTTAAATTAACCCATTTCATTCTGGATACATTTAAAGGCTTTTGTAAACAACATAGATCCAGGATCTATGTTGTTTGCTACATAGCCAAGTTTCTTAGCAAGACCATCTGAATAGCAAACAGCATAGAGCCTGATCAGATGGCACGTTCCGTGGAGGCTGATATGGCTCTATTTTTTTTGCAAATACTGTTTGAACGGTATCCAGAATGAAATGGGTTAAACAGAACATTTTTATTTTTCCCATGCATTATTGCACAATTTTGACATTTCAAGTTTGACAGAGGCTATAGATTCTATTTAAAATAAGAGTCCAATGTCCTGCTCTGCACCGAAACTAGTAAAATAGTGTGGGAAAGTGCACATGATATACCTACACTGCCATTATTGCATTTAGAAAACCATAACAGAATAGACAACATTTGAGCTACCTCACATCCACAACTGCTTTCTGATACACAAATCAAGAGGAAATTATATCGCGATATTGCTTACTTAAATGTCATGTACAAACACATTTTAGGCCGACACAAACATAACGTGTTTACATACATTTTAAACTTTGATTTTCAGTTTCTCCACTGAACAAAATAGTACATTTTGATCAAAAATGATTTGATGACAATACAAAACTAGAGTAATACAGTACATGTACATTTCATGACTACTAGAGTAATACAGTTCATGACTACTAGAGTAATACAGTACATGTACAGTTCATGACTACTAGAGTAATACAGTATGTGTACAGTTCATGACTACTAGAGTAATACAGTATGTGTACAGTTCATGACTATTAGAGTAATACAGTTCATGTACAGTTCATGATGACTAGAGTAATACAGTACAGTTCATGACTACTAGAGTAATACAGTATGTGTACAGTTCATGACTACTAGAGTAATACAGTACATGTACAGTTCATGACTACTAGAGTAATACAGTAAATGTACAGTTCATGACTACTACAGTAATACATTTCATGTACAGTTCATGACTACTAGAGTAATACAGTACATGTACAGTTCATGACTACTAGAGTAATACAGTTCATGACTACTAGAGTAATACAGTATGTGTACAGTTCATGACTACTAGAGTAATACAGTAAATGTACAGTTCATGACTACTACAGTAATACAGTACATGTACAGTTCATGACTACTAGAGTAATACAGTAAATGTACAGTTCATGACTACTAGAGTAATACAGTTCATGTACAGTTCATGACTACTAGAGTAATACAGTTCATGTACAGTTCATGATGACTAGAGTAATACAGTACATGTACAGTTCATGACTACTAGAGTAATACAGTTCATGTACAGTTCATGACTACTACAGTAATACAGTACATGTACAGTTCATGACTACTACAGTAATACATTTCATGTACAGTTCATGACTACTAGAGTAATACAGTATGTGTACAGTTCATGACTACTAGAGTAATACAGTATGTGTACAGTTCATGACTACTAGAGTAATATAGTATGTGTACAGTTCATGACTACTAGAGTAATACAGTTCATGACTACTAGAGTAATACAGTATGTGTACATAGGGTTTATTCTAGAGTGGTAAAACGGGCAGGGTGGGTCAGAAAAGGGGCAGGGTGGGCCAGAAAAAGGGCAGGGTGGATTTTTAGCCGCAAGAGGGCGCGGCGGAGCTGTCACCCCACCCCCACCGAGAAAACATTAAAACATGTATTTTATTATAAAATAATACACCAAATAGTAGCTGTAAACATTTCCATAAACCTTTTGATACCCGTAGACAACATAACCAGACACACAAACCCATATTGTTATAAACACATCCCTGTCAACAAAGATTCATACAAATTCTCTTTTTATCCAAGAACGTCATCCAATGGAACTTGTTACCCCTTGCCGCACATGAAGCAATAACAGTTGATGGCTTTAAAGCACTTATCCCCGTAAATGCCCTCCCAACCATGATCTAAAGCATTCACTCTATGTACAAAATCTTAAACAATCACTGTAGTATATTTGTCTTTGGACATTCACTTATTTGTAAATATCATCATCTCAAAATTCACCAGCGACGACACATAATCCTCAATATTGAGGGAGTGCCAAAATCACCAAGAAGATAACTACATTCTTTATTATGAGAGGCTGCTGATGCATATTTTAACAAGAGTTTTCAGATCAAACCTGATAGAAAGTTTGCTCAAATGCTAAAGTAATTTGCTGTAAAACGTTGCCCAATGGCTAAATTGAAAGCGTGTTTGAAAAGCACAATTCAGAATGAAATCAATATGATGAAGCTTGTATAAATAGTCCATTTCGGTATTTTGATGTCCATTTCGGAAATCCCAAATAATTCTGTTCGTACTGTAAATAGCCCTAATTAACTGTACCTGGTTTGTTTTGATAATCACTACATTCCTGTTGTGCATATTGTTAGTGGAATGACTTTTGACTGCTTTTTTCCAGGATGACTTGTAATTGAATACTGATTGTCTTTCCGCAGGGATCACAAAACAAACCGTGTATGTCCGGTTTTTCAACCATTTCTCATACTTTTGACCGGATTCGTCGATTTCTTCCAACCATTCCCACCTCCACTTGTTCTTTACATCTTTTTCTAGCACTTTAACGTTGGTACCCTTGTCCAAATATTTCATTTTCGGATCTTTTTTTTTTCGGTAAGCCTTTTTTCTCAACCACCCAACTGAATAATGACATCAACCACGCGTTTTGACCTTAACCCTGGGCGGAGCAAGTGATGAAGGCGTTCTTTATGCGTGGTTGATACTATATTCTGATCGGCTGGTTGAGATAAAGATTGTACGTTTTTTTTTCAAATTCACCAAATAGAAAACAGAGGTGATTAAATGAGAGGTGATTAAATGAGTTGTTTCCCTTGTCAGTCTATTTTCCTTTGAAATAACGACAACTCTTCGTCATCTTGCGCGCGCACTCAGCCCGGTTCGTTCCGATCGTAAACGAGGTAAATTTTGGGACTTTTCGGAGCGTGTAGTACAATTGACTAACGGAAAAGGGCGGAAATGCGCGAAACCAGTTCTATTTTAAGTAACATGTCTTGCATCTACGTTTTGAATATGTCTATATTCAATGGTAATTACGTTAAAACTAATTCTCGAAATACTAGGTGTTATAATCATAGGCCCTACTTCTTCTTTTTTTTTTAACAGTTGCAGTCATCCAATTATCACCAATTAATCCATTGATAAATCGATTTCTTATGGTATCGGCATAATTATGCCCCCAGCTGTTGTGTACAGTATATACTAATTATTGATAAATTAAACAGATCACACGTATCGGCTAATATACGGTTGACCGTTAACCTACCTTACGATGATTGACAGCTAATTAAGCATGATCAAAGAGTCGTGGTTTTAGTTTGGGCAGCAGGGCGGAACAAATCGGGCAAAAGGGCGGTCATAAAGGGCGGGGCTAAAAAGGGGCAGGGCGCGGCGCCCTGCCATTCCGCTCTAGAGAAAACCCTAGTGTACAGTTCATGACGACTAGAGTAATACAGTATGTGTACAGTTCATGACTACTACAGTAATACAGTTCATGTACATTTCATGACTACTAGAGTAATACAGTTCATGCACAGTTCATGACTACTAGAGTAATACAGTATGTGTACAGTTCATGACTACTACAGTAATACAGTACATGTTTTTGTACATGTTTTTGAAGTTGCAAAGAACTCCGATATTATTGCAAGCTGTTCCATCTCCCATAACCCTTTACTCCACGCAGATATTACACTTACTTTCGTGTGAATAGACGCAGTAGACGCAGTAGACGATTGACTATCTGGACTTCTGTGAGTGGGGGATGCTGATGGGGAGACTGTAGAGGCACTTTGTAACTTTCTGTAAATGATAATAGACATGATCACATACACTTTGCTTGTATTTAGTGTAATACAGCCATCACATATTTTCTTTCCACAGGTGTAATACAACCTGGAAGGATTCTGATTGATCGAGCCACGACAGCTTGCTTTTGACACATTTGACATTATAGTTTTCAACTTTGCTTTCTTTGTTGAAAATCAATAAAATGTTAAATAGTGATTAAAAGTAGTGAGCTTTACGGTAACGCTGTTATCTAAATTAGAATCTTCGTACTGGAAAATGAATTGTGGGAGTATAGTCAAGAGCTGCCACATCGAGGCAGGGCGGAAAGAGAATATGGCGCCGCAATAAGCTACTAGCTTCCGATTTAATCCATTTGTTCTTGTATATTAATGTTACAACATGATGTAAATATTGATAAAATAAAATATGTTTAAACTAACGAGGTCCGAACGTGTTATTAACGAGATAGATTAGTATGAAAGCATTGACAATGCAATATTACAGTACGGTAAAAATTTGGCAAATAAAATACATGCCAATTGAACGCATTACTCTACAATAACATTGTGTTCGAAATAGTCTAAATTCGATTTAAATGGCGGCTGTAATTAGTCTACATATTCTGCTGGAAAGCGTACCTGCGAATATACATAGAAATTTAAAATACTGTACGATACGTTGGGATAGTTGGCGTAGTGGTAAAGTATTGGTCTACATATCCAGAGGACTGAGGATCGCATCAGAGTACGGGCATTTCCCCCCCCCCCCTCAATATCATTTTATATATTTCATAATTCTGTTGTTTTTTTATGGAAATCAACTGTACTGTACAATTACATAATTATATGAATTTTATTTTAATTTTTTTTATTTTAACTTTCTTACTGCAAATTCTTTTCAAGGATTTCATAATTCTGCTGTACACTTATCATCCTTGCTGTATTGCACAGTGGAAATAGTAACAGCAGCAGTAACAGTATCACATGGCAATACTTATCATTTTACATACATGTTTATACACTACAGGAGAAAATAGTTCTATTAGCCACAGCCATGGATTCACAATCATTTGGATTTAGCTATGCTACGGATCTATGAGCTCGGATCTATGATTGAGCTACGGATCTATGAGCTCGGATCTATGATTGAGCTCGGATCTATGATTGTGCTATGGATCTATGATTGAGCTCGGATCTATGATTGTGCTACGACGGATCTATGATTGAGCTCGGATCTATGATTGAGCTCGGATCTATGATTGAGCTCAGATCTATGATTGGGCTCGGATCTATGATTGAGCTCGGATCTATGATTGAGCTCGGATCTATGATTGAGCTCGGATCTATGATTGAGCTCGGATCTATGTTTGAGCTCAGATCTATGTTTGAGCTCAGATCTATTATTGAGCTCGCTTTGAGGCTTTGCCTTATTCATTTGATCTATACCGTTAGTAAGAAGAATAGTAATACCTAGCAGAGAGTAATCAGAGTAGTGTACAGAAAAAGAAAGAGCAAACAAACAAAACTTTGTGAATATGCCATTGCTTAGAACATTGAGCATTACACCCCATCCTGCGGAAATCCGCTAGACGATCGCTAAAAGAACCTTGTGGGTCGGGAACAAATCAGTGAGTACGCGCATATTTTGATGTTCCAAGGATAGCATTCAGATGTGCAACAGTACGGTAAGTAGGCAAACACAACTTCAGTGCAACAATACGGTAAGTAGGCAAACACAACTTCAGTGCAACAGTACGGTAAGTAGGCACACACAACTTCAGTGCAACAATACGGTAAGTAGGCAAACACAACTTCAGTGCAACAATACGGTAAGTAGGCAAACACAACTTCAGTGCAACAGTACGGTAAGTAGGCAAACACAACTTCAGTGCAACAATACGGTAAGTAGGCAAACACAACTTCAGTGCAACAGTACGGTAAGTAGGCAAACACAACTTCAGTGCAACAATACGGTAAGTAGGCACACACAACTTCAGTGCAACAATACGGTAAGTAGGCAAACACAACTTCAGTGCAACAATACGGTAAGTAGGCAAACACAACTTCAGTGCAACAATACGGTAAGTAGGCAAACACAACTTCAGTGCAACAATACGGTAAATAGGCAAACACAACTTCAGTGCAACAATACGGTAAGTAGGCAAACACAACTTCAGTGCAACAATATGGTAAGTAGGCAAACACAACTTCAGTGCAACAATACGGTAAGTAGGCAAACACAACTTCAGTGCAACAATACAGTAAATAGGCAAACACAACTTCAGTGCAACAATATGGTAAATATGCAAACACAACTTCAGTGCAACAATACGGTAAGTAGGCAAACACAACTTCAGTGCAACAATACGGTAAGTAGGCAAACACAACTTCAGTGCAACAATACGGTAAATAGGCAAACACAACTTCAGTGCAACAATACGGTAAGTAGGCAAACACAACTTCAGTGCAACAATATGGTAAGTAGGCAAACACAACTTCAGTGCAACAATACGGTAAGTAGGCAAACACAACTTCAGTGCAACAATACAGTAAATAGGCAAACACAACTTCAGTGCAACAATATGGTAAATATGCAAACACAACTTCAGTGCAACAATACGGTAAGTAGGCAAACACAACTTCAGTGCAACAATACGGTAAGTAGGCAAACACAACTTCAGTGCAACAATACGGTAAATAGGCAAACACAACTTCAGTGCAACAATACGGTAAGTACTAAGTAGGCAAACACAACTTCAGTGCAACAATACGGTAAGTAGGCAAACACAACTTCAGACACGGGTGGGTGTCCAGGTAGAACCACACATCTTCCACAAGTCAAATGGAGTGCTTCCTCATATTAAGGATTTCCCCATTCCTAGTAGGATTCAAACACAGCGGTATGGGGACAGTGATTCAACAACACAAACCCACAGCCCATAAAACAGAGCCTGTCCCGGTACATGCACATAAAAAGCAACTAAAAGTGATGTCCATATTTTTCAACACATCACTGTCACAGTATAATAACCTTTTTAATATTTGTCTGTCTTCATCCGTGTAGAACGGCCATTCAGGTCTGACATCAGCATACACATGCTTGGCAAGTGTAAACGAGTTGTCTTTGGTAATGGCTATCTGATTCAATATAGAACCCAGCGAGTCCTTGTCTTTCTCGCGAATGCCATCTGAAAACAAAAACGAAAGCATTGGAAACGATTGAGGATTCTAGAAATTAATGTTTGTGATTCAAGATAGAACTCAGCAAGTCTTTGGCTTTCCTATGAATACCATCTGAAAACACAACACAAGGAAATCATTGGAAATGATGGAAGCTATATTCCAGAAATTATTCCTTCTGATTCTATGTAGAAATCAGCGAGTCTTTCTCACAGAATAAAACGGAAATCATTGCGAATTAGGACAAATTCTATTAATTAGTTTCCAACTTGTATGTCCTTGACATTTGAGGTAAAGAACAGATTTTGACTAACAAAAAGTCACATTATTATTATTTTCGAAACAAACAGTGGCATAAACCTACAAATCTGGTACAAACCTACAAACCTGACCCAGAGCTGCATTTACACAGGGTTAATTATATTATTGGATCTTCCAAGTAATAATGCCCATCGCTCACACAATAATGCCCATCAACCCACTAGTGCCACCCATCAACCCACTAGTGCCACCCATCAACCCGCTAGTGCCACCCATCAACCCGCTAGTGCCACCCATCAACCCGCTAGTGCCACCCATCAACCCGCTAGTGCCACCCATCAACCCGCTAGTGCCACCCATCAACCCGCTAGTGCCACCATCAACCCACCACCCATCAACCCCCTAGTCCACCCATCAACCCACCACCAACCCCGCTAGTGCCACCATCACCCAACCTCTAGTGTCATCCATCAACACGCAGTGCCACCCATCACCCACCACCCATCAACCCGCTAGTGCCACCCATCAACCCGCTAGTGTCATCCATCAACCTGCTAGTGCCACCCCCATCAACCCGCTAGTGCCACCCCCATCAACCCGCTAGTGCCACCCATCAACCACCAACCCATCAACCCGCTAGTGCCACCCATCAACCCACTAGTGCCACTCATCAACCCGCTACCCATCAACTCGCTAGTGCCACCCATCAACCCGCTAGTGCTACCCATCAACCAGCTAGTGCCACCCATCAACCCGCCACCCATCAACCCGCTAGTGCCACCCATCAACACACCACCCATCAACCCACTAGTGCCACCCATCAACCCGCTAGTGTCACCCATCCACTAGCTAGTACAACCCATCAACCCA
>CM026399.1:5006626-5052617 GCA_014843695.1 Archivesica marissinica
CACAACTTCAGTGCAACAATACGGTAAGTAGGCAAACACAACTTCAGTGCAACAATATGGTAAGTAGGCAAACACAACTTCAGTGCAACAATACGGTAAGTAGGCAAACACAACTTCAGTGCAACAATACAGTAAATAGGCAAACACAACTTCAGTGCAACAATATGGTAAATATGCAAACACAACTTCAGTGCAACAATACGGTAAGTAGGCAAACACAACTTCAGTGCAACAATACGGTAAGTAGGCAAACACAACTTCAGTGCAACAATACGGTAAATAGGCAAACACAACTTCAGTGCAACAATACGGTAAGTACTAAGTAGGCAAACACAACTTCAGTGCAACAATACGGTAAGTAGGCAAACACAACTTCAGACACGGGTGGGTGTCCAGGTAGAACCACACATCTTCCACAAGTCAAATGGAGTGCTTCCTCATATTAAGGATTTCCCCATTCCTAGTAGGATTCAAACACAGCGGTATGGGGACAGTGATTCAACAACACAAACCCACAGCCCATAAAACAGAGCCTGTCCCGGTACATGCACATAAAAAGCAACTAAAAGTGATGTCCATATTTTTCAACACATCACTGTCACAGTATAATAACCTTTTTAATATTTGTCTGTCTTCATCCGTGTAGAACGGCCATTCAGGTCTGACATCAGCATACACATGCTTGGCAAGTGTAAACGAGTTGTCTTTGGTAATGGCTATCTGATTCAATATAGAACCCAGCGAGTCCTTGTCTTTCTCGCGAATGCCATCTGAAAACAAAAACGAAAGCATTGGAAACGATTGAGGATTCTAGAAATTAATGTTTGTGATTCAAGATAGAACTCAGCAAGTCTTTGGCTTTCCTATGAATACCATCTGAAAACACAACACAAGGAAATCATTGGAAATGATGGAAGCTATATTCCAGAAATTATTCCTTCTGATTCTATGTAGAAATCAGCGAGTCTTTCTCACAGAATAAAACGGAAATCATTGCGAATTAGGACAAATTCTATTAATTAGTTTCCAACTTGTATGTCCTTGACATTTGAGGTAAAGAACAGATTTTGACTAACAAAAAGTCACATTATTATTATTTTCGAAACAAACAGTGGCATAAACCTACAAATCTGGTACAAACCTACAAACCTGACCCAGAGCTGCATTTACACAGGGTTAATTATATTATTGGATCTTCCAAGTAATAATGCCCATCGCTCACACAATAATGCCCATCAACCCACTAGTGCCACCCATCAACCCACTAGTGCCACCCATCAACCCGCTAGTGCCACCCATCAACCCGCTAGTGCCACCCATCAACCCGCTAGTGCCACCCATCAACCCGCTAGTGCCACCCATCAACCCGCTAGTGCCACCCATCAACCCGCTAGTGCCACCCATCAACCCACCACTCCGCTAGTGTCATCCATCAACCCGCTAGTGCCACACCATCAACCCACCACCCATCAACCCGCTAGTGCCACCCATCAACCCACCACCCCGCTAGTGCCACCCATCAACCCGCTAGTGTCATCCATCAACACCGCTAGTGCCACCCATCAACCCCCACCCATCACCCCTCCACCCGCTGCATCCATCACCCCTATTGCACCCATCAACCCGCTAGTGTCATCCATCAACCGCTAGTGCCACCCCCATCAACCCGCTAGTGCCACCCCCATCAACCCGCTAGTGCCACCCATCAACCCAACCCCATCAACCCGCTAGTGCCACCCATCAACCCGCTAGTGTCATCCATCACCCGCTAGTGCCACCCATCAACCCACCACCATCAACCCCGCTAGTGCCACCAATCATCCCGCTAGTGCCACCACCATCAACCCGCTAGTGCCACCCCCATCAACCCGCTAGTGCCACCCATCAACCCCCACCACCCATCAACCCGCTAGTGCCACCCATCAACCCGCTAGTGTCATCCATCACACGCTAGTGCCACCCATCAACCCACCACCCATCAACCCGCTAGTGTCATCCATCAACCCGCTAGTGCCACACCATCAACCCACTAGTGCCACCCATCAACCCGCTAGTGCCACCCCCATCAACCGCTAGTGCCACCCATCAACCCACCACTCATCAACCCGCTAGTGCCACCACCCCCATCAACCCGCTAGTGCCACCCATCAACCCACCACCCCATCAACCCGCTAGTGCCACCATCAACCCGCAGTGTCATCCATCAACCCGCTAGTGTCATCCATCAACCCGCTAGTGCCACCCATCAACCCACCACCCATCAACCCGCTAGTGCCACCCATCATCCCGCTAGTGCCACCCATCAACCCGCTAGTGTCATCCATCAACCCGCTAGTGCCACCCATCAACCCGCTAGTGCCACCCCCATCAACCCGCTAGTGCCACCCCCATCAACCCGCTAGTGTCATCCATCAACCCGCTAGTGCCACCCATCAACCCGCTAGTGCCACCTCCATCAACCCGCTAGTGCCACCCATCAACCCGCTAGTGCCACCCCCATCAACCCGCTAGTGCCACCCATCAACCCGCTAGTGCACCCCATCAACCCGCTAGTGCCACCCATCAACCCGCTAGTGCCACCTCCATCAACCCGCTAGTGCCACCCATCAACCCGCTAGTGCCACCCTCAACCCCGCTAGTCCATCAACCCGCTAGTGCCACCCATCAACCCGCTAGTGCCACCCCATCAACCCGCTAGTGCCACCCATCAACCCGCTAGTGCCACCCCCATCAACCCGCTAGTGCCACCCATCAACCCACCACCCATCAACCCGCTAGTGCCACCCATCATCAACCCCCCAACCCGCTAGTGTCATCCATCACCCATCAATCAACCCGCTACCACCCATCAACCCCCATCAACACCCGCTAGTGCCACCCATCAACCCGCTAGTGTCCATCAACCCGCATCCATCAACCCGCTAGTGCCACCCCCATCAACCCGCTAGTGCCACCCATCAACCCGCTAGTGCCACCATCATCAACCCTAGTGCCACCCATCAACCCGCTAGTGCCACCCCCCATCAACCCGCTAGTGCCCCCATCAACCCGCTAGTGCCACCCGCTAGTGCCCATCAACCGCTACCACCCATCAACCCGCTAGTGCCCCATCAACCCGCTAGTGCCACCCCCATCAACCCGCTAGTGCCACCCATCCCCATCAACCCGCTAGTGCCACCCATCAACCCGCTAGTGTCATCCATCCCGCTAGTGCCACCCATCAACCCGCTAGTGCCCCACCCATCAACCCGCTAGTGCCACCCATCAACCCGCTAGTGCCACCCATCAACCCACCCATCAACCCGCTAGTGCCACCCATCAACCCGCTAGTCCATCAACCCGCTAGTGCCACCCCCATCAACCCGCTAGTGCCACCCCATCAACCCGCCCACCCATCAACCCCCCATCAACCCGCTAGTGCCACCCATCCACCCGCTAGTGTCACCATCAACCCGCTAGTGCCACCCATCAACCGCCCACCCACCCCCCATCAACCCGCTAGTGTACCAATCATCCGCTACCCATCAACCCGCTAGTGCCACCCCCATCAACCCGCTAGTGCCACCCATCAACCCACCACCCATCCCGCTAGTGCCACCCATCAACCCGCATCCATCACCCGCTAGTGCCACCCCCATCAACCCTAGTGCCACCATCAACCCACCACCCATCCATCACCCGCTAGTGCCACCCATCAACCCAGTACCCATCAACCCGCTAGTGCCACCCATCAACCCGCTAGTGTCATCCATCAACCCGCTAGTGTCATCCATCAACCCGCTAGTGCCACCCATCAACCCACCACCCATCAACCCGCTAGTGCCACCCCTAGTCAACCCCTAGTGCCACCCATCAACCCGCTACCACCCATCAACCCGCTAGTGCCACCCATCAACCCGCTAGTGTTAGTCCATCAACCGCTAGTGTCCCATCAACCCGCTAGTGCCACCCCACCCCCATCAACCCACCCATCAACCCGCTAGTGCCACCCCCACCCATCACCCGCTAGTGCCACCCCCATCAACCCGCCCCATCAACCCGCTAGTGCCACCCATCAACCGCTAGTGCCACCCATCAACCCGCTAGTGCCACCCATCAACCCGCTACCCATCAACCCGCTAGTCCATCAACCCGCTAGTGCCACCCATCCCCGCTAACCCACCACCCATCAACCCGCTAGTGCCACCCATCAACCCACCATCCATCAACCCGCTAGTGCTAGTGTCATCCATCAACCCGCTAGTGCCACCCATCCCATCCATCAACCCGCTAGTCAACCCCCTACCCATCAACCCGCTAGTGCCACCCATCAACCCGCTAGTGCCACCCCCATCAACCCGCTAGTGCCACCCATCAACCCACCACCCATCAACCCGCTAGTGCCACCCCCATCAACCCACTAGTGCCACCCATCAACCCACCACCCATCAACTCGCTAGTGCCACCCATCAACCCGCTAGTGTCATCCATCAACCCGCTAGTGTCATCCATCAACCCGCTAGTGCCACCCATCAACCCACCACCCATCAACCCGCTAGTGCCACCCATCATCCCGCTAGTGCCACCCCCATCAACCCGCTAGTGTCATCCATCAACCCGCTAGTGCCACCCATCAACCCGCTAGTGCCACCCCCATCAACCCGCTAGTCAACCCGCTAGTGCCACCCATCAACCCGCTAGTGCCACCCCCATCAACCCGCTAGTGCCACCCATCAACCCGCTACCCATCAACCCGCTAGTCCATCAACCCGCTAGTCCATCAACCCGCTAGTCAACCCGCTACCCATCAACCCGCCACCACCCCCATCAACCCGCTAGTGCCACCCATCAACCCGCCCAACCCGCTACCCCCATCAACCCGCTAGTCCATCAACCCGCTAGTGCCACCCATCAACCCGCTAGTGCCACCCATCAACCCGCTAGTGCCACCCATCAACCCGCTAGTGCCCCCCATCAACCCGCTACCCCCATCAACCCGCTAGTCCATCAACCCGCCCATGCACCACCCATCAACCCGCTAGTGCCACCCCCATCAACCCGCTAGTGCCCCCATCAACCCGCTAGTGCCACCCATCAAGCTACCACCCATCAACCCATCAACCCGCTAGTGCCACCCATCAACCCGCTAGTGTCATCCATCAACCCGCTAGTGTCATCCATCAACCCGCTAGTGCCACCCATCAACCCACCACCCATCAACCCGCTAGTGCCACCCATCATCCCGCTAGTGCCACCCCCATCAACCCGCTAGTGTCATCCATCAACCCGCTAGTGCCACCCATCAACCCGCTAGTGCCACCCCCATCAACCCGCTAGTGCCACCCCCATCAACCCGCTAGTGTCATCCATCAACCCCTAGTGCCACCATCAACCCGCTAGTCACCTCCATCAACCCGCTAGTGCCACCCATCAACCCGCTAGTGCCACCCATCAACCCGCTAGTGCCACCCCACCCGCTAGTGCCACCCCCATCCCCGCTAGTGTCATCCATCAACCCGCTAGTGCCACCCATCAACCCGCTAGTGCCACCCCCATCAACCCGCTAGCCTGCCCCCCATCACCCGCCATCCATCAACCCGCTAGTGCCACCCATCAACCCGCTAGTGCCACCCATCAACCCGCTAGTGCCACCCATCCACTAGCTAGTGCCACCCATCAACCCGCTAGTGCCACCCATCAACCCCACCACCCATCAACCCGCTAGTGCCACCCATCAACCCATCACCCCAGTGTCCCATCAACCCGCTAGTGCCACCCCCATCAACCCGCTAGTGCCACCCATCAACCCGCTAGTGCCACCCATCAACCCGCCCATCAACCCGCTAGTGCCACCCATCAACCCACCACCCATCAACCCGCTAGTGCCACCCATCAACCCGCTAGTGCCATCCATCAACCCGCTACCACCCATCAACCCGCTAGTGCCACCCCATCAACCCGCTAGTGTGCCACCCATCAACCCGCCATCAACCCGCTAGTGCCACCCCATCAACCCACCACCCTCAACCCGCTAGTGCCACCCCCATCAACCCGCTAGTGTGCCACCCATCAACCCCATCAATCCCGCTAGTGTCAACCCGCATGCCACCCCCATCAACCCGCTAGTGCCACCCATCAACCCGCTAGTGCCACCCATCAACCCCCACCCATCAACCCGCTAGTGCCACCCATCAACCCGCTAGTGTCATCCATCAACCCGCTAGTGCCACCCATCAACCCGCTAGTGTCAACCCGCATGCCACCCCCATCAACCCGCTAGTGCCACCCCCATCAACCCGCTAGTGCCACCCATCAACCCGCTAGTGCCACCCCCATCAACCCCACCACCCATCAACCCGCTAGTGCCACACATCAACCACCACCCATCAACCCGCTAGTGCCACCCATCAACCCGCTAGTGCCACCCATCAACCCACCACCCATCAACCCGCTAGTGCCACCCATCAACCCGCTAGTGTCATCCATCAACCCGCTAGTGTCATCCATCAACCCGCTAGTGCCACCCATCAACCCACCACCCATCAACCCGCTAGTGCCACCCATCAACCCGCTAGTGTCATCCATCAACCCGCTAGTGTCATCCATCAACCCGCTAGTGCCACCCATCACCCGCTAGTGCCACCCATCAACCCGCTAGTGCCACCCATCAACCCGCAGTGCCACCCATCAACCCGCTAGTGCCACCCATCAACCCGCTAGTGCCACCCCCATCAACCCGCTGGTGCCACCCATCAACCCCGCTAGTGCCACCCATCAACCCGCTAGTGCCACCCCCATCAACCCGCTAGTGCCACCCATCAACCCGCTAGTGCCACCCCCATCAACCCGCTAGTGCCACCCATCAACCCGCTAGTGCCACCCATCAACCCGCTAGTGCCACCCCCATCAACCCGCTAGTGTCATCCATCAACCCGCTAGTGCCACCCATCAACCCGCTAGTGCCACCCATCAACCCGCTAGTGCCACCCATCCACTAAGCTAGTGCCACCCATCAACCCGCTAGTGCCACCCATGAACCCGCTAGTGCCACCCATCAACCCGCTAGTGCCACCCATCCACTAGCTAGTGCCACCCATCAACCCGCCAGTGCCACCCATCAACCCGCTAGTGCCACCCATCCACTAGCTAGTGCCACCCATCCACTAGCTAGTGCCACCCATCCACTAGCTAGTGCCACCCATCAACCCGCTAGTGCCACCCATCAACCCGCTAGTGCCACCCATCAACCCTCTAGTGCCACCCATCAACCCACTAGTGCCACCCATCAACCCACCACCCATCAACCCGCTAGTGCCACCCATCAACCCGCTAGTGCCACCTATCAACCTGCTAGTGCCACCCATCAACCCACTAGTGCCACCCATCAACCCGCTAGTGCCACCCATCAACCCACTAGTGCCACCCATCAACCCGCTAGTGCCACCCATCAACCCACTAGTGCCACCGATCAACCCACTAGTGCCACCCATCAACCCGCTAGTGCCACCCATCAACCCGCTAGTGCCACCCATCAACCCGCTAGTGCCACCCATCAACCCGCTAGTGCCACCCATCAACCCACTAGTGCCACCCATCAACCCGCTAGTGCCACCCATCAACCCGCTAGTGCCACCCATCAACCCACTAGTGCCACTCATCAACCAGCTACCCATCAACCTGCTAGTGCCACCCATCCACTAGCTAGTGCCACCCATCAACCCGCTAGTGCCACCCATCAACCCGCTAGTGCCACCCATCAACCCGCTAGTGCCACCCATCAACCCGCTAGTGCCACACATCAACCCGCTAGTGCCACCCATCAACCCGCTAGTGCCACCCATCAACCCGCTAGTGCCACCCATCAACCGCTAGTGCCACCCATCAACCCGCTAGTGCCACCCATCAACCCGCTAGTGCCACCCATCAACCCACTAGTGCCACTCATCAACCCGCTACCCATCAACTCGCTAGTGCCACCCATCAACCCGCTAGTGCTACCCATCAACCAGCTAGTGCCACCCATCAACCCGCCACCCATCAACCCGCTAGTGCCACCCATCAACACACCACCCATCAACCCACTAGTGCCACCCATCAACCCGCTAGTGTCACCCATCCACTAGCTAGTACAACCCATCAACCCACTAGTGCCATGTATCAACCTGCTAGAAACATCCACAGCAAGCTTGCCAACCATAAAACATCCACAGCAAGCTTGCCAATCGTAAAACATCCACATCAAGCTTGCCAACCATAAAACATCCACAGCAAGCTTGCCAACCATAAAACATCCACAGCAAGCTTGCCAACCATAAAACATCCACAGCAAGCTTGCCAACCATAAAACATCCACAGCAAGCTTGCCAACCATAAAACATCCACAGCAAGCTTGCCAACCATAAAACATCCACAGCAAGCTTGCCAACCATAAAACATCCACATCAAGCTTGTCAATCGTTAAACATCCACAGCAAGCTTGCCAACCATAAAACATCCACATCAAGCTTGCCAATCATAAAACATCCACAGCAAGCTTGCCAATCATAAAACATCCACATCAAGCTTGTCAATCGTTAAACATCCACAGCAAGATTGCCAATCATAAAACATCCACATCAAGCTTGTCAATCGTTAAACATCCACAGCAAGCTTGCCAATCATAAAACATCCACATCAAGCTTGTCAATCGTTAAACATCCACAGCAAGCTTGCCAATCGTAAAACATCCGCAGCAAGCTTGCCAAGGTTGTGACATCATCTTTTTTGGGACAGAAATTCAAGGTTATAATACATAGTTACTTTCTATCTTTAAGTGAAGTGAGGGCAAGGCAGTAGGGTTCTCATCAATAGCGTGAGAGACAAGTGCCTATCAGCCAATGATACATTCACTTGGTGGATGGAGGGGATACCAGTACACCTACTCTATATGTGGTCTGTTCTGGAACCAAACAAGGCTTAGTAAATTGATAAAAAACAAACAGGCTACACTTGTCTCACTTTATCTCTATTAGAGTGTGTGTTGTAAACTACCGATAAGCTGCTAAAACTGGTATGGCTGAACTAATGCTGAACTGAACAACACTTAACTTTGTTTTACAGTCAAAACAATGTAAAGCACAGGGCAGGCAACATACACAGGGCAACCACAATATATCTAAGATCTGTTTTATCATACATTGTCAACTAGTAATAGGGTCAATGTCCCCTCTCAGTAGATATGTAAATCAAGAAAAACATCCGGAAACTATTAAATACTACTGTATCATGCACAGTAGCAAAACAATATCTGGTAGTCTGGTTCAAATGTTTATAAGTACTCTTGTTACACTTGAGGTTTTTCTTACTTAATTCTTAACACCACCATCTCCTCTTTCCTTTTTGTAAATATTGCCAGACGAGGTTATCAAATACACAAAACAAAGACAATTGACCATTCTAATTATGAAGCCTTTTGGCCCTACTGTGAATGAGGAGTTGGTTTGCTCCTACTGTGAATAAGGAGTCGGTTTGGCCCTACAGTGAATGAGGAGTCGTTTGGTCCTACAGTGAATGAGGAGTCGGTTTGGCCCTACTGTGAATGAGGAGTCGGTTTGGCTCTACTGTGAATGAGGAGTTGGTTTGGCTCTACTGTGAATGAGGAGTTGGTTTGGCCCTACTGTGAATGAGGAGTTGGTTTGGCCCTACTGTGAATGAGGAGTTGGTTTGCTCCTACTGTGAATGAGGAGTTGGTTTGGTCTTACTGTGAATGAGGAGTTGGTTTGGCCCTACAGTGAATGAGGAGTCGGTTTGGCCCTACTGTGAATGAGGAGTCGGTTTGGCTCTACTGTGAATGAGGAGTTGGTTTGGCTCTACTGTGAATGAGGAGTTGGTTTGGTCCTACAGTGAATGAGGAGTTGGTTTGGCCTTACAGTGATTGAGGAGTTGGTTTGGCCCTACTGTGAATGAGGAGTTGGTTTGGCCCTACTGTGAATGAGGAGTTGGTTTGGCCCTACTGTGAATGAGGAGTTGGTTTGGTCCTACAGTGAATGAGGAGTTGGTTTGCTCCTACTGTGAATGAGGAGTTGGTTTGCTCCTACTGTGAATGAGGAGTTGGTTTGGCCCTACAGTGAATGAGGAGTTGGTTTGGCTTTACTGTGAATGAGGAGTTGGTTTGGCCCTACTGTGAATGAGGAGTTGGTTTGGCCCTACTGTGAATGAGGAGTTGGTTTGGCCCTACAGTGAATGAGGAGTTGGTTTGGCCCTACAGTGAATGAGGAGTTGGTTTGGCCCTACAGTGAATGAGGAGTTGGTTTGCTCCTACAGTGAATGAGGAGTTGGTTTGGCCCTACAGTGATTGAGGAGTTAGTTTGGCCCTACAGTGAATGAGGAGTTGGTTTGGCTCTACTGTGAATGAGGAGTTGGTTTGGCCCTACAGTGAATGAGGAGTTGGTTTGGCTCCACTGTGAATGAGGAGTTGGTTTGGCTCTACTGTGAATGAGGAGTCGGTTTGGCCCTACTGTGAATGAGGAGTTGGTTTGGCTCTACTGTGAATGAGGAGTTGGTTTGGCCCTATTGTGAATGAGGAGTTGGTTTGGCTCTACAGTGAATGAGGAGTTGGTTTGGCTCTACTGTGAATGAGGAGTTGGTTTAGCCCTACTGTGAATGAGTTGGTTTGGACCTACATTGAATGATGAATTGGTTTGGCTCTACTGTGAATGAGGAGTTGGTTTGGCCCTACTGTGAATGAGGAGTCGGTTTGGACCTACTGTGAATGAGGAGTTGGTTTGGACCTACTGTGAATGAGGAGTTGGTTTGGACCTACTGTGAATGAGGAGTTGGTTTGGCCCTACTGTGAATGAGGAGTCAGTTTGGTCCTACTGTGAATGAGGAGTTGGTTTGGACCTACAGTGAATGAGGAGTTAGTTTGGCCCTACTGTGAATGAGGAGTTGGTTTGGTCCTACAGTGAATGAGGAGTTGGTTTGGTCCTACAGTGAATGAGGAGTTGGTTTGGTCCTACAGTGAATGAGGAGTTGGTTTGGTCCTACTGTGAATGAGGAGTTGGTTTGGCCCTACTGTGAATGAGGAGTTGGTTTGGTCCTACATTGAATGAGGAGTTGGTTTGCTCCTACTGTGAATGAGGAGTTGGTTTGGCCCTACTGTGAATGAGGAGTTGGTTTGGCCCTACTGTGAATGAGGAGTCGGTTTGGACCTACTGTGAATGAGGAGTCAGTTTGGTCCTACTGTGAATGAGGAGTTGGTTTGGACCTACTGTGAATGAGGAGTTGGTTTGGACCTACTGTGAATGAGGAGTTGGTTTGGCCCTACTGTGAATGAGGAGTCAGTTTGGTCCTACTGTGAATGAGGAGTTGGTTTGGACCTACAGTGAATGAGGAGTTAGTTTGGCCCTACTGTGAATGAGGAGTTGGTTTGGTCCTACAGTGAATGAGGAGTTGGTTTGGTCCTACAGTGAATGAGGAGTTGGTTTGGTCCTACAGTGAATGAGGAGTTGGTTTGGTCCTACTGTGAATGAGGAGTTGGTTTGGCCCTACTGTGAATGAGGAGTTGGTTTGGTCCTACATTGAATGAGGAGTTGGTTTGCTCCTACTGTGAATGAGGAGTTGGTTTGGCCCTACTGTGAATGAGGAGTTGGTTTGGCCCTACTGTGAATGAGGAGTTGGTTTGGTCCTACAGTGATGGAGGAGTTGGTTTGGCCCTACAGTGATTGAGTTGGTTTGGACCTACAGTGAATGAGGAGTTGGTTTGGTCCTACAGTGAATGAGGAGTTGGTTTGGCCCTACAGTGAATGAGTTGGTTTGGCCCTACTGTGAATGAGGAGTTGGTTTGGCCGTACTGTGAATGAGGAGTTGGTTTGGCCGTACTGTGAATGAGGAGTTGGTTTGGCCATACAGTGAATGAGGAGTTGGTTTGGCCCTACAGTGAATGAGGAGTTGGTTTGGCCCTACAGTGAATTGTGATTGTGCCCTTAGGCAAGGCATTTAAATTCCACGTTTCCTCTTCTCTCTCCCTTGTGGCAATGGATTCCATCAGGAATGAGGTCTCGAGAGTGATTAATATAAGTTGTAAGAACTTGTTTCGCAATCGAGCTAAAATAAATTTGTATAAACTATCGCAACGAGAGAGAGAGAAGAGGCAACGTGGAATTTAAATGCCTTGCCTTAAGGGCACAATCGTAACGGCTCCAGCAGGGCTCGAACTCAGGACCTTTCGCACCTGAAGGACTTCCAAACACTTCCTCCTAGACCCTAGACCAACCCTCCATACAATATTATACAATGTTAATCCACAAAGTTTTATCAAAAGATAGACAGCTATATTCTCTAGTTATTATTATTAATATAAGCTTGTAGCAGAGGAAGTCGTGATAGCTCAGTGGTAGCGCGTTCGCTTCACGTGCGAAAGGCCCGGAGTTTGAGCCCCGCTGGAGCCGTTACGATTGTGTCCTTAGGCAAGGCATTTAAATTCCACATGCCTCTTCTCTCTCCCTCGTGGCGATGGATTCCATCAGGAATGAGGTCTCGAGAATGATTAGTATAAGTTATAAGAACTTGTGTTGAGGACATAAACCAATTTTAGGGCATGATAATAATGTCAAGAAAATGACTACCAGTATATGTATTGTAATATAATCAGTAGGGAAACATTTCAATAGCATTCATATCAACAATGACACTCTATTATATGATAAGTGAGAGGTAGCCGTCACACTAAACATAAGTAATGACTATAAACGTGCACGGCCGCTATTGCACCAGCAATCATTCATTCAGCAAGTTAAACAAAATACAAATAACCTACTTATAAATAATAAATTGCTGTGTTATGGTTTAGTGCAGCGAACCGGGTCGATATTTGGTTTTATCTAAGATTTCCCAGTAGCTGGGTGCACCTTTGATATGACAATTTATAATGACATGTTTTGTCTGGTATTCAGATCAAATAGATTCTCTGTAATTATTGTGAGCTTAACCACACAACATGTTGATTACAACATTTGAACAAATTTGGTTGCTGTTGAAACAAAACTATTGAGCAAATGGCGCCAATTGCGACAAAAAACAAATATTGGCGCTAAATTTTGTGAATTGGCGAAAATAGTTAGCACAACTCTTGTTTTTCCTTTTTTTTTGGCACATGTTTTGTCAAATACATTATATATGTTATATTTCGGGTTTTACGCCTGCATCAGCACCATTTCGGGCTATATCGCCGGCGGGCAGTTTACTTAACAACACCTTTCCTGGGCAGGCTCCAGCGGTTAACCAGTACTTGGGTGCACCACCTCCGTAAGAAACTGCCAACTTTTTCATATAAATGAGACATGGCCTGAGCGGGGCTCGAACCCGTGACCATCAGTGATGATAGGTTACAGTGGTATACAAGTCAGCGACTTTAACCACTCGACCTTGGAGGCGGACTTGTCAAATACATACAGTTCACAGGCTTCAAATATTTATTTGTGAACTATATTGCTCTTAGTTAGCTCAAATATTTTTAAATTGGCTCCAGTGTTTTTCAATTGGCAACAGAAGTGGCGCAGACAAACATTCAGACAGAGGGAACCCTGGCTACCTACTAGTTACATCTGACCCTAATAAAATTAACAGTCTTTCAGATGGGACGTTAAATCGAGGTCTCGTGTTGGTGCTTTACACTGTGCACGCAAAGAATCAGAGGAGTCTCTAGAAAGGGTCTCTGTCTGCATCATTGTACTATCCTCCAAAAATCTAAAATGACATAATTTGTACTGAAAATAATATTGCAAAGACAATCTTTTAGACATGGCATCCATGATGAACAATAAACCTGCTGCTGAACTATAAACCTGCTGCTGAACAATAAACCTGCTGCTGAACTATAAACCTGCTGCTGAACTATAAACCTGCTGATGAATTATAAACCTGCTGCTGAACTATAAACCTGCTGATGAATTATAAACCTGCTGCTGAACAATAAACCTGCTGCTGAACAATAAACCTGCTGCTGAACTATAAACCTGCTGCTGAACAATAAACCTGCTGCTGAACAATAAACCTGCTGCTGAACAATAAACTTGCTGATGAACTATAAACCTGCTGCTGAACAATAAACCTGCTGATGAACTATAAACCTGCTGCTGAACTATAAACCTGCTGCTGAACTATAAACCCGCTGCTGAACTATAAACCTGCTGCTGAACAATAAACCTGCTGCTGAACAATAAACCTGCTGATGAACTATAAACCTGCTGCTGAACTATAAACCTGCTGCTGAACTATAAACCTGCTGCTGAACTATAAACCTGCTGCTGAACTATAAACCTGCTGCTGAACTATAAACCTGCTGCTGAACTATAAACCTGCTGATGAACTATAAACCTGCTGCTGAACTATAAACCTGCTGAACCTGCTGATGAACTATAAACCTGCTGCTGAACTATAAACATGCTGATGAATATTGTATTGTATATATACATTGTAAGGCGAATAGGGGATGGGATGCTCCTCGACCCCTACTCGACCTATGACGTGGAAAATAAATGGGGTTACTCCGAAAGGGGGCCTGAAAAAGAAAAAAAAACCTGCTGATGAACTATAAACCTGCTGATGAACAATAAACCTGCTGATGAACTATAAACCTGCTGATGAACTATAAACCTGCTGATGAACTATAAACCTGGAGTTTGTGTGTATCTTGATATGTTTGATATAGAAATTAATGTTGCACGCGAAAATAAGTTACATATCTTTTCGTTAATAAAAAGGAACAATACTTGTTTTGCATTCGAAACTTATACGGCGTTGTTTTCATAAAGGAATAATTAAAAAGTAATAAATGGTACTATAAAAGCAATTTTTCTTTTCCATGAATTGCAATTAACCTGGAATCCAAGACAGACATTTTCCAGGAATTGACGTGGAGTCCCGGACAGACATTTTTTATGAATTGACCTGTAGTCCCGGACAGACATTTTCCATGAATTGACCAGTAGTCCCGGACAGACATTTTCCATGAATTGACCAGTAGTCCCGGACAGACATTTTCCATGAATTGACCTGTAGTCCCTGACAGACATTTATCAGAAATTGAACGGCAATATGGTGATACACATTAAATTGTGTACCATTAATAATTAAATTCCATCCATTTTGACAATACTGCTCCTGGCAAACAGTCTAAATTTGGTCACAGATTGCACTGACAATGGCGACCATTAACCCATTCAACACCAAGCAACTCACCTGGACTTGTCCATGATATTCATAAACCAATAAATGAATCAGAAAATCACATTTGGACAAGTTCATTTATCAAAATGGGTAATTATGTCTAAAAATAGTCATATCACTGGCAAAAAGTGCAGATCCTGATGAGACGGCTCGTCACGAGCCGGCTCATCTGGATCTACACTTTTTGTAAGCCTATTTAGAGGTCTGTGGTGTTGAAAGGGTTAAAGGGTTAATAATACGCATATAATAATATGTTTGTTATATTCGGACTTCTGTACGTACTAGTTGTTTAACACTTTGTCTGCTGAGTAAATAAAATCACATTTGCAAACACCATAAATCCAGATCAGCCGCGTAGTGTATTAACTCCATTATCCGAATAGCAGAGCATAGAGCCTGATCAGACGGTACGTTCTGTACCAGACGGCATTTTCTGTTCCATCTGATCCGACTATGCTGCTTGCAAAAATGATTTTATCTGCCACTAGCATGCAAAAGGTTAATAATACGCATATAATAATATATGTTTGTTATAGACGAGTATTTTTCCATGTGCTGATATATATACAATATCTGTCTTCAAGTTTCACGCAAGTTACACTAACTGATAGTGTGTTAGCATACAAAATTTAGCAAATTTAGTAAATAAAGTATAAAATTTAAAAAAAAATTAAAAAATAATAGCAAAATTTACGCTAAACAGTTTTACCCACAATCAAGACAGACTCAACAACGATTCAACAAATTGCTATGTTCACCAAACATTATAAAATATCAATTAAAAACATCTACTGGTAATCTGAACATCAATGGAAAGACAAAATGCGCATAATATTATATTGATGGATTTTGGGGCTAATTTCGAACCATTTTATCAGAAATGTAATCATCTATACAAAATTTATGGCAGAGGTAGACAGACTATCAGGTGATTTTATCTTTTGTCCATATACTTACTTTTACGCTATGATACATAGCCAAACAACAATAGTATATGTATGATGTTTATAACATTCAGGGCTTGAATTTAGCACTCGGACACTCACATTTTGCGAGTAGAAATACAAAAATGCGAGTTGAACTTTCTGGCACTAGCGAGTTCAATCTAAAACCTGTGAAATGTTTAATTTACGTTCCATGTTTGTCTACTTTCGTTTTCTGATTGGAAACGCACATAAAACTATGACGTAGAACACAACTGTTTGACTGGTTTTTCGTTTTGCTCCGTTTGGGCCAATTGGTTGTGGGCTTTTTGAAAATCCGAGTCAATAATAAAATCTGACTAATTTTTCTAGCAGTAGATATTCCAAGATTAGAAGGTCTAAAATAACCAATATTTTAATGTCGGTAACAGTGATGAGAGGAGGCAACAATCGCAAGTGCATGTACCCGAGTCTAGTTGGACGATCCTGCCCGTAAAAAGACAATTTGCCCATCTCCAAAAACAATAAAAAAAAAGTGAACACCGAGACGAAGCGTGTTGAAACGGCATTGAACGACAATTATTGACAATAAAAAACTATAACAATATTTGACAATGGAAAATGACAAAATATACAGACAAATTTGAGACGATTGATGTCATTATATTATCAGACAAGCATTCACTGTTTAATATCTTATCACACGAATGACATCTCATCTCATCTTGTGTCTGTGCAAGATTTTACTATGTGCGTGCATTTTTCTTGTCTGCCAGCATAATATTATTCGTGTGCATTACTTTTGTTGGCCTTGTAGTATACAAACTTCAGATTTTCCGTTGTTCCCTACTGCCATATATTTACATGGCACAAATGTATTGCATACCCCAACAAATACAATACAAGTAGCTTTTATTCCTGAAAGAATATTCATAGTCCACATGTTCGCAGATATCCACCAATATTTGCTTGTGCAATTGTTATGTTCACGTGCCCGGTACACATCACAACTTCCGTTGCCTCCATATTTTAGTGCCATAACAATAGGCGTGCAATATACATGATAGCGAGCTATACATCAATAAATACGGTATTCTAAACACACTACAGGACACACCAAGAGATGACCATTGAAATGGTCTGGAGTTGTTCACACAATACAGGACCACCAAGAGATGACCACTGAAATGGTCTGGAGTTGTTCACACACTACAGGACCACCAAGAGATGACCATTGAAATGGTGTGGAGTTGTTTACACACTACAGGACCACCAAGAGATGACCATTGAAATGGTGTGGAGTTGTTCACACACTACAGGACCACCAAGAGATGACCATTGAAATGGTGTGGAGTTGTTCACACACTACAGGACCACCAAGAGATGACCATTGAAATGGTGTGGAGTTGTTCACACACTACAGGACCCACCAAGAGATGACCATTGAAATGGTGTGGAGTTGTTCACACACTACAGGACCACCAAGAGATGACCATTGAAATGGTGTGGAGTTGTTCACACACTACAGGACCATCAAGAGATGACCACTGAAATGGTGTGGAGTTGTTCACACACTACAGGACCCACTAGCGGTGAAAATAAATCTCAAACATGCAATTGTCATTACGACAATTCTAATGAAATGCCAGGACATATTTTCAGTTACAAATAATATTATGTTATATTTCGGGTTTTACGCCTGCATCAGCACCATTTTGGGCTATATCGCCGGCGGGCAGTTTACCTAACAACACCTTTCCTGGGCAGGCTCCAGCGGTTAACCAGTACTTGGGTGAACCAACCTCCGTAAGAAACTGCCAACTTTTTCAGGTTACAAATAAGCAAAACACATAGAATTGTCGGCTTCTACAATTATCGGAAATATTTATAGCCAATATTTTACGCAGCATGCAGAGTTAAATCTTAGTTTCAAGATGACCGCTTGACTTCAGCTCAGAAATATTGCAGATATTTTTTATTCATTTATAGTCAATCGCCCTGTTTTCGTACCCAATCTGTTTTTGAATTTGTTTGCAAATGACGTTGTCACGGTCGGTAACAGGTGCTTGGGTTTATATGGTACACGCTAGAACTGTGAAACACGAAAATGAGCACAAAACCAGACGAAATTGTGTAAATGTTGAGTTTAGTCTCATTCACATGTTCCCGAACAATCACGCAGTGGTATATTTTAAGAAATATTTATTTGTTTTTGCAAAAAAAAACGGTCACTTGCCAGTCATGTGAAAATTCCAGAAAAACCCCATTTCTTTTACATGAATTGGTTGTCCGAAAATGGGGCCTTTTCTTGACGACATGTTGAATTCATATGCAAGTGAAATTGTAGTTTTATTTTAAATGATGTTATGCAATCTGAGTTTAGTCAAGCTCATTAAATGCAAGAACGATCAATTTACATAGTAGTAGTATTTCATCTGTAATAAAATAGATTGACTAGAAGTTATTCACCAACAAACCTTAGAGGTCATGGCCATGACATAATGATCAACTATTAACCCCTCATTTTTGAGGTTCTCCGAGAAAAGCTTCAAGTGTCAGAAAAATTGTGTTCTTATTGCATATTATAATGACACTACTGGGATGACACTACTGGGATATCGTGTAATCTCAGTGCTCCATTTTCTAAATAATGTCTGCTAATATAAAAGTGGAAACAAAACATGAACAGATTGACTATTTGCATGCTGGGTAAAATAAAGGATATAAATAGTTCACATAATTGTAGCAACCTTTAATTCATTAATGTTTTTCTCCTATTTTGTAACTGAAAAATTTGAAAATATGTCATGTAATTTAATTAGAATTGTGTCGTTATGACCGTTACTTTCAACACTAGCAGTGTGTAGAGATAACATCTTGTGTTTGTTCATCATTACACTAATTAGCATTTCTCAGTTCAATATCTAATTTAGAGACACAGAGAGTATTAATTAAGCTGATCATTTATGCGGGAAGTGCATTGTTTGATTGACATGTTGTGTATGATCAGTCAAAATTTGTTTAGCTGTCAAAAAATCTTACCATGATTGTCCTTTAGCGATGGTTCACAAGTGAGAATGCCCCCAGGCATCTTATAGATGCGGTTGCTTTTAATGATATTACCTTTGTTCAGTCCATCCGTGTAGTGAACAACAGTATATAAGGGCAAACAAATAATAGTGCAATGCTTCAACATGGATGTATGTCGACACTTACATAACTTGTGTCTTGCTGCCCGCATTTTGTGTGTTTTACGTTTATTTATCGTCGCTACCGGTTGCCCATATGAGCGATGCTCCCTGAAGAGATTAGTCATTTTAGATTTTTGGAGGATAGTGCAATGATACAGACAGAGACCCATTCCAGAGTCCCCTCTGGTTCTTTTATGTGCACAGGGTACAGCACCGACTCAAGACCTCGGTTTAATGTCCCATCTGAAAGACTTTTAATTTTATTAGGGTGAGACAGGGGATCGAACCTGCCCCCACATATCGACAGTCTGCCCCACATATCGACAGTCTGCCCCACATATCGACAGTCTGCCCACATATCGACAGTCCGCCCCACATATCGACAGTCTGTCCCACATATCGACAGTCTGCCCCACATATCGACAGTCTGTCCCACATATCGACAGTCTGCCCCACATATCGACAGTCTGTCCCACATATCGACAGTCTGCCCACATATCGACAGTCTGCCCCACATATCAACAGTCTGCCCCACATATCGACAGTCTGCCCACATATCGACAGTCTGCCCCACATATCGACAGTCTGCCCCACATATCGACAGTCTGCCCACATATCGACAGTCTGCCCCACATATCGACAGTCTGCCCACATATCGACGGTCTGCCCCACATATCGACGGTCTGCCCCACATATCGACGGTCTGCCCCACATATCGACAGTCTGCCCACATATCGACAGTCTGCCCCACATATCGACAGTCTGCCCCACATATCGACAGTCTGCCCACATATCGACAGTCTGCCCCACATATCGACGGTCTGCCCACATATCGACAGTCTGCCCCACATATCAACGGTCTGCCCCACATATCGACGGTCTGCCCCACATATCGACAGTCTGCCCACATATCGACAGTCTGCCCCATATCGACAGTCTGCCCCATATCGACTGTCTGCCCCACATATCGACGGTCTGCCCCACATATCGACAGTCTGCCCCACATATCGACAGTCTGCCCCACATATCGACGGTCTGCCCCACATATCGACAGTCTGCCCCACATATCGACAGTCTGCCCCACATATCGACGGTCTGCCCCACATATCGACAGTCTGCCCCACATATCGGGGAATATCATTCTTGAAATCCATATAATTATACAAGCAAATTTCTTTACAAATTTATCATCGTATTTGTTTAGGTTTTCGATTTTATCACATGTCAATTCTTTAAATTTGGTTATTCTTTCTACCGGTCACTAGGAATAATTATAATTTGTATTACTACGGTCTATGGAGAAACTAATCATCAAATGCATGATTTGGCTGTCCGATTAGCGCAGTGATTAGCATGCTCGCTTCTCACCAATGCAACCCGGGTTCGATTCTCGGACCGGGAAGTGTGTGAGATGGTACGGTGGCGGCCATATCGGACAGGTGGGTTTTCTCCGGGTACTCCCACACGAATGACCACATTTACGCTTTCATCAGCGCCAACGAGAGTGATTAATGTAAGTTGTTAGAACTTGCTTCGCAATCGTTGTAAAATAAATAAATAAAGTTTAAACTTAAATGCACGATTTGGACAGCGATATAGCCAACTTATCACCCTATGTAACTTGATACAACGAATTGTCTTCACTGTGAAAAAAAACAGGCTAATATACAACGCGACACAACAACCGATGCAGCCAACTTATCACACTATGTAACTTGATACAACAAACTATTCAACCATTCATTATTATAAGATATCTTCTCATTGATCGAATTTCATGTCATGTTGTATCAATATTTCACAGTAAGGACAATATCTAGTATCGGCTTGCTAACGGTGCTTATGCCAGTAATACATGACATGTGTCAATCAATTTGAAAAATAATGAATGAATATCTCTACTAAATTAACAAGAGTTTTATAATCAAGCGCCAGTAGCATGACATTGATTGTAATGGATACAAGTTACATTTATTATATGTACATAATAAATCCACCACAAATTCATATTATTTTCTTCAGTGCGATATAAGATCTTGTATCGTATCAGCCGTATCATAGCTGTAGCCAAACTATATACCTCGCTTTCAATCAAAGTGAAAAATATACATGAGCCCAGTATGAAAGACTAAAGTAAATATTATACAGCCACGTAGCACGTATTGTAACCATACAGACACGTAGCACATATTGTAACTATACAGACACGTAGCACATATTGTAACTATACAGACACGTAGCACATCTTGTAACTATACAGACACGTAGCACATATTGTAACTATACAGACACGTAGCACATATTGTAACTATACAGACATGTAACACGTATTGTAACTATACAGACATGTAGCACGTATTGTAACTATACAGACACGTAGCACATATTGTAACTATACAGACACATAGCATGTATTGTAACTATACAGACATGTAGCACATATTGTAACTATACAGACATGTAACACGTATTGTAACTATACAGACATGTAGCACGTATTGTAACTATACAGACATGTAGCACATATTGTAACTATACAGACACGTAGCACGTATTGTAACTATACAGACACGTAGCACGTATTTTAACTATCCAGACATGTAGCACGTATTGTAACTATACAGACATGTAGCACATATTGTAACTATACAGACATGTAGCACATATTGTAACTATACAGACACGTAGCACGTGTTGTAACTATACAGACACGTAGCACGTATTTTAACTAAATTGTCCGTAAATGTCCATACACGCTTCATTCCTCGTTCTAGATTTTCGGGTTTTTCCAGGTGTTTATTATTAGGTGCGAGATCACTAGCGATGACATAACAGAAAACATTGCATAGGAAAGTGAGTAATTAATATTACCGTTAACGAGGGTTATATAATACCTGGGCAGGCTCCAGCGGTTAACAAGGGTTATATAATATCTGGGCAGACTTCAGCGGTTAACCAGTACTTGGTGTTCAAACCTCCGTAAGAAACTGCCAACATTTTCATAAACAGACACAGCCTGAGCAGGGCTTGAACCCATGACCATCAGTGATGACAGGTTACAGTGGTATACAAGTAGGAGACAGTAACCAATTGACCACGGAGTATTGCACTTGGGTGGGGTCACTGAGATACGAGGCCTCTCCACATTACACATCTCGCCTGATCTTGTATGTATCACTCCAGGAAATGAAGTATCTATGCTATGGTGTTGTGACAGTTCCAACTAGACTTTAGATCTCTAACAGTAAGCCTATTATCACCTAGGCTACAAATATCATCAACAAATCCATTATCCCCTACAACTAGGATAGTTCTATATACATGCATACCCATTGATTACCGTATATTCCCTATTTAACGCCCCTGGGGGCATTACATTTTACAAAGGGGGCGTTTAATATGGTACATAAAATATGATAAAATAAAAGTTCTATTACCGGTAATTCAACAAATCACTGATCAACGTTTTTATCACGTATATGCACCACATATAATACCGTGTGAAAAACAGCTTAAATTTGCGATTCACAAATGGTATATTTTTAACGCGGTATATACGGTCTAGTTTTTTACTCAATTTTGAAAGTTTTCATTATTTTCCATGAGGTACAAATGTTATCATGTTTTCCATGAGGTACAAATGTTATCATGTTTTCCATGAGGTACAAATGTTATCATGTTTTCCATGAGGTACAAAATTAATGTTATCATGTTTTCCATGAGGTACAAATGTTATCATGTTTTCCACGAGGCACAAATGTTATCATGTTTTCCACGAGGCACAAATGTTATCATGTTTTCCACGAGGTACAAATGTTATCATGTTTTCCACGAGGTACAAATGTTATCATGTTTTCCACGAGGTACAAATGTTATCATGTTTTCCACGAGGTACAAATGTTATCATGTTTTCCACGAGGTACAAATGTTATCATGTTTTCCACGAGGTACAAATGTTATCATGTTTTCCACGAGGTACAAATGTTATCATGTTTTCCACGAGGTACAAATGTTATCATGTTTTCCACGAGTTACAAATGTTATCATATTTTCCACGAGGTACAAATGTTATCATGTTTTCCACGAGGTACAAATGTTATCATGTTTTCCACGAGGTACAAATGTTATCATGTTTTCCACGAGGCACAAATGTTATCATGTTTTTATACATGTTGGGCGATTACATATATTTTCACATCTTCAGTCTACTAGCCAATCACTTTCCAAATCTCGGCAAACATTTACCTGACCTAACATAGAACTCTCGGCAAACATTTACCTGACCTAAAATAGAACTCTCGGCAAACATTTACATGACCTAACATAGAACTCTCAGCAAACATTTACCTGACCTAAAATAGAACTCTCAGCAAACAATTACCTGACCTAACATAGAACTCTCGGCAAACATTTACCTGACCTAAAATAGAACTCTCGGCAAACATTTACATGACCTAACATAGAACTCTCAGCAAACATTTACCTGACCTAAAATAGAACTCTCAGCAAACAATTACCTGACCTAACATAGAACTCTCGGCAAACATTTACCTGACCTAAAATAGAACTCTCGGCAAACATTTACATGACCTAACATAGAACTCTCAGCAAACATTTACCTGACCTAAAATAGAACTCTCAGCAAACAATTACCTGACCTAACATAGAACTCTCGGCAAACATTTACCTGAACTAACATAGAACTCTCGGCAAACATTTACCTGACCTAACATAGAACTTTCGGCAAACATTTACCTGACCTAAATAGAACTCTCGGCAAACATTTACCTGACATTTACATGTATCACGGTATTACATGTATCACGGTATTACACGTATTACAGTATTACACGTATCACGGTATTACACGTATCACGGTATTACACGTATCACGGTATTACATGCATCACGGTATTACACGTATCACGGTATTACATATATCACGGTATTACATGTATCACGGTATTACATGTATCACGGTATTACATATATCACGGTATTACACGTATCACGGTATTACACGTATCACGGTATTACACGTATCACGGTATTACATGTATCACGGTATTACACGTATTACACGTATCACGGTATTACACATATCACGGTATTACATGTATCACGGTATTACACGTATCACAGTATTACACGTATCACGGTATTACACGCATCACGGTATTACACGCATCACGGTATTACACGTATCACGGTATTACACGCATCACAGTATTACACGTATCACGGTATTACACGCATCACGGTATTACACGCATCACGGTATTACACGTATCACAGTATTACACGTATCACGGTATTACACGCATCACAGTATTACACGTATCACGGTATTACACGTATCACGTATCACGGTATTACACGTATTACAGTATTACACGTATCACGGTATTACATATATCACGGTATTACACGTATCACGGTATTACATGTATCACGGTATTACATATATCACGGTATTACATGTATCACGGTATTACACGTATCACGGTATTACACGTATCACGGTATTACACGCATCACGGTATTACACGCATCACGGTATTACACGCATCACGGTATTACACGTATCACGGTATTACACGTATCACGGTATTACACGTATCACGGTATTACATATATCACGGTATTACACGTATCACGGTATTACATATATCACGGTATTACACGTATCACGGTATTACATATATCACGGTATTACATATATCACGGTATTACACGTATCACGGTATTACATATATCACGGTATTACACGTATCACGGTATTACACGTATCACGGTATTACACGTATCACGGTATTACACGTATCACGGTATTACACGTATCACGGTATTACACGTATCACGGTATTACACGTATCACGGTATTACATATAGCACATATTACATGTAGAACAAGATAAGCATAATGTAAAATATCTAATACTAAATCAATCGGTTTTACATGCCCGTGAGAGATTTATCATCAACATAAATGGAAGCTAGAGATCAACTCAGATAACAAGAGCCTGCAGCCACAATAACTGTACTAGTTTAGAGGTGTTGACTGTATAACTGTTGAGGTGATCTAGTTTAGAGCGAGTTGACACAATAATTGCTCTCATTTTATTGGCTTTTATATGGTTCAAGTTGGATATAGTTTCAGCAACACTGAATTTAAATATACGTGGTTGTATGTGCAAGCATCATGTCCGACAAGCAATCAGGGTTCCCGTTGTCGGTCGCCAATGGCGCCAAAAAACAAATAGTGGCTCTAAATTTTGTGAATTGGCGAAAATATTTGGCGCAACTTTTTAAAAAAAAAAGTTTAATTTTTTTTTCTTTTTCGGCACATGTTTTGTCAAATATATATGGCTTCATATATCATGATTGTAAAATGTTTATATGTTTGTGAGCTCATGGGCATATTGCCTCTTGTTCAAATAAATCTATCTATCTATATTTATTTGTGAACTATATGGCTCTTAGTTGGTTCCAAGTTTTTTTAATTGGCTCCAGTATTTTTCAATTGGCAACTAAGTGGCACAGACAAACATTCAGACAGAGGGAACCCTGGCAATACAAGAGCTCTTTAGAAATCCCACTGGAATACTGGTGTGATCTTATACAGGTTAAATCCCACTGGAATACTGGTGTGATCTTATACAGGTTAAATCCCACTAGACTACTGGTGTGATCTTATACAGGTTAAATCCCACTGGACTACTGGTGTGATCTTATACAGGTTAATTTCCACTAGACTACTGGTGTAATCTTATACAGGTTAAATCCCACTGGAATACTGGTGTGATCTTATACAGGTTAAATCCCACTGGAATACTGGTGTGATCTTATACAGGTTAATTTCCACTAGACTACTGGTGTAATCTTATACAGGTTAAATCCCACTGGAATACTGGTGTGATCTTATACAGGTTAAATCCCACTGGACTACTGGTGTGATCTTATACAGGTTAATTTCCACTAGACTACTGGTGTAATCTTATACAGGTTAAATCCCACTGGACTACTGGTGTGATCTTATACAGGTTAAATCCCACTGGACTACTGGTGTGATCTTATACAGGTTAAATCCCACTGGACTACTGGTGTGATCTTATACAGGTTAAATCCCACTGGAATACTGGTGTGATCTTATACAGGTTAAATCCCACTGGACTACTGGTGTGATCTTATACATGTTAAATCCCACTGGAATACTGGTGTGATCTTATACAGGTTAAATCCCACTGGACTACTGGTGTGATCTTATACAGGTTAAATCCCACTGGAATACTGGTGTGATCTTATACAGGTTAAATCCCACTGGACTACTGGTGTGATCTTATACAGGTTAAATCCCACTGTAATACTGGTGTGATCTTATACAGGTTAAATCCCACTGGAATACTGGTGTGATCTTATACAGGTTAAATCCCACTGGACTACTGGTGTGATCTTATACAGGTTAAATCCCACTGGACTACTGGTGTGATCTTATACAGGTTAAATCCCACTGGACTACTGGTGTGATCTTATACAGGTTAAATCCCACTGGACTACTGGTGTGATCTTATACAGGTTAAATCCCACTGGACTACTGGTGTGATCTTATACAGGTTAAATCCCACTGGACTACTGGTGTGATCTTATACAGGTTAAATCCCATTGGAATACTGGTGTGATCTTATACAGGTTAAATCCCACTGGACTACTGGTGTGATCTTATACATGTTAAATCCCACTGGAATACTGGTGTGATCTTATACAGGTTAAATCCCACTGGACTACTGGTGTGATCTTATACAGGTTAAATCCCACTGGACTACTGGTGTGATCTTATACAGGTTAAATCCCACTGGAATACTGGTGTGATCTTATACAGGTTAAATCCCACTGGACTACTGGTGTGATCTTATACAGGTTAAATCCCACTGGAATACTGGTGTGATCTTATACAGGTTAAATCCCACTGGAATACTGGTGTGATCTTATACAGGTTAAATCCCACTGGAATACTGGTGTGATCTTATACAGGTTAATGTGCTGCTTCTATGACTCAGCATGTATTTAACCCTGACCCCCCCCCCCCAACCTCCGATAATGTTCAGGCCAACGAAAGTATTTAGTTGGGTTATTTGTTTGAGATAGTGAAGATACAGTAGAGGCTCCAATTCCAACACCATTCCTTGTTGTTATTTACATGCCCAGTGTATAGATCTAATATATGGGACCCCAATTTGAAAGACATACCGGTAATATGCTGGGATGGGGGATCAACTTGCGAACCCTGGATTTACAGGGTTTAAGCACTGGACCACTGATCCACCAGTCTCGGGATTAACTAACAGCTAGGATCATCAAGTGATGTTCCAGCACCTTCCAATGATGGAAGATATCGGGGGCCAGGGTTTCATTACCATGGTTTCACACACAATCAAGTGATGTCCAGCACCTTCCAATGTGGAAGATATCGGGGGCCAGGGTTTCATTGCCATGGTTTCACTAACAGCTAGGATCATCAAGTGATGTTCCAGCACCTTCCAATGATGGAAGATATCGGGGGCCAGGGTTTCATTGCCATGGTTTCACTAACAGCTAGGATCATCAAGTGATGTTCCAGCACCTTCCAATGATGGAAGATATCGGGGGCCAGGGTTTCATTGCCATGGTTTCACTAACAGCTAAGACAATCAAGTGATGTTCCAGCACCTTCCAATGATGGAAGATATCGGGGGCCAGGGTTTCATTGCCATGGTTTCACTAACAGCTAGGATCATCAAGTGATGTTCCAGCACCTTCCAATGATGGAAGATATCGGGGGCCAGGGTTTCATTGCCATGGTTTCACTAACAGCTAGGATCATCAAGTGATGTTCCAGCACCTTCCAATGATGGAAGATATCGGGGGCCAGGGTTTCATTGCCATGGTTTCACTAACAGCTAGGATCATCAAGTGATGTTCCAGCACCTTCCAATGATGGAAGATATCGGGGGCCAGGGTTTCATTGCCATGGTTTCACTAACAGCTAGGATTATCAAGTGATGTTCCAGCACCTTCCAATGATGGAAGATATCGGGGGCCAGGGTTTCATTGCCATGGATTAACTAACAGCTAGGATCATCAAGTGATGTTCCAGCACCTTCCAATGATGGAAGATATCGGGGGCCAGGGTTTCATTGCCATGGATTCACTAACAGCTAGGATCATCAAGTGATGTTCCAGCACCTTCCAATGATGGAAGATATCGGGGGCCAGGGTTTCATTGCCATGGATTAACTAACAGCTAGGATCATCAAGTGATGTTCCAGCACCTTCCAATGATGGAAGATATCGGGGGCCAGGGTTTCATTGCCATGGTTTCACTAACAGCTAGGATCATCAAGTGATGTTCCAGCACCTTCCAATGATGGAAGATATCGGGGGCCAGGGTTTCATTGCCATGGTTTCACTAACAGCTAGGATCATCAAGTGATGTTCCAGCACCTTCCAATGATGGAAGATATCGGGGGCCAGGGTTTCATTGCCATGGTTTCACTAACAGCTAAGATCATCAAGTGATGTTCCAGCACCTTCCAATGATGGAAGATATCGGGGGCCAGGGTTTCATTGCCATGGTTTCACTAACAGCTAAGATCATCAAGTGATGTTCCAGCACCTTCCAATGATGGAAGATATCGGGGGCCAGGGTTTCATTGCCATGGTTTCACTAACAGCTAAGACCATCAAGTGATGTTCCAGCACCTTCCAATGATGGAAGATATCGGGGGCCAGGGTTTCATTGCCATGGTTTCACTAACAGCTAAGACAATCAAGTGATGTTCCAGCACCTTCCAATGATGGAAGATATCGGGGGCCAGGGTTTCATTGCCATGGTTTCACTAACAGCTAAGACAATCAAGTGATGTTCCAGCACCTTCCAATGATGGAAGATATCGGGGGCCAGGGTTTCATTGCCATGGTTTCACTAACAGCTAAGACAATCAAGTGATGTTCCAGCACCTTCCAATGATGGAAGATATCGGGGGCCAGGGTTTCATTGCCATGGTTTCACTAACAGCTAAGACAATCAAGTGATGTTCCAGCACCTTCCACTGTTGGAAGATATCGGGGGCCAGGGTTTCATTGCCATGGTTTCACTAACAGCTAGGATCATCAAGTGATGTTCCAGCACCTTCCACTGTTGGAAGATATCGAGGGCCAGGGTTTCATTGCCAAGGTTTCACTAACAGCTAGGATCATCAAGTGATGTTCCAGCACCTTCCAATGATGGAAGATATCGGGGGCCAGGGTTTCATTGCCATGGTTTCACTAACAGCTAAGACAATCAAGTGATGTTCCAGCACCTTCCAATGATGGAAGATATCGGGGGCCAGGGTTTCATTGCCATGGTTTCACTAACAGCTAAGACAATCAAGTGATGTTCCAGCACCTTCCAATGATGGAAGATATCGGGGGCCAGGGTTTCATTGCCATGGTTTCACTAACAGCTAGGATCATCAAGTGATGTTCCAGCACCTTCCACTGTTGGAAGATATCGGGGGCCAGGGTTTCATTGCCATGGTTTCACTAACAGCTAGGATCATCAAGTGATGTTCCAGCACCTTCCAATGATGGAAGATATCGGGGGCCAGGGTTTCATTGCCATGGTTTCACTAACAGCTAAGACAATCAAGTGATGTTCCAGCACCTTCCAATGATGGAAGATATCGGGGGCCAGGGTTTCATTGCCATGGTTTCACTAACAGCTAAGACAATCAAGTGATGTTCCAGCACCTTCCAATGGTGGAAGATATCGGGGGCCAGGGTTTCATTGCCATGGATTAACTAACAGCTAGGATCATCAAGTGATGTTCCAGCACCTTCCAATGATGGAAGATATCGGGGGCCAGGGTTTCATTGCCATGGATTAACTAACAGCTAGGATCATCAAGTGATGTTCCAGCACCTTCCAATGATGGAAGATATCGGGGGCCAGGGTTTCATTGCCATGGTTTCACTAACAGCTAAGACAATCAAGTGATGTTCCAGCACCTTCCAATGATGGAAGATATCGGGGGCCAGGGTTTCATTGCCATGGTTTCACTAACAGCTAAGACAATCAAGTGATGTTCCAGCACCTTCCACTGTTGGAAGATATCGGGGGCCAGGGTTTCATTGCCATGGTTTCACTAACAGCTAGGATCATCAAGTGATGTTCCAGCACCTTCCACTGTTGGAAGATATCGAGGGCCAGGGTTTCACTAACAGCTAGGATCATCAAGTGATGTTCCAGCACCTTCCAATGATGGAAGATATCGGGGGCCAGGGTTTCATTGCCATGGTTTCACTAACAGCTAAGACAATCAAGTGATGTTCCAGCACCTTCCAATGATGGAAGATATCGGGGGCCAGGGTTTCATTGCCATGGTTTCACTAACAGCTAAGACAATCAAGTGATGTTCCAGCACCTTCCAATGATGGAAGATATCGGGGGCCAGGGTTTCATTGCCATGGTTTCACTAACAGCTAAGACAATCAAGTGATGTTCCAGCACCTTCCACTGTTGGAAGATATCGGGGGCCAGGGTTTCATTGCCATGGTTTCACTAACAGCTAGGATCATCAAGTGATGTTCCAGCACCTTCCACTGTTGGAAGATATCGAGGGCCAGGGTTTCATTGCCAAGGTTTCACTAACAGCTAGGATCATCAAGTGATGTTCCAGCACCTTCCAATGATGGAAGATATCGGGGGCCAGGGTTTCATTGCCATGGTTTCACTAACAGCTAAGACAATCAAGTGATGTTCCAGCACCTTCCAATGGTGGAAGATATCGGGGGCCAGGGTTTCATTGCCATGGATTAACTAACAGCTAGGATCATCAAGTGATGTTCCAGCACCTTCCAATGATGGAAGATATCGGGGGCCAGGGTTTCATTGCCATGGTTTCACTAACAGCTAGGATTATCAAGTGATGTTCCAGCACCTTCCAATGATGGAAGATATCGGGGGCCAGGGTTTCATTGCCATGGATTAACTAACAGCTAGGATCATCAAGTGATGTTCCAGCACCTTCCAATGATGGAAGATATCGGGGGCCAGGGTTTCATTGCCATGGTTTCACTAACAGCTAAGATCATCAAGTGATGTTCCAGCACCTTCCACTGTTGGAAGATATCGGGGGCCAGGGTTTCATTGCCATGGTTTCACTAACAGCTAAGATCATCAAGTGATGTTCCAGCACCTTCCACTGTTGGAAGATATCGGGGGCCAGGGTTTCATTGCCATGGTTTCACTAACAGCTAAGATCATCAAGTGATGTTCCAGCACCTTCCACTGTTGGAAGATATCGGGGGCCAGGGTTTCATTGCCATGGTTTCACTAACAGCTAAGACAATCAAGTGATGTTCCAGCACCTTCCAATGATGGAAGATATCGGGGGCCAGGGTTTCATTGCCATGGTTTCACTAACAGCTAAGACAATCAAGTGATGTTCCAGCACCTTCCAATGATGGAAGATATCGGGGGCCAGGGTTTCATTGCCATGGTTTCACTAACAGCTAAGACAATCAAGTGATGTTCCAGCACCTTCCAATGATGGAAGATATCGGGGGCCAGGGTTTCATTGCCATGGTTTCACTAACAGCTAAGACGATCAAGTGATGTTCCAGCACCTTCAAATGATGGAAGATATCGGGGGCCAGGGTTTCATTGCCATGGTTTCACTAACAGCTAAGACAATCAAGTGATGTTCCAGCACCTTCCAATGATGGAAGATATCGGGGGCCAGGGTTTCATTGCCATGGTTTCACTAATAGCTAAGATCATCAAGTGATGTTCCAGCACCTTCCACTGTTGGAAGATATCGGGGGCCAGGGTTTCATTGCCAAGGTTTCACTAACAGCTAAGATCATCAAGTGATGTTCCAGCACCTTCCACTGTTGGAAGATATCGGGGGCCAGGGTTTCATTGCCAAGGTTTCACTAACAGCTAAGATCATCAAGTGATGTTCCAGCACCTTCCACTGTTGGAAGATATCGGGGGCCAGGGTTTCATTGCCAAGGTTTCACTAACAGTTAAGATCAAGGTCAGTGATCACAGATTACGGAGTTCACAAGAAATGTGTTTGTTTTTGGACTCGGGCCGTCTGTGACGTCATTTATAATGTCACGTAACCACAACGTTTGAATGTCACGGATGGAAGAAAAATCAATTTGTTCGCTTTTAATTGAATAATTATATTTAATTATAAATTATATTTCACTTCATACAAATTTATTTTAGCACGACAACGAAACAAGTTCTTACAACATTAGTTTAAGCATGCTCGAGACCTCATTCATGATGAAATCCAGCGCCAAGATGGAGAGAGAAGAATGGTTTTACACCGAGATATTGTTTACAAAGTTTGTTCGGGGAAATAAAATTTGATCATATATTTAGTAATACAATATATGACCGACTTCTCACTCGGCTGACACTGAACCTGGTGAATACCCCAGCTGCCTCCTGATACAGGGTGTACACTGAACATGATGAATACACCAGCTGCCTCCTGATACAGGGTGTATACTGAACATGATGAATACCCCAGCTGCCTCCTGATACAGGGTGTACACTGAACATGATGAATACACCAGCTGCCTCCTGATACAGGGTGTACACTGAACATGATGAATACACCAGCTGCCTCCTGATACAGGGTGTACACTGAACATGATGAATACCCCAGCTGCCTCCTGATACAGGGTGTACACTGAACATGATGAATACCCCAGCTGCCTCCTGATACAGGGTGTACACTGAACATGATGAATACCCCAGCTGCCTCCTGATACAGGGTGAACATGGTGGAAAATGGGTTCTGCACGCCGTCTTGATGAAGTGAACATTTTTACACAAGTTTACTGAAAATCCTTGAAGGTGTGTAGAAGATATGGACACGACAAGAAATGTTACAAAAAAATAGGCATTTGAACAGTTACGTTCCATGGTCGACCTGGCCTTGACAAGATGGAAAACTTCGCTGTGCACATTGTCTCAATATGGCTGGTAACATTTGTGCCAAGTTGATAAATACGGATCGAACACAAAATATAGTCACTTTGATCTGCAAGTGTGGTCGTGACCTTGGGTGAGCACTTGGTACAAGTTTAATAACAATCCTTGTAGGTGCTTAGTTGATATGGGCGGAACAAGTACGGATGGAGATGTGTGTGTGTGTGATACATATATAGCCAACAGATGGAGATGTATGTGTGATACATATATAGCCCATGGATGGAGATGTATGTGTGATACATATATAGCCAACAGATGGAGATGTATGTGTGATACATATATAGCCAATAGATGGAGATGTATGTGTGATACATATATAGCCAACAGATGGAGATGTACGTGTGATACATATATAGCCAACAGATGGAGATGTACGTGTGATACATATATAGCCAACAGATGGAGATGTACGTGTGATACATATATAGCCCATGGATGGAGATGTACGTGTGATACATATATAGCCCATGGATGGAGATGTACGTGTGATACATATATAGCCCATGGATGGAGATGTACGTGTGATACATATATAGCCCACGGATGGAGATGTATGTGTGATACATATATAGCCAACAGATGGAGATGTATGTGTGATACATATATAGCCAACAGATGGAGATGTATGTGTGATACATATATAGCCAACAGATGGAGATGTATGTGTGATACATATATACAGTCTTCACGAAAAACTTTTTGAGATACTTGCCCTTCGGGCAAGTGGCTTGAAAAGTTTACTTACCCGAATGAACTTCTAGGTGCCCATATATTTGCAGAATTTTACCCGCTTATTGGCGGTTAAATGTATAGTAGTATATGTAACATAATGTGGCATATCATGCATTTATTAGTAATACTTATAATATGGCCATATGAGTAAACAATGTATAAAAGCAAACTAATGTTTTATTATTATTAATATGTTACGATTGTTCAACCATTGCGACTGGAAGCTACGTTTTGTTTTTGCTTCATACTCCGAGTACGCTTAGGTACGCCTGTCGTTCAGATGGCCGTGTCTTCCCCGGCTTTGCGCCCTCGGCATATCGCAAGAAACTCGACATGTTTCCATACAGTTGTTTTCATTTGTTAACAGGAAATGACCTAAGCGGTATCGGATCGTTTTGCCCTAATTCCCGTTCGCACCGGGTTGTTTCGCCATAAACATAGATATCGGGTAGAATGTGTGAAAATAGTCTGGAGGTGGGTTGTTTCAACCCAGAATTATAGATTTCGTACTGAGCGACACGATACGTGATTTTTTTTTACCAAATTTGATGATATAATGCATCAATCGGCCGATTCGTCATAGGGCCGAGATGTCAGTAAGCGAAAACGCGAATTTACACCTGTCCGCTTCTAGACGACTTTCAATTCCGGTGTAAACAATTCGTAATTGTAAAAAATTTAGGAAAACATTTCTACTGTCCAGTTTATTACAGGGGCCTCCGTGGTCTAAAGCGCTGGCTGTGAGATCACTAACCTCTCACCGCGGTGGTTCGAGTCCCGGGTAAAACCCCAATTAATAAAAATAAAAAAATTGAAAAAAAAAAAAAACAGGTGCCCGTCGGGCATGTGAGATTGCAAAATGTACACGTCCGTCCCGATTTCTACACGTCTCGGGCATCGGGCACCCGGCTAATTTCGCAGACTGTATATAGCCAACAGATGGAGATGTATGTGTGATACATATATAGCCAATGGATGGAGATGTACGTGTGATACATATATAGCCAACAGATGGAGATGTGTGTGATACATATATAGCCAACAGATGGAGATGTGTGTGTGATACATATATAGCCAACAGATGGAGATGTACGTGTGATACATATATAGCCCATGGATGGAGATGTATGTGTGATACATATATAGCCAACAGATGGAGATGTATGTGTGATACATATATAGCCCATGGATGGAGATGTATGTGTGATACATATATAGCCCACGGATGGAGATGTATGTGTGATACATATATAGCCCACGGATGGAGATGTATGTGTGATACATATATAGCCCATGGATGGAGATGTATGTGTGATACATATATAGCCAACAGATGGAGATGTATGTGTGATACATATATAGCCCATGGATGGAGATGTATGTGTGATACATATATAGCCAACAGATGGAGATGTATGTGTGATACATATATAGCCAACAGATGGAGATGTATGTGTGATACATATATAGCCCATGGATGGAGATGTGTGTGTGATACATATATAGCCAACAGATGGAGATGTACGTGTGATACATATATAGCCAACAGATGGAGATGTACGTGTGATACATATATAGCCAATGGATGGAGATGTACGTGTGATACATATATAGCCAACAGATGGAGATGTGTGTGATACATATATAGCCAACAGATGGAGATGTGTGTGTGATACATATATAGCCAACAGATGGAGATGTACGTGTGATACATATATAGCCCATGGATGGAGATGTATGTGTGATACATATATAGCCAACAGATGGAGATGTATGTGTGATACATATATAGCCCATGGATGGAGATGTATGTGTGATACATATATAGCCCACGGATGGAGATGTATGTGTGATACATATATAGCCCACGGATGGAGATGTATGTGTGATACATATATAGCCCATGGATGGAGATGTATGTGTGATACATATATAGCCAACAGATGGAGATGTATGTGTGATACATATATAGCCCATGGATGGAGATGTATGTGTGATACATATATAGCCAACAGATGGAGATGTATGTGTGATACATATATAGCCAACAGATGGAGATGTATGTGTGATACATATATAGCCCATGGATGGAGATGTGTGTGTGATACATATATAGCCAACAGATGGAGATGTACGTGTGATACATATATAGCCAACAGATGGAGATGTATGTGTGATACATATATAGCCCATGGATGGAGATGTACGTGTGATACATATATAGCCCACGGATGGAGATGTATGTGTGATACATATATAGCCAACAGATGGAGATGTATGTGTGATACATATATAGCCCATGGATGGAGATGTGTGTGTGATACATATATAGCCAACAGATGGAGATGTACGTGTGATACATATATAGCCAACAGATGGAGATGTACGTGTGATACATATATAGCCCATGGATGGAGATGTACGTGTGATACATATATAGCCCATGGATGGAGATGTACGTGTGATACATATATAGCCCATGGATGGAGATGTACGTGTGATACATATATAGCCCACGGATGGAGATGTATGTGTGATACATATATAGCCAACAGATGGAGATGTATGTGTGATACATATATAGCCAACAGATGGAGATGTATGTGTGATACATATATAGCCAACAGATGGAGATGTATGTGTGATACATATATAGCCAACAGATGGAGATGTATGTGTGATACATATATAGCCAATGGATGGAGATGTACGTGTGATACATATATAGCCAACAGATGGAGATGTATGTGTGATACATATATAGCCAACAGATGGAGATGTGTGTGTGATACATATATAGCCAACAGATGGAGATGTACGTGTGATACATATATAGCCCATGGATGGAGATGTATGTGTGATACATATATAGCCAACAGATGGATATGTATGTGTGATACATATATAGCCCATGGATGGACATGTATGTGTGATACATATATAGCCAACAGATGGAGATGTATGTGTGATACATATATAGCCAACAGATGGAGATGTATGTGTGATACATATATAGCCAACAGATGGAGATGTATGTGTGATACATATATAGCCAACAGATGGAGATGTACGTGTGATACATATATAGCCAACAGATGGAGATGTATGTGTGATACATATATAGCCCATGGATGGAGATGTATGTGTGATACATATATAGCCCATGGATGGAGATGTATGTGTGATACATATATAGCCCACGGATGGAGATGTATGTGTGATACATATATAGCCCATGGATGGAGATGTACGTGTGATACATATATAGCCAACAGATGGAGATGTATGTGTGATACATATATAGCCAACAGATGGAGATGTGTGTGTGATACATATATAGCCAACAGATGGAGATGTACGTGTGATACATATATAGCCCATGGATGGAGATGTATGTGTGATACATATATAGCCAACAGATGGAGATGTATGTGTGATACATATATAGCCCATGGATGGAGATGTGTGTGTGATACATATATAGCCAACAGATGGAGATGTATGTGTGATACATATATAGCCCACGGATGGAGATGTATGTGTGATACATATATAGCCCACGGATGGAGATGTATGTGTGATACATATACAGCCAACAGATGGAGATGTATGTGTGATACATATATAGCCCATGGATGGAGATGTATGTGTGATACATATATAGCCCACGGATGGAGATGTATGTGTGATACATATATAGCCCACGGATGGAGATGTATGTGTGATACATATATAGCCCATGGATGGAGATGTATGTGTGATACATATATAGCCCACGGATGGAGATGTATGTGTGATACATATACAGCCAACAGATGGAGATGTATGTGTGATACATATATAGCCCATGGATGGAGATGTATGTGTGATACATATATAGCCAACAGATGGAGATGTATGTGTGATACATATATAGCCAACAGATGGAGATGTACGTGTGATACATATATAGCCCATGGATGGAGATGTATGTGTGATACATATATAGCCCATGGATGGAGATGTATGTGTGATACATATATAGCCAACAGATGGAGATGTATGTGTGATACATATATAGCCCATGGATGGAGATGTATGTGTGATACATATATAGCCAACAGATGGAGATGTATGTGTGATACATATATAGCCCACGGATGGAGATGTGTGTGTGATACATATATAGCCAACAGATGGAGATGTATGTGTTATACATATATAGCCCATGGATGGAGATGTATGTGTGATACATATATAGCCAACAGATGGAGATGTATGTGTGATACATATATAGCCCACGGATGGAGATGTATGTGTGATACATATATAGCCAACAGATGGAGATGTACGTGTGATACATATATAGCCAACAGATGGAGATGTACGTGTGATACATATATAGCCCATGGATGGAGATGTACGTGTGATACATATATAGCCCATGGATGGAGATGTACGTGTGATACATATATAGCCCATGGATGGAGATGTACGTGTGATACATATATAGCCCACGGATGGAGATGTATGTGTGATACATATATAGCCAACAGATGGAGATGTATGTGTGATACATATATAGCCAACAGATGGAGATGTATGTGTGATACATATATAGCCAACAGATGGAGATGTATGTGTGATACATATATAGCCAACAGATGGAGATGTATGTGTGATACATATATAGCCAATGGATGGAGATGTACGTGTGATACATATATAGCCAACAGATGGAGATGTATGTGTGATACATATATAGCCCATGGATGGAGATGTATGTGTGATACATATATAGCCCACGGATGGAGATGTATGTGTGATACATATATAGCCCACGGATGGAGATGTATGTGTGATACATATATAGCCCATGGATGGAGATGTATGTGTGATACATATATAGCCAACAGATGGAGATGTATGTGTGATACATATATAGCCCATGGATGGAGATGTATGTGTGATACATATATAGCCAACAGATGGAGATGTATGTGTGATACATATATAGCCAACAGATGGAGATGTATGTGTGATACATATATAGCCCATGGATGGAGATGTGTGTGTGATACATATATAGCCAACAGATGGAGATGTACGTGTGATACATATATAGCCAACATATGGAGATGTATGTGTGATACATATATAGCCCATGGATGGAGATGTACGTGTGATACATATATAGCCCACGGATGGAGATGTATGTGTGATACATATATAGCCAACAGATGGAGATGTATGTGTGATACATATATAGCCCATGGATGGAGATGTGTGTGTGATACATATATAGCCAACAGATGGAGATGTACGTGTGATACATATATAGCCAACAGATGGAGATGTACGTGTGATACATATATAGCCCATGGATGGAGATGTACGTGTGATACATATATAGCCCATGGATGGAGATGTACGTGTGATACATATATAGCCCATGGATGGAGATGTACGTGTGATACATATATAGCCCACGGATGGAGATGTATGTGTGATACATATATAGCCAACAGATGGAGATGTATGTGTGATACATATATAGCCCATGGATGGAGATGTATGTGTGATACATATATAGCCCACGGATGGAGATGTATGTGTGATACATATATAGCCACGGATGGAGATGTATGTGTGATACATATATAGCCCATGGATGGAGATGTACGTGTGATACATATATAGCCAACAGATGGAGATGTATGTGTGATACATATATAGCCAACAGATGGAGATGTACGTGTGATACATATATAGCCCATGGATGGAGATGTATGTGTGATACATATATAGCCAACAGATGGAGATGTATGTGTGATACATATATAGCCCATGGATGGAGATGTGTGTGTGATACATATATAGCCAACAGATGGAGATGTATGTGTGATACATATATAGCCCACGGATGGAGATGTATGTGTGATACATATATAGCCCACGGATGGAGATGTATGTGTGATACATATACAGCCAACAGATGGAGATGTATGTGTGATACATATATAGCCCATGGATGGAGATGTATGTGTGATACATATATAGCCCACGGATGGAGATGTATGTGTGATACATATATAGCCCATGGATGGAGATGTATGTGTGATACATATATAGCCCACGGATGGAGATGTATGTGTGATACATATACAGCCAACAGATGGAGATGTATGTGTGATACATATATAGCCCATGGATGGAGATGTATGTGTGATACATATATAGCCAACAGATGGAGATGTATGTGTGATACATATATAGCCCATGGATGGAGATGTATGTGTGATACATATATAGCCAACAGATGGAGATGTATGTGTGATACATATATAGCCCACGGATGGAGATGTGTGTGTGATACATATATAGCCAACAGATGGAGATGTATGTGTTATACATATATAGCCCATGGATGGAGATGTATGTGTGATACATATATAGCCAACAGATGGAGATGTATGTGTGATACATATATAGCCCACGGATGGAGATGTATGTGTGATACATATATAGCCAACAGATGGAGATGTACGTGTGATACATATATAGCCAACAGATGGAGATGTACGTGTGATACATATATAGCCCATGGATGGAGATGTACGTGTGATACATATATAGCCCATGGATGGAGATGTACGTGTGATACATATATAGCCCATGGATGGAGATGTACGTGTGATACATATATAGCCCACGGATGGAGATGTATGTGTGATACATATATAGCCAACAGATGGAGATGTATGTGTGATACATATATAGCCAACAGATGGAGATGTATGTGTGATACATATATAGCCAACAGATGGAGATGTATGTGTGATACATATATAGCCAACAGATGGAGATGTATGTGTGATACATATATAGCCAATGGATGGAGATGTACGTGTGATACATATATAGCCAACAGATGGAGATGTATGTGTGATACATATATAGCCAACAGATGGAGATGTGTGTGTGATACATATATAGCCAACAGATGGAGATGTACGTGTGATACATATATAGCCCATGGATGGAGATGTATGTGTGATACATATATAGCCAACAGATGGAGATGTATGTGTGATACATATATAGCCCATGGATGGACATGTATGTGTGATACATATATAGCCAACAGATGGAGATGTATGTGTGATACATATATAGCCAACAGATGGAGATGTATGTGTGATACATATATAGCCAACAGATGGAGATGTATGTGTGATACATATATAGCCAACAGATGGAGATGTACATGTGATACATATATAGCCAACAGATGGAGATGTATGTGTGATACATATATAGCCCATGGATGGAGATGTATGTGTGATACATATATAGCCCACGGATGGAGATGTATGTGTGATACATATATAGCCCATGGATGGAGATGTATGTGTGATACATATATAGCCCACGGATGGAGATGTATGTGTGATACATATATAGCCCACGGATGGAGATGTATGTGTGATACATATATAGCCCACGGATGGAGATGTATGTGTGATACATATATAGCCAACAGATGGAGATGTATGTGTGATACATATATAGCCAACAGATGGAGATGTATGTGTGATACATATATAGCCAACAGATGGAGATGTATGTGTGATACATATATAGCCAACAGATGGAGATGTATGTGATACATATATAGCCAACAGATGGAGATGTATGTGTGATACATATATAGCCCATGGATGGAGATGTATGTGTGATACATATATAGCCCACGGATGGAGATGTATGTGTGATACATATATAGCCCATGGATGGAGATGTATGTGTGATACATATATAGCCCCGGATGGAGATGTATGTGTGATACATATATAGCCCACGGATGGAGATGTATGTGTGATACATATATAGCCCACGGATGGAGATGTATGTGTGATACATATATAGCCCATGGATGGAGATGTATGTGTGATACATATATAGCCCACGGATGGAGATGTATGTGTGATACATATATAGCCCACGGATGGAGATGTATGTGTGATACATATATAGCCCACGGATGGAGATGTATGTGTGATACATATATAGCCAACAGATGGAGATGTATGTGTGATACATATATAGCCCATGGATGGAGATGTGTGTGTGTGTGATACATATATAGCCAACAGATGGAGATGTACGTGTGATACATATATAGCACTCAATTCCTGTACACTATTTCTTCATTTAGACTATTACTCTAGATAGACATACGGGTTTATTTTACAGTGGAAAAAAAAGGCAGGGTGGATGAGAATAGAGGCAGACAGGGTGTAATGAGGTGCAGGAGGGGGTATTTGGGGTTAGCCCCCAAGTTGTATAGGTCTGCCCACCCAGCTGCTCCTGTTGAGTCTTATATAAAATAAAAAAATTCTAAAATAGGCAAACAGGCGGGACTAAAAACGGCAAGGCATGTGAACGGGCGGGGCTAAAAACAGCAAGGCGTGTGGGCGCACCCTGCCATCCCACTCTAGATATTTTCTCGTGAAGTTTCTCTACCTACAGTAGAAATGTAATACCTTTTCTTAGTCGGATGATCAGTTCTGGTTTCTTGTATGGTCGTATTGCCAGTAAGTGGATGATCCTATCCCTGTAAAACAGAGGAGGCAATAACGGGTTAGTAGCAATAAACCTATATAACAGAGGAAATAACGGGTTAGAAGCAATACACCTGTAAAACAAAGGAAATAACGGGTTAGAAGCAATACACCTGTAAAACAAAGGAAATAACGGGTTAGAAGCAATACACCTGTAAAACAAAGGAAATAACGGGTTAGAAGCAATACACCTGTAAAACAAAGGAAATAACGGGTTAGAAGCAATACACCTGTATTATAACAGAGGAAATAACAGGTTAGAAGCAATAAACCTGTAAAACAGGAGGAAATAACAGGTTAGAAGCAATAACCTGTAAAACAGAGGAAATAACGGGTTAGAAGCAATACACCTGTAAAACAGGTTTACAGTCCATAATACTGAAAACAGGAAACCTAAAAGGTCACTAAACAGCGGTATTGCCTAAACAAAAGTTATTGTTATTGTTTTGAACTACATGTAGTGTTATTGTGATCAGACAGGAAGAGAAGAACTACTATTGCTATGTAGTTATGCTATGATGAACACTTCTAGAACTGCTCTAGAACCACACATACAAAACTAGCCAGAGTTTCACAACTGACACAGCAATTATAACTTGAGAACGGTAGCGACCTACATCTGAGAGAACCTAGATTCCCGTCATCTTTTATTATTCAAATCTTGAGTTCTGAGCATGAACATAAACTAGAATCTCTCACTGAACGTTTCATCATAATATATTTTGTGATCAACATAAAGAGGATTAAACAATGAATACGGTATGCTATGTTGGTTGGCTATTTAGACTTCTTCACGCTCGCCCACATGGTTCGCCGGAGGCGAGGGTAAATAGGCTTAATCATCATCAGAATTCTTCAATGTGTGCTTGTAGCATATCGAGGCAGATTAACAATGTGTGTTGAGAACTAATTAGTCGCTCATATCTCGTATTTCTTCTAGTATACCAAGAAATAGAGCAACTTTTGGAAATATAACAAAGAAATAGAGCAACTTTTGGAAACTTAACAAAAAATAGAGCAACTTTTGGAAATTTAGCAAAAAATAAAGCAAACTTTGGAAATTTACCAAATAGAGCAATTTTTGGAAATTGAGTAAAGAAATAGAGAAACTTTTGGAAATTTACCAAAAAATAGAGTAACTTTTGGAAAATTTCCAAAGAAATAGAGCAACTTTTGGAAATATAACAAAAAAATAGAGCAACTTTTGGAAATATAACAAAGAAATAAGAGCAACTTACCTATATGGCATTGACATGACAGCAGCATTACCGGAAGGTCTAGCACTAGCACTATTAGAAGTAGAAAGACTTGGCGATGTAGGTTTGGATGACGTCACCGACACAGGATTATGTGGTGATACAGCATGACCTTGACTTCCATAGGAAGGTGACGGTCGCTTGCTAAAGTTCACTGGGGGTGCTACAGATGGCTTTGGTTTAGTGGGTTGTATGGGCTGTTGTTGCCGGGCAACAACTGTAGGATGCTGGTTACGTAAAACGGTAGTCTTCTTACGGCTGATGTTAGGTCCACTTGGCTTGATCTCTTTGGTACTGTAACAGAAAAATAACCCCATTTTCATATATTATGGCTGGCATTGTGCCAAAAGGGGCTTTGCATAATTAACAAATGTGAATCTCTGGACTATACTACTAATGCCCCAAAAACAAATCATGAAAAAAATCAATATTTTACAAATTGAGAATTTCAGAAAATTATGAACTTATGAACTATAGCTTTAACCATTAACCCCATGAAATTATACAGAAATGTTGATGAGGAAGATTACATAAATTTAGCAAATTAACGATAGTATTTCCCATTATTTTGAAAAATGTCTGAATGTTCCATTTCACACATCACTAGCCTCGCATGATATCAACATGTCACTATCAAATTCATAATTAACATGAAGATATACACACTATGCAAACCCAATGCAACAAACTGACTTTCACTGATGAAGATTATGTTATATTTATGTTATATTTTGGGTTTTACGCCTGCATCAGCACCATTTGTTTGGGCTATAATGCTATATCGCCGGCGGGCAGCTTACCTAGCAACACCTTTCCTGGGCAGACTCCAGCGGTTAACCAGTACTTGGGTGCACCAACCTCAATAAGAAACTGCCAACTGCTAACGTCCTAGTGTGTATGATACAGTAACGTCCTGGTGTGTATGATACAGTAACGTAATGTCCCAGTGTGTATGATACAGTAACGTAACGTCCTGGTGTGTATGATACAGTAACGTAACGTCCTAGTGTGTATGATACAGTAACATAACGTCCTAGTGTGTATGGTACAGTAACGTAACGTCCCAGTGTGTATGATACAGTAACATAACGTCCTAGTGTGTATGATACAGTAACGTAACGTCCTAGTGTGTATGATACAGTAACGTAACGTCCTAGTGTGTATGATACAGTAACGTAACGTCCTAGTGTGTATGATACAGTAACATAACGTCCTAGTGTGTATGATACAGTAACATAACGTCCTAGTGTGTATGATACAGTAACGTCCTAGTGTGTATGATACAGTAACGTCCTAGTGTGTATGATACAGTAACATAACGTCCTAGTGTGTATGATACAGTAACGTAACGTCCTAGTGTGTATGATACAGTAACGTCCTAGTGTGTATGATACAGTAACGTCCTAGTGTGTATGATACAGTAACGTAACGTCCTAGTGTGTATGATACAGTAACGTAACGTCCTAGTGTGTATGATACAGTAACGTAACGTCCTAGTGTGTATGATACAGTAACGTAACGTCCTAGTGTGTATGATACAGTAACGTAACGTCCTAGTGTGTATGATACAGTAACGTCCTAGTGTGTATGATACAGTAACGTGTGTTAACAACGTCCTAGTATGATACAGTAACGTAACGTCCTAGTGTGTATGATACAGTAACATAACGTCCTAGTGTGTATGATACAGTAACGTAACGTCCTAGTGTGTATGATACAGTGTAACGTCCTAGTGTGTATGATACAGTAACGTAACGTCCTAGTGTGTATGATACAGTAACGTAACGTCCTAGTGTGTATGATACAGTAACGTAACGTCCTAGTGTTAGATACAGTAAACGTCCTAGTGTGTATGATACAGTAACGTCCTAGTGTGTATGATACAGTAACGTCCTAGTGTGTATGATACAGTAACGTCCTAGTGTGTATGATACAGTAACGTCCTAGTGTGTATGATACAGTAACGTCCTAGTGTGTATGATACAGTAACGTCCTAGTGTGTATGATACAGTAACGTCCTAGTGTGTATGATACAGTAACGTCCTAGTGTGTATGATACAGTAAC
>CM026399.1:5053617-5106652 GCA_014843695.1 Archivesica marissinica
GTCCTAGTGTGTATGATACAGTAACGTCCTAGTGTGTATGATACAGTAACGTCCTAGTGTGTATGATACAGTAACGTCCTAGTGTGTATGATACAGTAACGTCCTAGTGTGTATGATACAGTAACGTCCTAGTGTGTATGATACAGTAACGTCCTAGTGTGTATGATACAGTAACATCCTAGTGTGTATGATACAGTAACATAACGTCCTAGTGTGTATGATACAGTAACATAACGTCCTAGTGTGTATGATACAGTAACATAACGTCCTAGTGTGTATGATACAGTAACATAACGTCCTAGTGTGTATGATACAGTAACATAACGTCCTAGTGTGTATGATACAGTAACGTAACGTCCTAGTGTGTATGATACAGTAACATAACGTCCTAGTGTGTATGATACAGTAACGTAACGTCCTAGTGTGTATGATACAGTAACGTAACGTCCTAGTGTGTATGATACAGTAACATAACGTCCTAGTGTGTATGATACAGTAACGTAACGTCCTAGTGTGTATGATACAGTAACGTAACGTCCTGGTGTGTATGATACAGTAACATAACGTCCTAGTGTGTATGATACAGTAACGTAACGTCCTAGTGTGTATGGTACAGTAACGTCCTGGTGTGTATGATACAGTAACGTAACGTCCCAGTGTGTATGATACAGTAACGTAACGTCCTAGTGTGTATGATACAGTAACGTAACGTCCTAGTGTGTATGATACAGTAACGTAAGTCCTAGTGTGTATGGTACAGTAACGTAGTCCTAGTGTGTATGGTACGGTAACGTAACGTCCTAGTGTGTATGATACAGTAACGTCCTAGTGTGTATGATACAGTAACGTCCTAGTGTGTATGATACAGTAACATAACGTCCTAGTGTGTATGATACAGTAACATAACGTCCTAGTGTGTATGATACAGTAACGTAACGTCCTAGTGTGTATGATACAGTATACGTCCTAGTGTGTATGATACAGTAACTGTCCTAGTGTGTATGATACAGTAACGTCCTAGTGTGTATGATACAGTAACGTCCTAGTGTGTATGATACAGTAACGTTGTGTTTGTGTTAACGTCCTAGTGTGTATGATACAGTAACATAACGTCCTAGTGTGTATGATACAGTAACGTAACGTCCTAGTGTGTATGATACAGTAACGTCCTGGTGTGTATGATACATTGTGTGTATGTACAGTAACGTCCTAGTGTGTATGATACAGTAACGTTAGTGTGTTGTGTAACGTCCTAGTGTGTATGATACAGTAACGTAACGTCCTAGTGTGTATGATACAGTAACGTCCTGGTGTGTATGATACAGTAACATAACGTCCTAGTGTGTATGATACAGTAACATAACGTCCTAGTGTGTATGATACAGTAACGTAACGTCCTAGTGTGTATGATACAGTAACGTCCTGGTGTGTATGATACAGTAACATAACGTCCTAGTGTGTATGATACAGTAACATAACGTCCTAGTGTGTATGATACAGTAACGTAACGTCCTAGTGTGTATGATACAGTAACGTCCTGGTGTGTATGATACAGTAACATAACGTCCTAGTGTGTATGATACAGTAACATAACGTCCTAGTGTGTATGATACAGTAACATAACGTCCTGGTGTGTATGATACAGTAACGTAATGTCCTAGTGTGTATGATACAGTAACATAACGTCCTAGTGTGTATGATACAGTAACGTAACGTCCTAGTGTGTATGATACAGTAACATAACGTCCTAGTGTGTATGATACAGTAACGTAACGTCCTAGTGTGTATGATACAGTAACGTAACGTCCTAGTGTGTATGATACAGTAACGTAACGTCCTAGTGTGTATGATACAGTAACGTAACGTCCTAGTGTGTATGATACAGTAACGTCCTAGTGTGTATGATACAGTAACGTCCTAGTGTGTATGATACAGTAACATAACGTCCGTGTGTATGATACAGTAACGTAACGTCCTAGTGTGTATGATACAGTAACGTCCTAGTGTGTATGATACAGTAACGTCCTAGTGTGTATGATACAGTAACATAACGTCCTAGTGTGTATGATACAGTAACATAACGTCCTAGTGTGTATGATACAGTAACGTAACGTCCTAGTGTGTATGATACAGTAGTAACGTCCTAGTGTGTATGATACAGTAACATAACGTCCTAGTGTGTATGATACAGTAACATCCTAGTGTGTATGATACAGTAACGTCCTAGTGTGTATGATACAGTAACGTAACGTCCTAGTGTGTATGATACAGTAACGTAACGTCCTAGTGTGTATGATACAGTAACATAACGTCCTAGTGTGTATGATACAGTAACGTAACGTCCTAGTGTGTATGATACAGTAACGTCCTAGTGTGTATGATACAGTAACGTCCTAGTGTGTATGATACAGTAACGTCCTAGTGTGTATGATACAGTAACGTCCTAGTGTATGATACAGTAACGTCCTAGTGTGTATGATACAGTAACATAACGTCCTAGTGTGTATGATACAGTAACATAACGTCCTAGTGTGTATGATACAGTAACATAACGTCCTAGTGTGTATGATACAGTAACATAACGTCCTAGTGTGTATGATACAGTAACGTAACGTCCTAGTGTGTATGATACAGTAACATAACGTCCTAGTGTGTATGATACAGTAACTAACGTCCTAGTGTGTATGATACAGTAACGTAACGTCCTAGTGTGTATGATACAGTAACGTAACGTCCTAGTGTGTATGATACAGTAACGTCCTGTGTGTATGATACAGTAACATAACGTCCTAGTGTGTATGATACAGTAACGTAACGTCCTAGTGTGTATGATACAGTAACGTAACGTCCTAGTGTGTATGATACAGTAACGTAACGTCCTAGTGTGTATGATACAGTAACATAACGTCCTAGTGTGTATGATACAGTAACGTAACGTCCTAGTGTGTATGATACAGTAACGTAACGTCCTGGTGTGTATGATACAGTAACGTAACGTCCTGGTGTGTATGATACAGTAACGTAACGTCCTAGTGTGTATGATACAGTAACATAACGTCCTAGTGTGTATGATACAGTAACATAACGTCCTAGTGTGTATGATACAGTAACGTAACGTCCTAGTGTGTATGATACAGTAACATAACGTCCTAGTGTGTATGATACAGTAACGTAACGTCCTAGTGTGTATGATACAGTAACATAACGTCCTAGTGTGTATGATACAGTAACGTAACGTCCTAGTGTGTATGATACAGTAACGTAACGTCCTAGTGTGTATGATACAGTAACGTAACGTCCTAGTGTGTATGATACAGTAACGTAACGTCCTAGTGTGTATGATACAGTAACGTAACGTCCTAGTGTGTATGATACAGTAACGTCCTAGTGTGTATGATACAGTAACGTCCTAGTGTGTATGATACAGTAACGTAACGTCCTAGTGTGTATGATACAGTAACATAACGTCCTAGTGTGTATGATACAGTAACGTAACGTCCTAGTGTGTATGATACAGTAAGTAACGTCCTAGTGTGTATGATACAGTAACGTAACGTCCTAGTGTGTATGATACAGTAACGTCCTAGTGTATGATACAGTAACGTCCTAGTGTGTATGATACAGTAACGTAACGTCCTAGTGTGTATGATACAGTAACGTAACGTCCTAGTGTGTATGATACAGTAACGTAACGTCCTAGTGTGTATGATACAGTAACGTAACGTCCTAGTGTGTATGATACAGTAACGTAACGTCCTAGTGTGTATGATACAGTAACATAACGTCCTAGTGTGTATGATACAGTAACATCCTAGTGTGTATGATACAGTAACATAACGTCCTAGTGTGTATGATACAGTAACATAACGTCCTAGTGTGTATGATACAGTAACGTAACGTCCTAGTGTGTATGATACAGTAACATAACGTCCTAGTGTGTATGATACAGTAACGTAACGTCCTAGTGTGTATGATACAGTAACGTAACGTCCTAGTGTGTATGATACAGTAACGTAACGTCCTAGTGTGTATGATACAGTAACATAACGTCCTAGTGTGTATGATACAGTAACGTAACGTCCTAGTGTGTATGATACAGTAACATAACGTCCTAGTGTGTATGATACAGTAACATAACGTCCTAGTGTGTATGATACAGTAACGTAACGTCCTAGTGTGTATGATACAGTAACGTAACGTCCTAGTGTGTATGATACAGTAACGTAACGTCCTGGTGTGTATGATACAGTAACGTAACGTCCTAGTGTGTATGATACAGTAACATAACGTCCTAGTGTGTATGATACAGTAACATAACGTCCTAGTGTGTATGATACAGTAACATAACGTCCTAGTGTGTATGATACAGTAACATAACGTCCTAGTGTGTATGATACAGTAACATAACGTCCTAGTGTGTATGATACAGTAACATAACGTCCTAGTGTGTATGATACAGTAACATAACGTCCTAGTGTGTATGATACAGTAACATAACGTCCTAGTGTGTATGATACAGTAACATAACGTCCTAGTGTGTATGATACAGTAACATAACGTCCTAGTGTGTATGATACAGTAACGTAACGTCCTAGTGTGTATGATACAGTAACGTAACGTCCTAGTGTGTATGATACAGTAACATAACGTCCTAGTGTGTATGATACAGTAACATAACGTCCTAGTGTGTATGATACAGTAACGTAACGTCCTAGTGTGTATGATACAGTAACGTCCTAGTGTGTATGATACAGTAACGTCCTAGTGTGTATGATACAGTAACATAACGTCCTAGTGTGTATGATACAGTAACGTAACGTCCTAGTGTGTATGATACAGTAACGTCCTGGTGTGTATGATACAGTAACGTCCTAGTGTGTATGATACAGTAACGTAACGTCCTAGTGTGTATGATACAGTAACATAACGTCCTAGTGTGTATGATACAGTAACGTAACGTCCTAGTGTGTATGATACAGTAACGTAACGTCCTAGTGTGTATGATACAGTAACGTAACGTCCTAGTGTGTATGATACAGTAACATCCTAGTGTGTATGATACAGTAACGTCCTAGTGTGTATGATACAGTAACGTACGTCCTGTTGTATGATACAGTAACTCCTAGTGTGTATGATACAGTAACATAACGTCCTAGTGTGTATGATACAGTAACGTAATGTCCTAGTGTGTATGATACAGTAACGTCCTAGTGTGTATGATACAGTAACGTCCTAGTGTGTATGATACAGTAACGTCCTAGTGTGTATGATACAGTAACGTCCTGGTGTGTATGATACAGTAACGTAACGTCCTAGTGTGTATGATACAGTAACGTAACGTCCTAGTGTGTATGATACAGTAACATAACGTCCTAGTGTGTATGATACAGTAACATAACGTCCTAGTGTGTATGATACAGTAACGTAATGTCCCAGTGTGTATGATACAGTAACATAACGTCCCAGTGTGTATGATACAGTAACGTAACGTCCTAGTGTGTATGATACAGTAACGTAACGTCCCAGTGTGTATGATACAGTAACGTAACATCCTAGTGTGTACGATACAGTAACGTCCTGGTGTGTATGATACAGTAACATAACGTCCTAGTGTGTATGATACAGTAACGTAATGTCCCAGTGTGTATGATACAGTAACATAACGTCCCAGTGTGTATGATACAGTAACGTAACGTCCTAGTGTGTATGATACAGTAACGTAACGTCCCAGTGTGTATGATACAGTAACGTAACGTCCTAGTGTGTATGATACAGTAACGTCCTGGTGTGTATGATACAGTAACGTAACGTCCTTGTGTGTATGATACAGTAACGTAATGTCCCAGTGTGTATGATACAGTAACATAACATCCTAGTGTGTATGATACAGTAACGTAATGTCCTAGTGTGTATGATACAGTAACGTCCTAGTGTGTATGATACAGTAACGTCCTAGTGTGTATGATACAGTAACATAACGTCCTGGTGTGTATGATACAGTAACGTAACGTCCTAGTGTGTATGATACAGTAACGTCCTAGTGTGTATGATACAGTAACGTCCTAGTGTGTATGATACAGTAACGTAACGTCCTGGTGTGTATGATACAGTAACATAACGTCCTAGTGTGTATGATACAGTAACGTAACGTCCTAGTGTGTATGATACAGTAGTAACGTCCTAGTGTGTATGATACAGTAACATAACGTCCTAGTGTGTATGATACAGTAACATCCTGGTGTGTATGATACAGTAACGTCCTGGTGTGTATGATACAGTAACGTAACGTCCTGGTGTGTATGATACAGTAACGTAACGTCCTAGTGTGTATGATACAGTAACATAACATCCTAGTGTGTATGATACAGTAACGTAATGTCCTAGTGTGTATGATAAAGTAACGTCCTAGTGTGTATGATACAGTAACGTCCTAGTGTGTATGATACAGTAACGTCCTAGTGTGTATGATACAGTAACGTCCTAGTGTGTATGATACAGTAACGTCCTGGTGTGTATGATACAGTAACGTAACGTCCTAGTGTGTATGATACAGTAACGTAACGTCCTAGTGTGTATGATACAGTAACATAACGTCCTAGTGTGTATGATACAGTAACATAACGTCCTAGTGTGTATGATACAGTAACGTAATGTCCCAGTGTGTATGATACAGTAACATAACGTCCCAGTGTGTATGATACAGTAACGTAACGTCCTAGTGTGTATGATACAGTAACGTAACGTCCCAGTGTGTATGATACAGTAACGTAACATCCTAGTGTGTACGATACAGTAACGTCCTGGTGTGTATGATACAGTAACATAACGTCCTAGTGTGTATGATACAGTAACGTAATGTCCCAGTGTGTATGATACAGTAACATAACGTCCCAGTGTGTATGATACAGTAACGTAACGTCCTAGTGTGTATGATACAGTAACGTAACGTCCCAGTGTGTATGATACAGTAACGTAACGTCCTAGTGTGTATGATACAGTAACGTAACGTCCTGGTGTGTATGATACAGTAACGTAACGTCCCAGTGTGTATGATACAGTAACGTAATGTCCCAGTGTGTATGATACAGTAACGTAACATCCTGGTGTGTATGATACAGTAACATAACGTCCTAGTGTGTATGATACAGTAACGTAACGTCCTAGTGTGTATGATACAGTAACGTCCTGGTGTGTATGATACAGTAACATAACGTCCTGGTGTGTATGATACAGTAACGTAACGTCCTAGTGTGTATGATACAGTAACATAACATCCTAGTGTGTATGATACAGTAACGTAATGTCCTAGTGTGTATGATACAGTAACGTCCTAGTGTGTATGATACAGTAACGTCCTAGTGTGTATGATACAGTAACATAACGTCCTGGTGTGTATGATACAGTAACGTAACGTCCTAGTGTGTATGATACAGTAACGTCCTAGTGTGTATGATACAGTAACGTCCTAGTGTGTATGATACAGTAACGTAACGTCCTGGTGTGTATGATACAGTAACATAACGTCCTAGTGTGTATGATACAGTAACGTAACGTCCTAGTGTGTATGATACAGTAGTAACGTCCTAGTGTGTATGATACAGTAACGTAACGTCCTAGTGTGTATGATACAGTAACATCCTGGTGTGTATGATACAGTAACGTCCTGGTGTGTATGATACAGTAACGTAACGTCCTGGTGTGTATGATACAGTAACGTAACGTCCTAGTGTGTATGATACAGTAACATAACATCCTAGTGTGTATGATACAGTAACGTAATGTCCTAGTGTGTATGATACAGTAACGTCCTAGTGTGTATGATACAGTAACGTCCTAGTGTGTATGATACAGTAACGTCCTAGTGTGTATGATACAGTAACGTCCTAGTGTGTATGATACAGTAACGTCCTGGTGTGTATGATACAGTAACGTAACGTCCTAGTGTGTATGATACAGTAACGTAACGTCCTAGTGTGTATGATACAGTAACATAACGTCCTAGTGTGTATGATACAGTAACATAACGTCCTAGTGTGTATGATACAGTAACGTAATGTCCCAGTGTGTATGATACAGTAACATAACGTCCCAGTGTGTATGATACAGTAACGTAACGTCCTAGTGTGTATGATACAGTAACGTAACGTCCCAGTGTGTATGATACAGTAACGTAACATCCTAGTGTGTACGATACAGTAACGTCCTGGTGTGTATGATACAGTAACATAACGTCCTAGTGTGTATGATACAGTAACGTAATGTCCCAGTGTGTATGATACAGTAACATAACGTCCCAGTGTGTATGATACAGTAACGTAACGTCCTAGTGTGTATGATACAGTAACGTAACGTCCCAGTGTGTATGATACAGTAACGTAACGTCCTAGTGTGTATGGTACAGTAACGTAACGTCCTGGTGTGTATGATACATTAACGTAACGTCCCAGTGTGTATGATACAGTAACGTAATGTCCCAGTGTGTATGATACAGTAACGTAACATCCTGGTGTGTATGATACAGTAACATAACGTCCTAGTGTGTATGATACAGTAACGTAACGTCCTAGTGTGTATGATACAGTAACGTAACGTCCTAGTGTGTATGATACAGTAACGTCCTGGTGTGTATGATACAGTAACATAACGTCCTGGTGTGTATGATACAGTAACGTAACGTCCTAGTGTGTATGATACAGTAACGTAACGTCCTGGTGTGTATGATACAGTAACGTCCTGGTGTGTATGATACAGTAACGTCCTGGTGTGTATGATACAGTAACGTAACGTCCTGGTGTGTATGATACAGTAACATAACGTCCTAGTGTGTATGATACAGTAACGTAACGTCCTAGTGTGTATGATACAGTAACGTAACGTCCTAGTGTGTATGATACAGTAATGTAACGTCCTAGTGTGTATGATACAGTAACGTAACGTCCTGGTGTGTATGATACAGTAACGTAACGTCCTAGTGTGTATGATACAGTAACGTAACGTCCTGGTGTGTATGATACAGTAACGTCCTGGTGTGTATGATACAGTAACGTAACGTCCTGGTGTGTATGATACAGTAACATAACGTCCTGGTGTGTATGATACAGTAACATAACGTCCTAGTGTGTATGATACAGTAACGTAACGTCCTAGTGTGTATGATACAGTAACTAACGTTATGGTATGTAGTAACGTCCTAGTGTGTATGATACAGTAACTAACGTCCTGGTGTGTATGATACAGTAACGTAACGTCCTAGTGTGTATGATACAGTAACGTAACGTCCTAGTGTGTATGATACAGTAACGTAACGTCCTGGTGTGTATGATACAGTAACATAACGTCCTAGTGTGTATGATACAGTAACATAACGTCCTAGTGTGTATGATACAGTAACATAACGTCCTGGTGTGTATGATACAGTAACATAACGTCCTGGTGTGTATGATACAGTAACATAACGTCCTAGTGTGTATGATACAGTAACATAACGTCCTGGTGTGTATGATATAGTAACGTAACGTCCTAGTGTGTATGATACAGTAACGTAACGTCCTGGTGTGTATGATACAGTAACGTAACGTCCTAGTGTGTATGATACAGTAACGTAACGTCCTGGTGTGTATGATACAGTAACGTAACTTAAAGGTGTATAACACACTCACCTGACTTTCTTGTTATCTAGCTCTGCCTTTGTAACTCGGTCTTTTGTAGCTTTGAATAGTTCGTTTGTGGCATGGATTTGGATTTTGTTTGTCATACTGCCATCTAGGGTCAGTTGGCGACCAGTTCTGAAAATACAAAGGTTTCAGGTTTTATTGGCCACAAGTGGTTGTGGGTTTTATGACTTGCCAACACAATACAGGCACTGTTTATAACACTATACAATGTAAGTTCAGAGCTAAAGGCTAATAAACAGTTTATTTTGCCTTATTGGTTCCCATTTACTATTGCAAGATTGAAGAACCGACTGGGTACGTTTTTTTCCTGAGATACAGATATAAAATACTTCATTACAGGGTCCCTTCCTTAGATTCTGAGGAGTACCAGCTCATACTTATTTTGTTTCACAATTACAAAGATTGTATAATTAATTGCAAGTGAAAACAGATTATTTATTACGTAATTACAACATGAATAATTGATGTGATCATGCAGATAAAATTCATGGTAATACGGATGCATAATCAAAACTAAACAAAAAAACACAACCAATTCTCGGTTATCAACAAGTATTTCGTATTTTTATTTGATGGAATCATCAATATTTTATGGCATGAAAATAAGTATTGATCAGTATTTCTTCAATTTTGCAGCTTATATATAACCAGGGTTCCCGCTGTCGGTCGCCAATTGCGACAAAAAAAACAAATATTGGCGCTAACTTTTGTGAATTGGCGAAAATATTTGGCGCACGATTAAAATAAAAAATTATTATATATATTTTTTTTGGCACATGTTTTGTCAAATACATGGCTTCAAATAGTTATTTGTGAACCTCTTAATTGGCTCCAAGTTTTTTTAATTGGCTCCAGCGTTTTTCAATTGGCGACAGAAGTGGTGCAGACAAACATTCAGACAGAGGGAACCCCGATAATATTGTTATAAATATATACATTATATATATATATTATTATACAGTGTCATGTGATATCACTGTACATGTACAAATGACAAAATATATACAGCTAAATTGTCTTCAAACAATGCATACATGGATGTTATAATATAGGTGATTTTACCATATTTCTTATAATGAGGTAACACAGATATTAAACATGTAACAGCCCCTATCTCACCATTATACAGCAATATGCTACACACATTGTAACATTCTTACTGTTCATTGAGAAGTTCTAGAAGACATTACAATGCAATTATTAACTGAAACTCTGGCAACATATTTTATTGATGCGTCCCTGTGTGGTACTGCCTCTCCGTATAGTATTTCCGGCATGGACAGGCACCACAAGGCAGCTGGATAGCTTTATTGATGCGTCCCTGGGTGGTACTGCCTCTCCGTATAGTATTTCCGGCATGGACAGGCACCACAAGGCAGCTGGATAGCTTTATTGATGCGTCCCTGGGTGGTACTGCCTCTCCGTATAGTATTTCCGGCATGGACAGGCACCACAAGGCAGCTGGATAGCTTTATTGATGCGTCCCTGGGTGGTACTGCCTCTCCGTATAGTATTTCCGGCATGGACAGGCACCACAAGGCAGCTGGATAGCTTTATTGATGCGTCCCTGGGTGGTACTGCCTCTCCGTATAGTATTTCCGGCATGGACAGGCACCACAAGGCAGCTGGATAGCTTTATTGATGCGTCCCTGGGTGGTACTGCCTCTCCGTATAGTATTTCCGGCATGGACAGGCACCACAAGGCAGCTGGATAGCTTTATTGATGCGTCCCTGGGTGGTACTGCCTCTCCGTATAGTATTTCCGGCATGGACAGGCACCACAAGGCAGCTGGATAGCTTTATTGATGCGTCCCTGGGTGGTACTGCCTCTCCGTATAGTATTTCCGGCATGGACAGGCACCACAAGGCAGCTGGATAGCTTAATAAGTGGTGTGGGGCAAGTGATTTGAAGTCAACGACCATAACCTACACAATTACAGGGTTCATTCTAGGTCAGAATTTTTGGGAGAAGTGAGAAAGCGCGTGATCGCTTCCTTAAATGGTGTTCTTTAATATACTTCTGCAAAATAGGGTTAAATTGCACAGTACAACCATTAAATACAACATTTGAATAGAAGGAGTGCTTTATAATGGCCCAGTGTATCTTACTTACTAGACCAAATTTTGTTTGAAAATCGTAAAAACCAAAATATATTCGCCCACATCACCCTCTAGAATGATCCCTGCAATTAGTAAAATAATTCTCCAGCGCCTAACCTCACTCCAATGGTATAGATGTACCGGCGGATTATTGTATGGTATAAATGTACCGGCGGATTATTGTCGGATTATTGTATGTTATAAATGTACCGATGGATTATTGTATGGTATAAATGTACTGACGGCTTATTGTATGGTATAAATGTACCGATGGCTTATTGTATGGTATAAATGTATCGATGGCTTATTGTATGGTATAAATGTATCGATGGCTTATTGTATGGTATAAATGTACTGGCAGATTATTGTATCGTATAAATGTACTGGCAGATTATTGTATCGTATAAATGTACTGGCAGATTATTGGATGGTTTAAATGTACTGGCAGATTATTGTATCGTATAAATGTACTGGCAGATTATTGTATCGTATAAATGTACTGGCAGATTATTGTATCGTATAAATGTACTGGCAGATTATTGTATCGTATAAATGTACTGGCAGATTATTGTATCGTATAAATGTACTGGCAGATTATTGGATGGTTTAAATGTACCGGCAGATTATTGTAGCGTATAAATGTACCGACAGATTATTGGATGGTTTAAATGTGCCGATAAGACTATTTGAATGGTAGCCTGGGTTCCAGTCTGTCGATTTTTCACTTTATTTGACTGATCAGGCAAAATATATCGACGCCTGTTCCCAGGCTATTTGGATGCAACAGATGTGCTGATAGACTATTGGATGGTACAGATGTGCTGATAGACTATTGGATGGTACAGATGTGCTGATAGACTATTGGATGGTACAGATGTGCTGATAGACTATTGGATGGTACAGATGTGCTGATAGACTATTGGATGGTACAGATGTGCAGACATATTTGTATGCACTCACCTTGCATTAGGTTGACATACAGCATCAACGCTTCCATTAGGGTCGCCTTGTAGGCCGGAGAGGGAGAATTGAAATGTTCTCAAAGTGTCTGCTTTCTCCGGGATTTGAATAGTCTGTAATAAAGAACATATATACTAGTACATAAACTTATTATCTACATAAAACAAAATGCTAAAAGTGATCTATATAGCAGCAAGTCGGCCATCTTTATGGTTTATTCTCCATGATTGTCAGGGTTCCCTCTGTCTGAATGTTTGTCTGCACCACTTCTGTCACCAATTGAAAAACACTGGAGCCAATTAAAAAAAACTTGGAGCCAACTAAGAGCCATATAGTTCACAAATAAATATTTGAAATTTATTTTTTAAAAAGTGGCGCTAAATATTTTCGCCAATTCACAAAATTTAGCACCAATATTTGTTTTTTGGCACAATTGGCGACCGACAGCAGGAACCCTGATTGTGGGTAGTAGTATGACAGAATAGTGCTCTAATGAATTTTTAATTTTATTATTTACCATAATTGGGTTATCTATAATTATTAGGGATGGGACCGAATATTCGGTCAGGTATTCGAATATTCGAATCCTATTTCGGTATTAGAATACCAAAAAATAAAATAAATAATTCTATTTTCAGTTTTAACATTGGTCATTTTTTAGTTATTTCAATCCATAAAGTCCACTGATTCGCACGCACCTCCTTGTGTGTTTGTTTAAGTGCGGCAACTTGGTCACCTTTTCCCAATCAAGCGCGCCCTGGGGCGTCTCAACTGTACAAGGTGTTGTTTTAATGGGGGCAATTACATATGCAAATCGATCAGTACTATATTGAGTCAATCTTCATTTTTACACCAATTTGACAAACAATAGAAACAGCCCGTTCTTAACATATACTGGTAGTTGATATAGACCTCCACATGCTGTAACTAAATCCATGTCAATAGAAGCCAATTTCACGACGTGTAAATTACACGTGTGTACCGGTGAATAGGTCAGATTGGAAAAAGTAAGGATTTGATTTGTTTGCTTGAATATTCGAATACCATTTAGCTATTCGGTCCCATCCCTAATAATTATAAAAGTCTTATATTATTAGTGAAAACAGGCGGACATGTATAATGAAAATAATGAAAAGTGAAATAATTATTATGCATGAATATTTTAAACGTATCTACAATACTAATTTGGTTCCAAAAATAGTGATCTTAACTCGGCGTGTATATATATATTAGGGGTGTCGCGGTATACTGCAATATTAAGATCCACGATCAAATATCACGATATTAAAATTGAATACCGGAATTGAGCGGTATTTATCTACTAGGGCTGCAACGATTAGATCCAATTCCGCGCAGCCGATTCGATACTCAAAAATAGGCCCATACTAACTTACACTTTTTAGGATGATCGTTTAATACGACTACGGTCATTATAATAAACAGACCATTCAGAAGATTTAACGGGCTCATTGATTGAATAAATTCTGCCAATCAGATTGTTTGTTTTATTTTTCTATTTGTATTCGGCTAACTCTGCATTTATCGCTGAACATGTTTAAAAGTCGGCATTTGGAATTGAATCCCTGGGGTCGAGTATCGCATCGGCTGCGCGGAATCGGATCTAATCCCCCCCCCAAACCAACAGTATCAGGGCAACCCAACACTCCATACATAGTATAACTGATACAACCCAACACTCCATACATAGTATAACTGATACAACCCAACACTCCATACATAGTATAACTGATACATCCCAACACTCCATACATAGTATAACTGATACATACCAACACTCCATACATAGTATAACTGATACATACCAACACTCCATACATAGTATAACTGATACATCCCAACACTCCATACATAGTATAACTGATACATCCCAACACTCCATACAGAGTATAACTGATACATCCCAACACTCCATACATAGTATAACTGATACATCCCAACACTCCATACAGAGTATAACTGATACATCCCAACACTCCATACAGAGTATAACTGATACATCCCAACACTCCATACATAGTATAACTGATACATCCCAACACTCCATACAGAGTATAACTGATACATCCCAACACTCCATACAGAGTATAACTGATACATCCCAACACTCCATACAGAGTATAACTGATACATCCCAACACTCCATACAGAGTATAACTGATACATCCCAACACTCCATACAGAGTATAACTGATACATACCAACACTCCATACAGAGTATAACTGATACATCCCAACACTCCATACAGAGTATAACTGATACATCCCAACACTCCATACATAGTATAACTGATACATCCCAACACTCCATACAGAGTATAACTGATACATCCCAACACTCCATACAGAGTATAACTGATACGTAATACATCCCAACACTCCATACATAGTATAACTGATACATCCCAACACTCCATACATAGTATAACTGATACATCCCAACACTCCATACATAGTATAACTGATACATCCCAACACTCCATACAGAGTATAACTGATACATCCCAACACTCCATACAGAGTATAACTGATACATCCCAACACTCCATACTGAGTATAACTGATACATCCCAACACTCCATACATAGTATAACTGATACATCCCAACACTCCATACATAGTATAACTGATACATCCCAACACTCCATACAGAGTATAACTGATACATCCCAACACTCCATACAGAGTATAACTGATACGTAATACATCCCAACACTCCATACATAGTATAACTGATACGTAATACATCCCAACACTCCATACATAGTATAACTGATACATCCCAACACTCCATACATAGTATAACTGATACAACCCAACACTCCATACATAGTATAACTGATACGTAATACAACCCCTGATCATTTATATAAGGCATAATTCCTGACTAAGTCACTTTTATTTGTGTTTGTCCATGACTTGGACACTGGTTTGTCTAGAATTTCTAGCCATTTCATTTGATCTCATTTTCTGTATTATTATTATTGTCTTTTGTTTTATTTTTATTAAAACTTAAAGCAGCATTACATCGTAATAAAGGATGTTTTGGGTAAAATATAAATACTAAAATGTGTGTGAAATAGTCGCTCAGAAACGATAACATTCCAATAAATTTAAACCGTCGTATAAGCGAATTTGTTTATCAACACACAAAATGTAAACACGCACAGCGCGCATGCGTGAAACAACAGAGGATGTAGAAAACAGCGTATATATTTTGAACATGAAATACTATCTATCTATCTTCCTCTAATGTCGAACCACTCGCGGGGATGTAAAATGTCCCTTAAAAGACTTAGCTAACAGAGGTAGGTATGAATCAACATATCAAGTAATTTAATTAAAAAAGACAACGTGGGACAAATGGGGACGATGCGTTCCGGTAATAAACAAGTGCATGACCGATCGACTCGGAAAGTCCTACTTTCAAATATATTTGATTTCATACGATGTAATGCTGTTTTAAGTGACTTGCAAGTTTTGTTCATAGGTAGTAGGAACTAGGATTATACACCAGTAAATTAATTTGCTCTGAAGCCAAACACACTGACCTAGGGTCTCTAGACTAAGCAACACAGGTTATAAATGCATCTTAGAAAATAATCTATGAATAATGGAAATGGATCGAAACAAAATTGAATGGGCATATAAAGAATCGAATCGGATCAAGCGTCTGGTGGATCGTTGCAGCCCTATTATCTATGAGGGATCGCATCGGTTTTTCATGACTACATATTACAATATGTCATATGACAATTTTACAACATAGCTATCTATCATCAAGTAAAGAGGTACATGTATATCGCGATTATTTTACAAAATATCACAATATATCCCAATATGGGTTGCTGATATCTTGACACCCTAATATATATGTGAACATATAAATTATATACATTTAATATTACACATGTACATTACATTTGATTTTGAATGTATGCTTGTTGTATCACAGGGTTCATTCTAGGTCAGAATTTTTGGGAGAAGTGAGAAAGCGTGTGATCGCTTCCTTAAATGGTGTTCTTTAATATACTTCTGCAAAATAAGGTTAAAAGTGCTTTATAATGGGCCAGTGTATCTTACTAGACAAAATTTTGTTTGAAAATCTTAAAAAAACAATATGTATTTTTGTATAGGGAGAAGTGGGGCCCCCAGAGGGCGAAGTCAGGGTCCCTAGGGCGACAATTTCGCCCACATCGCCCTCTAGAATGATCCCTGTATCAATACACATACATGTGTATATTGCAATCAATTTAAAACAAAATTATTACTTGAATATAAATTAGTTTACCGGAGTAAAAAAATAGCTTATCCATGTAAATTTATATCTATCATGTCATGCAAAAATAAAAAATATTTGATTAATGTTTGTAAGTACATCAAAGAAGCTATGTCATTAGTAGTAATACCCTGTCAATTACTACTGTTTCTTAAATGTACTGTATTTGTTTATATATGTATATATGTAACATGTTTTGTGATGTCTTTGCCATATTTCTATCATTGTAAATGGCCAAAGGCAATATAGTTGCTGATTATGCCAATAAATTTGAAACTATAATTTATGCATTTCTTGATATACAGTCAAACCCGTCTTAAGCAGCCAGCCAAGGGAATCACAGAAGGTGGCTGCTTAATAGATGTCAAATGAATAGCAAAACAACATATTGGGAATCTGGAAACTGTATATATAATACATGTTGGCTGCTTAATAGAGGTGACCACTAACAAAGGTTTCACTATATATATAATACAGGTTGGCTGCTTAATAGAGGTGACCACTAACACAGGTTTCACTGTAATTATAACACAGGTTGGCTGCTTAATAGAGGTGACCACTAACACAGGTTTGACTGTATATATAATACAGGTTGGCTGCTTAATAGAGATAACCACTAACACAGGTTTGACTGTATATATAATACAGGTTGGCTGCTTAATAGAGATGACCACTAACACAGGTTTCACTGTATATATAATACAGGTTGGCTGCTTAATAGAGGTGACCACTAACACAGGTTTCACTGTATATATAACAGGTTGGCTGCTTAATAGAGGTGACTACTAACACAGGTTTCACTGTATATATAATACAGGTTGGCTGCTTAATAGAGGTGACCACTAACACAGGTTTCACTGTATATATAATACAGGTTGGTTGCTTAATAGAGGTGACTACTAACACAGGTTTCACTGTATATATAATACAGTTTGGCTGCTTAATAGAGGTGACCACTAACACAGGTTTCACTGTATATATAATACAGGTTGGTTGCTTAATAGAGGTGACCACTAGCACAGGTTTCACTGTATATATAATACAGGTTGGTTGCTTAATAGAGGTGACCACTAGCACAGGTTTCACTGTATATTCAACACTGATTGCAAAGAAGGAACTAGTATTGTTTATTTAGGCAGCCTCCGAGTGTCTGGAAAACAGAAGCCACTAGAAAACAGACAGACGTTTGGTAATATCACACTGTGATTGGCTACTGCACTATCAATGTGCACACTTCTCACACCCCGCTGTGGGTAATTAAAGAATTGTCATGTGGCAAACAATGTGTAATCGATAGGCCAGGCAGGCGGAACAACCTCGCAATTTAGTTCCGACAGTTCCATTGATGCTCCAATCGAGCAAATTGTCTCAGTCGGAACACTTCCATAACAAAATTGCGCTGGAACTATTGATAATTGGCGAAATTTTAGACTCTGAAAGCGATGACAACATCGAAGATACCTCTCTAGCAGACGCTATGTAAGTAATATTACTGGGCACTATACTACATAATAGAATACCCCTCTAGAATCCATCATTCTGCCTGCTGTAGCAGCCACTATGTAAGTACTGGGCACTATACTGCAGTATAGAATACCCCTCTAGAATCCTTCATTCTGTCTGCCTGCTGTAGCAGCCACTATGTATGTAATATTACTGGGCACTATACTGCAGTATAGAATACCCCTCTAGAATCCATCATTCTGCCTGCTGTAGCAGCCACTATGTAAGTACTGGGCACTATACTGCAGTATAGAATACCCCTCTAGAATCCACCATTCTGCCTGCTGTAGTAGCCACTATGTAAGTAATATTACTGGGCACTATACTGCAGTATAGAATACCCCTCTAGAATCCATCATTCTGCCTGCTGTAGCAGCCACTATGTAAGTACTGGGCACTATACTGCAGTATAGAATACCCCTCTAGAATCCATCATTCTGCCTGCTGTAGCAGCCACTATGTAAGTACTGGGCACTATACCGCAGTATAGAATACCCCTCTAGAATCCACCATTCTGCCTGCTGTAGCAGCCACTATGTAAGTACTGGGCACTATACTGCAGTATAGAATACCCCTCTAGAATCCACCATTCTGCCTGCTGTAGCAGCCACTATGTAAGTACTGGGCACTATACTGCAGTATAGAATACCCCTCTAGAATCCTTCATTCTGCCTGCCTGCTGTAGCAGCCACTATGTATGTAATATTACTGGGCACTATACTGCAGTATAGAATACCCCTCTAGAATACATCATTCTGCCTGCTGTAGCAGCCGCTATGTAAGTACTGGGCACTATACTGCAGTATAGAATACCCCTCTAGAATCCATCATTCTGCCTGCTGTAGCAGCCACTATGTAAGTAATATTACTGGGCACTATACTACAGAATAGAATACCCCTCTAGAATCCACCATTCTGCCTGCCTGCTGTAGCAGCCACTATGTAAGTACTGGGCACTATCCTGCAGTATAGAATACCCCTCTAGAATCCACCATTCTGCCTGCTGTAGTAGCCACTATGTAAGTACTGGGCACTATACTGCAGTATAGAATACCCCTCTAGAATCCACCATTCTGCCTGCCTGCTGTAATAGCCACTATGTAAGTACTGGGCACTATCCTGCAGTATAGAATACCTCTCTAGAATCCATCATTCTGCCTGCTGTAGCAGCCACTATGTAAGTACTGGGCACTATACTGCAGTATAGAATACCCCTCTAGAATCCATCATTCTGCCTGCTGTAGCAGCCACTATGTAAGTAATATTACTGGGCACTATACTGCAGTATAGAATACCCCTTAGAATCCATCATTCTGCCTGCTGTAGCAGCCACTATGTAAGTACTGGACACTATACTGCAGTATAGAATACCCCTCTAGAATCCATCATTCTGCCTGCTGTAGCAGCCACTATGTAAGTAATATTATTGGGCACTATACTGCAGTATAGAATACCCGTCTAGAATCCATCATTCTGCCTGCTGTAGCAGCCACTATGTAAGTACTGGGCACTATACTGCAGTATAGAATACCCCTCTAGAATCCACCATTCTGCCTGCTGTAGTAGCCACTATGTATGTAATATTACTGGGCACTATACTGCAGTATAGAATACCCCTCTAGAATCCATCATTATGCCTGTTGTAGCAGCCGCTATGTAAGTACTGGGCACTATACTGCAGTATAGAATACCCCTCTAGAATCCATCATTCTGCCTGCTGTAGTAGCCACTATGTATGTAATATTACTGGGCACTATACTGCAGTATAGAATACCCCTCTAGAATCCATCATTCTGCCTGCTGTAGCAGCCACTATGTAAGTAATATTACTGGGCACTATACTGCAGTATAGAATACCCCTCTAGAATCCATCATTCTGCCTGCTGTAGCAGCCACTATGTAAGTACTGGGCACTATACTGCAGTATAGAATACCCCTCTAGAACCCATCATTCTGCCTGCTGTAGCAGCCACTATGTAAGTACTGGGCACTATACTGCAGTATAGAATACCCCTCTAGAATCCATCATTCTGCCTGCTGTAGCAGCCACTATGTAAGTACTGGGCACTATACTGCAGTATAGAATACCCCTCTAGAATCCACCATTCTGCCTGCCTGCTGTAATAGCCACTATGTAAGTACTGGGCACTATCCTGCAGTATAGAATACCCCTCTAGAATCCATCATTCTGCCTGCTGTAGCAGCCACTATTTAAGTACTGGGCACTATACTGCAGTATAGAATACCCCTCTAGAATCCATCATTCTGCCTGCTGTAGCAGCCACTATGTAAGTACTGGGCACTATACTGCAGTATAGAATACCCCTCTAGAATCCATCATTCTGCCTGCTGTAGCAGCCACTATTTAAGTACTGGGCACTATACTGCAGTATAGAATACCCCTCTAGAATCCATCATTCTGCCTGCTGTAGCAGCCACTATGTAAGTAATATTATTGGGCACTATACTGCAGTATAGAATACCCCTCTAGAATCCATCATTCTGCCTGCTGTAGCAGCCACTATGTAAGTACTGGGTACTATACTGCAGTATAGAATACCCCTCTAGAATCCACCATTCTGCCTGCTGTAGTAGCCACTATGTATGTAATATTACTGGGCACTATACTGCAGTATAGAATACCCCTCTAGAATCCATCATTATGCCTGTTGTAGCAGCCGCTATGTAAGTACTGGGCACTATACTGCAGTATAGAATACCCCTCTAGAATCCATCATTCTGCCTGCCTGCTGTAGTAGCCACTATGTATGTAATATTACTGGGCACTATACTGCAGTATAGAATACCCCTCTAGAATCCATCATTATGCCTGCCTGCTGTAACAGCCGCTATGTAAGTACTGGGCACTATACTGCAGTATAGAATACCTCTCTAGAATCCACAATTCTGCCTGCTGTAGCAGCTGCTATGTATGTAATATTACTGGGCACTATACTGCAGTCTATGTTGAATAAAAAACATGTTCAGTCATATTGGGTGAGGAATAAATCGCTGACGAACATAATCCTGATTCCTCTCAGTTGGCGCAGATAAAAGCGAAAGTGTGGTCAAGGAAACCGGAGTACTCGGAGAAAACCCATCTGTCCGATCTGGTGACCACCGTACCATCTCGCATACTAACCACTGTGCTAATCGGACAGCCTACCTACATGTACCAAGTTACTATGGTAATGATGGGGTTTACATACATTGTATATGTATTAGCTTGTAGTAGATCATACTAACCACTGCGCTAATCAGACAGCCTACCTACATGTACCAAGTTACTATGGTAATGATGAGGTTTACATACATTGTATATGTATTAGCTTGTAGTAGATCATTTTATTAAAGAATTATATTACACAATTCTGGTCTTAAATTTTACAGATATTTTGTACTAATCTATTGATTTCAAGTATTGTACGGACAAAGTTCTTCTAGTAGAAAGTAACATACACAAAACATGACACAATGAAATGCAGTTGGTAGGGGATTAACCACAATGTGTGCTAAGCATGGTAGGTGTCATATCATTGTCCAATATACAATGTAGTGTGTGTTTTACGTTGATTTATCGTCGCTACTGGTTGCCAATATGAGCGACGCCTCCTGAAGAGATTAGTCATTTTAGATTTTTGGAGGATAGTGCAATGATACAGACAGAGACCCATTCCAGAATCTCATCTGGTTCTTTTTCGTGTACAGTACCGACACGAGACCTCGGTTTAATGTCCCATCGGAAAGACTGTTAATTTTATTAGGTTCAGACGGGGGGGGGGATTGAACCTGCAATCCCTGGATTACCAGTCCAGCGTGTTACCACTGGACTACAGATCCGTCTGTTATACAATGTACATCATATTACATAGTATTTATAACCGAAATTGCCAACCCTTATCACTCTAAAAAATATGTGAAATTATATCCATAATTAAATTTTAGAAAATTAATACCTCAGACGCTGGATTTCTTCAACTTGCACTGACCAAACATGCAATTTATACATGGTCTGGTGTCCATGCCAAATATTTTCAGGACAAAGTCGGGGAGGGGGTCGTCTTATACGAGTATGGACAGTAACGCATTTTCTTATAACATATTCACTTTATCTCACTGTCTTATATTCAAATTTAAAACACTGTCGTGACGTCATACCTTTGTACTTGCAGTCCATTATTATTAATATCGGACTGGTGTCAAAAGGCCAGAGTAATATATCAAATCCTAGGCGTACCAGTACGAAATTAACAATTTTAATTAGTAAGATCTTGTTATATAAGTGTGTGCTTTAAGTTAGAAATAAGCCTCAAACGGATCCAATATATAAAATATTGGTACTGTCTTCGGCCCTACAATCACACAGTCCAATATTTTATATATTGGATCGTTTGAGGCTTATATCCTATACAAGAAATCTGACTGTTTAATATTGCATTACAGTACATTACTAAAAATATATCGAAAACATGAATGCTTAGCATTACCAACAAGATTAGTTAAGGCTAAAACTTTACTCCACATAGACACAATACAACAGTTCACACATATACAGCTGCCATTCCAAGCCGCTATATCTATTCCCATAGATATTGATTATTGAGTATGCAGTACAATGTGTTATGTTATATTTATGTTATATTTCGGGTTTTACGCCTGCATCAGCACCATTTTTGGGCTATATCGCCGGCGGGCAGTTTACCTAACAACACCTTTCCTGGGCAGGCTCCGGCGGTTAACCAGTACTTGGGTGCAACAACCTCCGTAAGAAACTGCTAACATTTTCATATAAATGAGACACGACCTGAGCGGGGCACGAACCCGTGACCATCAGTGATGATAGGTTACAGTGGTATACAAGTCAGCGACCTTAACCACTCGACCACGGAGGCAGACTGCAGTACAATGTGTATATTGTTTAATGTGAACCCCCTCGCAGGGACGTAAACGTGTACCTGCATACAGCATGGTACATACTGGATCATGCATACAGCATGGTACATACTGGATCATGCATACAGCATGGTACATACTGGATCATGCATACAGCATCAGGGTTGGCCGGGAAATACCGGGGGCGGGAAATACCGCCGGGAAATACCGGTATTTCCCGCCGTATTTCCCGCCCCGGGAAATAAGCCCAGAAGTGGGAAATACCGGGAAATACCGGGAAATAAGATTATGTGTCTTCCAAACACGTTTTTTGCTCATTTTTATGCATTGCTACCACTCTATAAGTGCTTAAACTATTTCGTCCCTGCCAGGGGTACTCATCAGGTGGCATCATTGGCAACCACAACAGTTTTTTTGGGGTTTTATTGTTTTTTTTTATTTTATTGTTTTTTTCATTTATTTTTTCGTTTTTCTTGTTGGAATGTTTCTTCAGCCAGTAGTCTGTCTTCACCAGTCGATTTCCTCGCTACCTCTCAGGAAGCAGTAGCATAGCACCAGCTTCGCTGCTTTCTCAACGCCCAGTCTGTTGCGTAGTTTCGTCTGTATGATGCCGAAGTTGGAGAACACACGTTCAATGGCGGCTGAACTTGCTGGCAGTACCATCAATTTCCTGGCGAGCTGACTGAAGTCTTTGGTGATCACGCCCGACCTCTCCACACATGACCACCATACAGCTGGCTTCGAGTTGTTGATGGAGGATTCCTGTTGTAGCACCTTAGGAATTGGCAGTGTCTCGGACATGTAGTTGAGGAGTTCCGGCTTGGTCTCATGAAGAAGCTCCTGGCACTGGTGACGTGTTGAAATTGTGTACAAACAAACAGTGTGGGTCATCTCAAATTATGATTCTGACTTCTTTAATAACTAATTGATTATTTTAATAATACAGCTATATTATGAACACATTTCAGGGATAATCCTAAAAACATTTGCATTTTGCCTACTACATTAAACATTTAAAATACCTCCAATAAATGTATGTATAAACTCCTTAAACTGTGTTTGTATACAATGTATATTAGAGTAATAATGAACAGTCTCAATAATGTTAGATCTCTAACATTTATATAAAGATTATAAGCAATGCGTAAATGCCACTATGAATGCCTGTATTTTTCGTCATATTCTTCAAAAGCAGTTCATTTTCATCCTGCACACATGATACTACAATCAGTACACCGGGTAATAGAAATTGTATGGTATATATACCTGTATTTACCACCAAAATCATCCAAATTCTTATTTCCCGGTATCCAAATTCTTATTTCCCAGTATTTCCCGGTATTTCCCGCCGTCCCGGGAAATACTCTTATTTCCCGGGAAATTGCCAACCCTGTACAGCATGGCACATACTGGATCATGCATACAGCATGGTACATACTGGATCATGCATACAGCATGGTACATACTGGATCATGCATACAGCATGGTACATACTGGATCATGCATACAGCATGGTACATACTGGATCATGCATACAGCACATGCTGGGTAGTGGACAGTCAGCATGGTACATACTGGATCATGCATACAGCATGGTACATACTGGATCATGCATAAAGCATGGTACATACTGGATCATGCATACAGCATGGTACATACTGGATCATGCATACAGCATGGTACATACTGGATCATGCATACAGCATGGTACATACTGGATCATGCATACAGCATGGTACATACTGGATCATGCATACAGCATGGCACATACTGGATCATGCATACAGCATGGTACATACTGGATCATGCATACAGCATGGTACATACTGGATCATGCATACAGCATGGTACATACTGGATCATGCATACAGCATGGTACATACTGGATCATGCATACAGCACATGCTGGGTAGTGGACAGTCAGCATGGTACATACTGGATCATGCATACAGCATGGTACATACTGGATCATGCATAAGGCATGGTACATACTGGATCATGCATACAGCATGGTACATACTGGATCATGCATACAGCATGGTACATACTGGATCATGCATACAGCATGGTACATACTGGATCATGCATACAGCATGGTACATACTGGATCATGCATACAGCATGGTACATACTGGATCATGCATACAGCATGGTACATACTGGATCATGCATACAGCATGGTACATACTGGATCATGCATACAGCATGGTACATACTGGATCATGCATACAGCATGGTACATACTGGATCATGCATATAGTATGGTACATACTGGATCATGCATACAGCATGGTACATACTGGATCATGCATACAGCATGGTACATACTGGATCATGCATACAGTATGGTACATACTGGATCATGCATACAGCACATGCTGGGTAGTGCACAGTCAGCATGGTACATACTGGATCATGCATACAGCATGGTACATACTGGATCATGCATACAGCATGGTACATACTGGATCATGCATACAGCATGGTACATACTGGATCATGCATACAGCATGGTACATACTGGATCATGCATACAGCACATACTGGATCATGCATACAGCATGGTACATACTGGATCATGCATACAACATGGTACATACTGGATCATGCATACAGCATGGTACATACTGGATCATGCATACAGCAAATGCTGGGTAGTGGACAGTCAGCATGGTACATACTGGATCATGGACTGACTGTACCATGCATCATGGAAACACAGTCAGAGCTCAAACTTATAACCTTACCCCTTGGCTTCCTTGGAATTGAATGCATGGTTTTTGTGCAGATGTCGGCTGAAATGACAAAAACAATCATTAATTTGAATTTGCTTTACAGTTTATTATAAAAACTATGAGAACATAACATTGAAAGTAAGAATTCAAAGGTACATGTAATCATGTACAGTACGGTCAGTACCCAATCTATGGTCAATAACATACATGTACTGTACCCAATCTATGGTCAATAACATACATGTACTGTACCCAATCTATGATCAATAACATACATGTACTGTACCAAATCTATGGTCAATAACATACATGTACTGTACCCAATCTATGATCAATAACATACATGTACTGTACCCAATCTATGGTCAATAACATACATGTACTGTACCCAATCTATGGTCAATAACATACATGTACTGTACCCAATCAATGGTCAATAACATGCATGTACAGTACCCAATCTATGGTCAATAACATACATGTACTGTACCCAATCTATGGTCAATAACATACATGTACTGTACCCAATCTATGATCAATAACATACATGTACTGTACCAAATCTATGGTCAATAACATACATGTACTGTACCCAATCTATGATCAATAACATACATGTACTGTACCCAATCTATGGTCAATAACATACATGTACTGTACCCAATCTATGGTCAATAACATACATGTACTGTACCCAATCAATGGTCAATAACATGCATGTACAGTACCCAATCTATGGTCAATAACATACATGTACTGTACCCAATCTATGGTCAATAACATACATGTACTGTACCCAATCTATGGTCAATAACATACATGTACTGTACCCAATCTATGATCAATAACATACAATGAAACCCCGCTAAACCGAACACAAGAGGTAAAGTCGGTTTGGAGGGGTTTTGGTCTGGAGGGGATTCTGTTTGGAGGGGTTTCGGTTTGGATGGGTTTTGGTCTGGAGGGGTTTTAGTTTGGAGGGATTTCGGTTTGGATGGGTTTTGGTCTGGAGGGGTTTTAGTTTGGAGGGATTTTGGTTTGGAGGGGTTTTGGTCTGGAAGGCTTTTGGTTTGGATGGGTTTCGGTTTGGAGGGGTTTTGGTTTGGAGGGGTTTCGGTTTGGAGGGGTTTCAGTTTGGAGGGGTTTTGGTTTGGAGGGGTTTCGGTATGGAGGGGTTTGGAGGGGTTTGGGTTTGGAGGCGTTTCGGTGTGGAGGGGTTTCTGTTTGGAGGGGTTTTGGTTTGGAGGGGTTTTGGTTTGGAGGGGTTTGGTTTGGAGGGGTTTTGGTTTGGAGGGGTTTCGGTTTGGAGGGGTTTTGGTTTGGATGGGTTTTCAGTTGTTCAGTTTACAGGGGTAACTTACAGTTCAAAATGTTGATATTATTTGGAAAATCTGTTCGGTATTCGGAAAAGAGGGCTTCTGGGTAAGTTATAAATGTGTCCAGGTTTTGCAATCTACAAACAGGTAGACATAGAGGAGTTGAGGTGAGGAGTGTGAAGGACCATCACAGACGGACATCCAAACACAATCTGCACCCCTGCTACATGTATACCAGACTGGATGCATTATCTCTACATCTAAATGATACTACCAGCACTCAATGCTGACTGGGTAACACTGGGAGGTGCTTATATAAAGCTACCGTATCTCATTGAGATCTACACACATCTGTACAACATCAGGGTACCGGAAAATGTAAGGAGCATGAGCCACCATGCTCATAATACAAGATGAAGTCATATGATGATATGATGACGATGATGACCAAGTTGAAGCAGGGCTCAAGCTAGACCCCAGGATTTTTTGGGAGAAGTGAGAAAGCGCGTAATCGCTTCCTTAAATGGTGTTCTTTAATATACTTCTGCAAAATAGGGTTTAAATGCACAGTACAACCATTAAATACAACATTTGAATGGAAGGAGTGCTTTATAATGGGCCAGTGTATCTTACTAGACAAAATTTTGTTTGAAAATCGTAAAAACCTAAAAATATTTATTTTCTAAAAAAATTTTAGGGAGACATGGGGCCCCCAGAGGGCGAAGTCAGGGTCCCTAGGGCGACAATTTCGCCCACATCGCCCTCTAGAATGATCCCTGATGATATTATTTAATAAATTTCAATATAATAAAGTGAGTATTTGGTTTAACCAATTCAACACCAAGTAACTCACATGGACTGGTCCATGATATTCATAAACCAATAAATGAATCAGAAAATCACATTTGGACAAGGTCATTTATCAAAATGGGTAATTATGTCTAAAAATAGTCATATCACTGGCAAAAAGTGCAGATCCTGATGAGACGGCTCGTCACGAGCCGGCTCATCTGGATCTACACTTTTTGTAAGCCTATTTAGAGGTCTGTGGTGTTGAAAGGGTTAACGGCGCATCAGTACAGTTCAGGCTATATCGCGTCGTCAATATAATAGAATATGACCATTAAATACAATATGTGAATAGAATGAGTGCTTTATGGCCAGTATATCTTACTGGACAATACTTGTCTGAAAAATTGTGTCTTTGATAGAGCCAGGCACATCTCAAATATGCAAATGAGGGGGTAAAAAATTAAAATAGCAATTACTACGATTATCTTATTTTAATTAATAAAACTGCCAACTAAACAGGGTAGTCTACTGTCTATCAAAACTGCCAACTAAACGGGGTAGTCTACTGTCTATCAAAACTGCCAACTAATCGGGGTAGTCTACTGTCTATCAAACTGCCAACTAATCGGGGTAGTCTACTGTCTATCAAACTGCCAACTAATCGGGGTAGTCTACTGTCTATCAAAACTGCCAACTAAACGGGGTAGTCTACTGTCTATCAAAACTGCCAACTAAACAGGGTAGTCTACTGTCTATCACCAATAATGGAGGCAAGCGATAATTGCAAACTCTTGAGTTTGTTTACTCAAAGTAGTTCATCTTAATTTAAGCCCAAATGAATATTTAGATATCAATATGATCATTATGATGATCAATATGATGTGACCAGGGCTCATTCTAGAGAGCGAAATGGTCGCCCTAGGGAACCTGAATTTGCCCCTGGGGACCCAATTCTCCCTAAAATGAATAAAACATTTTTTTGTTTACAATTTTCATACAAAATTGTGTCTGTAAGATACACTGGCCCAATATAAAGCACCACTGCTTATTGAAATTTATTATATAACACAAAATAAGGATGTAACTCGCACTGTCTCACTCACTTTGATTTTAACAAAAATTATAACCTAATATGAGCCCCATGTGACAATTGGACCATCTCCGACTTGGGGCATTTTGGCCCACATTCTAATAAGCATGATGGTTTACTGTTATAGTCATACATGCACGAATGCCTGGGATGGACAAATTAGGTAACAAACAATAAAACATACATTGCTAGATATCACACAAAATAACTTGGAACTAAGGATGTCAAATTAGAAAATATATAATTATAGCTGTAGATTACATAGAGCTGCTACTACCAGGGTTACCTGTCATTTTTAACTCTTTCAACACCAAGTAACTGACATGGACTGGTCCATGATATTCTTAGACCAATAAATGAATAAGAAAATTACATTCGGACCAGTTCATTTATCAAGATGGGTAATTTTGTCTAAAATTAGTAATACTACTGGCAAAAAGTGCAGATCCTGATGAGCCGGCTCATCTGGATCTACACTTTTTGTAAGCCTATATAGAGGTATGTGGTGTTGAAAGGGTTAACCAATTGATTGTGGAACAGACATGTGAATGGCACTAATCTAACTTAGCAACCATCATTTAGGCAGCAATGATGCTTTCTGTCAAACAGATTTTTTGTCATGATTGACATTGTCCCCAAAACAACTGGGGAAAATACCTGTCACTCACATATACATTTTTATAGTCGAATGCAACTAGCTAAAACCGGGGGCCCAGGCGTATCGGACGACCAACGTCATTCAAACACAACATTGACCAACAATCAACATTCCAGAATGAGTCAGCTTGAGTCATCCCATCTCTTTCCAGAATTACTATTACCGGTATTTGACATGTATCAATACTGCAGGAATACTTGAGAAAGAAGAGCCATAAAGCAAGCATATATACACATTTACTGACATGAATTCTTGGCTTCAAGCATACACATGTGAAACACACTCGTAGTGCATTGGTTTTGCAAGAGCATCCACAAGTCCTTTCCAGAAATAGTAGGACCGCCTGACATGTCCCATAACAAAATCATTTCGTCAGACAAACGTTCTATCTTTCTCTGATGTTAAACCCCTTCAGTGGAAGTCGTGATAGCGCAGTGGATGCGTGTTCGCCTCAGGTGCGAAATGTCCGGAGTTCGAGCCCTGCTGGAGCTGTTACGATTATGCCCTTAGGCAAGGCATTTAATTTCCACGTTGCCTCCTCTCTCCCTCGTAGCAATGGATTCCATCAGGAATGAGGTCTAGAGAGTGATATAATATAAGAACTTGTTTCGCAATCGAGCTATAATAAATTTGTATAAACTAAACCCCTTCATCAGGACTGATAATCCATCTGGGATATTTTCTATTATTCAAGGTGGTAATTGGACACTAGACATCAGGTTCATAATTCTAAAGTGACCAAGCAAAGAAAGAGCGGAAAAGTTAGTGACCCAATGTCCCAAACACTAGTCGGACAGCTCTACCAACTGAGCTAGCTGGGCCGGTGTTCTACCCATGCTGGAATTTTCTGATTATTATTAGGAGATTCAGTCTGTTGTGGACTGGCATAAAATCTTCAGCTAAGTGAAGGAGTTGGAATTGAGGGTCCCTGTGTTTGATACGTGGTCACAGCATGTATCCTTGAGAAAGGCACGTCACACAAACTGCTTAGTTGTAGTTACACGGTCGACTAAGCCTTCTTAGGAAAGTACGTCTATGGGTTTGACATACGTATGGCGTCAAGTGGTAGAGCGTTGGATATGGAACTGATGGGCAAGTACATGGTGTCATTGAGGAAGACACCTAGCACACATTGCATTGTACTGGTTAACCGCTTGGGTTGCCTAAGCCTGTTCAGGACAGCATGTATAGGTAACCATTCTGTACAAGAGAGGGAAGTATGTGAGCTGGTACGGTGGTAACCATAAGGCGTTTAACCATTTGACATTACTTGAACATACATACATACAATAAGCTGACTGCTGATCCAAGAAAATATTTTTTTATCAGACATATGTCAATTTTTTATGAAGTAAATAAAACACTGGGTGACGTTTATGAAGCATTATGTTAAGCATTAGTGTATATATTACACATTTTGACCACACACACTGTAGTCCTGCTGTATAAAAGTCATGTCCAAATAAGGTTTTCATGTCCGAGAAAACTGCAGTGCTTGCAAAAACAATAGTGGCAGCGTGTTTCCACTCGAAACTTTTTAAAACTGAGTGAAAAATACTTATACCTTTCTCCGTAAATACTCCTCAATAATTTTCAAAGAAGTATCAGTCAATTTTACATGAACTAGAGTCCTATTTGAAGCAGAAATTGAATTTGAAGAGAGACCATATTGAAACCCTTCTTCCAGTGCAGCCATTTTGGGGTCTAAATTTCTCTTGAACAAGGGACTGTATCAAGAAAATTGTTGAAATATTATCCGATTTGTCGATTTGAAAGGTAAATTATGTTTAAAATGATACGAACTTCCAGAGCTAAACCATGTTTACTGATATGTTTTACAAATAAATACGCACAAAGGAAATGCTTATGAAATATACATATAAAAATGAACAGGTTTGAGAACACCCCCGTTATCGTTTCCGGTTGCCGGGAACCATCCACTCTTGTCACATCTAGTTATTTCCCTTCATTACAAGTATACACAGCGGAGTTACTTCCCATAAACAAGTTAAATAATCACAACATTTGAATATATAAATATATTTGTTGAATATTGAAACGTTGTCACTAAACGTGAACGTGTTCGGACTCAATCATTTGCAGCATGGTTTTAGAGAAAAACGGTCATGCGTGACCAAATTAGTAATGCTAGTCAATGACTTGGTTACCTCTGTCTACAATAAGTATCAGGTAGATCTCATCCTATTAAACTTCAGTAAGGCTTTCGACAAGGTCAATCACGAGAAAGTACTACTAAAAATGCATGACTATGGAGTCAGAGGTCAAACATTAAGGTGGATTAAGAGTTTTCTAGATAATAGACTCCAGTCAATTGTCCTTAATGGTATTAGTTCAAAGGCCATTCCGGTGTCCTCTGAAGTCCCACAGGGATCCGTACTTGGACCCCTGCTTTTCCTAGCCTATATAAACAACCTCCCACAAAACAGCAGTTCCAAAGTCTGTATCTTTGCAGATGATACTGCAGTCTATCTATCACTGACATCTGCAAATGAATCGGACACACTCCAAAACGATCTTAAGAGATTAGAAGAGTGTGAATTGGAGTGGGACATGGACTTTAACCCCTCCAAATGTCAAGTTATCCACGTCACCAGAAGGAAACATCCTATTCCCAGTCAATATAAACTCCATGGAGTCCTACTTGAGTCGGTCACCTCAGCCAAATACCTTGGCGTGGATATCTCAAATAACCTGTCGTGGGACGCTCACATAAAAAGGTTAACTAAGAAAGCAAACCAAACATTAGGATTTCTATGTAGAAATCTCCAAGTCAAATCCGAACCCCTTAAGTCCATGGCTTATCAGACACTAGTGAGACCCCAGCTGGAATATGGCTCCGAGATCTAGTCGCCCCATACCCAAACATTGATAGAACAAATTGAAGGTGTCCAGCGAAGAGCAGCCCGTTGGATAAAGGCTGACTTCTACCGTACCTCTAGTGTTACGGACATGCTACATTCCCTAAATCTACGCAGACTAGATCAACGGCGTATTGACAGTAGGTTATCCCTTATGTATAAAATTCATAATGATCTTGTTGATATTCCCATTGAAAATTAGCTAGTTCCCCTCTCCCGTCCTGCTCGCCATTGCCATTCCTTAAGCTAATGGTTAATTACAGCAACTACAGACTACTACACGTTTTCCTTTTTTCCAGGAACAATCTACCATTGGAACCATCTCCCTCCTGACATTATCCATCTCCCTACCATAGAGCAATTCAATACGGCAGTTTGCCATATTGATCATGCCAGTCCCTAGTTGTTCTGGGCAGCTGCTTTTATACTTTTACCACAACTTATTTTTCATTACTTTCTTATAATTATGCTTTTAACTACTCATACTTTTAACGTCTTTGCGGTTTTTGACGCGCAACATGTCGACATTAGAGGAAGATAGATAACTTGCTTGTGACGTCATTTATAATCGTCTAAAACGACGTTCTACTTTCATTTAACGCACGGTTGCATCGTTTTCTATCTAAAAACACTTATCAGCCTCAAATAAAAAGATGTGTTTATTTTAACTTAGTTTAATCATATTGTATTGCTCGTTTCGTTTTACATGTGAATAAAAAACATGACACATTAAAGAAAGGCAGACTGATCGGGCCACAAGTTCTAGCAAACATTAGTTAAGACCCTTCCGACAAATTTAAACTTTAACCCATTCAACCCCAAGTAACTGACATGGACTGGTGCATGCTATTTTTAGACCAATAAATTAATAAGAAAATTACATTTGGACCAGTTCATTTATCAAAATGGGTAATTTTATCTAAAAATAGTAATAATTATTACTGGCAAAAAAGTGCAGATCCTGATGAGACGGCTCGTTACGAGCCGGCTCATCTGGATCTACACTTTTCATAAGCCTATTTAGAGGCCTGTGGGGTTGAAAGGGTTAAGTAACGGATTGTATAATAATTAACTTATGAACATAGACAGCTATTATTATTATCACTTGTAATAAAACTACATTCATTGTTCATTCGTTGAAATATAATTCAATCATACTCTGAAACAGACAAATATCCTATGACACAGAATTTATGTGTTAATATCGCGATTCGCAGTACAGCCGTTCAGTAGTGAGATTGCGAGTCTGGCGGAACAACTGTCGTTGGGGATCAGTACATTCCACTGTTTACATGGCTACACCACTTTTGGACAGCTGAAAAATGACCGGTCAGGCCATCTTTAACTGTTCAAAACTTGATATATATAAATTGAATCACAATTTAAATTTCTATATACATTTTTTTAAAACGCATACTTATCGTCTCTCGTATCAAAAAGGATTCGTAAGTAAATTAATTTAAGGGATATGTGCAGTATCTATATAATGTTAGCATTAAAAACTCAAATAAATGGTTGCACAGGCTCATGCACTCGGTGGACCCCTGCATGATCATTGTACTCGGTGGACCCATGCATTCGATGAACGTCTGCTCTTGGTGGGCCCCTGGGCGTCAGCCTTATGAATAATACGGAACCGATAGATATGAATAGATGGTAAAGCGTCATCTCGGCCCCACGACCACGATAGACAGACAGCCCACAACCCTGGCTCCTTATAACCCCACTGATGTTGATCGTAGGAACACACATGCTGACCAACACGACAAAGGCCACACCATAATGATGTACAAAATCTACCATCAACTTATCGACACATAATACCTGATCATACCAACTGGCTCATATACAAGAGAATACAGACAAATACGGACACACACGGACACATACGGACACATCCGGACAAATACGGACACATGCGGACAAATACGGACACATACGGACACACATTGATGTCTATCAACACAGCTTTATATCACTCTCCAGCATCATGGAACATTTCAAAAGGAGAGCCGAGGTCCAGCATGTCACTATCAACAACAAAGGCATATAAGAGAACAGTACATCTTCCAGTTATCCATCGGCACAGGGACACTACCATCTGATTGGCGACACGCAAACGTCTCTACTGTATTCAAGAAAGGCGACTCCCATCTAGCCAAAGAACTACCGACCGGTCTCACTTACATGTTTTTCCTGCCAACGTCTAGAACATATAATCTGCAAATACCTTCTCGATAACCTAGAAAAGAACAAGATACTAACCTCTCTTAATCATGGCTTCAGATCAGGCTACTCCTGCGAAACACAACTTCTGACTACAGTACACAACCTCCTTCAACACCATGAGGTAGGATCCCAAGTAGTAGATATGCTCGTCATTGACTTCTCAAAAAGCATTCGACACTGTACCCCACGAACACGTCCTGCACAATGTAAAGATGTATGTTATTGGCGGAAACATCAACGACTGGCTTAGAGACTTCCTGATGAAGAGATACATGCGGGTTGTAGTGGACGACGATGTCTCAGACTCTGTCACAGTTGACTCTGGCGTCCCTCAATGAACTGTCCTGGGGCCACTGATGTTACTATGTCACATTAATGACCTACAAGACTGCGTGAAATCATCGGTATGACTCTTCGCAGACGATTGTCTGCTGTATCGGCGAATCATGTCTACAAAGGACCACATCCAACTTCAGGAAGAATTGAAACAATTAGAACACTGAACATCAAAGTGGGGTATGCGTTTCAACGCCAATACGTGCAACATCATCAACAACAACCAGAAATCAAGCTACTTTTACCAAGTAGACAATCATATCCTACAGCAACACAACGAAACACAATACCTCGGCGTAACTTTATTTGACAACCTCAAGGTCAACCCCACATAACCAACATCACAACGAAAGCCAACTCTATCCTAGGATTCCTGAAACGGAACTTGAAGCACTGCACAATGACCTGCAGAATAACAGCCTACTTAGCACTCGTTAGATCCACACTAGAATATAGCTCCATAGTATGGGACCCCTACCTACAAAAGGACACCAACATCATTGAGAGGGTCCAACGACGCACTGCCAGGTTCATCACTGGTGACTACTCCTCCAGTGACCAAGGCTGCACCACAAATATGCTGAAGGGACTTAACCTTCCGCCACTACACGATCGAAGGATGACTTACGTTCTTCTACAAGATGACCGAGTGGCTGGTAGCAGCAATGCCATGTCATTCATTTCTGACCCCAAACCGTGGCAAGCGCCTTATACAACCCAAGGCATTTGACAAGTGTGTAGTTAGTAACATTGTGACTAAACAAGCTCATATGAACTCGAATCTGGCGACAACCTAGCCTGGGATATTAATTGGGCCCTATTGAGTTTCTGATGATATCATTTTGCCAGAAGTTAAAAAGTGAAAAATCGACAGACTGGAACCCAGGCTAGCGACCACCGTACCAGCTCACATACTTCCCTCTCTTGTACAGAATAAGTTTAGGGCAACTGGGTGTTGCATATTCTCTATGCCCATATTTCATCACAGATAGTGTCGACATAGTTGGCAAAGAAAACGTACTACATGTATTTGTTTGACAACCGTTGTATGAGAATGCTTGTTGGTGTGTGGGTGTGTGTTTCAAGTTGATTTAACCCTGCACTCACTCCCGAATACACTTATGTGAGGAACAGTTGCTGCTTGATCCCGATGTGTGCCTTTCACGTCTTATTGATTTAGTTTTATTTCGAATGGCCCGATTTTAAAAAGCAGACGTACACAAGTAGTTAATGTCTAAATGTGGTGAAATGAAAACCGTTAACTGGCATGGTAGTAATCGTCGCAAATGAGCAGTCTCCATTACGCCGTACACCGACTTTTATCCACTTCGTTGTAGATATTGTTCACCTTGGTAATGGATTATTTCAATAATTTTTGAACTGGCATTATATCAACTCATCATAGCTACCAAAATGAAGTCCGTCTCCGTGGTCGAGTGGTAACGGTCGCTGACTTGTATACAACCGTAACCTATCATCACTGATGGTTATGGGTTCGAGTTGGCAGTTTCTTACAGAGGTTGGTGCACCAAGTACTGATTAACCGCTTGAGTCTGCCCAGGAAAGGTGTTGTTAGGTAAACTGCCCGCCGCTCAAATGGGCAACCGGTAGCGACGTTAAATAATCTTAAATAGTAATAAAAAAAGATGTTATATGTTGAGGTAGACGTGTGTACTCCTCCGAATTGTATTTTTATGAGGCCCCCTTGCGGGGTGATCCCGTTTATTTTCATAATATATGTTTTACATAGCATAGTTGCTGTGTCATGTACTTCCGTATATAGGAGGTACAGGGAAACAAGTCAGCCCACATACATGTTGTCCCTTGCTGTGTCATGTACTTCCGTATATAGGAGGTACAGGGAAACAAGTCAGCCCACATACATGTTGTCCCTTGCTGTGTCCTGTACTTCCGTATATAGGAGATACAGGGAAACAAGTCAGCCCACATACATGTTGTCCCTTGCTGTGTCATGTACTTCCGTATATAGGAGGTACAGGGAAACAAGTCAGCCCACATACATGTTGTCCCTTGCTGTGTCCTGTACTTCCGTATATAGGAGGTACAGGGAAACAAGTCAGCCCACATACATGTTGTCCCTTGCTGTGTCATGTACTTCCGTATATAGGAGGTACAGGGAAACAAGTCAGCCCACATACATGTTGTCCCTTGCTGTGTCCTGTACTTCCGTATATAGGAGATACAGGGAAACAAGTCAGCCCACATACATGTTGTCCCTTGCTGTGTCATGTACTTCCGTATATAGGAGGTACAGGGAAACAAGTCAGCCCACATACATGTTGTCCCTTGCTGTGTCCTGTACTTCCGTATATAGGAGGTACAGGGAAACAATTCAGCCCACATACATGTTGTCCCTTGCTGTGTCCTGTACTTCCGTATATAGGAGGTACAGGGAAACAAGACATACATGTTTTTGTTTTGAATATCCCACCTATGTTCTTCGTCTCACCGAAATCGAAATGTGAGCGTAAATACAGAAATATTGGGATTTGGATTGTAACTCTTTTTCTAATAAATATATTGGTCGCAATATTGGGTTATTTCCCATTGATTATACAATATTGGGTTATTTCCCATTGATTATACAATATTGGGTTATTTCCCATTGATTATACAATATTGGGTTATTTCCCATTGATTATACAATATTGGGTTATTTCCCATTGATTATACAATATTGGGTTATTTCCCATTGATTATACAATATTGGGTTATTTCCCATTGATTATACAATATTGGGTTATTTCCCATTGATTATACAATATTGGGTTATTTCCCATTGATTATACAACATTGGGTTATTTCCCATTGATTATACAATATTGGGTTATTTCCCATTGATTATACAACATTGGGTTATTTCCCATTGATTATACAATATTGGGTTATTTCCCATTGATTATACAATATTGGGTTATTTCCCATTGATTATACACTGTTGATTATTTTTACGTCGTCGTTTGTTATATTATGGTTCATACATATTTCCATTACTTTTCTGATGCATTGTTTATACCAAACTTCGGCTGATTTTGTGGAGCTAGAATACTTTGCTTAAAATCGTTTCTATATTTCCAAATATGAAATTTGAATTCATAGTGTATTAAGAAAATTTTAACCCTCTATGACTTCTATGAATCCAACTACCATATGTTGAATTGTATTTAAGGCACTCGGGTAGAACCACCGACCTTCCGTTTTCCCATTTATAGACCTCAGAATTATCAGAATCGTAGTCATCATCGTCCTGTATGACGATAGAGTCGCTATGGTAATGACCCAGTTGCCAAGATATGCGTGTGTTACAACTCCATCTGTATAGTCTAGCAGCTTCCCACCCCTGGAGTAGACGACCTCAATTCTCGTTAGAGTGCATGCGGTGCCAAAGGATTTCCTATACGATTGTGCGCAAACAGAACTAATGTCTTACATCTTGTATTTGAGTTTACTAAGGTCAGCCCACTGGAAGGCACTGTAAGAGCAACCAAGGTACAAAGGTGACTCACCCGTTAGGGCTTGACTCCGACGTGTACCCCTCACTTGTTAGATATATATTGTAGTTATGTGTATCTGTATGGTCTATCAGCTTCCCACCCCTGGAGTAGACGACCTCAATTCTCGTTAGAGTGCATGCGGTGCCAAAGGATTTCCTATACGATTGTGTGCAAACAGAACTAATGTCTTACATCTTGTATTTGAGTTTACTAAGGTCAGCCCACTGGAAGGCACTGTAAGAGCAACCAAGGTACAAAGGTGACTCACCCGTTAGGGCTTGACTCCGACGTGTACCCCTCACTTGTTAGATATATATTGTAGTTACGTGTATCATCCCTTAAGTACAAGAGAGCTACTGTTTGGTTTCTAAAACTTAGCAGACAAGGAAAATGAGTTTATTTTCACTCAAGTTCAAACATATATTAAAACGACTCGACGCTTTGAGCAAATAAATACATGATCTGTATATTTTATGTGTGTATATATTTTGACTGTTCTCCGTTAGCGACGATTTATTGCAGGGAGTGGTGACGGGTGTGGCTGCCTGGGGAACTTTGTACGATGGTGACGGGTGTGGCTGCCTGGGACACTTTGTACGATGGTGACGGGTGTGGCTGGCTGGGGAACTTTGTACGATGGTGACGGGTGTGGCTGGCTGGGGAACTTTGTACGATGGTGACGGGTGTGGCTGGCTCGGGAACTTTGTACGATGGTGACGGGTGTGGCTGGCTGGGGAACTTTGTACGATGGTGACGGGTGTGGCTGGTTCGGGAACTTTGTACGATGGTGACGGGTGTGGCTGGCTGGGGAACTTTGTACGATGGGACACTTGATTGGAGTAGCTATAATCAATTGCACTTCTTAATCCTTTTGTTGTTGGTATTGTTAGTTTTTTGCTTCTAAATTCTCGTTAAAAACTCTTTTCCTAATTTTCTTCTTCATTTTCCCTTTATACATGTATTAGTAACCATCAATTTTAGTATTTGCACAACTCATATATTCAGTCACTTTGTTTGTATACAATCTAGTATTTTGGGGAGGGCCTTAACTAATGTTGTTAAAACGTGTGGCCTAACCCATTTGCTTCAACATTTATTGACAATTCTTGTGCAAAACACTGACATAAATCGTATATACTATGCATAATTATACAAGTGTGTTTATTTGTTTTGTTCTGTACATTGTATATATAGAACGAATGCAATACAATATGAGTAAACTAATCTGAGTTTGAACGTCTTATATTTTGATAATATCATCGTGTTTTCGTCTGTGTACTAAATATCTAAATAATAAATATACAGTCAAACCTGTGTTAAGCAGCCAGCCAAGGAATCACAGAAAGTGGCTGCTTAGCACATGCGGCTGCTTAATAGAGGTCAAATGTATAATATAATAACATATTGGGAATCTGGAAACTGGCTGCTTAAGACAATTTGGCTGCATAATTAAGGTGACTATTAACGCAGGTTTGACTGTAGTGAATTATGACGTCAGACTGTAATATTATATACTGGTAACATAAGTCTACAACCGTTATGTCAAAGTCGGTTATGTCGAATTCTCCGGTTATCTCAAAGTCGGATCAAAGTCCCATTTCAGACACTATCATTGTACATATAACTGTACTGTAACAACTTATATTAATCGATCAGCGTAAATGTGATCATTCGTGTGGGAGGAAACCGGAGTACCCGGAGTTAACCAATTAACTTGGCAGTCTGAAGAACCGACACCAACTAAAGTAATTGCAATGTCATAATAATCACTGATAGATTAGACAGTTTAGCATTTCATATCTGTCGGTTTATATGCAAAAGATACCTTTTATTCTTCTAAGTTGACATCACAATGTCGAGGAAATGGAAATACAGCGTGGTAGACTCGGTTCCAGACAACATGCTACATTGCCTCTATTGCCAACAAAATGATGATACAAAGATGATGATGCTGTGCAATTGATCAATTTGTAATGGATAGGTTCCACCTTGGTTGTGTTGACTTAGACGAGGGAGAGCCTAGGAACCTGTTAAGCCGGAACTGTCCACCAGTCTGTATAGATGTGATGACTGAAACCCCATCATTATCCAAAAAGGGTAAATTACTGTGTATAGGCCTACTAGTAATAATTGTATCTACATTTAACTCTGCACGCTGGCTAAAGTAAAGACTACATGTATAAGTAGTTCAACGATTTATTAATGTGTTTTTCTTGTTTGTACTTTTAGGGGGTATTCAGGAATTAGTCATTATTCCACAAGTATGGGATATATAAACTCGATAGCAATTTATTTACATTCACTGACCAGCTATTTACAAGGTTTTCATATACATCTGATAAAATACACAAATGAAATAACAATGCGTTTGTGGCTTTCATAATTTTGAACCAGTATTTAATAATTTTTACTTTACGCACAATTGATAACGGGACTCTACCAAATTCGCCGAAAACAGCTGAATTCGTAATTTGTTGCCGAACACATAATGTGTCTGTTTAATAATTTTAAGTGGACATTCTCTATATCAGGTGCTTTATGGAAGCCCCATACTTCTGAATCATAACATAACATTGGTAAAACCATAGCATCAAATAACTGGATGATATGGTGACAATTACCATCCTACACTCGCCACGCTACCATCGTACCATCGATGAGCGATACGAGGAATGAAGAAAACATGATTCCGTATTTATATTTTGTGTTTTTTACGTTTATTTATCGTCGCTACCGGTTGCCAATATGAGCGACGCCTCCTGAAGAGATTAGTTATTTTAGATTTTGGAGGATAGTGCATGATACAGACAGAGACCCATTCCATAGTCTCCTCTGGTTCTTTTACGTACACGGTGTAAAGCACCGACACGAGACCTCGGTTTAACGTCCCATCTGAAAGACTGTTAATTTTATTAGGGTCAGACTGGACTACATATCCATCTGTCCGTATTTATACGAATACTATGGCTCTTATATATAGGAGAAACGAATGTCGGTACGTCCATTTTTCCCCATTAAACTTCAACTTGACAATATGCAGAGTACTACAGCCATATCGTTTCAAGGCCAATGTCACATTCAACAAACGTATCCATAGTGATGCAACCCTATGTTTATTAATAATGAAATGTCTTAGAAAATGTGCAAAATATATTTGTAAAGCATATATTTGAAGAAGAAATTTTCTTTATAACAGAAATTAATTAAATATTGTATTCAGTGTAAATATCTTTGCTTTTTTATACTTGTAAGCAAAGGGATTCGGCACGTTTGGGGGTACTAGTATATATATTTAAGTACAGGGATTCTACTCTGTGGGATGTCAGATTTCGCATCGATCAGTAAAATGGCCCTATCTGAAACAATTTTGTACAAATCTGTCCAAATATAACGCCTATCCCGAGTCGTTATATTGTTCTTCAAATAAAACACAACTTTAAGCTGCGTGCATGTATACTTTGCAAACAATTGCCACAGACATTGGCCATAGCAGGTCACATTTCCATACTAGGACACGGGTTCTGTCAGCAACAACAACAAAATCTTCGACGGGAGAGTTTTAACAGTGAATAACATTATCAATAAAATGTGTTTCCACTAACGTGTAGGTTTATTCGGCAAAAATATACGTCAAAAAGAGATTTCGGAGAATTTTTCAATTTGTTTTGAACATTTCTAAAGCGGCGCAATTCGCGTTGAAACGAGCGTTCTGATTGGATTATTAAAATGTAACAAGATGTTTGTTTTTATATGAAGAATAATCATAATCCAATTCAATACTAAGCGCGAGATAATGTCGTTTAGAGATACTTTAAGATTAGTTTACAAATAAATATACATAGGCACACATGTGAGAAATAACGGTAAATCTGTACCATAAATCGTGTTATTCACGATACACGAGTTGTATTACGCATGGATGGCGACCCTATTTACATTACATTGTTATGTCAACAAATCGCGTATACGACGTTTGTTTATTAGTTGAAATACTCAGTTTTTGACGCAAATATTTGGGGGAAATTATACCATATAATAGGAAAATACATTCTGTAGAAGTTTGCGTTTTCAATGATGTGACGGAACCGTGCCAGGGATTTTTGATTGTTTAATATTGGCCGCTTTATATCTATGTTTTAAATTTTCTGTTCAGCGAAAATTATTTAAAAAAAAGAATATGTGACAATGTCCTTTGATGGTGTATGAGTATATTTAATATGTTTGGTGTTCAAATGTATTAAATATACTCATACACCATGAGTTGTTCGCCTCCGTGGCCACTGATGGTCTATTTATATGAAATAGTTGGCAGTTTTTTACGGAGGCACTTTGTACTGGTTAACCGCTGGAGCCTGCCTTGGAAAATGTGTTGTAAGGTAAACTGTCCGCCGGCGGTATAGTCCAAAATGGTGCTGACGAAGGCGTAAAACCCGAACTAACAAACAACACATATAAACGAAGGAGTTAGATATTCCTTATAAAAAAGTTTGCAAAAATGTGTGTTTGTAAATTTACTACTTAATCCTCTTCACCCCTGTTGGGGTATAGGGCCTTCACTAAAGCTCTCCATCTGACCCTCATAAAATGAACAGTCTTTAAGATGGGACTTTAAACCGAGGTCTCGTGTCGGTGATGTACACCGTGCACGTAAAAGAACCATAGGATACTCTGGAATGGGTCTCTGTCTGTATCATTGCACTATCCTCCAACAATCTAAAATGACTAATCTCTTCAGTAGACGCGACGCGCTCATATGGGCTACCGGTAGCGACAATAAATAAACGTAAAACACACACTCCCTTTATTAGCAAAATTCTACAACGAGTTTCTTCAAATATGGTATGAAATCACATTACAGCAGTAATAACACCCATACATTTGAAAACTCTGTTCTGTTTTACAGAGCCCCGCTGGAGCTGTTACGATTGTGCCCTTAAGGCAAGGCATTTAAATTCCACTTTGTCTCTTCTCTCTCCCTCGTGGCGATGGATTCCATCAGGAATGAGGTCTCGAGAGTGATTAATATAAGTTGTAAGAACTTGTTTCGCAATCGAGCTAAAATAAATGTGTATAAAGTATACATCTCAAGGACATCAGTACGCCGCAGGTTAATAGTCCACATTTACGCTTTCATCCGCGCAAACGAGAGTGATTAATATAAGTTGTTAATACTTGCTTTACAATCGTTGTAAAATAAATAACATTCAAAAAAAAAAAAGAAAAAAAAAAGTGCGTTATAATCAAACAACTCAATCATACGACTTTTAAATCACTGTGCATATTTAGCATTTTATTGTTGATTTTCAACAATAACGCATGGCTATATATGTCTGACTTATTTAATTACAAGAGAAAGCGACTAAACGCGTAGAAGGGGGCATACATGTGTAGGTGACAGTCAGCAGCTGGGGCAGGTCAATGGGAATGGACATGGGGAGGTATTCTAAATAATGTTACACACATATCGTCAGTTATCATACATTAGCGGGTAATGCAGTTATCATACATTAGCGGGTAATGCAGTTATCATACATTAGCGGGTAATGCAGTTATCATACATTAGCGGGTAATGCAGTTATCATACATTAGCGGGTAATGCAGTTATCATACATTAGCGGGTAATGTAGTTATCATACATTAGCGGGTACTGTAGTTATCATACATTAGAGTGTAATGCAGTTATCATACATTAGCGGGTAATGCAGTTATCATACATTAGATTGTAATGCAGTTATCATACATTAGCGGGTAATGCAGTTATCATACATTAGATTGTAATGCAGTTATCATACATTAGCGGGTAATGTAGTTATCATACATTAGCGGGTAATGCAGTTATCATACATTAGATTGTAATGCAGTTATCATACATTAGCGGGTAATGTAGTTATCATACATTAGCGGGTAATGCAGTTATCATACATTAGCGGGTAATGCAGTTATCATACATTAGCGGGTAATGCAGTTATCATACATTAGCGGGTAATGCAGTTATCATACATTAGCGGGTAATGCAGTTATCATACATTAGCGGGTAATGTAGTTATCATACATTAGCGGGTACTGTAGTTATCATACATTAGCGGGTAATGCAGTTATCATACATTAGCGGGTAATGCAGTTATCATACATTAGCGGGTAATGCAGTTATCATACATTAGCGGGTACTGTAGTTATCATACATTAGCGGGTAATGCAGTTATCATACATTAGCGGGTAATGCAGTTATCATACATTAGCGGGTACTGCAGTTATCATACATTAGCGGGTAATGCAGTTATCATACATTAGATTGTAATGCAGTTATCATACATTAGATTGTAATGCAGTTATCATACATTAGATTGTAATGCAGTTATCATACATTAGCGGGTAATGTAGTTATCATACATTAGATTGTAATGCAGTTATCATACATTAGATTGTAATGCAGTTATCATACATTAGATTGTAATGCAGTTATCATACATTAGATTGTAATGCAGTTATCATACATTAGATTGTAATGCAGTTATCATACATTAGATTGTAATGCAGTTATCATACATTAGCGGGTAATGCAGTTATCATACATTAGATTGTAATGCAGTTATCATACATTAGATTGTAATGCAGTTATCATACATTAGATTGTAATGCAGTTATCATACATTAGATTGTAATGCAGTTATCATACATTAGATTGTAATGCAGTTATCATACATTAGCGGGTAATGCAGTTATCATACATTAGCGGGTAATGCAGTTATCATACATTAGATTGTAATGCAGTTATCATACATTAGCGGGTAATGCAGTTATCATACATTAGCTTGTAATGCAGTTATCATACATTAGCGGGTAATGTAGTTATCATACATTAGCGGGTACTGTAGTTATCATACATTAGCGGGTAATGCAGTTATCATACATTAGCGGGTACTGTAGTTATCATACATTAGCGGGTACTGCAGTTATCATACATTAGCGGGTACTGCAGTTATCATACATTAGATTGTAATGCAGTTATCATACATTAGCGGGTACTGTAGTTATCATACATTAGCGGGTAATGTAGTTATCATACATTAGCGGGTAATGCAGTTATCATACATTAGATTGTAATGCAGTTATCATACATTAGCGGGTACTGTAGTTATCATACATTAGCGGGTAATGTAGTTATCATACATTAGCGGGTAATGCAGTTATCATACATTAGCGGGTAATGCAGTTATCATACATTAGCGGGTAATGCAGTTATCATACATTAGCGGGTAATGTAGTTATCATACATTAGCGGGTAATGTAGTTATCATACATTAGCGGGTAATGCAGTTATCATACATTAGCGGGTAATGCAGTTATCATACATTAGCGGGTAATGCAGTTATCATACATTAGCGGGTAATGCAGTTATCATACATTAGCGGGTAATGTAGTTATCATACATTAGCGGGTAATGCAGTTATCATACATTAGCGGGTAATGCAGTTATCATACATTAGCGGGTAATGTAGTTATCATACATTAGCGGGTAATGCAGTTATCATACATTAGCGGGTAATGCAGTTATCATACATTAGCGGGTAATGCAGTTATCATACATTAGATTGTAATGCAGTTATCATACATTAGCGGGTAATGCAGTTATCATACATTAGCGGGTAATGCAGTTATCATACATTAGCGGGTACTGTAGTTATCATACATTAGCGGGTAATGCAGTTATCATACATTAGCGGGTAATGCAGTTATCATACATTAGATTGTAATGCAGTTATCATACATTAGGTAATGCAGTTATCATACATTAGATGTAATGCAGTTATCATACATTAGATGTAATGCAGTTATCATACATTAGCGGGTAATGCAGTTATCATACATTAGCGGGTAATGCAGTTATCATACATTAGCGGGTAATGCAGTTATCATACATTAGCGGGTAATGTAGTTATCATACATTAGCGGGTAATGTAGTTATCATACATTAGCGGGTAATGTAGTTATCATACATTAGCGGGTAATGCAGTTATCATACATTAGCGGGTAATGCAGTTATCATACATTAGCGGGTAATGCAGTTATCATACATTAGCGGGTAATGTAGTTATCATACATTAGCGGGTAATGCAGTTATCATACATTAGCGGGTACTGCAGTTATCATACATTAGATTGTAATGCAGTTATCATACATTAGCGGGTACTGTAGTTATCATACATTAGCGGGTAATGTAGTTATCATACATTAGCGGGTAATGCAGTTATCATACATTAGATTGTAATGCAGTTATCATACATTAGCGGGTACTGTAGTTATCATACATTAGCGGGTAATGCAGTTATCATACATTAGCGGGTAATGCAGTTATCATACATTAGCGGGTAATGCAGTTATCATACATTAGCGGGTAATGCAGTTATCATACATTAGCGGGTAATGCAGTTATCATACATTAGCGGGTAATGCAGTTATCATACATTAGCGGGTAATGTAGTTATCATACATTAGCGGGTACTGTAGTTATCATACATTAGAGTGTAATGCAGTTATCATACATTAGCGGGTAATGCAGTTATCATACATTAATTGTAATGCAGTTATCATACATTAGCGGGTAATGCAGTTATCATACATTAGATTGTAATGCAGTTATCATACATTAGCGGGTAATGTAGTTATCATACATTAGCGGGTAATGCAGTTATCATACATTAGATTGTAATGCAGTTATCATACATTAGCGGGTACTGTAGTTATCATACATTAGCGGGTAATGCAGTTATCATACATTAGCGGGTAATGCAGTTATCATACATTAGCGGGTAATGCAGTTATCATACATTAGCGGGTAATGTAGTTATCATACATTAGCGGGTAATGCAGTTATCATACATTAGCGGGTAATGCAGTTATCATACATTAGCGGGTAATGTAGTTATCATACATTAGCGGGTAATGCAGTTATCATACATTAGCGGGTAATGCAGTTATCATACATTAGCGGGTAATGCAGTTATCATACATTAGCGGGTAATGCAGTTATCATACATTAGCGGGTAATGTAGTTATCATACATTAGCGGGTAATGCAGTTATCATACATTAGCGGGTACTGCAGTTATCATACATTAGCGGGTAATGCAGTTATCATACATTAGCGGGTAATGCAGTTATCATACATTAGATTGTAATGCAGTTATCATACATTAGATTGTAATGCAGTTATCATACATTAGCGGGTAATGCAGTTATCATACATTAGATTGTAATGCAGTTATCATACATTAGATTGTAATGCAGTTATCATACATTAGATTGTAATGCAGTTACATATTAGATTGTAATGCAGTTATCATACATTAGATTGTAATGCAGTTATCATACATTAGATTGTAATGCAGTTATCATACATTAGCGGGTAATGCAGTTATCATACATTAGATTGTAATGCAGTTATCATACATTAGATTGTAATGCAGTTATCATACATTAGATTGTAATGCAGTTATCATACATTAGATTGTAATGCAGTTATCATACATTAGATTGTAATGCAGTTATCATACATTAGATTGTAATGCAGTTATCATACATTAGCGGGTAATGCAGTTATCATACATTAGCGGGTAATGCAGTTATCATACATTAGATTGTAATGCAGTTATCATACATTAGCGGGTAATGCAGTTATCATACATTAGCTTGTAATGCAGTTATCATACATTAGCGGGTAATGTAGTTATCATACATTAGCGGGTACTGTAGTTATCATACATTAGCGGGTAATGCAGTTATCATACATTAGCGGGTACTGTAGTTATCATACATTAGCGGGTACTGCAGTTATCATACATTAGCGGGTACTGCAGTTATCATACATTAGATTGTAATGCAGTTATCATACATTAGCGGGTACTGTAGTTATCATACATTAGCGGGTAATGTAGTTATCATACATTAGCGGGTAATGCAGTTATCATACATTAGATTGTAATGCAGTTATCATACATTAGCGGGTACTGTAGTTATCATACATTAGCGGGTAATGCAGTTATCATACATTAGCGGGTAATGCAGTTATCATACATTAGCGGGTAATGCAGTTATCATACATTAGCGGGTAATGTAGTTATCATACATTAGCGGGTAATGTAGTTATCATACATTAGCGGGTAATGCAGTTATCATACATTAGCGGGTAATGCAGTTATCATACATTAGCGGGTAATGCAGTTATCATACATTAGCGGGTAATGCAGTTATCATACATTAGCGGGTAATGCAGTTATCATACATTAGCGGGTAATGCAGTTATCATACATTAGCGGGTAATGCAGTTATCATACATTAGCGGGTAATGCAGTTATCATACATTAGCGGGTAATGTAGTTATCATACATTAGCGGGTAATGCAGTTATCATACATTAGCGGGTAATGCAGTTATCATACATTAGCGGGTAATGTAGTTATCATACATTAGCGGGTAATGCAGTTATCATACATTAGCGGGTAATGCAGTTATCATACATTAGCGGGTAATGCAGTTATCATACATTAGCGGGTAATGTAGTTATCATACATTAGCGGGTAATGCAGTTATCATACATTAGCGGGTAATGCAGTTATCATACATTAGCGGGTAATGCAGTTATCATACATTAGCGGGTAATGCAGTTATCATACATTAGCGGGTAATGCAGTTATCATACATTAGCGGGTAATGTAGTTATCATACATTAGCGGGTAATGTAGTTATCATACATTAGCGGGTAATGCAGTTATCATACATTAGCGGGTAATGCAGTTATCATACATTAGCGGGTAATGCAGTTATCATACATTAGCGGGTAATGCAGTTATCATACATTAGCGGGTAATGTAGTTATCATACATTAGCGGGTAATGTAGTTATCATACATTAGCGGGTAATGCAGTTATCATACATTAGCGGGTAATGTAGTTATCATACATTAGCGGGTAATGCAGTTATCATACATTAGCGGGTAATGCAGTTATCATACATTAGCGGGTAATGCAGTTATCATACATTAGATTGTAATGCAGTTATCATACATTAGCGGGTAATGCAGTTATCATACATTAGCGGGTAATGCAGTTATCATACATTAGCGGGTACTGTAGTATCATACATTAGCGGGTAATGCAGTTATCATACATTAGCGGGTAATGCAGTTATCATACATTAGATTGTAATGCAGTTATCATACATTAGCGGGTAATGCAGTTATCATACATTAGCGGGTAATGCAGTTATCATACATTAGCGGGTAATGCAGTTATCATACATTAGCGGGTAATGCAGTTATCATACATTAGCGGGTAATGCAGTTATCATACATTAGCGGGTAATGCAGTTATCATACATTAGCGGGTAATGTAGTTATCATACATTAGCGGGTAATGTAGTTATCATACATTAGCGGGTAATGCAGTTATCATACATTAGCGGGTAATGTAGTTATCATACATTAGCGGGTAATGCAGTTATCATACATTAGCGGGTACTGTAGTTATCATACATTAGCGGGTAATGCAGTTATCATACATTAGCGGGTAATGCAGTTATCATACATTAGATTGTAATGCAGTTATCATACATTAGCGGGTACTGTAGTTATCATACATTAGCGGGTAATGTAGTTATCATACATTAGCGGGTAATGCAGTTATCATACATTAGATTGTAATGCAGTTATCATACATTAGCGGGTACTGTAGTTATCATACATTAGCGGGTAATGCAGTTATCATACATTAGCGGGTAATGCAGTTATCATACATTAGCGGGTAATGCAGTTATCATACATTAGCGGGTAATGCAGTTATCATACATTAGCGGGTAATGCAGTTATCATACATTAGCGGGTAATGCAGTTATCATACATTAGCGGGTAATGTAGTTATCATACATTAGCGGGTAATGTAGTTATCATACATTAGCGGTAATGCAGTTATCATACATTAGCGGGTAATGCAGTTATCATACATTAGCGGGTAATGCAGTTATCATACATTAGCGGGTAATGCAGTTATCATACATTAGATTGTAATGCAGTTATCATACATTAGCGGGTAATGTAGTTATCATACATTAGCGGGTAATGCAGTTATCATACATTAGATTGTAATGCAGTTATCATACATTAGCGGGTAATGTAGTTATCATACATTAGCGGGTAATGCAGTTATCATACATTAGCGGGTAATGCAGTTATCATACATTAGCGGGTAATGCAGTTATCATACATTAGCGGGTAATGTAGTTATCATACATTAGCGGGTAATGCAGTTATCATACATTAGCGGGTAATGCAGTTATCATACATTAGCGGGTAATGTAGTTATCATACATTAGCGGGTAATGCAGTTATCATACATTAGCGGGTAATGCAGTTATCATACATTAGCGGGTAATGCAGTTATCATACATTAGCGGGTAATGCAGTTATCATACATTAGCGGGTAATGTAGTTATCATACATTAGCGGGTAATGCAGTTATCATACATTAGCGGGTAATGCAGTTATCATACATTAGCGGGTAATGCAGTTATCATACATTAGAGGGTAATGCAGTTATCATACATTAGCGGGTAATGCAGTTATCATACATTAGATGGTAATGCAGTTATCATACATTAGCGGGTAATGCAGTTATCATACATTAGCGGGTAATGCAGTTATCATACATTAGCGGGTAATGCAGTTATCATACATTAGCGGGTAATGCAGTTATCATACATTAGCGGGTAATGCAGTTATCATACATTAGCGGGTAATGCAGTTATCATACATTAGCGGGTAATGCAGTTATCATACATTAGCGGGTAATGCAGTTATCATACATTAGCGGTATGCAGTTACATACATTAGGTAATGCAGTTATCATACATTAGCGGGTAATGCAGTTATCATACATTAGCGGGTAATGCAGTTATCATACATTAGCGGGTAATGCAGTTATCATACATTAGCGGGTAATGCAGTTATCATACATTAGCGGGTAATGCAGTTATCATACATTAGCGGGTAATGCAGTTATCATACATTAGCGGGTATGCAGTTATCATACATTAGCGGGTAATGCAGTTATCATACATTAGCGGGTAATGCAGTTATCATACATTAGCGGGTAATGTAGTTATCATACATTAGCGGGTAATGCAGTTATCATACATTAGCGGGTAATGCAGTTATCATACATTAGCGGGTAATGTAGTTATCATACATTAGCGGGTAATGCAGTTATCATACATTAGCGGGTAATGCAGTTATCATACATTAGCGGGTAATGCAGTTATCATACATTAGCGGGTAATGTAGTTATCATACATTAGCGGGTAATGCAGTTATCATACATTAGCGGGTAATGCAGTTATCATACATTAGCGGGTAATGTAGTTATCATACATTAGCGGGTAATGCAGTTATCATACATTAGCGGGTAATGCAGTTATCATACATTAGCGGGTAATGCAGTTATCATACATTAGCGGGTAATGCAGTTATCATACATTAGCGGGTAATGCAGTTATCATACATTAGCGGGTAATGCAGTTATCATACATTAGCGGGTAATGCAGTTATCATACATTAGCGGGTAATGCAGTTATCATACATTAGCGGGTAATGCAGTTATCATACATTAGCGGGTAATGCAGTTATCATACATTAGCGGGTAATGCAGTTATCATACATTAGCGGGTAATGCAGTTATCATACATTAGCGGGTAATGCAGTTATCATACATTAGCGGGTAATGCAGTTATCATACATTAGCGGGTAATGCAGTTATCATACATTAGCGGGTAATGTAGTTATCATACATTAGCGGGTAATGCAGTTATCATACATTAGCGGGTAATGCAGTTATCATACATTAGCGGGTAATGCAGTTATCATACATTAGCGGGTAATGCAGTTATCATACATTAGATTGTAATGCAGTTATCATACATTAGCGGGTAATGTAGTTATCATACATTAGCGGGTAATGCAGTTATCATACATTAGCGGGTAATGCAGTTATCATACATTAGCGGGTAATGCA